>OY744551.1:36517318-36637318 GCA_963556195.1 Sepiola atlantica | reverse complement strand
AAGAAAGACAGAAAGAAATGAAGGAAGAAAGAAAGAAAGAGAGAAAGAAAGAAAGAAAGAAAGAAAAGAAAGATAGAAAGAATGAGAGAAAAAAAGAAAGAATAAAAGAGAGAAGGAAAGAAAGAAAGAAAGAAAGAAAAGAATGAGAGAAAGAAAGAATAAAAGAGAGAAGGAAAGAAAGAAAGACAGAAAGAAAGTTAGAAAGAAGTAAAGAATAGAAGAGAGAAGGAAAGAAAGAAAGATAGAAAGAAAGAAAGAAAGAATAAAAGAGAGAAGAGGAGAAAGAAAGAAAAACAAAAAAGAAAGAAAGAAAGAAGGAAAACGAAAAGAAAAGAAAGAAGGAAAGAAAGAGAGGAAGGGAGAAAGAAAAAAACGAACGAAAAAAACGAAAGAAACAGTTAAAGAAAGACAAAGAAGAAGGGGGAAAAGAAGAGAGAAAGAGAGAAAGAAAAATAAATAGATAACGAATGGGGAAAAACGGAGTAAAAGAAGAAAGAGAAAAGAAAGAAGGAATAAAGAAAGGAAGAGGGGCATAGAGAAAGGGGGAGTAAAGTTAATAAGAAAGGGAGAAAATAAGAAAGAAGCAATAAAGGAAGAGAAGAAGAGAGAAATAAAAAAAATAGATGAAGAAGAGAGAAAAGAAGAGAAAGGACGCAGAAGGAAGAAGAAACGCAAAAAAAAACAAAGGAAGAAAGAGCGCGAGGAAGAGAAAAATGTGAAAGAAAAATTAAAAAAAAAGAAAGGGGAGAAATAAAGAAAAAAGGGTACTTATGCAGATTAGTAGCCTAGCTGAAATCGTCTAGACGTCGGTTAGGGTTAGGTGTAGTTTGGGTCCTAATCTGCATAAGTACCAAAGAGAGAATAGATGGAGGATGAGAAATAAGCAAAACAAAAAGAAAAACATACGAAAGAAACCAACAAAAAGAAAGAAAGAAAGAAAGAAGGAAAAAAGAAAGGAAGGGTGGAGAAAGGCAGTAAGCAAAAAGAAAAGAAAAAAGAAAAGAAGGAAGAGATGAAGAGTAGAAGATAGAAGGGGGGGGAGAAAGGAAAAGCCGAAAAGAAAGAAAAAGAGGAAGAAGAGAGAAAAAAAGAAAAAGAAAGAAGAAAAGAAGAAAGAGATGAAGAGTAGAAGATAGAGGGGGGGAGAAAGGAAAAGCCGAAAAGAAAGAAAAAAAGGAAGAAGAGAGAAAAAAAGAAAAAGAAAGAAGAAAAGCAAGTTAGAAAACTTCTCACATCTGACAGTATTTTATATCTCTACAAACCCACCATCCGCCCATGCATAGAGTATTTTGTCACATCTAAGCTGGTACACCAACCGCCAGACTCTCCCTCTTACAGAGGGTCCAAAAACGAGTCTGTAATCTAATAGGTCCCTCACTGTCCACCAAGCTCCAGCCTCTGTTTCTATCACCGCAACGTCGCATCCCTTTATTTATTTTACAAGTATTACAATGGAATCTGGTCCGACGAACTTACTGCTCTAGTGCCCTCCTCGACGTAAATACACTCCATTAACCCGACAATCAGAAAAATTCCATCCATTCACTGTGGGGTACCCTGATGCCGAAGAACTTTCTACTCTAATAGCTTATTCTCCCGAACGGCCAGCCTTTGGAATTCCGTCCCTGCTCTCTGTTTTCCTAACTGTACTAACCTGCATAAATGTAAACAAACATCACGCTGCAAAACTCCTACTTAGGATGACCCTCATAAATCTTGCCCTTCATCCACGTCTCCGTTTAGGGTGAATAAGATTTGAAAAAAAAAAGTTGAGAAAGTAAGAATTAATAAATAAATACATAAATAAAGGAAAAAAAAGAAGGCGAGCAATAAAGAGAGGAAGGGAAATATGGAGAAAAACAGGGGAAAGAAAGAAAGGAAGAAGGTAATAGAGAAATGGAGAAAGAGAGAAAGAAAAACGAAACAGAAATGAAAAAAGGGCACGAGGAAGGGAAAATGGTGACCCCCTCCCCTAAAAAAAAAATAAAGGAAGAAATAAGAAATGATAGAAAGAAAGATAGACGAAGGAAATGAGAGAATGAAAAAGCAATAGGCGAAAAGGTAAGTAAAAAATACGAAAGAAAGAAAGAAGAAAAAAGAAAGAAAGACAGAAAGAAAGAAATACAAGGGAGAAGGAAAGAAAGAAAGAAAGAAAAAATAATAAAAAAGAGAAGGAAAGAAAGAAAGAAAGAAAAAAGAAAGAAAGACAAAAAGAAAGAAAGAAAAGGGAGAAGGAAAGAAAGAAAGACAGAAAAAAGAATAAAAGAGAGAAGGAAAGAAAGAAAGAAAGAAAGAAAAAGAAGAAAAGAGAGAAGAAAAGAAAGAAAGAAAGAAAGAAAAAAGAAAGAAAGAAAGAAAAGGGAGAAGGAAAGTAAGAAAGACAGAAAAAAGAATAAAAGAGAGAAGGAAAGAAAGAAAGAAAGAAAGAAAGAAAAAGAATAAAAGAGAGAAGGAAAGAAAGAAAGAAAGAAAGAAAGAAAAAAGAATAAAAGAGAGAAGGAAAGAAAGAAAGAAAAAAGAATAAAAGAGAGAAAGATAGAAAGATAGAAAGATAGAAAGAAAGAAAGAAAAAGAATAAAAGAGAGAAGGAAAGAAAGAAAGAAAAAAAGAAAGAAAAAAAGAATAAAAGAGAGAAGGAAAGAAAAAAGAAAGAAAGAAAAAAGAATAAAAGAGAGAAGGAAAGAAAGAAAGAAAGAAAAAAGAATAAAAGAGAGAAGGAAAGAAAAACAGAAAGAAAGAAAAAAGAATAAAAGAGAGAAAAAAGAAAGAAAGAAAAAAAAGAATAAAAGAGAGAAGGAAAGAAAGAAAGAAAGAAGGAAAGAAAGAAAAAAGAATAAAAGAGAGAAGGAAAGAAAGAAAGAAAGAAAGAAAAAAGAAAAAAAGAGAGAAAGAAAGAAAGAAAGAAGAAAAGAAAGAAAGAAAGGAGGAAAAAAAGAATAAAAGAAAAAAAAGAAGAAAAGAAAGAAAGAAGAAAAGAAAAAAAGAAAGAAAAGAGGGGGAAAAGAAAGGAAGCTGCAGAGAAAGGGAGAAAGAAAAAACAAAAAAAGAAAGGAAAGAAAAAAGGTACTTGCCCAGATTAGAACAGAAGCTAAAATTGACTTGGCGTCGGTAGTTTCAAGATGTTTACGTAGACGGCCGAAAAATGCCGAAGCGCCTATCCAATCAGAATGCGAGAAAATAAGTAGACGACAAGTTAACATTATAATTGATTGAATTTACGAAATTGAAAATAAAAAATTGATCAAAGCGATAATGAATTTTAACGAACCCTAACCCTAACCGTAACAACGTTTTAACATTTGTTCACTAAAAAAACAACGTTTCATGCAGAAAAAAACATTTATACTCCTAACCATGAACCCTAACTCTAAAACCCTAACCCCTAACCCTAACCGTAACAACGTTTTAACACTTGTAGAGTGATATTTTTATTCAAAATAAAAAATTTTCGTGTAAAAAAAACGAACATTTTTCCCAGTTGTACATCCAGCCTAGTTTTCCAGTTTTTGGACGCAGGACACCGACTTTTCATTCGGCAATTTTCCGGCCGTCTATGTAAACATACGGAAACTACCGATGCCAAGTCGATTTTAGTTTGGGTTCTAATCTGGACAAGTACCGCACAAAACTAAAGAGGGGAAGATAAAGGTGATAAGTCTAACTAATTCCAATTTTAGATCTAGATATTTTTTTTGTGTTCTTTCTCCTGCACGCTGGTATCGAAGGGGCAGGCTATATCAATGATTAAGCAAGTTCTCTTGTTTTTGTAAATAAAGTTTAAGTCTGGTGTAAAATGTTCAAGAACCTTATCAGGTTGTACGCGCATGTCCCAAATAAGTTTGACATTGTCGTTCTCCTGTACCACTTGTGGCGTATGCTCATACAACTCCAATTCATAAAGTTTACATATATTCCAGTGTAGTACCTGAGCGACTTTGTCGTGTCTCTATTTTTTTATACTGACGTTGTGCTAGCATAGGGCATTCAGATACAATGTGCACTAAGGGTTCTTCTTATTCATTACACAATCGGCACATTGGTGATTCTGCAGTTTTGTCAATGTAATGTTTGATGGACCTAGTGCGACTGGCTTGTTCCTGGGCTGCCATTAAGGCGTACTCAGTAAATCATTTGAGATCACCCCTGACCAACCAATTCCAGCTGTCATCATCTCTAAATGCAGTATTCTTAAAGAATACACGGTGTAGTTTCTTTCGAAATAATTTTAACCCTCTCTCTTGTAACCTTTGATTCTTTTTCACCCCGGTTCTTAGTATTGTCTCTCTATTTACTTCACGAAGAAAAATCTAATTACTAAATTAGCAGCTCTTAGCTTCTTGTCTAACAATCTGAAAATATCAATATTTTCTTGTTATCCCATGTTCTATCATACGTTTTACAGTTGCATCTGTGGAAACGGCCTGCTTACCATTAGTTACAATATTTCTGTTATCAGAGTTAGTTGTTGCTTCTACCCTAAACTTTTCTTCAACTACATCAAGTGTATTGATCTCCACAAGCTCGTCCAAGTCTTTTCTCTCAATTTCTCTTTTTAGTTCTTCAATTTCAATAACAGATAGCCATTCATAAGTTCTAATCACCCGGGCTTGTTCTGCAAGTTTTTGTTCAGATAATTTAAACAGGCCTAGTTCATTCCAGCTTCGGTGCATTCGTGTTCTATGCCGTCTATTAGAAGGATCACTCTTCAAATTACATTAAATCACAATTCTTTTTAAGGCCTTAGTCCAATTAGTTCTAGTGTTAGTGTTTCGAGGGTTTCGCTGGATGACACACTTAGAAAACTTCGTTTGTTCCCCTGCCGGACGTGGGGTCTGTACTTGACATTTCGGACCCACTTACGTCGCTTTCGGCTTGATAATTTTGGACACTCATATTGGAATAATACAAGGAATGGTTTGTATAAGGTTTTTCTTTCCCTAGTATTTTCATTACGATACCATCTCTAGGAGAGTTGCTAACCAAAGCTGAAGACACAATCTGGACCATGAAACCCAGTTAAACCCTGCCAGATGTCAACATGATATTCACAACTGCCGTTGCATTCTATCAGGTATTTACTGGGGCCTCTATACACCTATGCCAGTTGACCCGTGACTGGCATTATTGTTATTATTATCATTATCATCATCTTCATTGCTACGATTATCATTACTACTACTACTACTACTACAAATATTATTACATTTGGTAGTAATGATTGTAATAATAGTTGTAGCAGTAGTAATACTAACCGTAGCTTTACTTTACGTATAACGATGTATCATTACTATTTATTATTATTATTATTATTATTATTATTATTATTATTATTATTATTATTATTATTATTATTATTATTATTATTATTATTATTATTATTATTATTATTATTATTATTATTATTATTATTATTATTATTATTATTATTATTATTATTATTATTATTATTATTATTACTCACTATGGATTTTCAAACAGGGTATCATCAGTGATTACAAACTGATAATAACCGGTACTGTTCCCTGGAGTCTGATTGACAACACCTCTCCCCAGATTTCCAGTACTGTTCACCTCTTTCGATAACTATTGTAAATGGATGTGCTTTATTGCAACAGCCGCTTACCATTGATTTATCACTGGCATCAACCATTAGTTTTCTTTGTGATTTTGATGACAATAAACCTCACCAAGGTCCTAGTACTCTCCGCATTCTTCTAGTGGAGGTCTGGTTAGTGCTCTTCCTCCTCGGTCTGTCCATCCTCCTGTGCCCTTCACAATGATTCTGTATGGTATCAGCCAAGGTTGATGCCTATTTTGGGATAGGTGGACAATCTATAAACTTTTTAGCAGTTTCAATCCCCTTGGTTTCATGTGGTTACTTCCCTGGTCGGATTATTATTATTATTATTATTATTATTATTATTATTATTATTATTATTATTATTATTATTATTATTATTTTACTCATTGAGAGTTTTCACACAAGTCGTTATGAATGATTGCTCACTGACGACGATGATGATGATGATGATGATGATGATGATGCTGATGATGCTGATGCCGATGATGATGATGCTGCTGCTGTTGCTGCTGCTGCTGCTTATGATGATGATGATTCAGTACTCCCGAGGAGTTCTCACATGGATCATCATCAGAGATTCAGCCTGATAATAACCGGTGGTGTTTCCTGGAGTCTGATTGACAACAAGTCTATTTCGATAACTGCTGCAAATCTTATTGCAACAGCCGTTTACCATTGGTCTTCTCTGAAATTTGGGTGATAATAAGCTGTTCCAGTTTCCAGTGCTTTCCGCACCTTTCCAGTGGATTTTTGGTTGGTTCACTCCCTTATCGGTCTTTCCATTCTCCTTGACACTTTACAACCATTTTGTGTGGTGCTCCCCGAAACTGGTGCCATCATAGACGTGTGCCTTTTACTTTTCGGGGGGGGGGGAGGGGACTTTAGTTTGTAGGATTTCTGGCAGTTTCAATTCCCCTGGGCTCGTGTGATGTTTTCTATGAATTTTAAACATTTCTTTTTTAATTGGTTAGCGTTCGTATTTTATGTGGGTTGGTTTCCGCATTCGAGGATTTTTCGTTGTATAGTCTCAGTCTTCCTTTTGATTCCAATTTCTCCTAGTCTAGATTGTTTTTAGCACTCCTACACTTATTTGTATATAATTTGTATATAATTGCATTTCTTCATGTTGCTGTCAGTTCTCTGGTAAGCTTTATGTATTTGCTTTATTTTTCTATCACTATGAGTATGACCTGCGATGACAGCGAAATCTACGAATTGACAGACTTCTTCCTTCCTGTTGACTATTATGACATCCCATTTCCTTGCTTGGATGAGTTTATCTGTTCGTGCAATTATGCCTCAGAGGATTTTGTGCATTTCGTTTTCCAGTATTTCTGTCTCCGGGTTCTATTTGTACTATTTGTCCGCATGTTCAAAATGCAGCCGGTTGCATAGTTCCCAGTGTATTGCTTTTCCAACACAGACGTGTCTGTTTTTTGTATTATTTTTTGGCTAGTTTGCTGCATTAATTTATGTGATTCATTGTTTCGTCTCGTTGATCACAGAATCTACATTTACTGTTGTTCTGTGCTTTGTCTATTTTACCTTTTATATAGCTCGTCCTGATCGCGTTGTTTTGTCCTGCTGTCGATAGTGATTCCGCTTCTCTGTTCAGGTGTTCTAATGGTTCGTTCATTAGTTTAGAAGATTACCCTGTACATAGAAACATATATACAACAAAGGTGTATACATACCTAACTTAATACATACAGGGGGTTGCAGCAAAATCCGACACTTGACAAAGAAAAAAAACGAAATAAGCAATAAAAACAAAAGTTGTATATGCAGAGACCCGACAGTTTATTTAGCAGCAGTTAGAGTTATATACTACATTATTTTTCAATGGAACCGCCACCGGCCGAGACGACTATCTTAAGGCTGGTGCGAAATCAGTCACACGCTTTGGTGACCATGTCTTTGTCTGTAGCGGCGAACGCCTACACGATGGCAGCCTTAAGAAAATCGACCGTGTTGTGGGCGTGCTTGTTGGCTTGGCCACGATTACACCCCAGAATAAATAGCCAAGGGACTTGCAGTCAGGTGAGGAGGGCGTCCACGAGTCCGGCGACCAGTCGTGAGAAGCATTGTTAAGCAGCTACGCCTGGGTAGTCTTGGTCTTGTGCGCAGAAGCAGAGTCCTACTGGAAGACGTAGGGGCGTCCGGTGGCGATCTTGTCCATCCAGGAGTTAACCACGCTCTTCAGCGCCTCTTTGTCGATCTCGGCGATGCCTCGCAAGCACTTTTGAAATAAGAACGGAGGCATGACACCCCTCTTGCTCGAGATTATGCGAAGGGCAATGACGGAAGAAAGGAAACTTCGTATGCTTCACGACGTGAACTTCCTCGATGTCTTTTGCCTGTTGCTCGTCTGGTTCTGGTCGAAATTCTTTCCATCAGAGAAGAACCTCAGCATCCCGGCGGACCCGTACTTAAACTTCTTCCACAAAGCCGCCGCTTTGACCTTCGTCAACTCATTGGAGACATTCGTGATGAGCATGCAGTAGGACTTGCGGTAAGAAGAGAAACCAATGTCTTTCTTGATCGTTCGGCAGGTTTTCGACAAGTGACAGCCCATGTCAGCGACGATCTTGGCGTAGCCCTGGCTTCGAATTTTGCTGTAAGACCGGATATATATATATATATATATATATATATATATATATATATAGTGTGTGTAGATTTCAATTTTGTGTTGAAAATCTGAATAACAGAGCTCAATGTAATTTAAACAGAGCAAAACAGAATTATAAAAAGAAAAAACTATACACACATTAAGGTTGTACACATTATAACTTATTTCGACCCTTTTAATTAGGTCTCCTCAGATGTATAAACAACCACGTCAAAAAACTGTGGTTGTTTATACATCTGAGGAGACCTAATTAAGGGGTCGAAATAAGTTATAATGTGTACAACCTTAATGTGTGTATAGTTTTTTCTTTTTATAATTATATATATATATATATATATATATATATATATATATATATATATATATATATATATATATATATATATTTAATAATTTTAGAAAAACAAATCTGGAGGCAAAACTAAATCAAATATTCGTAAACTTTTTAATTAAAAAATAATTATTAAATAGGGAGGTGGTGTCTGATCAACACTGCTGGGATGCCATGATAAATAAATACTGTTTTGTTTTTAAAATCCCGAAACAGTTTTCATGGTAAACAACTGACGATCCCTTATATAAAAAAACACATATATAAAATATATATTTATATTAGAGCAAATTCTTGAAAGTTAACTAATATAGTGATTGCAGTAGATTGATTGACTTACTAGACAAAAATCTTTCAACAAATTTTTTTTTCTCCAGTTTTGAAGGTTAAAAAAACTTCCGAGACTATATATATATATATATATATATATATATATATATATATATATATATATATATATATATATACAGTAAGCTTTAAGTTATTTTAAACAAAAGGTAAAAAAAGTAAAATGCATTTTAAATTCCCAGAGAAACTAACTAAATCCAAAATATTGTAGACTTAACA
This sequence comes from Sepiola atlantica, assembly GCA_963556195.1. Lineage (NCBI taxonomy): Eukaryota > Metazoa > Mollusca > Cephalopoda > Sepiida > Sepiolidae > Sepiola > Sepiola atlantica. The sequence goes on along the minus strand of OY744551.1, from coordinate 36,628,207 downwards.
TTCGTTGGAAAATTCATGAATAAAAAAATATAGTAAGTAAATAAAATAAAAAGGGGGATTAAGTATCTAACAGTGAAACAAAAACAGGAGACCTTAACGTAAGCATCTTATATTAACACGGGAATCATCAGCTGTTTACCATGTAACTGTTTCGGAGATTTAAAAACAGGACAGTTATAATATTCATGGCTCTCCAATGGTACTGATCAAACTACCATTTCCCCAATAATCAAGTGTCGAAATAATTCAGCTTAAAATTTCACTAATATATACATAAATAAATAATAATAATAAAATAATAATATATTACCCTTAAGACTACCGTGTGATATGGTAATTTGCATATCAAATAAATTAATAATAATAATAATAATAATAATAATAATAATAATAATAATAATAATGATAATAACAATATCCAACACTACACTCAAGAACCAGTTTGTGGTATGGTAGCTAGCAATAAAATTATATAGGAATTAAAGTTGCATTACAAAAAAGCTTAAGTACTTTAGGTACCAGAAAGGCAAGTAGATATGTATATATATATATATATATATATATATATATATATATATATATATATATATATATATATATATATATATATATATATATATATATATACATATATATATAATGTTTTCCCAATATGAACATCTAGGTCAAAGATCAGATTTTTTTCCTCCTGATGAGATCTTAGTTTCTAATAACCATTGATCGATAACATCGACATGTGAGTGAAGCGGCTTTTTGTACATGCTGTATTAATTAAAATAATTATATATATCTAAATACTTTTTTATAGTAAAAAATTATATTATGGCAATGAACAGACCATATTTATTTTTACTAAGCATGCTGAATTTATTCTTTAAAACGATTACTATTTTTAGTCTGGTCTGGAAATTTGTTCCAAAAATATATAAAAAAGTAAGAAGTTTATTCAGTACTTGAAATCTTTCGTCCAAATAAATTAAGAGACATATTAAAAAAACGTGTTCTCGGAACGCAGTTTACAAAAAAACGTCGCTCAATAGCAGCTATTGCAAAGAATGACAGCATAAAATCATATGGGGTTTTGTCAAATTTTCAATTACCGATACGTGTATAAACCATTATACACCCGTCGTGAACTCAGGTTCGATTTGTCTGCTGAAAAAAATCACTCGGACGCTGATGTTTATTAATTAAAAAAGACAATGGTTTATTACAAAGAGAAGAACAGTTACATACAAGTCAAACAAAAGGGACGGGGCACTTGCGTATGCATGAAAGAGAATGAGATAGATAGATAGATAGAAGGATAGATAGATATATTGATAGATAAATAGATAGATGGATAGGTAAATAGATAGTTAGGTAAATAGATAGATAGATAGATAGATAGATTGATATATATACAGAGAGAGATAGTTTGATATATATATATACAGAGAGAGAGAGAGAGAGAGAGAGAGAGAGAGAGAGAGAGAGATAGGCACATAGATAAGTAGGTAAATAGATAGATAGATAAATTGATATATATAGACAGAGAGCTAGATAGATAGATAGATAAATAGATAGATAGATAGCTACATAGATAAGTAGGTAAATATATATATATATATATATATATAGGTAGATAGATAAATTGATATATATATATATATATATATATAGAGAGAGAGAGAGAGAGAGAGAGAGAGATAGATAGATAGATAGATAGATAGATAGATAGACAGATATGAACAAACAGGCGTAAAGATAGATAGATAGATAGATAGATAGATAGGTAAATAGATAGGTAGGTAAATAGATAGATAGATAAATTGATACATATATATATATATATATATATATATATATATATATAGAGAGAGAGAGAGAGAGAGAGAGAGAGCAAGAGCTAGAGATAGATAGATAGATAGATAGATAGGTAGCTAGATAGCTAGATAGCTCGTTTCGCTATACCTAGTTACATTGTTCGCCCCTCCCTCCTCCCAATTGGAACGGTATCTTGGAAGCGTCTTCTCTGCATGGAGTGTCGCCAGAAAGGAGACAGAAAATATCCGTCCGGAAGTCAAGCCGACTACCGCTCTGGAGGTTACCTTTCACCCTAGAGTGTCACTCAAACTTTGCCATTCAAACACGACACTAGTTATGTAACAGTTTAACACAATTGTAAAAAAATGTCCACTTAAATTTTTGCTGACCAAAGATAGAAGATAGTCTGATCATTCCTGGCAGGCTTACCTAATAGTATATGATATTGAAAGACCCGAAACATCCAATAATTCCAGACACATCACTAACGTTATACAAAAAACTTTGATGAGGCATGCATTTTACTTTAAAAAATCCCATACAATATATGTTTTCGGTGCTTTTTAGGAATAGGTATCCATTGATTTGCAGTCGTGACGAAAGCAGTTCCGACTTTTACCGACTATTACATTTCAGCTTGATTTTGGATACCTTTTTTTTTCACTCAATTAGAAAGAGTTATTACGTGAGTTTTAGAGTACCCTACTTTTTTTTACTCAATTAGAAAGAGTTATTACGTGAGTTTTCGAGTACCCTACTTTTCATTCATTTAGAAAGGAGTTCCTTTTTTTTCTTTTAAAATTAGACCGAGTCCTTACGGAATTTTCTGGCTTGCGTTAATTTTTTTTAAGCGAATAAAACATCCGGACTAAAAAATAAACGCAAAACACGTGTTTGTTACATAAAGGTAAAAGGTAAAGGTCGCATAGCCTTGACACGCACGAGTGTCGTTGCTGACATCACACACAGCCCATGGCCGTAGCGGCGGTGATTTGTTAAGAATCACCGTGTCTAGGGCACAGCATATGGAAGGCGGAGCCCATCCCTCTCCTTCCGCTGCCTTGAACCTTCCCTGAGTTTAAGTCAGGTACCCATTTACTGGACCCGAAAATTCGCATGCCGTGAGTGGGATCGAACCCGGGCCCTCCCTGCTTGTTACATATTTTGTATTAAATAAAATTAAAAAAAATTTTTTTATACCCAAAATAACCAAAAACCAAATAAAAACGAAATAACATTTAAGAATACACTTAAATACAACATAAAATCAACAATTTCGTTCGTTAAATAACTTATTCACAAGAAAAACCAAAAAAAAAAAAACGCTAAAAATACATTCAGATTGTTCGCCAGTCTCGGTGAAACTCAAAATTGATGACATAAGTACTTAAATATTTTGGATACGTATTTCTAAAAAGTACCATGGTTTCTTTTTCCACAGTATATCTATGTCTATATTCCATGAAAAATGCCAGTATACTGAAATCATATGCCCTTAATAGGGTTAAGATGAACATTCATATACACTAAATGTACAAAAGCAAGGAAATTCCCAAATTTTTACACTTTTATTGTCATTCGCGACGAACCACAGGGGACTTAGCAAGCCACAAAGAACTTGAAAATGGCACACGGCAATTCAAACAGCGTATCTGACGGGAGTGGAAGCATTGATAGTCGATATAGGATCATCGGATAGATGTGTGAAACGCACACTTCAGCTCTTCCTTTTAATGAAAGATTTCTATGGGTCTACAGGTCAGCTGCGGCCCGACGCGCTTTCAATACATCTGACTATTTTTCCATCTGGAGATCAGGACCAAATCAGACGCCGAGAAATTTGCAAATCCCATCATTACAGCTAAAGAAACTTTGTAGGGATACACCCTTCCAGGCACCAATGCGCAAGACCACGGACTTATCCCAGTTAATTTTACTCCTGTTTCTGCTTTATACATTCTGATTTCTCTATCGACGACACTAATATCGGCACTTCTCGTTCCAAGCACTGTCACGTCATCTGCATAATCGGAGTACTTTAAAGTGGTGCAGGCATCTGTCAAAGTAATCCCACGTAGGACCGGATTCACCCTTAGCCTGTAAAGACATGGTTCCAACATAAGCACATAGAGCATCGGTGAAAGCGGACATACCTGACGTATGGATTGGGATAATCTGAAGGCCTCTGACCTCAAACAATTCACCTCTACCAGTGCACCGGAGTTTACATACAAGAGGCGAATTCGAGAGCGAAATTGCGGGCCAAAATCATCCGAGGAGAAAACAGCCTCCAAGTAACGATGGTCCACCCTATCAAATGCTTTGGACTGATCTAATTTGATCAACGCGGCTTCTGAGTAGACTTTCTCAATGATCTAGCGTATCTGTTCGGAGCAAATCATACAAGTTAAAACAACATAAAGATGGTTGGCTAAAATCTTGGCCAAAATCTTTAACTCTTTTTTTTAAACATCGTTAAGAGCTAGAAATTATCTATCTCATCCCTACCAATTTTTGCTTTATTCGTAACAGCATCACAATACCAATAGTAAAGTTCTGGAGAACAGACCCGTTCCTAAAAAACGAGTTAAATAAAACTGTAAGCAAGGGGGGGGGTGGAAATGTGCTACAGCCTCAAATACATTTCGTAGGGTAAACCATTGATTCCAGGAGACTTATTCAGGCCAACCCGCTTTAAGGCTTGCAAGACTCCTTTTTCTTTTATGCAAATTTCGTACCAAGCATCATTGGTCTCTTCACGGCGAGAAAAGTCGACTAAAAAAGGGGTCGAAATGCGCTAAGGACAGACCAAGCTCCCTGGTTAAAAGATCATGGAAATAGGAACTAAACGCCTCAAAAATACATTTGTTTGTGGTCAGGAGATTTACATCTGGCAATGTGACACATGTAAAATGTCGACGCTCCTCTGCACACAATTCAGCGGACATATTTGTTGTTTTATGGGTTTCCTCTCTAACCTAGCCTTAATTACTAAAGCCTGGTTCTCCTTGATAGTCCATGAGGTCAGATTCGCCTTAATTATAGTAACATTAGTGCTATCCCCCGTCTCTACAACCAGATCTAATCAAGATTATATTGTCATCTTCGCTGCCTTAGTTTCTAGATCCAGTCGTCAGTAAAGTCGACAGAAAGGGACCTAACGACTTTCTTATGGCAAACTCGCCACTTATTCCCAATCACAGCACCTTTCATTTCACGCTGTAAGGTTAGTAATAGTTGTGTCCGGTAGTTCTCACATCGAACAACGAAGTGCGTAGTTTCCAGTAACTAGCCGTCCTAGACTTTGGTCTATGACCCGAGTAAACTATATTATGAAAACTTGGGCACTCGAATAATTCTACGCCGGCTCCTAATTATTGACCGATCAATATAGCTCAAATACTGTACTGAACCGAAGCTTCTCATTTCGAAACTTATCGATAAGATCAGGCTTCTCGACAAATTCGCGAAATGCTTTAGCATACCGATCTGTGTTAGTACCCCTAAAACGGTTACCTCTTGTAATTAAAATCAGGATTCAGTATTGCGTTAACACCCCCCCCCCTTCAACTACGATAACCGTTACTGTTTGTTCTAGGGTTTAAGTCAGCTTAGGAAGGAATAAGCCTTGATAATCTGTCTGCGTGTCCTATTTTCTTAAATGGAAGGAACTTTATTCTAAACTAGCTGAACCGGTCGCCCGGCGTTGCACGGGAGAAAGTACTACCTATTGCATGACGTCGAATAAAAAAGAAACGGGCAATTATTTTTTTCTCCCGTCTACCGTGTTGACGAATCTTTTACATTAAAAAAAAGTGGTAGAGTGGAATGGGATCGAACGCTAAAACCGGCGATAATGAAACCTACTTTCTTGCCGTCTGCCCCACGCTCCCGGGTTAAAAACGCTTGTGAAAATAGGCGAATTAACCTAAACCTTATTATTGACATGCGTGTTAAATTAATACCAGGCAAATAATAAATAACAACCGGTCTTTTGTGAAAATTAAACTGTGTGTATTAGTTCCCGGTGTCGATGAGTAGAGTGACAGTACATAATTGTTAGGGAGAAAAGTTTTCGCTACCACCTATATGGAGTTAGTTTTTCGGAGAGACGTTGATGGTGGGCCAAATGTAATATTTAGTGTTAGGTAGGAAAAAATAATAACACATTTACTAAAACACGGTCGAGTGAATAAGTGTAGTATAGTGGTTAGTTTAGTAGCCTGTGATGCATGTGGTTATTTTCCTATACTCCGAGAAGGTACAGGGGAAAAAACGTCTCTACTTTATATATTAGATATATCATTTAAAAGAAGGGTTCTCCATTATCTTCTAGTGATGTTGTTAGAGTTTTGAAAATATTTCACCTTCATTTGATTTTGCGAAAATCTCTTCAGGGCTCGGTAATGCATACGTATAAGTTTTCAAACCATCGTTTAGTTATGTAGATTAAACGGCGCATTATCATTATTATTATTTGTACTCACTAGGAGTTCTCACACCGGTCATCAGTGATTGTTCACCGACAACTGGTGGTATTCCCTGGAGTCTGAGTGACAACAAGTCTCCCCAGATTTCCAGTATTCTCCACCTCTTTTTGATAGCCACCGCAAATAACCTTGCAGTATCGCAACAGCTGTTTACCATTGATTTCTAGCTGGTAAGGACCATTGGTCTTCTCTGGGATTTGGGTGGCAATAAGCCTCCCCAAGGTCCCAGCACTCTCTGCACTTCCAGTGGAGGTCTGGTTTGTGCTGTCCCTCTTCGGTCTTCTCATCCTCCTTGACCCTATGCAAATATTTGGTGTAGTGTCAGCCTAGGCTTGTACCATTTTGTTTCCATCGTTTTTTTTTCGGGGGGGGGGGCAGAGCTTATGATGTTTCTTGCTATTTCTGTTCGTTCATTTTTGTGTCGGTGTAATTTATTGGGGGGGGGGTGAGCTCATAAAGTGATGTTTCTTGTATTTTCTGTTCCTTTGTTTGTGATGTGGTGTTCTTTATGTGGTTTTGTTTTCTTCCTGTTGTAGATTCCATGTGACCCTTCGTAGCTTATGCGGGTAGGTTTCCGCATTCGATGATTTTTCTTAAGATTGCAGCTGTTTTGATCATTGGCGTTTTTTGTATAGTTTCAATGATCCCTTTGATTCCAATTTCTCCCAGTCTTTTTTCCAGGTTTTTGGGGATTGTTCCTAGTGCTCTTACAGTTATTGAAATTATTCTGACTTTCTTAATGCTCCATATTCCTTTCAGTTCTCTGGCTAGTTCCGTGTATTTGCTTCGTTTTTCCGTTTCTTTGATCTTTACTCTGTGGTCAGCTGGAACGGCGAAGTCTACAATTTTGTAAGATTTTCCTTCTTGTTGATTATTATAACATCCGGTCTCATTGCTTGTATGAGTTTGTCTGTTTGCATATCCATATCCCAGATGATTTTGTGTTTTTCGTTTTCTAGTAATGTTTCTGGTTTATCTTTGTACCATTTGTCTGCGTATTCGAAATTCAATTGTTTGCACAGTTCCCGATGTACTGCTTTCCCCACACAATCATGTCTGTTCTTGTATTTTTGGGGACTAGTCTGCTACATTCACTTATTATATGATTTACTGGTTCGTCTCTTTTTCCACACAGTCTGCATTTACTGTTTTCCTGGGTTTTATCTATTTTAGCTTTAATGCAGTTACTCTTAATTCCATTGGTCTGTGCAGCCATCAGTAAAGACTCCGTTTCTCTGTTCAAGTGTCCTTTTTTAGCCATGCCCAGCTATTTTCGTTGGTTTATTCTCTTGTCAGTCTTTTGAAGCGTCCATGTAGTTGTTTTTTCTTCCCACTTTTCTTTTCTTGTCGTGTTGTTTCTGGTTTCGGTGCTTCCCGAATTGCTCGTTGGAACGGTGTCTCTTGCTGCGGTGATAAGGATTTCCGTGTTCTGAGTTATGTATTTCTCCAGCTCTTTTTTAGTCTTCAACACCATCTTCTATACTTACCAGTCCTCTTCCCCCTTCGTTTCTGTTCATGTAGAGTCTGTCCGTATCGTCTTTTAGATGTAGTGCGTTGTGTATGTCATTAATTTTCTAGTCCTCTGGTCAAGGTGCCTGAGTTCTTCTTTGGTTCAGCCTATGAATGGTCCAGAGTATCTTATTAGTGCTACTGCCCAGGTGTTTATTCCGGTTGCCAGATTCCTGCTATATAATTTCCTTTCTGGGAGTTTTCTTGTTCTTCGTAAATATTCTTTTCCAATCTTCTCTTTCATTTTTGGTAGATTTGATGGTGTCTGCTTCTAAAACTCCAAGATATTTGTAGCTATCCTGTTCGCCTAGCGTCCTCATTTCCTTTTGGTTGGGGAGTTCCATGCTCTCTGTTGTCTCAAATTTTCCTCTTTTTATTTCTAGTAGTGCACATTTTTTCCATTCCGAATTATATTTGGATGTCCTGACTAAAGACTCTGGTCGTATTTATCAGCTTTTTCAGTTCCTTTTTGGATTTTGCAAATAGTTTCAGGTCGTCCATGTACATCAGGTGGTTTATTATTATTATTATTATTATTATTATTATTATTATTATTATTATTATTATTATTATTATTATTATTATTATTATTATTATTATTATTATTATTATTATTATTATTATTATTATTATTATTATTTATTAATATTTATTACTATTTTTATAATTATTTTTATTATTATTACAATCATCATCATCATAGATTGTGAATTTTATACCCCTCATGAAACTTCCTCCTTCAGGGGAAGCCGGTTCAACTCATCCAGGGTGAATGCCGTACCAGATACTGGTATTTCTTTCATGACTTCTATTTGTGATGTTATGAGGGGCGCTGTAGAAGACTTTTTGGAATCATCTAGAGTAATATACAAAATAAAGTATTCCAAATCGTCTTAGAAACGATCGTATGCCAGATTTTGTTGTGTTTGAATTCTTGGAACTGATATGAATAATGTGCTAATTTTATTTATCTCAACCTACTTTATAACAACTGTTTAATCTTAATAATCAACCATTGAGCTGATATTAATAATTGCAGTATTTGGAGTATTTAAATGCATGGATTTTGACACTACCTATATTTATTGTAGGTGAGTTATTCTATTGTACATTTATACTTTACTTATGTCAAAGTATTTTTACTTTAAATTTTAATTTTTATATATATATATATATATATATATATATATATATATATATATATATATATATATATATATATATATAATAAGTTATGAAAATATATTCATGGCAATTAGGCTACACAGAGGCTTCCGTGTTTCATCCCCTTTGGGGAATCGTTAGGCTAAAATGCATGGAGTTTATGTTGCCGGGTGCTTTTATACATACACGTGGTGTTTAGTCTAGCCAGTTAACCAATCAGATTCTTTGATATTTTATTAACCATTCTTGTTTCTTATTCTATTGTTCTTTTTTTCTATAGGGTGGCTCGTCCCTGTTTCTTTGTTGTGTCGAAATAATTAACACGTGCTTGCTTGTATTTCTATTTTAGGTTTTAGTTTAGTATTTTATTTATTTATTTATTCATTATGTATTTTTAACCTATGGTAAATTTTATTCTGTATAAGCAATTGTTTGCTAATAAGTGTTGGGGGTCTTTAAAGTTTAGGATTTCAAATTTCTCATTCAGGCGTAATCTACACGGGTCGTCTAAATTTCTACATGTACTGGCCTGTCGTATTATTTTCCATTTGACTATTGGTCAGCGTCCGCTATTTTTGAGCTCCCAATAATGGTTTGCTAGTGCTGTTTTAATTCCGCGTTCTTTGTTTTTAATTCGGTGCTGTGGTCATACTATCTGGTTTTAAAATTTAAGGAAGGACATACCCACGTAGTACTTGTTGTTATTCGGTCTTCTTTGGCAAATATTGTGGCTTGATAAACAATACTTTGGTTAAGCATTTATTTTGTACAGTTACAGCTTTTCTCTTCATTACTAATTTTTTCATTTCTATTTGGGTGATTGCTATTAGAGTTTGGGTTATTACTATAATATACAATTAAATAAGCCCTTTGGATTTTTCTAGTCATGTGTCTGTCTGGTTTGCGAACTTGAAACATAAACATAATACTCATTTTTTGGCATTTGACATAGCCACCTACTATCAATCGATCACACCAATATTGTTAAATAAGGCCATCATATTCGTTAAGATAATTCTGACTTAACTCAAGCTGAAATAGATTCAGGAAATCTATAGTGCACTTTGATGGTAAATACCTGACTAAGAAAGACACCTCTAACCACTTTAATATCCTGATGGGTTCAACGGACTCGGCACAAGTTACTGACCTTATAGGTCCATTCTTGCTAAATTAAATCTATCTGTATTTCAAAGATGATGTAGAGATAAGGCGAGGCTTTTATAGAGAGTATGCTCTCCTGACCATAAGATCTACTAATAGAGTATATGAAAAAACTAAGAATAGTTTCTGTGATCTCCTAAAAAACTTTGGATTAAAAATTACTTTCGACATTATTCAAATAGTAGTAAACTACCTCGATTTAACTCTAAACCTTCTTAGTAAAACATATAAACCATACCATAAACCAAACCAAATATTATATTACGTCCATAAAAATCCAACCACCCTAAACCAATAATTAATTTTATGGAACCTTATATAGCTAGAAAAATTTCAAATATCTGATCTAATGAACTCATATTTGAAGCTAACTCAATTTTATAACGGCGTTTTACAAAATCCAGGTTACAACAAAAGCATTAAATAGTTTACATTTTCTGAAAACATCTCTAATAGTTATTATCATAATAAAAAAACTAGGGGCTCTAATTCAAATATTATCACCCATAACATTGCAATAAATAGAAAACAGCTACCCATCCGATCTAGTGATTAAATAAATAACCTAGTAGACCGAACTACCATTAATCAAAATGTGAATAGAAATAATGGAGGGCCTTCTAAGTAAAAAACAGACAGCGCTCATGTCTATGGTTTATACCACCATTTAGTAAAATATACAAACTAATATCTCTAAAATATTTAAAAAAAAAAATTTGACGACAACTTTAAAGCACCCCATAGGTATAGCAAACTTTTCAATAGGATCGTTATAAGAATTTATTTTTCTACTGTTCCAAACTTGGAACAAAGAATAATAGGTTTTTACTCTGTGTAAAGAAATCTAGCCCCAACAAACAATAGCTTAATTCAATCTAATATTCTTTATAACTGTAATAACAGAAATTTATGCCCGTTAAATGGCTTCTGTAAAATTGAGAGTGTAGTTTACAAATGCACGGTAATACAAAACAATATTCAGAACATCATTAATGATAGTAACCTTAATACTAATGAAGCTGATATTAATGGTACCATTTTAGACATCAATGAAATAAGTAGTAACAACAGACTATTAAGTATTAACTTACTAAAAAGGCTGTTTACATAAGTTCTACTGCGTGCCGACTGAAAGGATACATTTTCTAGACACTTCTTTAGCTACTCATGTCTAGGATCTTAAAAATAAAAATATTGGCTACAAACTTAAATGGCAAATTATAAAAAAACAAATACTATAAACCCTTAGACAGATACTGTTCTGTATATAGACACGAGGCCCTCATAATCATTAAATATAGGGGTCCGCTATTAAATAAAAGATATGAAATATTATCTAATTGCTTACATAAAAATTTGTACAAATACAACAATTTTAAAGTCTTTTAATTATTCTTATATATATATATATATATATATATATATATATATATATATATTATTTTGAATATGACAGTTTAACATTAGTCTAATTATATCTAATTTAAATTGAATTACTTTCATTTTCTAATAATATTCTTTATAATTGTCTGTTGTAGATAAGCTTATCATCCTCCTTCTCCTCCTACTAAGCTTAGGTACTTAAGGTGTATTTAGTCATTTATGTTTAACCCTTTTAAATTTACGATATTTATTTTTTGCATTTTGAATTTTTAATTAATAATGTCATCCTTTTGGAATGTTTTGAGTGTCATACATGGTCTAATCGATGAATATTCTACTTTAAATGTAATTTTAAGTATATTGTATTTCCTTTATATATTATTTTTATTTAGTTGTATTTTATGAATTTTCTTTCTTTATTTATTGTTTATTTTTTATTTCATTTTATTGTATATTTTAATATTATATATATATTATACCTATATAAGTATGTATACGTGTCTGTGTAGATGGGTCTTGAACCGAATTCATGTATACATTTGTATATTTGTCTAAATGCATTGAATTCAATCCATGTGTGTTAGTCAGATAACGCCAGATGTATTGTTTACCTCTTTTCATAGATATTTCAATGTTTTAGCTGAGTTTTTAATTATTTTGAATTACTTCCCTTTATTTTCAAATAAGCTTATTTGAAATTGGCGGCTCTTTAAATACGTATATACGTATATTTTAATCCTTACAGAATCATCATTGTAGAGATAACCATTCAAGCCGGTCGCATGATTCGAACCCCGGAACGAGAGTTGTTTGTAATTCAAAATCCGCCGCTTTAACCGATGAGGCCAGCATGAATAGTCATCCGAAAATCATGCGAAATAAACTTATTTATGTCAGTAAGCGGACAATTTTACAATCAGCAGTCAGCAAGTGTTCTACATAAAGGAACGTTGCATTTTTATAAGCACCACTCAAAGGGTTTTCTACATAAAAGAAATGTTGCATTAAAGCCAAGATTGACGGCTGTCTTATCTAGCATTAAATGGCTCAGCCAAACGATACTACAAATAAATATTTTAATAATAAATATTTAATTACTATCTACATACGTATACGTTTCATCCTTGCGGAATCATCAGTGCAGAGATAACCGTTCAAGTCGGTCGTACGATTCGAACCCCGGACAAAGATTTGTTTGTTTATATATATATATATATATATATATATATATATATATATTTATTTTGGCACAGAAAAATTAGTACAACATTCGTACCGTCGGTTTCAAACTCGGAAAGTCTTAGCCATCTGGCTCTCTTCAGCTTCTGTTGTCATCTGTTTTGGAAATGTGAAGTCACATGAAACTCTCGTTGGGACGCGTTATTTGCTCAGTGTGTTATGTATGTTTGTTTGAATTTAAATTTAGTGTAATGAAACTGTTGAGATTTAAAATATATATTGGGATTTTTCCTGCTATATCACAAAGAAGTATATATATATATATATTTATATATATAAGAAAAAATGTTAAAAGTAAAAGATTTCTTCAGTTTAATAATACTTATTTTATTTTAAAAATGTCTAATGATATTTTTTGTCTTTAAATCAAAATAAAATAATGTATGTTCCATATGTATCACGAACGTTTTCGATTCTTCGTCGAATCATCATCAGGTGAAAAAAGAAAATGAACAAGAAAGCTGAAGCCAACCAGATAATTTCTTCAAAAGTGGCTGAGAAACGGTCACGTGAAGTCAGTTAGACGCCAAGAGAACGTTTTCACGCTGTTCCAGGAAAGTCGTTAACAATTTAAATTCTGCGACGCCAGAATTAGCATCACAGAATAAAATTGCATGACGTTAAGCATGTACAAATGTTTTAGCTGAGGGAGACAATTTTAGTATTGAGTTTAAATCGAGAAGAAAATCGGAATGATGAACTTACTTGGAAGAATAATTCGTCTGGCCGAATCTGACTGAAATAGAATAAGGAAAGTTGGATCACCATTCCTCACGAAATAAACAGAATTTACTGCAAACACAGGAACAAACTGAAAGTTTTACAATGGGTTGATAAATGTAAACGAGGACGAAATATATTTATCTTTGACTTCTTCGACTTGCCTACCGCAAGCCAGGTAGAGAGCGCAGGAATATATATATATATATATATATATATATATATATATATATATATATATATATATATATATATATATATATATATATATATATATCTTATCTTATCTTTTTGCGTATGAATCTCGTGCAGTGAACAAGCGATTGTTACATAATAGCCAAACCGAATTACATCTCACTGTCGGTCATGTAGACCGATAGAAAATAGTTAACTCATGTAACTGCTACATGTTGTTACTGGTTTATACATAATGTTATTGATTGTAATTTGTTGGGTTTTAATGAAGGTAGCTTCGAGTCTTTTTAATATGTTTCGAAATGTATTATTTCAGTGTTATTAACTAGAAGTTGTCTTACATCCGAGGAGACAGTTATGTTTTTGTAGATGTTCGTACAGATGCATGGTGAGGCAGTAGTTGTAAAACCAATGTAGCTTTTAGCTTTATTATTATTATAGGAGTTACATTCTCTCAAGGGGCATTTAACTTATAAATGAAATTGGTTCTTTTTAATGTATTAAGGGTTGGAGAGGAGTTGTTTTTACTATAAGATTTGTTATCTTGAATTTCTTATAGTAAATAGTAGGTTTAAATTTATTATTATTGTCAATTGGGGATATGTATCTGTGTATAATATTTTTTATAACCTTATTCTTATTTAATGTTTGGTTGTATTTGATTACATACTCTGATCAGGGTATGAAAACACATTGTCTGAAGTCTTTGCAACAGTGGTGTGCGAAGGGGAGAGGCCGATAGCACGGTGATCCCGGGACGGTGACCCCGGGCATCCAAATATATTCAAAATAGCTCCATTTATTATATTTCGCAGTACAAGGTATTGTACTGGAGTCTTTGGGATATTTATTTACTCCTCGCAGAGTTAGGCACAAGGCCAGTTTTATCTTACTCCCACAAGTAAGATGTGAACCAAGATCGGGTCGAGCAAGTGGGGTTAAAAGCCAGCGCTCGAGAGGTGAGCACTCTCTTTGGGATATACAATCAAGGATTTTGCCTGGATCATCACCAGACCACTACACGCCACTGGATGAGAACAATGCTTTATTGGACTCTGGTAACAGTTTTATTGGAATTCTCAGTGTTTATTCTGCTAATGAAAGGTAATAAATAATAAGAGTTTAAAATTTGTACTAAACCCCTACAATTGTTTGACCTCTGTCAACCGATAGTTTTTAAAATTTTACAAATATTTGTCATTATATATCACGGGTGTTTACTGGTGTCAATTCAAGGAAAAGTCACGAAATTTAATCCAAAATGTATGCATACGAAGATACGAAAGTGTATCTGAGAGACCCCTCCCCCCGGTTTATTGGTACTAATTTGAAGATTAAAAAAAATTAAAGAACCATTTCGTGTACATCCGCACGAAATCGTCCATCTTTGTCTCCATTAATTTGTTAATATAGTTTGAGATCTGAAGTTGAGTAGGAGGAGAAGGAGGATGATAATTATGACGATGATGATGATGATTATTATTATTATTATTATTATTATTATTATTATTATTATTATTATTATTATTATTATTATTATTGTTAATGCTAATGTTATTATAATAATAATAATCATTATTATTATTAATGTTAATGTTAATGTGATTATTATTATTATTATTATTATTATTATTATTATTATTATCATTATTATTATTATCATTATTATTATCATTATTGTTAATGTTAATGTTATTATTATTATTAATATTATTATTATTATTGTTAATGTTACTGTTAATGTTATTATTATTATTAATAATACTATTATTATTATTATTATTGTTAATGTTAATGTTAATGTAATTATTATTAGTATTGTTAATGTTATTATTATTATTATTATTATTATTATTGTTAATGTTATTATTATTATTTTTATTATTAATGTTATTATTATTTTTATTGTTAATGTTATTATTATTTTTATTGTTAATGTTATTATTATTATTTTTATTGTTAATGTTATTATTATTATTATTATTATTATTTTTATTGTTATTGTTATTATTATTATTATTATTATTATTATTATTATTATTATTATTATTATTATTATTATTATTATTATTATTATTATTATCATTATTGTTAATGTTAATGTTATTATTATTATTAATATTATTATTATTGTTAATGTTACTGTTAATGTTATTATTATTATTATTAATAATACTATTATTATTATTATTATTATTGTTAATGTTAATGTAATTATTATTAGTATTGTCAATGTTATTATTATTATTATTATTATTATTTTTAATGTTATTATTATTATTTTTATTATTAATGTTATTATTATTTTTATTGTTAATGTTATTATTATTATTTTTATTGTTAATGTATTATTATTTTTATTGTTAATGTTATTATTATTATTTTTATTGTTAATGTTATTATTATTATTATTATTATTTTTATTGTTAATGTTATTATTATTATTATTGTTAATGTTAATGTTATTATTATTATTATTATTATTATTATTATTATTATTATTATTATTGTTAATGTTAATGTTAATGTTTTTCTTCTTTTTATTATTATTATTATTAATATTATCATTATTATTATTAATGTTAATGTTAATGTAAATGTTATTATTATTATTATTGTTAATGTTATTATTATTATTGTTAATGTTATTATTGTTATTGTTATCGTTATTATTATTATTATTATTATTATTATTATTATTATTATTTTTGATGGTATTTTAAAGTTTTGACTAATTAATTTCATTTGTTCATCGACGATATTATTAGGGAATTGGTTATTAATAAGGACTTGTTTTTTAACGGTTTAGTAGGTGTTTAACAATGGCTATTTTGTAGCGATAAGGCATTCGCTCTTGAAATTTAAAAGGCTAGAATTTAAACTGGTTATTTTTTTATGAAGAGAAGAGTTAAACGTATTTTTAAGGGTGGCAATAAGAACGTCAAGAGATGGAATTCCGGGTTTCCTTGCTAGTTAGAAAATAAATAAAAAACTCGAAAACTAATAGTAGAAGAATGAAAGACGAATCCGGTAAGACGAACATACGTGAGTGGGATGGGGGGGGGGGGCTAGAGAAAAACATTTAAAAACAATTTTCTCCGATTTCATTAGTTGACAAAAACAACAACGAATAGTCTTCGAATTCGTCCGTTAAGTCTGTGCGATGAGCGTTGATAACATCCATTTCAAACATATCCGTGACACAACGACAAAAAAATGCTATTTAAAACTTTATCGTAACAGACTGAAGAAAATGCTATTTCAAACTTGAGTTTTACAGACCGACGAAAATGCTATTTTAATACTAAGGCTTCAAAGACCGACGAAAATGTTATTTCAAACTTGAGTGTGACAGACCGACGGAGATACTATTTAAAAGATAAGCATGACAGACCGACAACAATAGTTAATTACAAAAATGTCCTGTGTCAAAAGTTATATGCAAATTAGCTAACCTAGCGACTGATATCGCATATACATAAGCAGTATATAAAAATGGATGGTGCGTCTATTGTGCAAAGTTGAATTATCTGGAAAGGCGTTTTATACATCACCGTTAGTGCGCAAAATGGGCCAGCTTTTGCATATATATATATATATATATATATATATATATATATATATATATATATATATATATATATATATATAATAATAATGGTAATAATCCAGGTGAAAAATATCCACAGGGTGGTAATCCAGAGAATTTTAACCGGGTTTATAAAAAGTGCTCAATATCAAAATAGAGCTTTATATATGATAATTTTATTTACACAGACATGTACAAAATCTGCGACACTGGCATGTCGATGTTATCGATCAACAGTTACTATAAACTGAGATCTCATCAGGAAGAGTTAGAATCCGATCTTAACCTCAGATCATATTTGGAGAGAATGAAGTGGAGGGATAGAGAAAGAGAAGAAGAAGGAAAGAAATTTAACATTTCAAAAATTAAGGCCGTTAAAAAATTGATCGATAAGATCGACATGCCAGTGTCGCAGATTTTGTACATGTCTGTGTAAATAAAATTATCATATATATATATATATATATATATATTGTGTGTATTTAGGCAGCAAGTTTTCATTTAGGCAAACGTTGTTGAATAGCACGGAGTGTTTCTGCTTTGTGATCTTTTTTTTAAATATTTTCCATCTTCCGAATGGTCAACTTCGTACCTCGATCAAACTGGTGTATGAAGTTTCCGTAGTTTTGTTGTTCCATCTTCCTTGCGAGTACTTTCGATTTGATATCCTCAAATCATCTTCAGGCGTGTTAGTGTGAAAAAAGAATATGTATTTATAGAATGTAAAGAGAGGAAAAGAGTATGTCTTTACTTTTTATTTTATTTATTTATTCTATTTATTCATTTATTTTTTATTTTTATTAATTTATTTATTTATATTTATTTTTTATTTTTTTTATTTCATTTTTATTTTTTAATTCATACAACTTAAAAAAAGGAGCGTCTAAAGTATTGAAAAGTTACAAGTGCGTAAATATATATATATATATATATATATATATTCATGTAATTGTTTTTATTGGTGATAGCATACTACTACTATTTCGATTGTTTCACTTCCTGAGTGATTAAGATGAAGAACATTGCTTTATGTGTCGCCCTTAAATTTATAGGACGTATTTTTTTCGTTAATATATATATTTTTATTAATTTTATACGTAACTAAAAGTATTCCATTGACACGTATTTCTGGCTCACAGCCATCATCAGCATGGATAACTTAGACAAGGATAGAACCTTCGATATTGATATCTATAGTCTGGCGTCTTACCATTGGACCACGACACCCTGCTTAGAAATGTGTACGATTTTTATCACCTAAATATTTAATATATTTTCATGTAATTGTTTTTATTGGTGATTGCAGCGTTTGTTGTTTTTGCTTACTACTACTAAAATTAATATATATATATATATATATATATATATATATATATATATATATATAAATTAAGTACGTGTATTGATTTACTCCTCTCCAGGAGTTAGGCACAAGGCCAGTTTTTATCTTACTCCCACAAGTAAGATGTGACCCAAAGTCGGGTCGGGAAAGTGGGGTTTAAAAATTGCCTGGGTAGCCCCGTCGGCATTCCCCGGTAGGGTTGCCTCAGGCAGTAGGCAATAAACTGACTCCTCCCCACAGAGGGGAGGCGAAGCCTGGGAGGGTGGACCTCCTAGAACTGCACAGGACAGACCCATAGACAGGCGTAAATCAAGCCCCGAAGGCCAAGCCAATACTAGTCTATGGGGTGCAGTATCCATCGGAACAGATACTACACTTTGATCTTAGCCAAAAGGCCAAGACTGCGTTAATTAAATTAAGTATGTGTATATATATATATATATATATATATATATATATATATATATAAATTAAGTATGTGTATATATATATATACATATATATATATAAATTAAGTATGTGTATATATATATATATATATATATATATATATATATATATATATATGTGTGATTTTATGAAAGCTTACCAAAGCATTCCTTTCAAGACACCAATGATCACCATTAAAGATATTTTTTCTTACAAATACTATTTATTCAAATTAAATGTTTTTTCCTACACGTGTTTCACTACCAAGCAGTTACTTGCTTGGCAGATCATTATTATCGTTTTGTTGTTTAATTCGGCAGTTAATAATAATTCGGCAGTTAATTAAATGAAGGATATTTTCCCAAAATGTAAAATGACGTCCCAGACACTAGATGATTAATTTCTATAAGGAATAGGTTTAATAATAAATATTTTTAGAAACAGTATTTTGAATAAATAGTTTCTATATTAAGATTTTTTCTTGATGGAAGGGAGTTTTCTGCGGGATTGACATTCAACTCGTCGTGTGTTTATTTCGAAGGGTAATAAATCAACAATTGAAATAAGACTCTTTGAACTCGGACGAACATTTGTGTTGACTTTTCTTTGTGAGAAGTTGGATTTAGAATTCCCATACTATCATTGGATTGGAATGGTAACTTCTGAGCGGTATCTTGAATGATTTAGTTCTTTTGTTTTATTGTGGGGGGGGGATTTATTCATCATTGTACCGGCTAACGTTAAAGTGTATTATCGCACATTGTTCCGGTTTTGTGGTTTTATTGAATGTATTTGGGACCGACTACTTGCTTGTTGGCTTGGTGGAAGAAATAATGCACAAGCTACTTTTCTAAGACTTTTCTAGGACTTTCTTTTCTTATCGTTGTTCTTCCTTGCTTTTTAAGTTTGACTTTTATTTTTATTTTTATTTTTATTTTTTTTCCTCTTCTTTTCTTAAGTGACCTCAACTATTACAACGCCACATTGTGTTTTGTCGGCAGTTGAAACCAGTATTCCAGACATTTAATTTCCCTGATGATCTGCCAAGCAAGTAACTGCTTGGTAGTGAAACACGTGTAGGAAAAAACATTTAATTTGAATAAATAGTATTTGTAAGAAAAAATATCTTTAATGGTGATCATTGGTGTCTTGAAAGGAATGCTTTGGTAAGCTTTCATAAAATCACATATAAATGCTCTGTACTCTGTAATCGAGTATCATCGAGCTTGTTTTTTATTGGAACAACCCCGGTCTTCACTGAATGATCTATTTTATAAGTGAAAAATCTAAATCTATATATATATATATATATATTAAATTCCCGAAACAGTTTTTCATGGTAAACAACTGATGATCTCTTAAATAATGTTAGAAGCAAACTAATATAATAACTGTAAAAAATAAATTGACTTACATGAGTGATTTTCCATTGAACGATATGGGGCTAAAAGTTTGTTGTTTTAAAATAGTTTTAATGGTTGAGAAACTTCCAAGACTATATATATATATATATATATATATATATATATATATATATATATATATATATATATATATATATATATATAATACTAAAACTCTATTGTTCTTGTATGTTTGCAATCAGCTTTCAGCTTTCCGGTTTTCAACATCCGGTTGCGCATGCGTAAATAGCATCGTCTTCAATCTGTTATTCCAATTCCGTTATTCTCTATTATGATAAACGAACGCATGAAATTTTTCATCCTGGAAATTTTTATATCGCTTTTAATATAAACACTTTCATTTAATTTCATCAAATAGTTTTTTTGTTTTCTTCACGGCTAAAAACATTCAACGGGAGGACTTCGTAAAGTCTGTCGCAGTTTCAAAAAAACTCCTCCCTTTTAAAAAACAAAAACAAACAAACAAACAAAAAAACAACACTCATTATTAATATCAGCCATACTAGCGGTCGGTGAACGAAACCACCTCCCACTTTCCCTCTCATAGATTTCACCACTCCTACTCCCTCTGTTTTCGTTACGTACGCGAGAAAGCTGAATCGGTAAATGCACACATTTCTATTACATTAAATAGTGTTTCCTTTTGTTGTTTTTTAAACAGCAAATACTTGAATCATATGTTTTACACATATTACATAAAAAAAACAATTATAATAAACAGAACGACTCATAGAAATCTATCTATATTCTTTTTTCATTTTAATATACTTTCATAGAAATGCTTCTGTTATGTAAAAAAAAACTATTTTCTTTATGCCACAAGTGTCACGCTCATACATGAATTCCATAGCTAATATAACAAACTGACCCAACGGGTCACGGGTGGTCTAGTATAATTATAAATATTTGTTTTGTTATCTACATACGCATACGTTTCATCCTTACGGAAATCGTCAGTGTAGAGAAGATTATTCATACCGGTCGCCGGACTCGAACCCCGGAACACGAGTCGTATTTCAAACTTAAATTCCGACGTCTTAGCCCACAAGGTAAATCAGTGAGAGATTAATCCTATTTACAGGCAGCCGTCGTCAAAGTCTTCAACTACTGAAAGGAAAATGCATTGCAGCCACGATAACAGCTGTGTTAATACTACTCTTTACAGAGCTCACAGCATTAAATTTTATTATTATATATATATACATATATATATATATACATATATACATATATATATATGTATATATATACATATATATATATATACATATATATATAGATATATATATGTATATATGCATATATATATATATGCATATATATATATATATATATATATATATAGTGAGAGAGAGAGAGAGAGAGAGTAAGTTATTAAAAATATTAATGGCAATTAAACTACACAGAGGATTCCGCAATTTAGCTTGACGATTCCCTACAGGGATTACACGCAGAAGTCTCTGTGTTACTTAATTGCCATAAATATATTTTCATAACTTAGTATCTAGCTCTACTCACGTATTGAGCACAGTTGAAGTAAATACTGAAAATTGATACATAACAGATTATATCCCCTTATAACATTTTATGTGGATACATGAAATTATGATTATATATATATATACATATATATATATATATATATATATATATATAGTCTCGGAAGTTTCTCAACCATTAAAACTATATAAAAAAAAAAAAACAAAAAAACAAAAACAAAAAAAAAAACTAAAAAAACAAAACAAAAAAACTTATAGTCTCAAGTCTTCCAGTGGAAAATCACTCATGTAAGTCAATTTATTTTTTACAGTTATTATATTAGTTAGTTTCTAACACTATTTTAAGGGATCATCAGTTGTTTACCATGAAAAACTGTTTATATATAGGATAACATTTTATGAAATTTCTTAGAAGTATCTTAAGAAATTCATAACATTGAAAAGAGACAGACAAATGCTTTTGGAGACCACGTTTTGAAATGCTATATGTTATTAAAGAGCATTGAATTTTTTTTTAGTTTATCTTATAAATTTCGAATGATAAAAAGAGTCTGAATCAATTTAAAGGTTATGCTTGAATTTGTCTGCTATGGTAGCTTTACACTTGGATGTTGAAGAAGCGATGGTTCGACTTCGTTGCAAGGTGGTTAGAATAAGCATCGTCGTTTTTTAAAATTCTGAACTTCTTGTTGCGCGCGGCCGCTTATATGGTAGTAGAATATTATAAAAGTTATTGGAAGCATCTTCGTTCAAAATTAATAAGACAAAAAGTAAAATAAAATAGTTTAAATGATTTTAATTAAATATTGCATCTCAAAACGTAGTCTTAAAAGGCATCTGTTTGTCTAGTGTTAACAATTATCACCGTTTATTCGCTAAATTTTAAAATTGGCCGTGCGGTTAAGGCGTCGGATTTGAGTTGAAAAATACTTGTAATCCGGGGTTTCGAATCGCATGACCGGTAGTGAATAGTCATATCTCTATGCTGATGAGTCCCGATTGTTAAAAAGGACGAAACGTATACGTACATAGATGATAAACAATAACAAATATTTATTATTATTATCTGTCGCTCCTCGAAAAAGTAGAGCACTGTAAGTGTAGTATTAACACAGCATGACGTCACTAGCTTTAAATGCATGGTTCCTTCCATGAAGAAAGTAGAATGCTCTAGACGTTCAAGCCGCCGATAATGTGTTAAAAATTATCACCGTTTATTCGCTATTTAAAATTGGCTGTGCGGTTAAGGCGTCGGATTTGAGTTGAAAAATACTTGTAATCCGGGGTTTCGAATCGCATGACCGGTAGTGAATAGTCATATATCCATGCTGATGAGTCCCGATTATTTAAAAGGACGAAACGTATACGTACATAGATAATAAACAATAACAAATATTTATTATCATAAATATATATATATATTTTATTTTTTCAAATTTTAAATCTTGGCCTTTGCCAACTTATCTATCCCAGCGACTTCCTCTGATGATAAGATTTTGATCTTTGAAAAGCCTGGCTTAAGGAAAATTTAACTTGAATAAATTGCCTTTTTGCAGAATATACCTTGCTCTGAGCAATTGAATTGAATTTTAATTTGGCTTTTGCTTCTCTAATTCCTTTCCATTCTTCTTCATATCTACCTGCTCTATCCTGGATATTGAGCTGTATACTTTTCACAATAGGTTTTACCTTTCCTAAAAGTTCGCTTTTAGTACACCACTTTATATATATATATATATATATATATATATATATATATATATATATATATATATATTAGATAGCTTTACTAGCTCACTATCGCTTTGCAAAATTTCAAGTAATAAAAATTTTAATCAGAAGACTAACACTTAACTTGATAATTCTAATACACATTTTTTTAATATTTATTTAAATAAGTGCCTAATAAAATCAAAAGAAAGAAGAACTAAATTTAGAAAAACGCGGCGTCGTTAACGAGAGAAAGGAAGGGAGGAGATAGAAAGAGAGAGAAAGAGAGAGAGAGAGAGAGAGAGAGAGAGCGAGCGAGAAAGCGAATAAGACAAGCATTGAACCAACCATTCAGCCAGTAACCAGCTCCCTTCCCTTTGCTTTTCTCGCTTTTGCCTTTCTGTAAGAATTCTTGGGAGCTATGTTACAGGAAAGGTTTTTAGTAAGTTATTCTTTTTTTTATTAAACAATTGTAATTAATTACTGTTAATATCGACGAAATTATTGCCTCTCTCTCTCTCTCTCTCTCTCTCTCTCTATATATATATATATATATATATATATATATATATATATATATATATATGTGTGTGTATAATTATATATATATATATGTATAATTATATATATATATGTATAATTATATATATATATATATATATATATAATTATATATATATATGTATAATTATATATATATATATGTATAGTTATATATATATGTATAATTATATATATATGTATAATTATATATATATATGTATAATTATATATATATATATATATATATATATATATATATGTATATATATATATATATATATGTATATATATATATATATATATATATATATATAGACAAAATGGCACAATAAAATTACAAACTCATAACACCGAACAAAAAGAACAACACAGAATGTATTAACCGAAAATTAACATATTTAAAATGGTTTCCATTTTCAGCTTCACAAATTCGTGTCCTTTTCAAAAACATTATCTAAGACAGGATGGATCGATCGAATATGATTTCATTCCCTAAATTAATTCCCGATGGTCTCCTTCAATTCCTGTAGAGTTTCAGGTTTGTTGCTGTAAAACTATTCTATGAGATACTCCCACAAGTAAAACTCAGGGCTAGTCAATATTTGTAACATCAGGATTTTCGTCAGATATCATGCTTGCTTGACAGGCAAAGAGCAGTTCCCTCGAATAATGGCGATTAAGAGCCAGTAAATCTATGATGGTCCATTGTGTAGCATGTCATTAATAAAGTTGAAGAAGTCCCGTGTAGCAAAACTAATGTCACCACTCGGTCCCAAAGCGATTTGCGGGAATATAAATTTGTTGCAAAAAATGGCGTATTTTGATTACTTGCGGTCCTCCGAACGTACATCTACTTATAATATAAGTAGCACATTCTCCGTCAGGATTTCTGTATGTCCGCCGATGAGAATTGTTGTAAACGTAAGAAATGCATTACAGGGAGTGGGAACTGTCTTATTTCGATATCTTCATGCAAACTACTTTTTTAGAGTAATTACTAATTGCCAACTTTTAAAATTTTTGTTCTTTTATGCAAACAACTCTCCATTGTTTTCGTCATTTAATGTTAAAATTCCATTACTTTACCATAAAAAATAAAGAATCTATTCAAGTTAAAATTCCATCCGTGATACCTCTGCAACTTACATTGAACCATGTTCATTTAAGTAAATGAGCGTTTCTTATGGAAACGATTTTTGTACTTCTAATGAGCTGCATTGATTAAAGATCCTGTAAATACATGTTTATTTGAGGTTGTTTATATATGCACGAAACGATCGTAAAGTGGACCGCGTCTTTTGGATTTTGGAAAGAAAAAGTGAATAAAGACTTTGTCACTGGAATTTAGTGTACTATTGTTTATGTATATATGCTCTGTTGTAAAATGTCAACATTCATCGAGCTTTTACATTGAAAGGTTTTTGACAATTTATTAAAATAAATATAAACAACTATATATTTCATACACTATAATACATACATACATAATATATATACTATGAATATTTTTTTAATTAAGTATTAGAGTGTATTTAACTACAGACAACGTTGTTTCGGACTGTCGTCCTCAGCAGTACAGGAAGTGGTGTTTTAAGACGCGTTCGAACGCAGTTCGTTCATTCAGAAGAGAATCACGATCATACGCCCTGGTCCATAAGGCCAACGGAAATCGCCACATACATTACTGAAATTAAGATACATTTAAAGTTAATGGCAGGGTTACAACGTTCTGAGATCAAAGAGTGCTTAGACACGCGTGTGTGTGTATATATATATATATATATATATATATATATATATATATATATATATATAAATGTTGAATTAAATTAAAGATAATTGAATTATCGTTATATAATAATCTATCGTGATAATATAAAGCTCAATATATTGAATAGAGCAATCAATTCTAGAGATGAAAGATGAGAATAAAAAGTTGTAAAGATACAATATTTATTAGAACATCAAAAATTCAAAGCAAGAGCTTCATATCCTTATTCCATGGATTTTCAAAGATAAATTCTTTTCATCAGAGGATAGATAAAACCCGACAATGTAATTGTAAATATCATCGGCGACATTTAAGTTTGAAAGAAATTATACACTAAATAAAAACGAAAAGATAAAGAGACTTTTGTTGAGATAAGAACGTAGAGTTAGGGTAGATGCCGTGTGTATATATATATATATATATATATATATATATATATATATATATATATATAGTCTAAAGAAGCTTTGAGTTATTTTAAACAAAAAGACAAAAAAAGGAAGGAAAATGCAGTTTAAATTCCCAGAGAAACTAACTAAATCCAAAATAGTGTAGACTTGGAAAGTTCATAAATAAATAATATATAATAGTAAGTAAATAAAATAAAAAGGGGGATTAAGTATCTAACAGTGAAACAAAAGCAGGAGACCTTAACGTAAGCATCTAATATTAACACGGGGATCTTCAACTGTTTACCATGTAACTGTTTCGGAGATTTAAATATATATATATATATATATATTACTATCGGACATTTCCCTCCTTTTAATACACGTATACATACGTATGGATTAAAGCAAATGTGAAGCTGAAAAGCAATAGATCCTTTTTATTTTTGAAATAATTAAAAATATAAGTGAAATATATTTTGTTTTAAACACGCATGCTCCATTTATTCTCATATTTAAATAAAATATTATTACCAGTTTCTTACCTATGATGATGACATTCTCGCAATTTCTTAAGACAATACTTACATACAGCATCCTTATTTAAAAAAAGAATATGACGTCATGTGCATTCAACTTGTTTTAGTAGATGACGTCGTTCTTTTGTAATGTCTTCCTTTTTTGACGCATGAAGATTTTTTCCGTCTCGGTCATCTCTACTTAAGCGGATGACATCATCCTTTTGTGATGTCAGCTTTTTGACGTCATTTAATGTGCACGGTGACAAACAAACAAGATACACAGAGTTTTAGTTAGTGAATTGCTTTTGTAATTTATTTCCGATAATAACATTTCACAACAAATATCATATATATATATATATATATATATATATATATATATATATATATATATTTATTTATTCTGGTACAGAAAAATTAGTACAACATTCGTACCGTCGGTTTCAAGCACGGAAGGTCTTACCCATCCGGCTCTCTTCAGCTTCTGTTGTCATCTGTTTTGGAAATGTGAGGTCACATGACACTCTTGTTGGGACGCGTTATTTGCTCAGTGTGTTGTGTGTGTTTGTTTAAATTTGAATTTAGTGTCATAAGACCGTTGAGATTTAAAACACGGGAGAAGAAAGAGAATTCAAGATTAAAGGGAATAAAAAGGGGAATAAAAAAGGGGGGTAAAAAATAAAAAATAAAAAATAAAAAAATATATATATGAAAAAATATATATATATATATATATATATAAATAAATATAAAAAAACATATATATATATAAAAACATTTTAATACTAAGAATAAAGGAATAAAAAAATAATAAAAAAATAAAAAAATAAAAAAATAAAAAAATAAAAAAAGAAGAAAAAGAGAAAAAGAGTATAAAAAGTGGGTTAAAAAATATATATATATATAGAGAATAAATTGTAGAGAATAAAAAAGAGCGAGAGAGAAAGAAAGAATAAAAATAGAAAGAATAAAATATATAAATAAAATATATAAATAAAAATAATAATAATAATAAAAAAAAAAAATAATAAAAATTAAAAAATTAAAGATTAAAAACAAAAATAATAAAAATAAAGAAAGGGTTTCTCTGAAATTCCCGTGAGCCAAATTATGAATTTGTATCATTAGCCGTTATATTTTTGAAGGTATGCGTTCTAAAAATCGTTGATGTGTAAGAATCTTTAGATTGGAGTGATTTTTAATGAAGGGATTCGGATCTAAGGGAGGTAACTAAGATGGAAATATGAAATATTTGAGTTTGTTAAAGTGGGTTTGAAAATTAATCTGGTGGTTGATAAAAGATAAAAAAATAAAAAATTAAATATTTTTGCATTTTGGTGAAAGTCGAAGTTTTTGCTCTTGGAATTTATGTGGATATAATTTTTTGAGTAATCTAGTGATTGATAATTAAATTAAATATTTTTGTATTTTTGTGAAGGTCGGAGTTTTTGCTCTTGAAGTTTAAGTGGATATAGGTTGATGAGGTGTTTGTTCGTTTTTATTGTGTTTATATTAGTAGAGGGGGGTAGTTAGACATTATGTGAATCGGTCAGACCAGTTTATAAGCAATGCTTGCCTCTTGTGTGCACATCCCTTGAATATTTCATCGCGGACATTTAAACAGGCTGTATTCGGATCGATGATGGCTTTTGAAATGTGGTATTTTTCAGCGTCACATAGAGGACATCTGTTTATGGCTGGAGAGAAGGATGGTTTTCTCTCAATTATTTTCCATTTGATGGTGAAGGGTGTGTTTTCTTCTTTAAGCTGCCATATTCGGGTCGCGAGTGCCGTATTAGCCTTGTTTTTGTATCTGAAGGAGTTTCTGTGTGCATATAGCCTTTGTTTGAAATTTCCCTTCGTCATCCCAATATATTTTTCTGCATTACTGGTATTCTGGTCTGTGACGGTTGCTTCATAAATGATTGAATTGATTTTGCAATTTCCCTCCAGGGGGCAGTTGTTTTTGTCTTGGCATGAGCAGCCTGCGTTTGTAATTGTTTTGGGTTCTGCAGAGATAATTTTTCTTATTGAAGGGGCAGTGGAATAGCTGATCTTAACAGAATTTCTGTTAAAAAGTTTGTGTAATTCATTTGTGGGTGGGAAGTGTTTGTCGAGCAACTTGAGGAAAAGTTGGCCTACCTTTGTTTTGGTATTGGTCGAATAGGGTGGGGAAAACCAGATCACCGATCTCCTTCTATTGCGGGTCCCCCGTGGTTGGTCTCGGTTGGGGGTGTATGAGATTTCTTCTCTGAACCCGCTGTCGCGGAGCGCTTTGTTGTAATATGGTGCTGCTTGGTTGAAAATTTCGGGACTGGATGAAAGGTTTGAGATTCTTTGGCTAATATTATTGATTAAATTTTTAAAGATGGTGGGGGGGTGGCAGGATCCCTTGTGTATGTATTGGAGTGTTTCATTGGGTTTGTGGAAAGGTTTGTGTGTATTGTTTTTAAGGTTCAGTGTGGTATCTAGGAAGTTTACTTGGTCTAAATTTGTTTTAATGGTAATTTTGAAGCCGAGATTATGGAAGGTGTTTGTTAATTCAACCCAGCTAAAAGCGAACTAGGACTAGCAAGCAAATCCATTGTTAAAAATATAGTTAATAAAATTAAGGAAAAAATAAACCTAAGTCTGTGGGGCAATACTAACTCAGTCCTAAATTGGTTCCATAACATACAAGATAAACACAGATGCAAATTCACACAATTAGATATAGTAGACTTCTACCCATCCATTACAAAAGACACCCTAGATAAGGCCTTAACATTTGCACTTTCACACACAAACATCAGTCAACTAGAAAGAGACACAATACTGCAAGCAAGACCACCCTTCTCTTCTTCGAGGGAAGGGCTTGGGTTAAAAAATCAAACCCAGAGGACCCATTTGATGTTGCAATGGGGGCCTACGACAGTGCAGACATCTGTGACTTAGTCGGCTTGCTTATATTAAATACACTCCAAAATAAATTTCCAGACCATTTCTTTGGTCTCTATAGAGATGACGGACTTTGTCTGTCACGCAACCACAACGGAAACACATTAGATAGATTTAGAAAAGAATTAACAAACACCTTCCATAATCTCGGCTTCAAAATTACCATTAAAACAAATTTAGACCAAGTAAACTTCCTAGATACCACACTGA
This sequence comes from Sepiola atlantica, assembly GCA_963556195.1. Taxonomy (NCBI): domain Eukaryota; kingdom Metazoa; phylum Mollusca; class Cephalopoda; order Sepiida; family Sepiolidae; genus Sepiola; species Sepiola atlantica. The sequence continues at coordinate 36,598,173 of OY744551.1, read as the reverse complement.
ACCTTAAAAACAATACACACAAACCTTTCCACAAACCCAATGAAACACTCCAATACATACACAAGGGATCCTGCCACCCCCCACCATCTTTAAAAATTTAATCAATAATATTAGCCAAAGAATCTCAAACCTTTCATCCAGTCCCGAAATTTTCAACCAAGCAGCACCATATTACAACAAAGCGCTCCGCGACAGCGGGTTCAGAGAAGAAATCTCATACACCCCCAACCGAGACCAACCACGGGGGACCCGCAATAGAAGGAGATCGGTGATCTGGTTTTCCCCACCCTATTCGACCAATACCAAAACAAAGGTAGGCCAACTTTTCCTCAAGTTGCTCGACAAACACTTCCCACCCACAAATGAATTACACAAACTTTTTAACAGAAATTCTGTTAAGATCAGCTATTCCACTGCCCCTTCAATAAGAAAAATTATCTCTGCAGAACCCAAAACAATTACAAACGCAGGCTGCTCATGCCAAGACAAAAACAACTGCCCCCTGGAGGGAAATTGCAAAATCAATTCAATCATTTATGAAGCAACCGTCACAGACCAGAATACCAGTAATGCAGAAAAATATATTGGGATGACGAAGGGAAATTTCAAACAAAGGCTATATGCACACAGAAACTCCTTCAGATACAAAAACAAGGCTAATACGGCACTCGCGACCCGAATATGGCAGCTTAAAGAAGAAAACACACCCTTCACCATCAAATGGAAAATAATTGAGAGAAAACCATCCTTCTCTCCAGCCATAAACAGATGTCCTCTATGTGACGCTGAAAAATACCACATTTCAAAAGCCATCATCGATCCGAATACAGCCTGTTTAAATGTCCGCGATGAAATATTCAAGGGATGTGCACACAAGAGGCAAGCATTGCTTATAAACTGGTCTGACCGATTCACATAATGTCTAACTACCCCCCTCTACTAATATAAACACAATAAAAACGAACAAACACCTCATCAACCTATATCCACTTAAACTTCAAGAGCAAAAACTCCGACCTTCACAAAAATACAAAAATATTTAATTTAATTATCAATCACTAGATTACTCAAAAAATTATATCCACATAAATTCCAAGAGCAAAAACTTCGACTTTCACCAAAATGCAAAAATATTTAATTTTTTATTTTTTTATCTTTTATCAACCACCAGATTAATTTTCAAACCCACTTTAACAAACTCAAATATTTCATATTTCCATCTTAGTTACCTCCCTTAGATCCGAATCCCTTCATTAAAAATCACTCCAATCTAAAGATTCTTACACATCAACGATTTTTAGAACGCATACCTTCAAAAATATAACGGCTAATGATACAAATTCATAATTTGGCTCACGGGAATTTCAGAGAAACCCTTTCTTTATTTTTATTATTTTTGTTTTTAATCTTTAATTTTTTAATTTTTATTATTTTTTTTTTTTTATTATTATTATTATTTTTATTTATATATTTTATTTATATATTTTATTCTTTCTATTTTTATTCTTTCTTTCTCTCTCGCTCTTTTTTATTCTCTACAATTTATTCTCTATATATATATATATTTTTTAACCCACTTTTTATACTCTTTTTCTCTTTTTCTTCTTTTTTTATTTTTTTATTTTTTTATTTTTTTATTTTTTTATTTTTTTATTATTTTTTTATTCCTTTATTCTTAGTATTAAAATGTTTTTATATATATATATGTTTTTTTATATTTATTTATATATATATATATATATATATATTTTTTCATATATATATTTTTTTATTTTTTTATTTTATTTTTTACCCCCCTTTTTTATTCCCCTTTTTATTCCCTTTAATCTTGAATTCTCTTTCTTCTCCCGTGTTTTAAATCTCAACGGTCTTATGACACTAAATTCAAATTTAAACAAACACACACAACACACTGAGCAAATAACGCGTCCCAACAAGAGTGTCATGTGACCTCACATTTCCAAAACAGATGACAACAGAAGCTGAAGAGAGCCGGATGGGTAAGACCTTCCGTGCTTGAAACCGACGGTACGAATGTTGTACTAATTTTTCTGTACCAGAATAAATAAATATTATGCTCTTAATTTTTAACTTTGATTCTTAATTAATCGAGCACTCTGCTGGGATTTTTCCTACCATTCTACAAAGAATTATATATATATATATATATATATATATATATATATATATATATATATATATATATATATATATATATATCCCGTCGATTTCGACGTATGAGTGCCCGCGCGTGAATTTGTAATTGCAAAGGTTGCGCAATCCCCCACAACCGCTCTCCGGAGTCGGCATTGCTTGATTCCAATGGCAAGTAGTAATACAAGACGACTGGAAACAATGCCGAGATAAGCAGAGGGCACATACAGCACCTGGTATTCCCAAATGGTCACCCATTTAGTACTGGTCAGGCTCGACGCCGCTTAACTTCGGTGATCTAACGGGAACCGGTGTGTCAACGTGATTGTGCCGTGTATGTATGTATATATATATATATATATATATATATATATATATATATATATATATATATATATATATATATATATATATATAAATAAGTATATTATGTACATGTTCGTCTGAATAAAAATAATCATATATATATATAAGCAGATTATGTACATGTCTGTATGAATAAAAATAATCATATATATATATATATATATATATATATATATATATGTATATAAATCAGGTTCATATTATATTCCAATAACCATGTTTTTATTTTATTATTTGTATGTTCATTTAAAAAAAAACATAACATTTCTGTGAGATATATTTTTACGGTCCGTTTCATTTTTCCTGTGCCAAACAACATCTTTATGTCAATATCGTCTCTGCAACATAACAAAATCATCAGAAAAATTCACAAAGAGTAAAAAGTTCTTGGATTTAAGTGTCTAAAAAAAACTACACTATACAGTGGTTCATTTTTGGATGAAACCAAACAAAAACAAAGAAAAGAACAAACTCACACGTGGGGAACACACTAATATGGCATTTTGAATATTTTTCGTTCAGAGCTAGTACATCCTAAAATTTGTGTGGACATTTATAAATTTTAATTCAGTAATATTTCTCAAAGTAGTTAATAAGTTCTATAATTTATTCATAAAAATTCGAATTAACTAGAGGGTAATTTTTTTTACTTTTTAAAGTTGCATCAATTAGCCTTCAGATGTCTATTTAGGTCATTTCGATACGAAGTTAACAACGGAGCTGGTCTCTTTTAGAGCCAGTTTCATAGACTCAGCCATCCATTCAAGCAACTATTAAGAATGTACTTCGGTGTTTTTTGTGGAAGATGTTTAGTATTTATTTATAAACCGTTTAAATTAATACTAAGATAAGATTAATTACCCAGAATTCTACACTTAAGTAGTAAGTTCCTATTTAATGCGAAACTAAGGGGGCGGGGAGCTTGTCCCTTACAACGAAAATAGTTTATAGTTACCTAGACATGAATCAAAATACCGAAAGGAGCTATTAAACATTTATTTTTTTAATTGAATGATGTTAATTACCTCATTATAAAGTATTATGAGGATTCAAAAGTACTTTTAAGGACATTTATACTTAAAGTTAATTGTGATTACGTTTTATATTTAACTCGTATTATGAGGTGAATACCGTTAGCTTCAATGTCAATATCAGGTTCCATTTTAATTGTATGCCTATATGTAATATTAGGTTTTGTGCATTCTTTTATTTATCAATATATTTATTAATATACATATACGAAGAGTTCGAAGGTGAAACGGGACGAACGTCATTTTCAAAATCACGAAACTGTCCTTACAAAAAGGGTTGTATTTCAACACTCGACGACACCCCAAAACTATGTGTTACATAATATGATATCAAATAATCTCTCTTTGATTTCAATTAAAAACAACTGTCATTCGAAGTCTAGATTTGATATATTCGTGGTTTTATTGTTTAAAAAAATAATTTACACGAATTGGATTTATCGTATTTTGCGTCCGAATCCTCCACACATATATACACATACACACACACACACACACACACACACATATATATATATATATATATACATATTTATACATATATATATATATTTATACATACGCACACACATACATATATACATACACACATTTATACACACACACACACACATATATATATATATATATATATATATATATATATATATATCTACTATAAGTTATCTACTATAAGTTTATGGTGTCTATTGTCAAGATAGTCTTATAATATTCCTATACCTTAGATACTTTCATATTCATGTTGATGAAAGGGTTACTGCCACAGGTATTTTATATGGGTCTGTAACGGGATAGGAGATATGCTGTTCTATCTTGACAGTTCTGAATCACTTCCTGTCTTTTATTCAATACATTTTCTTTAGACATAACTATATTGTAGGATTCCAGAATGCAGAGGTTACATCTCTTAGATTTGTTAGGTCTATATTTCCCTGCTCTATCTAGTATAGACCATTTTAGGCTGTATTGTATATTTTTACTGTTTAGTTCTCTTACATGTTTAGCTAAAGTCGTAGGGACCTTCTTTGAATTTGTATTAGGTTCTTTGAAAGAGTGTATATGGTTTCTAAACCTGTCCTTGAAACTATAACCCGTCGATCCAATGTATGTTCTAATTGTATTTTATTCTATGACGTTACACTTATACACTATATCTGAAGTTAAACATCTCCTCTCTAAAGGGCACTCAGTGACATTTTTACAGTTACATTGGGAGCTGTTATTCTGCTTCTGGACTGCACTAGTATCTAAGTTACTATTCTTTTTGATTTGTGTGTTATCTCACAGAAATGTTATGTTTTTTGGAAATGTGAAAAACTAAAACTAAAAACTAAAAATATGGTTATTGGAATATAAAATGAACCTGACTTATATTTGCTCTGTTGTCACTAATTGACAACCATCGAGCTTAATCTTTTAAGGAGACTGCAAAGTAAAAGGGCACTAATAGTATATGCTAATACATATATTGTCATTAATAATTATATACATATATATATATATATATATATATATATATATATATATATATATATATATATATTGTCATTTTACTTCATTTTGAACACTTTCTCCATACTGTCCCTACGAAAAACTTTTTTCGTCTTCTTCAAAATCTCCTTTTCATTGGATACTTTTTTAACGGACAATTACCATCTGGACAAACCACATATCTTTTTTACACGAACTCTTTTTCACTCCATTTTTAATAATATTTTTTCAAATGTTTGAACTTTGGCTTTTTTCTACAGCCAACTTATCTATCTGTATATCTCCTCTGATGATAAGATGTCGATCTTTGAAAAGCCTTGGCTTAAGGAAAGAATAATAAACATTAGTTTATTACAGAAAATACCTTGCATGGAACAATCGAAGTTTGAAATAAATCTGGACATTCGTACATGTTTATCACTCTTATTTCATCTATATATATATATATATATATATATATATATATATATATATATATATATATATGCAAAAATTGTTAAAAATTGTTAAAAATAACAGAATTCGTCTGTTTAATCATACCGCTTTTAATTTTTCAATTTTTCTGATGATATTTTCTGTATTAAAATGAAATAAAAAAATGTCCCATAGGTTTCACGAACGTTTTCGATTCTTCGTCGAATCATCCTTAGGTGTCAAAAGCAAATGAACTAAAAAACTGGAGAACGAAGATACTTTTTTAAAGACGGCGAGGAAACGCGCAGATAACGTTTTTCGCATTGTTCCAGGAAAGACGATGTCGATTTAAATTCAGCGACGCCAGAGTAGCATCGCAGAATTTAATAGCATTACGTTTAGCATTTCAAAATGTTGCTACTGGTTTCATATGTGAAGTTATTAATTTTAGGTTGTTGTGTTTTTATGTAGATAGCTTCCAGTATATTTTAAAATTGGTTTCGGAATGTATTATTTTTGTGTTATTAACTCGAATTTGTCTTAAATTAGAGGGATGGCAGTTATGTTTTTGTAAATGTTGGTAAATTGGGCTAGAGTTTACAAGATGCATGGTCAGGCGGGGAGATAGGGTAGTGGTTGTAAAACCAATGTAGCTATTAGTTTTATTATTATTATGGGAGTTACATTCTCACAAAGGACATTTAACCTTTTAGATAACATTGCTTTTTTAAAATGGTTTTGGGGTCGGGGATGAATTGTTTTTGCTACAAAATTTTGGGTTTTAAATTTCTTATAGTAAATAATGAGTTTAATTTTATTATTTTTGTAAAATTGGGATATGTATCTTTGTATAATATTTTTCATGGCTTTTTTCTTCTAATCAGAAGTTTGGTTGCATTTGATTACAATAGTACCGGGTGGGCAAAAATAAGGGTCCTATTTTTAAAAATTCATAACTTTTTTATTTATTGATTTTTTAAATTTTTTTTTTTAGAATAAGTAAAGGACCCCTTCCGAAGCAAGCATGAGCCGTATTAGCCTTAAGGAACGCACCTTCATTTAGAAAACATTATTTTTGCTAAAAAACTCAAAACAGTGTAAAAAACAATACTTTAGTTTTTGTAAGTTTTAAGAAGTGTTTTTCGGCTAAAATTTGTTTTGTCTATTTCCAAAAATCTCGGAAGGGTCAGTCTACACACACATAAAGTTTGGTGAGTTTAACTTTTATTTTGTGGAAGTTATTCAAATTCAAGTTATTCAAATTTAAAGATAGGACCCTTATTTTGGCCCACCCTGTATATGTTAATATAGTTTTAGTTGTAATGTTGAATATTATTATTATTTGTACTGGAGTTCATTTATTATTTTGTTTTTAATACTTATTTGTATTAAAACAAACAAAAAAATAAATGAACACCAGTACATCAGAAAATTTTTAAAAATCACAAAAGATCATTGGCAAAAAAAAAAGCGAAGTGCAACAAGCCATGTAAATGAACAGCTAGAAGATTTGTACATCTATATATCGTATGACTGTTTTGTCCAAGGTCATTTTAAACCTGGATAAAAATATTATTGTATATATATATTTATTTATTTACCTTTATTTGTTTTTAGTTTGTTATATCTATCTCGCTCTCGCTTGTTCTCTCTCTCTCTCTCTCTCTCTCTCTCTCTCTCTCTCTCTCTCTCTCTCTCTGTGTGTATATATATATATATATATATATATTTAAAGATTCTCCTCATTTCTCCAGCTTTTTTGTTCATTTGCTTTTGGCACCTGAGGATGATTCGATATTTATTGATTGGAACATTAATTAATTTTTTTTATTTTAATACAAAAAAGACCATCAGAAAAATTAAAACATACAAAAAGACGAATTCTATTATTTTTAACAATGTTTGCATAAATTAGAAAATGCTGCCTACACACACAATATACAGATATAGATATATATGAATGTATATACGTATTTTTCTATATTCTCTATGTGCATAGATTTAAATTCATTATACCCTGATCACTATATATATTTCCCCATATTACAGATATTCACGTTTTTTTATATCTGAAATATTTGAATTTTTAAAATGATAGGGTTGTGTTTATATTGTTTCCCATCATCGTCACTATTTATTCTAGGTTGTTAAAGGAAGCCAAAACACGGACAAAGAATGCGGCCTTTCTTCTAATGAGACGTAAGCGACTATGGTAATCAAGTTCTCGGCCTTTTGGCTAAGATCAAAGTGTAGTATCTGTTCCGATGGATACTGCACCCCATAGACTGGTATTGTCTTGGCCTCCGGGGCTTGATTTACGCCGGTCTATGGGATTGTCCTGTGCAGTTCTAGGAGGTCCACCCTCCCAGGCTTCGCCTCCCCTCTTTGGGGAGGAGTAAGTTTATTGCTTACTGTCTGAGGCGCCCCTACCGGGGAATGCCGACGGGGCTGCCCAGGCAATTTTTAAATGGCCAGAGTGCTCACCTCTCGAGCGCTGGCTTTTAACCCCACTTTCTCGACCCAATCTGTGGTCACATCTTACTTGTGGGAGTAGGATAAATCTGGCCTTGTGCCTAACTCCTGGGGAGGAGTAAATACCTTCTCGGCCTTTTGGCTAAGATCAAAGTGTAGTATCTGTTCCGATGGATACTGCACCCCATAGACTGGTATTGTCTTGGCCTCCGGGGCTTGATTTACGCCGGTCTATGGGATTGTCCTGTGCAGTTCTAGGAGGTCCACCCTCCCAGGCTTTGCCTCCCCTCTTTGGGGAGGAGTAAGTTTATTGCTTACTGTCTGAGGCGCCCCTACCGGGGAATGCCGACGGGGCTGCCCAGGCAATTTTTAAATGGCCAGAGTGCTCACCTCTCGAGCGCTGGCTTTTAACCCCACTTTCTCGACCCAATCTGTGGTCACATCTTACTTGTGGGAGTAGGATAAAACTGGCCTTGTGCCTAACTCCTGAGGTGGAGTAAATACCTTCTCGGCCTTTTGGCTAAGATCAAAGTGTAGTATCTGTTCCGATGGATACTGCACGCCTGTCCTGTGCAGTTCTAGGAGGTCCACCCTCCCAGGCTTCGCCTCCCCTCTTTGGGGAGGAGTAAGTTTATTGCTTACTGTCTGAGGCGCCCCTACCGGGGAATGCCGACGGGGCTGCCCAGGCAATTTTTAAATGGCCAGAGTGCTCACCTCTCGGGCGCTGGCTTTTCAAACCCCACTTTCCCGACCCGACCTTGGGTCATATCTTACTTGTGGGAGTAGGATAAAAACTGGCCTTGTGCCTAACTCCTGGAGAGGAGTAAATCAATTCTCGGCCTTTTGGCTAAGATCAAAGTGTAGTATCTGTTCCGATGGATACTGCACGCCTGTCCTGTGCAGTTCTAGGAGGTGCACCCTCCCAGGCTTCGCCTCCCCTCTTTGGGGAGGAGTAAGTTTATTGCTTACTGTCTGAGGCGCCCCTACCGGGGAATGCCGACGGGGCTGCCCAGGCAATTTTTAAATGGCCAGAGTGCTCACCTCTCGAGCGCTGGCTTTTAACCCCACTTGCTCGACCCGATCTTGGGTCACATCTTACTTGTGGGAGTAAGATAAAACTGGCCTTGTGCCTAACTCCGCGAGGAGTAAATAAAAATCCTTTTCTATATATGTACACACACAGAAGAATACCCGTCCGAGGATGGGTAAAATTAATTTCCTTAATAGAACAGTTTAGCATCATGTTTATTTACCTTACAAGATTAACATCAATGTATAATGTTACTAGTCTATAATCCTTTTTCTAATTTTCATAAAAATCCATCACATGATTTTGAATCTATAAAATGTCTAAAATGTAAGGCTTAAGCTTAAGAGGTCTTAAGAACAGACTGACATTCTAGTAATCTTGCTTACCCTAACCGTAACCTCCGCTAGGCTGGCTGTTCCAGGGAGTAGAAACATGGACAGAGAATGCTGCTTTTTTTTCTAATGAGACGAAAGTGACTATGGTACATCTTATGCTGGGGCCCTTACCCTTACCCTAACCCTTACCCTTATCCTTACCCTAACCCTAACCCTAACCCTAACCCTTTACCCTAACCCTAACCCTAACCCTAACCCTAACCCTTACCCTTACCCTAACCCTAACCCTAACCCTAACCCTAACCATAACCATAACCATAACCATAACCCTACCCTTATCCTTACCCTTACCCTTACTCTAACCCTAACCCTTACCTTTACCCTAACCCTAACCCTAACCCTAACCCTAACCCTAACCCTTACCCTTACCCTTACCCTAACCCTAACCCTAACCCTAACCCCAACCCTAACCCTTACTTGGTGTCCAATTATTATGGCTAAAATTTAATGCAAATCTAATTTATTTAGATTTTCAATTGGGATTTTATTTCCATATTATGTCCCTTAATCATATTATGTGCCTTAATACACACAAGAAACTGATATTTTGGGAATGATGACTGTTTTTAAAAATTTCAGAAAAAATCAGAGGTATTTAAATTTTCACGAAGAGATTCCAGACCCTTTGAATAAAACTAAATTCAACTAAATATAGCTTTTACGCTTAGCAGCATTTTTCCAAGCTAAGTTATTTTAGCCAGACGATTCCCCACGGATATGAAACGCGGATACCTCTGTGTAGCTTAATTGCCATAAATATATTTTCATAACTTAATATATATATATATATATATATATATATATATATATATATATAAACTATAGACATACCTAACTTTATATAGATAGAGATATACATTATAGTACTGTGCACAGTCAGCTATGAGTTTTTGGGGCCAATCTCGTGTACTTTGCTTATGGGATGTCGCGCCGGAGCACCCAGTAGACTACCTCCCACCACCACCACCACCACCACCACCACCAGGCTAGGGTTCCACTTACCGTGATAGTTGTTCTACATCTTCGGAATATCTTTGTGGGACATTTCTTCGTGCTCATCACTCACTGCTCCGGGGTCTGAGGGGAAGAAGTTGAAGTGGGAGGTGAGAATGTGAATATTTTTGACATTTAGCACCCCGCACCCCGCACCCCTCACCCTCATAAGCCTGTAACAACTTCTCGACGACATACGCTTGTTAATCTTGTGCCGGTGGGTTACCAAGGAATCAATGGGGGACTGACTTAAATCCTTCCCATGCCCTCGGTTCCTTGAGGGTAAATCTCTCCTCAAATTCCTATCGTTCAGTACCTCTCGGATGTAGGGGTTTTACTAAGATGCCCTCCCCAATATGTAGGTTTGTTTCCCCGAGCTTAACCGAACAGAAAAAATATATATTTACCTCCCCAGGAGGTTAGGCACAAGGCCAGTTTTATCTTACTCCCACAAGGTAAGATGTGACCCAAGGTCGGGTCGAGAAAATGGGACTTGAAAAGCCAGCGCCCGAGAAGGCGATCACTCTGGCTATTAAAAATTGCCTGGGCAGCCTCGTCGGCATTCCCCGATAGGGGCGCCTCAGGCAGTAAGCAATAAACTTACTCCCCCCCAAAGAGGGATGGCCCGGGTGGACCTCCTAGAACTGCACAGGACAGACCCACAGACCGGCGCAAATCAGTCTATGGGGTGCAGTATCCATCGGAACAGATCGTAACAGAGTTCATAAAATTCTGCGCCATTCTGGTAGATGGCTTTTATAACACCCTTTTAACATTTTTTTTTACTTTATTCTACCCCCAAACAAGGGGGCATATTGCCACTGAGACGTAAGGGGCTACTATGATTAAGGGTCAAATTTACATGGCGCATCTTAGGTGGAGAGTTGAGTCAAAAGATATTTGTTCACATTACATTTAAATTTCAGACTATTGGTACAGTAGGGGAAACAGGGAGCATGAGGGGAATTCCAAAGGCAAGCAGTTCGAGGAAATAAGCTATTAGAGTAGAAAGTTAATTGGCTGCTCTGGTGCCCCCCCCCCCCTCGTCGTAAGTTCACTAGACTAACTCGACAATCGACTAAATCCCATCCATTCACTGTGGAGGTCCCCAGATGCCGGAGAGCTTTCTACTCAAATAGCTTCTTTTCTCGTGCTGCTGGCCTCTGGAACTCCCTCCCTGTCCCCTGTTTCCCCGACGGTACTGACATGTAGAAATTTAAAACTAATGTAAACAGACATCTCGCTGCGCAGATCCCAATTTAAGTTCCCCCCCCCCCCAATCTTCTCTCTTTTCTTTCTTCTCAGTAGCCCCTTACGTCTACAGTGGCGGCCTGCCTTGTCTGGGGTGAACTATGTTAAAAATAATTTTTTTTTTTTAAAAGAAGTATTCCGGCATCTGGGGACCTCTACAGTTAAGGGGTGGGAATTTGCTGCTAGTCATTCATTCATTAAATGGTTGTAATTTATTACTGAAACATTTTAAAATTTCGAATATAAATCCGGGGTCTAATCATATCGAGCCTGCTTCATCACTTTTACTAATAACATTAGGAAAGGTATGAATCTACCTATCCACCCTCCAGCTATGTATTAAATAGTAGGGTAGACTAGACCCTCAAGCTTGGTCACACAACAATTTCGTCCAGATTCTCGAATTCGACATAAATATTCACAAGTTTAATTAGAAGGTTCTTAAGTTCGAAAATATGCATCCGGAGAAGGTCGGAGCTTACGTCGGTCGAAACGTTCTGTAGTAGTTCAAATAATCCAAATTAAAAAAAAATGATCGCAAAGCTAAAAAATATGCTGCAGTAGAAGATTGGAGGTTACGTCGGTCGAAACGTTGTGAATATACCAACTAATATGAGAATAGTAGTCCGAATAATCCCAATAAAAAAATATTGCAAAGCTAAAAAATATGCAGCCGAAGAAGGTCGGAGATTACGTCGGCCGAAACGTTGTGAATATACCAACTAATATGAGAATAGTACTCCGAATAATCCCAATCAAAAATGATTGCAAAGCTAAAAATATGCATCCGAAGAAGGTCGGAGATTACGTCGGCTGAAACGTTGTGAATATACCAACTAATATGAGAATAGTACTCCGAATAATCCCAATCAAAAATGATTGCAAAGCTAAAAAATATGCAGCTGAGGAAGGTCGGAGGTTACATCGGCCGGAACGTATTGAATAAATAATTAAGATGTAAAAAACTAGTTCAAATCTATATAATAATACGCTGAGGCAATTTGATGTTCGTACGTACGTTATCACTTTTCACACGCATTAAAAAAATGAAATCGTCCGATTATCGTTAAGATAAACAATTTCGATTTTAGCCATTTTAAAACGAATTATCACTGAATCAAATTATGTCGCCCTGTCGATTAAAACCATAGAATTTTAAATAAATACATTTCAAAAAGTATCATTCGTTTGATAGATTTGAAGAATATTTATTTGACAAATATTTTTACGATCAGAAGACAGATAATATTTATTAAACTTTAAAGAAATGAATAAAGAACAGAACTATTCGTTTTATTTATTTAAAGAATATTTAGCTAACAATGACAATTATTTTTACGGAAGAAGAAAGAGACATTTTTCTGTATAGTATTGACCCTAACAGATATTTATTATTTCAAAAGAAAGAGTATTAACAGTAAATTGTAAATATTGATGTAGAAACCACCGTAGAATTTCCTCGGATGACTAAGTGGTTAATGACCTGAACTGAGGACCTGGGTGTGCCGGGTTCGAATCCAGTTTGTTCCACATAAACTCTTTCATTAAAACCCACATCTAACCTTGTGTCTAACCTGTGTAAAATAAGTCTCTGACCGCACCTCATCAGATGTGGCAACAGTCCACTATGATTATTTAGTTTTAAACAATATCCAGAATTTTTTTAAAGACAGGAGATGCCTATTGGCCTTAGCTGACTGTTTTCCTCTTACCTATAGCCTTAGTCTTTTCAAGAAAAGGCTATAGGTAAGAGGAAAACAGTCAGCAGGAAGAGAGTTCCACAATCCTGCAGTTCTTGGAAATAAGCTACTAGAATAGGAAGCTGTATTACAATGAGGTATCAAAACAGCGAATTGATGGAGACCGCTAGACCAACGAGTCAAACGAGCTGGAACAAAAGAAGCGGGAATAAATCACGCAATTCCGAAGAACACATGCCATAATAGTATTTATCAAAAAGACTGAGACTAGCAACATCACGTCTGTGAGAGAGAAGGTGTAGAGAAGAAGAAAGGGTAGGGCCAATCAAATTACAGATACGTTTTCTGCACCTTATCAAGAACCCTCAAATGGGACAGAGATACACTAGCCCAAATATGCGAACAGTATCCCATGCATGATCTGATAGTAGATTTGTAAAGATAGAGAATAGCCTCAGGTGTAAGGAAATGTTTGGAGCGATATGAAAATTGATGATGAAAAAAAGACCAAGAAGTTTCAGAGTCAATTTTCCCTGAAGAGCAGAGGCTGAAGAGCAGAGATGAGAATCTCAGGAAGAAAAGGGACACGTCTACAATTGAAAGATGTGAACAGAATCTTACCAGGATAACATAAAACAAGTAATTTCGTATCAAATCCATAACTGAACCCAGGTCAACTTCATTTCTATCTTCTAAATTTTCCCAGTAGATTGTGATCCTCTTCCCTGGTTTTATTTGTGTGTGGAGGGAGGGTTGGGTGCTCTTGGATTTGCGTACGTAAGGGTTGGAATAAATTGCCATCCGGAATCGAACCCTAACCATAACCCCCTCCCTTTTAATTTCAGTTTCTTTTCATCGTTTTGTATTTAGATAAATCGTTACATGTGTTGCTCTGATTTGATTCGCCATTTTGTCGGCGTTCCCGCCATTTTAAATATTTCCTTCTTCTCAGGTTTCCGCGCCAATTAAGCAGAAAAATGGCCGCTTTTAATGTTAACCAACTTGCGTCTTATCTTCGTATTATTTGCCTTTAATTTATTTATTTATTTATTTATTTATTTATTTATTAGTTTTTTTGTTCTATATCTTTTTTTCTTTCTTGGCTAAATAAATAAATAAAACAAAAATGTCCCTCGGATTCTTATCTTCTATTTTTGTTTTTTTTTAGTTTCATCTCTGTTTCATTCATATATTTATTCATTCATGAAAACAGATTCGTGATTTGATACGTCAACCTTTTTATGTTTTCCACTTTCGTGCTTCCCTTTTCTTTTCTTTCTTTCTTTCCTTCTTTTTTTTCTCTCTTTCCTTCTTTCTTGTTACCATTTTCCTCTTTGAGTTCTTTCTTTTTCTTTTTTTTTCTATTTTACATTCTTTCCTTTACCTTCCGGTTTCTTTCTCTTTTTTTATATCTCTGTCTCATTCATTTAGTTATTCATTCATGAAAACAGATTCGTGATTTGATACGTCAACCTTTTTATGTTTTCCACTTTCGTGCTTCCCTTTTCTTTTCTTTCTTTCTTTCCTTCTTTTTTTTCTTTCTTTCCTTCTTTCTTATTACCATTTTCCTCTTTGAGTTCTTTCTTTTTCTTTTTTTTTCTATTTTACATTCTTTCCTTTACCTTCCGGTTTCTTTCTCTTTTTTTATATCTCTGTTTCATTCATTTAGTTATTCATTCATGAAAACAGATTCGTGATTTGATACGTCAACCTTTTTATGTTTTCCACTTTCGTGTTTCCCTTTTCTTTCTTTCTTTTTTTTCTTTCTTTCTTTCTTTCTTTCTTTCTTGTTACCATTTTCCTCTTTGAGTTCTTTCCTTTTCTTTTTTTTCTATTTTACTTTCTTTCCTTTACCTCCGGTTTCTTTCTCTTTTTTATATCTCTGTCTCATTCATTTAGTTATTCATTCATGAAAACAGATTCGTGATTTGATACGTCAACCTTTTTATGTTTTCCACTTTCGTGTTTCCCTTTTCTTTCTTTCTTTCTTTTTTTCTATCTTTCTTTCTTTCTTGTTACCATTTTCCTCTTTGAGTTCTTTCTTTTTCTTTTTTTTTCTATTTTACTTTCTTTCCTTTACCTTCCGGTGTCTATCTCTTTTTTTTTATATCTCTGTCTCATTCATTTATTTATTCATTCATGAAAAACGAATTTGTAATTTAATACTCGAACATTTTATAGTTTTTACTTCCTCCTTTTTTACCGTCCGTTTTTCTTTCATTCTTTCTTATTTCTTCAATTTTTAATTTTTTATTTTGTCCGGTTTTGGTTTTTGTTTTTGGTCTTTGTTTTTGTTTCTACTCATTCTTTTCTCTCTTTGTTTAGTCTTTCTTTTTCTCTCTTTTTATTCCCGTCGCTTTATTTATTCTCTCTCTTTTCTTTGTATTTTGTTTTTTGTCCCTTATATTGGTTCTATTTATCTTCCTCCCACAAGGTAAGATGTGACACAAGGTCGGGAAAGTGGGGGAAAAACAGCGCTCGAGAATTTGAGCACTCTGGCTGTTTAAAAATTGCCTGGGCAGCCCCGTCGGAATTCCCCGGTAGGGGCGCCTCAGGCGATTAGCAATAAACTAACCCCTTCTCAAAGGGTGAGAAGGCAAAGCCTGGGAGGGTGGAGCTCCTAGAACTGCACAGGACGGACAACCGATAGACCGGCGTAAATCATGACCCGAAGGCCCGGACAATACCGGTCTATAAGGTGGGGTAAAAAACCCTGGTTGAATTTTTGACAATATTTCTTTGTCCTTTTTTCCCCTTCCTTTTTCTTTTCCTTTTTCTCTATGCATACATATATAGTAATTACGAAGTTAATTCTGTGTTCTCATTGGCAACTCATACGTCATAAAACTACACAACATAATTGCGTTGAGTTTCGGATGGCGCATCTTGCACAAATAACCTGTAGTTAATAATGCTACTCTTTCCAAAATCTCCATGGATTTTCTATTTTCTCACGAATCTCTCGAGTTCTTTCCCTGTTTCAGCTTTTCTGTCAATATTTCTAATGGTTTGAGTTATGTCATCTCTTGTAAATTTTCGAATAAATAATTCATTATCAATATATCCTAATTGTAATCCCTTCAGATAAACCTTTTAATATATCATAGATGTAATTTCACTCGATGTTAAACGATATATAAGAATTTATTTTGACTATTGAGATTTGGGGCGGGCAACCTTTTCAGAGTGAGGGCCAGATGAGACTTATGGAAGGAGATCGCTCGCCGGAGTGAAAAATGAAATCTCAGAATTACTATATTTTGTTTATATTAATAAATTGTAGAAAAATTTAATTGAACACTCTACAAATCTGATATTTTTTCTCAAGAGACCTCTGTATGTAATGTTATAAAAGGCGCGACGAAGAGCCATTTTGGAATCATAAAAAATAACGACCGGGGAAGTAGCAAGTTGATCCAGCATTCGTTTTGACACACCTCACATAGGTTCTCTGTTTCATGCCCTTTCTTCGTCTCACGTTTCCTCTTTGCCTCTCTCTTTCTTTTTTTCTATTTTTATCTCTTAATAGTTAAAGAAAAATGAAATATACATGCATCATCGCTCGCTGATATTCATTCATTTTTATCCCACTCTAAATCTTAATTGAAACATACTTTTACGTCTATGTCACAAAATGATATGAGTTTTACTGAGAGGTCTGCGAGCCGTATTGCAATAATAAAGCATAGTAGGGTGGCGGACCGGACACTAAGCCTTCGCGGGCCGGATGTGGCCCGTGGGCCGTAGGTTGCCCACCCCTTCTTTAGATTAATAGGTCAACATCAACTTTTCTGACCTTTATCCCTCTTTCCCTCTTTATTTTTTTGTTATTTTTTTACTTTTCTGTCTCTTTCTTTATTCTATTTTTCCCTTTTTTCTTCTCGTTCATTTTTTTTTTTACTTCTTTCAACTTCCTCTCTTATTTTTTATTCTCGTCGCTTTTTCCATTCTTTCTTTCTTTCTTTCTTTCTTATATTTGCTTATTTCTTATATTGTTACATTCCCTTTTATGTCTACATTTCTTTGTCCTTTTTTATTTCTCTTTTTCTTTTCCCTTTTTTCTATCTCTCCTTTATCCATTCTTTCTATCTGATTTTACATTTTCTGTCGCTTTCTTTATTCTCCATTTTTTTTCTTTTCCTTTTGTTTCATGCTTTATTTATTTTCATTTCCTCTCCCTTTCCTCTTCTCTCGTCTTTCTTTCTTTTTCCTGTTTCATCCTTTCTTGTTCTTCGTTGTTCTCTCCCTCCCCCTATCTCTCTCTCTTTATATATATATATATATATATATATATATATATATATATATATATATATATATATATATATATATATATATATATATATATATACCCGACTTCAAATCAGTGGCGATTTGTAAAAACCGGGTTCATGCCCTCCGACCGACGTGAATTAACATTCTTACACTGAAGATAGCATAAGCATGAAACATCGATGTCTGTAGGTAAACATAATTAGTATTTGCTTTCAAAAAATATAATTATAGCCCCCTTTGGTGCACTCTGAGAGAATTTATAAAACGAGCAGTAATACTATGGCTTAAAAGCGAGATTCCGACCCGATCTGAAGATTGCGTAAGCATGAAACATCGATGTCTGTAGGTAAAGATAATTAATATTTACTTAAAAAATATGAATATATATATATATTACATTATACTATAAAAAAAACGAAAGCAATCAACGCAAGACGAAAAA
This sequence comes from Sepiola atlantica, assembly GCA_963556195.1. Classification (NCBI taxonomy): domain Eukaryota; kingdom Metazoa; phylum Mollusca; class Cephalopoda; order Sepiida; family Sepiolidae; genus Sepiola; species Sepiola atlantica. The sequence continues at coordinate 36,580,159 of OY744551.1, read as the reverse complement.
AAAAAACAGAGACCGATTTTTAAACAAATCCAACGTCATTCTTGTGCGTGTCTTTCCGTTTTTATATAAATAACGGTATTATTCTACTGATATTCATAATTTAATATTTGGTTGAAGAAGGCGACAGGAGTTGCTGGAAATTTCCAATCAGGCAATGGGAAAATAATAGGGAAAGATACCTATACATTTAACGATATATATATATATATATATATATATATATATATATATATATATATATATATATATATATATTTATTTATTCTGGTACAGAAAAATTAGTACAACATTCGTACCGTCGGTTTCAAGCACGGAAGGTCTTACCCATCCGGCTCTCTTCAGCTTCTGTTGTCATCTGTTTTGGAAATGTGAGGTCACATGACACTCTTGTTGGGACGCGTTATTTGCTCAGTGTGTTGTGTGTGTTTGTTTAAATTTGAATTTAGTGTCATAAGACCGTTGAGATTTAAAACACGGGAGAAGAAAGAGAATTCAAGATTAAAGGGAATAAAAAGGGGAATAAAAAAGGGGGGTAAAAAATAAAAAAATATATATATGAAAAAATATATATATATATATATATATATAAATAAATATAAAAAAAAACATATATATATATAAAAAAACATTTCTTTGGTCTCTATAGAGATGACGGACTTTGTCTGTCACGCAACCACAACGGAAACACATTAGATAGATTTAGAAAAGAATTAACAAACACCTTCCATAATCTCGGCTTCAAAATTACCATTAAAACAAATTTAGACCAAGTAAACTTCCTAGATACCACACTGAACCTTAAAAACAATACACACAAACCTTTCCACAAACCCAATGAAACACTCCAATACATACACAAGGGATCCTGCCACCCCCCCCACCATCTTTAAAAATTTAATCAATAATATTAGCCAAAGAATCTCAAACCTTTCATCCAGTCCCGAAATTTTCAACCAAGCAGCACCATATTACAACAAAGCGCTCCGCGACAGCGGGTTCAGAGAAGAAATCTCATACACCCCCAACCGAGACCAACCACGGGGGACCCGCAATAGAAGGAGATCGGTGATCTGGTTTTCCCCACCCTATTCGACCAATACCAAAACAAAGGTAGGCCAACTTTTCCTCAAGTTGCTCGACAAACACTTCCCACCCACAAATGAATTACACAAACTTTTTAACAGAAATTCTGTTAAGATCAGCTATTCCACTGCCCCTTCAATAAGAAAAATTATCTCTGCAGAACCCAAAACAATTACAAACGCAGGCTGCTCATGCCAAGACAAAAACAACTGCCCCCTGGAGGGAAATTGCAAAATCAATTCAATCATTTATGAAGCAACCGTCACAGACCAGAATACCAGTAATGCAGAAAAATATATTGGGATGACGAAGGGAAATTTCAAACAAAGGCTATATGCACACAGAAACTCCTTCAGATACAAAAACAAGGCTAATACGGCACTCGCGACCCGAATATGGCAGCTTAAAGAAGAAAACACACCCTTCACCATCAAATGGAAAATAATTGAGAGAAAACCATCCTTCTCTCCAGCCATAAACAGATGTCCTCTATGTGACGCTGAAAAATACCACATTTCAAAAGCCATCATCGATCCGAATACAGCCTGTTTAAATGTCCGCGATGAAATATTCAAGGGATGTGCACACAAGAGGCAAGCATTGCTTATAAACTGGTCTGACCGATTCACATAATGTCTAACTACCCCCCCTCTACTAATATAAACACAATAAAAACGAACAAACACCTCATCAACCTATATCCACTTAAACTTCAAGAGCAAAAACTCTGACCTTCACAAAAATACAAAAATATTTAATTTAATTATCAATCACTAGATTACTCAAAAAATTATATCCACATAAATTCCAAGAGCAAAAACTTCGACTTTCACCAAAATGCAAAAATATTTAATTTTTTATTTTTTTATCTTTTATCAACCACCAGATTAATTTTCAAACCCACTTTAACAAACTCAAATATTTCATATTTCCATCTTAGTTACCTCCCTTAGATCCGAATCCCTTCATTAAAAATCACTCCAATCTAAAGATTCTTACACATCAACGATTTTTAGAACGCATACCTTCAAAAATATAACGGCTAATGATACAAATTCATAATTTGGCTCACGGGAATTTCAGAGAAACCCTTTCTTTATTTTTATTATTTTTGTTTTTAATCTTTAATTTTTTAATTTTTATTATTTTTTTATTATTATTATTTTTATTTATATATTTTATTTATATATTTTATTCTTTCTATTTTTATTCTTTCTTTCTCTCTCGCTCTTTTTTATTCTCTACAATTTATTCTCTCTATATATATATATTTTTTAACCCACTTTTTATACTCTTTTTCTCTTTTTCTTCTTTTTTTATTTATTTTTTTTTATTATATTTTTTTATTCCTTTATTCTTAGTATTAAAATGTTTTTTTATATATATATATGTTTTTTTATATTTATTTATATATATATATATATATATATATTTTTTCATATATATATTTTTTTATTTTTTACCCCCCTTTTTTATTCCCCTTTTTATTCCCTTTAATCTTGAATTCTCTTTCTTCTCCCGTGTTTTAAATCTCAACGGTCTTATGACACTAAATTCAAATTTAAACAAACACACACAACACACTGAGCAAATAACGCGTCCCAACAAGAGTGTCATGTGACCTCACATTTCCAAAACAGATGACAACAGAAGCTGAAGAGAGCCGGATGGGTAAGACCTTCCGTGCTTGAAACCGACGGTACGAATGTTGTACTAATTTTTCTGTACCAGAATAAATAAATATTATGCTCTTAATTTTTAACTTTGATTCTTAATTAATCGAGCACTCTGCTGGGATTTTTCCTACCATTCTACAAAGAATTTATATATATATATATATATATATATATATCGTTAAATATATATATATATATATATATATCGTTAAATATATATATATATATATCGTTAAATATATATATATATATATATCGTTAAATATATATATATATATATATATATATATATATATATATATATATATATATATATAAGTAATTTTCAAGTATCATTCGGGTCTAAATGTCTGTGACTATAAAATACCATTTCTTGGAGCAGTCAATGTTTCGAAAAAAAATATAAAACATCGTTCGACTTCTTTGTTTGAAGTGCTTAAACATTTTGGATCATTTAAATTTGATAACACATTCTGCTTATTGTTCGAATCGTGTTTCAGGACATGAACACATTTTCCCTTTAATGTTTTTCAAAGTTTCTAACTTTTACATTTTAAATATATTCATCTCTAATAATTAATTAATATTCAATTATTTTTGGTCAGACATTCTGAAGATAAAAGCGGTATCTTTGAAAAGCCATGGCTTAAAGGTCATTTTGTGTTTGTATTTCTTGCTTGATGATGTAATAAACTTGTAAATTTAATCTATTCCATCACTTGATTATCCAATATATAAATGCTCTATTTGCTATATCGAGCTTCCCTGTATCTTGATAGGAGCTAATATAATTATTTTTATTTTTATATTAATATTTACCATATATATATATATATATATATATATATATATATATATATATATATATATATATATATATATATATATATATGTATATATATATATGTATATATATATATATTAATTAATTAATTAATTAAGTTCAAATATTAACTAAATGAACAAAACCATTACTTTTCAAAAGTGCTCAATATATATTAGAGCTTTTATATTAAAATAAACATAATTTGAGTATCCGACGATATATATATATATATATATATATATATATATATATATATATATATATATATATATATATGAAATTAAAAATGGAAAAGCGGAAGACCTTTTCGCTCAACGTTTCGCCCAAATTTCACGTGGGCTTTGTCAAGAGCGGACAAAGAATACAAAAATGACAAAAGACGAGAAAGTCTGTAAATTATGGGGAATATATATAGTGGTTGGGTTCATGTTGAGATGAAGGGTATGCAAAAAAAAAAAAAATAAAAAAATAAAAATAAAAAATATTTTATTTTATTTTTTTTTTTTTGCATACCCTTCATCTCAACATGAACCCAACCACTATATATATTCCCCATAATTTACAGACTTTCTCGTCTTTTGTCATTTTTGTATTCTTCGTCCGCTCTTGACAAAGCCCACGTGAAATTTGGGCGAAACGTTGAGCGAAAAGGTCTTCCGCTTTTCCATTTTTAATTTCATACCGTCGGATTATTTTTATCCTTTCATATACTCATATTGTCGGAATGGAAAACTATACTTATCAGAAGAAACTGCGCAGATATACCAACATCCTATTCGCAGCCCACTCCCATAACAACAGGAGTTCTTTTTTGCAAAATTGCATTAACGAGAAGGTCATCCCCAAAAGCACCACAAAATCTTTTCAGCACTCTCATCACATCTTCCCTAAACACATAGATGAGTAGCTACGTTCTTCAGCACTTCTCCTAAAACATACATCCACACATTTACGTAATTTGTCTAAAACCATTGCACATGACCTACATAAAAACCATTCTCTTTCAAATAGGACAACTCTAAATATTACACACCGGATCAAATCTTTCAATATTTTTATATTAACCACAACAATAGATTAAACAAAAAACTAGGCATTCGCATTTCCAACAGCAGATGGAGATCCATTGGATGCCCTGAACTTATCCAAAACCTCTCCGACACCATACTCTCCAATACTGAGATGGAAGTCTTAAGTTTTGGACTCAAATTCGCCACTGGAATTTACCCCAAAATAACAACCAACATGGTCTCCCGAAATTACAAACACGAGGACTCGGACTTTACTAAGGGTTTTATCCAGGGAATCATCTCTACTACAACCACTCAATCCATGGACTCAATTCTCCCCCATAGATATCTAAAATCATTACACAACCTTGCTAACAATGATAACATCATCATCTCACCCGCAGACAAGGGTGGTGGCGTTGTTATCATGGATAAATCTAAATACATCGAAAAGATGTCCGAACTCTTATATAATCAAGACATTTACGAAGAAACTAATTCCACCTTTATATACAAAGAAATAGATAAGTTCAACAAATCCTATAAGCAACTAATAAATAAGAATAACACCTGGTTAACATATATAGATTACCACCCCAAAATTCCAACTTTATATGGCCTACCAAAAACCCACAAGAATAATACCCCAATGCGCCCCATAATCTCAGGTATCGGCAGTGCTACCCATAAAATTGTACGTGCCATTACAAAAATACTAACCCCATTATAAGGTACGATTAGTCCATCTCACCTAAAAAATTCCGGAGATCTACTTAATAAATTAAAAAATCTTAACTTAACTAATAAAACTATGAATAGCCTTGACATAGAATCATTATACACAAATGTCCCCACCAATAAATGCCTTAATTTACTTAAAAAACATCTCGACAAAATAAATATCAACTTACCCTTTCCAGTAAATAACATAATTAATATTATAAATTTATGCACTAATATGACCTATTTTACTTTCAACAATTTCTTTTATAAACAGAAATTTGGCCTACCTATGGGGAATCCCCTCAGTGGTGTCCTATCCTGTTTATTTTTGGAATTTCTTGAGAACGGACCAATAAAATACAGACTACCTAAAAATGTATCTTACTATAGATACATAGATGATATCCTAATTTTCCTCCCGAAAACCACTAAAATAGAAAGCATTACTAACAAATTGAACAAAATAGAACCGACCATTAAATTTACTTTCGAAAAAGAAACAGATAACTTCATTCCTTTTCTTGATATTCTACTAATAAATAAAAATAATAATTTATCTTATAAAGTCTACCGTAAACAAACCAATAAGAACGATTATGTTCATTTTTATTCGCACCACAATAATAAAATAAAATCTGGCATCATAATTGGTTTTTACCTAAGAGCACTTAGGATATGCAGCAATGAATATTTAGATGACGAATTTAAATACATTGAACACTCTCTCAATACATTACAGTACCCAAAGTATTTTATACAAAATTCTAAAAGAAAAGCTCTACAGATTTACTCAAATTCCAAACAGAAAAACTTATCCACCAGCCCTATAATAAATAGATATATAGCTTTACCAACCAATTCCAACAATAACCCGATTTACACAGAACTTAATAAACTAGGCATAAACATATCCCAAATAACTTCTGCAAGTATTATAAATTTAATCAAAACATCTAAACTGAACACGACACCCAATGTCAAAGCTGGCATATACTCCATTCCTTGTCTAGACTGTAATAAGGTCTACATTGGAGAGACGCAGCGTAATCTGGACGAGCGGATTTATGAGCATAAAAGAGCGATTAAAACCAACAACACACTTAACGCCTTATGTGCTCATACTATGGAATATGGTCATTACTTTGACTTTGAGAAATCCACTTTAATCAAAATAATACACAACAAGTCAACACGTCGAATAATTGAATCTGCCCTCATAGCCCTTTCCACAAATAAAATTAAACAAAGAATGGGCTTCTACAATATCTCCCCCAACCTATCAAAAGCAATCATTAGTGAAAACAAGATAATTCTAGACACCGGATGATTCCCTGAGTTTTAAATTAAATATCCTTTGGACCCCTTTCTGCTCTTTATTTTCTCCTCTTCTTTTCCAATGCTACTTCTATGTATATCTGATATATATGTATGTATATGTGTTATATATATATGTTTCGATCACATTTATGTGCATATATATATATATATTTATTTCTATTTTTTTTTTTTTCATACCCTTCATCTCAACATGAACCCAACCACTATATATATTCCCCATAATTTACAGACTTTCTCGTCTTTTGTCATTTTTGTATTCTTCGTCCGCTCTTGACAAAGCCCACGTGAAATTTGGGCGAAACGTTGAGCGAAAAGGTCTTCCGCTTTTCCATTTTTAATTTCATACCGTCGGATTATTTTTATCCTTTCATATACTCATATATATATATATATATATATATATATATAGTAATCCATGTAAAGTAGACCTCCACAGGATAAAAATCCACAGAATTTTAACAGGGCTTATAAAAAGTGCTCAATAGTAAATAGAACTATTTATATAATTACTTTTTATTTTATTTACACAGACATGTATAAAAAGCCGCTACACTAGCATGTCGATGTTATCAATCAATAGTTATTAGAAACTCAGATCTCATCAGGCGGGAAAATGTCTGAGCTTTCCTAATATGAATATCTGAGTAAAACATCAGACTTTTCCGCCTGATGAAATTTCAGTTTCTTATAACTATTGATCAATAACATGGACATGCCACTGTAGCGGCTTTCTGTATATGTCTGCATGAATATAAAATGATTATATATATATATATATATATATATATATATATATATATATATATATATATATATATATATATATAACCCATACTTCTAAAAAAACCTCCAATCAAACCGGAGGGGTTAAAAACCGATGAGTTGCAACATCTCTATATGTTCTGTCAAATGAGATTGTTGAACACTGTTGCGACAACCTACTAGATGTGTTTGCTTGTACATACATAAATAGACTTTAATTCTCTTGTTCCCCCATGCCTATTGAGTTATGCAAGCAGTTGTTTGCTATTTCACCTCTACAGTTTAATAGGTTTTTGAGGTCTTTAATATTTTGGATTTAAAATTTCTAATCTATATGGGTCGCCTAAATTTCTACATGTACTGGCCTGTCGCACTATTTTCCATTCGATTATTGGTGAGCCTCCCCTTTTCTTTGAGCTCAAGAATCTGACTAAACACCACGTGAATATATATATATATATATATATATATATATATATATATATATATATATATATATATATATATATATATATATATATATAAAACCTACCAACACTAACTCCATGCATTTTAGCCTGGTGATTCCCCACGGAGATGAAACGCCGAATCTTCTGTGTAGCTTAATTGCCATAAATATGTTTTCATAACTTACTATATATATATATATATATATATATATATATATATATATATATATATATATATATATATATATATGTATATATATATATATATGAAATACAATTTTGTTTAAGAAATCGATAATATCAGAAAACTTTTAATTATCTATCTATCTATCTATCTATCTATTTATCTATCTATCTATCTATCTATCTATATATATATATATATATATCCATCTATCTATCAATCTATCTCTCTCTCTCTCTCTCTCTCTCTCTCTCTCTCTCTCTCTCTATATATATATATATATATATATATATATATATACATATATATATATATACACATGAGTTGACAAAATAATGGAAACACACGGCAGCCCTCCCATAACATCTAGCCTTGTGAAGCTCTTGGCGAACAGGTTTTGTTGAAACGGGATTTTCCAGATCATTGTAAAGCTCTACTGTAATTTTTGGTGCCGTATTTTTTGTGCTCTTTCTTCACAATCCTTACAAGCGCTCTACGATATCTTTCAGACAGCTTCGACTTTCTTCCAGAATTCGGTTTAGTCAAGAATGTCTTTTTCATAGGCTGTCATCACCTTCGAGACAGTTCCTCTCGATACGTCCACCATCTCAGCCATTCTCGTTACAATAGCACCTGCAATATTGACACCAACAATCTGCCTTCTTTAGAAATTTGTCATTTCAAATTTCCCCACTAAAACAACTGACATTAAAAAAATACATTTTATCAATTAATTCAAGACAACAATAAACATGAATAAAAAAAAATGAAACAAACATTTTTATTATTTAAAAGAGTTTTATACGTGTTTTAAATTTGAAGGCAAAATTCGCAATGTGTTTTCATTATTTTGTCCAACCTGTGTACATATATATATATATATATATATAGACAGAGAGAGAGAGAGAGAGTGAGAGAGAGAGAGAGAGAGAGAGAGGGAGAGGGAGAGAATAATATCCTAAACTAATGAACGGATCGTTATGAATTTTGAAATATATATTCTAGGCAACACGGTAAGTAACATAAGTATAGTATTGTTTTTGTAAACTTTAATATGTAGGGGAGCATGTATATAAAATTATATATATATATATATATATATATATATATATATATATATATAGATATAGATATAGATAGATATATAGATATATATATATACATATAAAAATATATATATATATATATATTTATATGTATATATATATATATATTTCAGAGGAAACATTTTTTTTAATCAATGAAAAATGTTTTCTCTGAAATTTATCCTACGATTTTGTTGTACGCGAAATTTAATTTTTTAAATTGATTGACAGTGAACTTTTTTCTATTTACTGTTCTGTTATTTAAACCTTTACCGTGAAATATTAATAAATTGATTTGAGATTTCTTTCACATTCTCTCTTCTCATTTATTTTTGTTCACCTGTTCCATCTTCCGGTACCTATATCACATTGCTCCTGCCTCGGATTACTAACATTTATATTTACCAGCAATGCTCCTAGCAAACTACAACTTCCTTATATATATATATATATATATATATATATATATATATATATATATATATATATATATATATATATATTACATGTATATATATATATAGTATAATATAAAATGAAATAATAAAATAAGGTGCGAATCAAATTTTATTAGAATTCAAAATTCAGGCAAAGTATCTCAACGTCCTTAACTCATCAGTTTTCAAAGATAATTCTTCTCCCCAGAGGACCATTACCGCAGTGACATTACTGCAGGTGATAAAATTACACTTTGAAAATATATAAAAATATATACAAAAATACATAAAAGTACATAACACATCAAATATATCATACCAAAAACATACTTATTTGTTAAAGTTATAAAATCCATCAAAGTCATACAAATTAAAACATATTCAGGAAAGATATCCAAGAGGTTGATTGAGGATAGATCCAAGTATTGAGTGACAGTCCAAAAGCGAAAAAATTGAAAGAACTGAAAAACCGAAAAAGTTGTCCAGTCGGGAAATGTGTCCGCAATCGATGCAGTAAATTACAGTGAAAAATTCATCCAATGTTTATGTTAATTAATACAATTATAAATGAACCAAATCAAATAAAAAGTTCAATAAACTCACTTTGTGTTGAAATCATGATGTTCAAAATTCAGGATTCAAATGATTTGATCAGAGCAGCACAACCCAAAATTCGCTGGTTAAATAGAAAAATCCGCTAAGTTCGATCTGAATGAAATTAAATCAAACTGAGTCAATATATTCGGCCATTTCTTCTTCCGGGTCCGATAAAAGTTATTCCAATGAATAAAGTTAAATTTGAAAGTAATCACTCTCCCGCAAGCTAAGTAAACAGAACCCCTTCTCGCCGATCAGAAAGCAATACTAAAGTCGCAGACTGCCTTCCTATTCAAACGACGTTATCCGAGCGGATGTTATATGTCGAAGTTAACAAAGAAAAAAACGTCATCACATAACGACAGATATATTAAAGCAATTCAACTATACCGGATGTTACTTGTCTGGGTCAAATCATAAGTCCAAGTCAAACAGGAAGGGGCGTGCAAATTTAGGTCAAAGCATCTAATTGCCTTCCCATTCCTCGTACCCACCAAATTGTCTAGCCCAAGCATAAAACAACAAATTTCACAGATCTTGCCCTATCAAATAATTTAGATTTATGAAATTAATAATTACGAAGTTATTAAAGTAATAAGAATTTAATAATTTAATAGTTTAAGTTAAGATTTAATTTGATCAAATTATGAAGTTTAAGAAGTTTAAGAAATTTCAGATTTAATTTTTCCTAATTAAGAAGTTATTAAAGTAATTATAATTTAATAACTTAATAGTTTAATTTAAGATTTAATTTTATCAAATTAAGAAGTTTAAGAAATTTAATTTCAGATTTAATTTTTCCTAATTTAGAAATTTTAAAAATATTTAGAGTTTAAAAATTTAAATATTTAGACTTTTACAACTTAAAAAAATTAAAGGGATATATAGGCATTTTCAGAGTCTAAACTTTTTAGGCAGAACTTCATATATATATATATATATATATATATATATATATATATATATATATATATATATATATATATATATATATATAACATGATTTAATGGATCAGAACATTCCAATTGTTCAAAGAATTAGGACAACAAGTCTAGTATGGCGTACGGTCGTTTCCAAAACATTCTGGAAATACTTTAATTTTTATTTCTTTATTTTTCAATTGAAAAAGTTTTTTTACAAAGCCACTCCAGAACGTCACTTCATCAGCGCCTTAAGCATGACATCTTACAGAAAATTAAAGGAAGAAAATGACAAGTTCGTTCTGAGAGGAACATCCATTGACAGGAGGAGATGCAGGGACAAATATTAGAAAAAGGAATCATTTACAAATATAAAATAAGAATATAGATATAAAGCGATAATAATAATGATAAAAGACATTATCAAAATTATAAAGATAAAATGAAAATAAAAATAAAAATAAAATAAAATGAAAATAAAATAAAAATGAATAAGGACTAAAATAAAGTAAAATATAAAAAAATAATAATAGAATATATAAAGGAAAACAAAGGATAAGAGATAAAAATAAAAGTAAATTACACAATAAAAAAGAAAGAAAAAACTATACAAAATAATAATATAAAAACAATACAATTTTAAATAATTAAGAAACAAAAATATATAAAAAATATAATATATATATATATATATATAGATATATATATATATATATATATATATATATATATATCGTTTTACAGGATAATCAAATATATATATATATATATATATATATATATATATATATATATATATATATCGTTGTACAGGATAAACTACTAAACTTATGAACCGATGATTACGAATTTTCGAACACATCTGTTAGGCGTAATTGTGAATTTATTTTATTATTATAATTAAATATTTCAAACGCCTTGCGTTATTCATCGGGAATAACTAAAGTAAAGGAAAACACGTTAATGATACAGCCCATGTGCGGGATATAAATGTGCTAAAAATTGGACGGTCATATGTTTTCTTTGGAGGGTGCGAAAGCTAAGTACCACCGAAGAGGGAGATTAGATAAGGGTGAGACATTGTGCAATGTATAACTATTATTAAACACAGAAAAATTATTTAAATTGTTTAAAGTTATAAATCGGTTCGCATGGGTGACGCTTCTATCAATGAGATCTTACTCAGATATGATGACTTACGTGAGGAAATGTATGACTAGTATTATTTTAATGATAGCATAATGGTTCAGGGCGGTATACAATATTCTTTTTTATCATTTATTAATAACAGTTATTTATTTATTAATAATGTTTACATAAGATCAGATCAAATAAACATGGTAGCATAGGTTTGAAGCCGAGATAAACCCAGATTGAATAATATTGTTTTTTTTAGTTTATTTATATTTATAAACAAATAACTACCCGGCTATCTTCAGAGGAGGTTTTTTTTATTTATGTTTGTAAACAAATCGCACTCAGTTATCTTCAGCCATATTTGATCTCAGAGGAAGCTTTCTAATTTATGTTTGTAAACAAATCGCACTCAGTTATCTTCAGCCATATTTGATCTCAGAGGAGGTTTTCTTATTTATCTTTGTAAACAAATCGCACTCAGTTATCTTCAGCCATATTTGATCTCAGAGGAAGCTTTCTTATTTATGTTTGTAAACAGATCGCACTCAGTTATCTTCAGCCATATTTGATCTCAGAGGAAGCTTTCTAATTTATGTTTGTAAACAAATCGCACTCAGTTATCTTCAGCCATATTTGATCTCAGAGGAGGTTTTCTTATTTATGTTTGTAAACAAATCGCACTCAGTTATCTTCAGCCATATTTGATCTCAGAGGTGGTTTTTTTATTTATGTTTGTAAACAAATCGCACTCAGTTATCTTCAGCCATATTTGATCTCAGAGGAAGTTTTCTTATTTATGTTTGTAAACAAATCGCACTCAGTTATCTTCAGCCATATTTGATCTCAGAGGAAGTTTTTTTTATTTATGTTTGTAAACAAATCGCACTCATTTATTTTCAGCCATATTTGATCTCAGAGGAAGTTTTCTTATATATGTTTGTAAACAGATCGCACTCAGTTATCTTCAGCCATATTTGATCCCAGAAGAAGGTTCCGGCTTGAAACCTTTGGTACTATGTTTATTTGATCTAATCTTCTGTAACATTATTAATAAATAAATATATATTATGCTTTTGTTGTTAAATAATCGAGCGCACTGTTGGATTTGTTTCTACCAAACAAAACCAAGAGTTTACTTATAGTAGATATTTAGTTCGTGACTGCCTGATCTAAAGTCAAGTAAAAACGAAAAAAAAAAAAATACCGAAGAAGGATCAGAGAAATTGATTAAAATAAAGAAAGTAAAAACAAAGGAAAAAGAGTGATAGAAGGATGGGAAAGAAAAGAGAGGGAAAAAGGAAAAAAGAAAAAAGTAAAATAAAGTAATAAAAGGAAGAAAAGGAAGGAGAAAAGGAAGTAAAGAGGACAAAGCAAATAAAAAAGAAAAGAAAGGGGAAGACAAAAGAAAGAAAAAAATGAAAGTAAAAAAAGACAGAGCAAATAAAGAAAAAGAACAGAAAAAGAGAACGAGAAAGGAAATCGAAAGGGAAAAAATAAGAAGATACAAATATAGTAAAAATGGGCGAAGAATAAAAGAATTGAAAGAAAAGGAAAAAGAAAGAAAAAATAAGAAAAAAAGAAAGGAAAAAAAAGAAAAAAGAAAAGAAGAAAGAAGAAGTCAAAAGGAACGCAGAAAAAAGAAAAGAAAGAAAGAAGAAAGGAAGTAAAAAGGGACGAAGAAAACATAGAAAAATAAGAGAAAGAAAACGAAAAAAAGAAAAAAAAAGAAAAACTGAAAGAAAAACAGGAAAAAAAGAAGACAAAAAAGAAAAGGACCAATTATTGGGAATCGTCTTTTAATACATGCCCCCCCCCCACCCCTGTACTCCACCCCGCTCGGCAACCTAGAATTCTAAGCAGACTAGTTATGCGAGGAGGTAGGGGCGAACTAAATAGGTGGAAATATTTTTGAAATATCCAAGAAAGAGATAGATAGATAGATAGATAGATAGATAGATACACAGAGAGAGAGAGAGATAGAGAGAGAGAGAGAGAGAGAGAGAAAGACAGAAAGACAGAAAGAAAGAAAAGGGGAGAAGTGAGGGAGAAGGGAAGGGCGAAAGCGGGGAACAGATGAAGAGATGAAGAGAGATAGCGATAGGATGAAAGAGAGAGACATGAGAAAGAGAAAAATGAAGAGAGGGAGACAGGGGGTTAGGAAAAAAATGAAGGAGGATAGAAAGAAAGGATGAAGCTATAGGGAGACAGGCGACGGAAAAGAGTGAGAGGGGAATATCTAAAGAGAGAGAAAGAGAGAGATTAAGAGAAAGAGATAGAGAGGGAATACAGTGATGGAGAAAAGATGAAAGAAAGAAACAGAGAGATTGGGAGATATAAAGAGAAAATGAAATGAATAAATAGAGAAAAGGTGAAAGATGGAGAGAGAGAGAGAGGGGAGAGGGAGAGAGGGAGAGGGAGAGGAGGGGGTACAGAATGAAGAGACAGACGAAGAAAGAGAATATGAAATAGATAGATAGATAGATAGATAGATAGATAGATAGATAAATAGATAGATAGATAGATAGATAGATAGATAGATAGATAGATAGATAGATAGATAGATAGATAGATAGATAGAGGTAGAGAGAGAGAGAGAGGGGGCGATAAAGAATGAAGAGACAGGTGAAGAAAGAGAAATGGCGAACGAGATAGATAAATAGATGGATAATGGTGTATTGATTTACTCCTCTCCAGGAGTTAGGCACAAGGCCAGTTTTTATCTTACACCCACAAGTAAGATGTGACCCAAGGTCGGGTCGGGAAAGTGGGGTTTAAAAATTGCTTGGGCAGTCCCGTCGGCATTCCCTGGTAGAGGCGCCCCAGGCAGTAAGCAATAAACTTACTCCTCCCCAAAGAGGGGAGGCAAAGCCTGGGAAGGTGGACCTCCTAGAACTGCACAGGACAGACCCATTGACCAGCGTAAATCAAGACCCGAAGGCCAAGACAACACCAGTATGGGGTGCAGTATCCATCGGAACAGATACTACACTTTGATCTTAGCGAGTGAAATGAGTGAAATTAAAGCAAAAGATAGATAGATAGAGATAGAGAGAGAGAGAGAGAGAGAAAAGAGAGACAGAGAGAAAGAAAGAGAGAGAGAGAGAGAAAGAGAGGGAGAGAGAAAGAGAGAGAGAACAGGAGAAAAAGATGAAGAGAGATAAAGAGAAAAAGACAGAGAGAGAGAAAGAGAGAGAAAGAGAGAAATAGAGAGAGAGAAAGAGAGAAAGAGAGAAAGAGAGAGAGCGAAAGAAATAGAGAGAGAGAGAGAGAAAGAGTAAGAGAGAACAGGAGAAAAAGATGAAGAGAGCGAGAGAAAGAGAGAGAGAGGGAGAGAAAGAAAGAGAGAGAACAGGAGAAAAATATGACGAGAGAGAGAGAGAGAGAGAGAGATATAGAGAGAGGGAGAAAGGAAGGATGATGGAAAGATGATAACAAAGAGAAAGTGAGATACAGATAAAAGAACGAGAAAGCGAGATATAGAGAAAAGCAGGGAGATAGTGAAACACATAGATATAGAAAAAAAGAATAGTGGAGAGAGAGAGGGAGAGAGAGAGAGAGAGAGGGAGAGAAAGAACAAATGAGAGAGAGGGAGAGAAAGGAGTTTTCATCACTGCGCAACCTCCAACTCCTTCCGCCAGCCACCCAGCCCCAATTTTACTACTCAAGTGTGTCTCATCGTTTCTAAGCGGGCGAACGGACTGACCGCAGTGCGAACCAAAAAAACGAGAGAGAAAAAAAGAGATCTTCTCCCCACACGCCATTGGCTACTTAGGGCGGGTGGGGGGTCGAGGTTTGGGGTGCTGGGGCATGGATATTGGTGCTGATGGTGCTGGTAGGGATGAATGTCGATTCAAGTGACGCACCATTTACCCAAACCACCCAAAAGGTAACTTCTTATATGGTTTTGAAGCTACCGTTCGAGAAGATGCCGATAGAGGGGGGTGGGGGGGTTACTAGTAAAGAGGAGGTGTTGGGGGAATTTTGAGGCGTCTTTGAAGTAGGTTGAGCCTTACAAAGGCCGGTGCATAAAGGTCAAAGGATACCGAGACGGAGGTTGGAAAAAAAATAAAGTGAAGGTGATGGGGGGGGGGGGGCGGTCTCCCAGCAGGGAGGGAAAATCTCTGGGAGACTGACGAGTAGGGGTAGTGGTAAGATGGTGGAGACCGGTGCGATGAAGAAGACGAGGATTTTCACGTGTTCCACAGATGCCTCGCCGTCTCACACAGAAACCATTTACCGAAGAACAATATATATATATATATATATATATATATATATATATATATATATATATATATATATATATAATATATAATATACATATACATATATATATAATATATATACATATATATATATATATATATATATATAATATACATATATATATACATATATATATATATATATTACACATATATATATATATGTATATATATATATATATATATATATATTATATACATACATATAGTATATATATACATATATATATATATATATATATATATATTTATACATATGTAAAGCAAGGGCAGAGGAGGAAATAGTCGGAAAAATAATAGAATCGTCAAGAAGAACAACAACAACATCTAAGAAAAGGGATGGCGTTTTTCTTCATTTTTTTCTTTCTTATAGTTTTGTTTAATGCTTTGCCCCCACAATCTAAAGTGTTTCCGACAGACATTCGTGTGGGGCAACAACGCAAGATGGGGGCCCTGCTACATACATGCTCTAAATAAAAACGCATATGTAAACTGTTTATTGCGAGTTGGCCATAAATAACTGACACAGAAGCGAAAGGTTAATAACATTTTAAAAGAAAACAAGAAAAAGATACGGCTATGACTGCGCGCGGTGTTGCCAATTTAGTCGTTTTCCCACTAGATCTGGAGATTTCGTTTGAAATCTAGCTAGTAAAACTTACATCTAGCGGCTAGCGTGTAATTTTTACCCGCTAGATCTGGAGATTTCGTGTAAAATCTAGCTAGTAAAATTTAGATCTAGCTAGTAAAATTTAGATCTAGCTAGTCAAATTTAAATCTAGCGGCTAGCGTGTAATTTTTTCTGTAAAATCTGGAGATTTCGTTTGCCACCCCCACAACCGCAATTTCAGATAGCGTTAGCGATAAAGGAGGCGCTTCTGGCGTACACCAACATCAAAAAGTATTCTATTTACTTTCTCTACAGGAGGTTTGGCACAATGTAAAGCGTGAGTTTGTAAAGTAACCGCACTAAGATTAGCGCGCTTTACCCTACAAAAATGCCTGAGCAACCCGTCGGCATTTCTCAGTAGGAGCGCCACAGCCAATTAGCAATAAATTCACCGCTTCTCAAAGAAAGTAGACATCCTCAGACTGAACAGAACAATACCCCAATCCGATAGCAACAAAGTCACTGTCAGGCTGATATCGAAAAGTATCCTCGACAGGTAAGAACACACCTACTCAAGCTGTGCCTGTTATCAGGTGCACAAAATAGTATCTTCCAGTAACACATCTCAAAAGAAAGAAGACTGGTTTGAGACTAGTATCTTCCAGTAACACATCTCAAAAGAAAGAAGAATGGTTTGAGACTAGTATCTTCTAGTAAGACATCTCAAAACAAAGAAGACTGGCTTGAGACTAGTATCTTCTAGTAACACATCTCAAAAGAAAGAAGACTGGTTTGAGACTAGTATCTTCCGGTAACACATATCAAAAGAAAGAAGACTGGTTTGAGACTAGTATCTTCCGGTAACACATCTCAAAAGAAAGAAGACTGGTTTGAGACTAGTATCTTCCGGTAACACATCTCAAAAGAAAGAAGACTGGTTTGAGACTAGTATCTTCCGGTAACACATCTCAAAAGAAAGAAGACTGGTTTGAGACTAGTATCTTCCGGTAACACATCTCAAAAGAAAGAAGACTGGTTTGAGACTAGTATCTTCCGGTAACACATCTCAAAAGAAAGAAGACTGGTTTGAGACTAGTATCTTACGGTAACACATCTCAAAAGAAAGAAGACTGGTTTGAGACTAGTATCTTCTAGTAACACATCTCAAAAGAAAGAAGACTGGTTTGAGACTAGTATCCTCCAGTAACACATCTCAAAAGAAAGAAGACTGGTTTGAGACTAGTATCTTCCAGTAATACATCTCAAAAGAAAGAAGACTGGTTTGAGACTAGTATCTTCCGGTAACACATCTCAAAAGAAAGAAGACTGGTTTGAGACTAGTATCTTCCGGTAACACATCTCAAAAGAAAGAAGACTGGTTTGAGACTAGTATCTTCTAGTAACACATCTCAAAACAAAGAAGACTGGCTTGAGACTAGTATCTTCTAGTAACACATCTCAAAAGAAAGATGACTGGTTTGAGACTAGTATCTTCCGGTAACACATCTCAAAAGAAAGAAGACTGGTTTGAGACTAGTATCTTCCGGTAACACATCTCAAAAGAAAGAAGACTGGTTTGAGACTAGTATCTTCCGGTAACACATCTCAAAAGAAAGAAGACTGGTTTGAGACTAGTATCTTACGGTAACACATCTCAAAAGAAAGAAGACTGGTTTGAGACTAGTATCTTCTAGTAACACATCTCAAAAGAAAGAAGACTTGATTTAGACTAGTATCTTCTAGTAACACATCTCAAAACAAAGAAGACTGGCTTGAGACTAGTATCTTCTAGTAACACATCTCAAAAGAAAGAAGACTGGTTTGAGACTAGTATCTTCCGGTAACACATCTCAAAAGAAAGAAGACTGGTTTGAGACTAGTATCTTCCGGTAACACATCTCAAAAGAAGGAAGACTGGTTTGAGACTAGTATCTTCCGGTAACACATCTCAAAAGAAAGAAGACTGGTTTGAGACTA
The DNA here is from genome assembly GCA_963556195.1 of Sepiola atlantica. Taxonomy (NCBI): domain Eukaryota; kingdom Metazoa; phylum Mollusca; class Cephalopoda; order Sepiida; family Sepiolidae; genus Sepiola; species Sepiola atlantica. Next base: position 36,561,079 of record OY744551.1, on the reverse strand, counting down.
GTATCTTCCGGTAACACATCTCAAAAGAAAGAAGACTGGTTTGAGACTAGTATCTTCCAGTAACACATCTCAAAAGAAAGAAGACTGGTTTGAGACTAGTATCTTCCAGTAACACATCTCAAAAGAAAGAAGACTGGTTTGAGACTAGTATCTTTTGGTACCACATCTCAAAAGAAAGAAGACTGGTTTGAGACTAGTATCTTCCAGTAACACATCTCAAAAGAAAGAAGACTGGTTTGAGACTAGTATCTTCCGGTAACACATCTCAAAAGAAAGAAGACTGGTTTGAGACTAGTATCTTCCGGTAACACATCTCAAAAGAAATAAGACTGGTTTGAGACTAGTATCTTCCGGTAACACATCTCAAAAGAAAGAAGACTGGTTTGAGACTAGTATCTTCCAGAAACACATCTCAAAAGAAAGAAGACTGGTTTGAGACTAGTATCTTCCAGTAACACATCTCAAAAGAAAGAAGACTGGTTTGAGACTAGTATCTTCCAGTAACACATCTCAAAAGAAAGAAGATTGGTTTGAGACTAAAAACGACCCTGACGACTTTTCAGAATACCTTAATTTTTAACGGTAAAGATTACTTTATTAATGTAAATGTATTATGAGCAGAAGTCGCAACTTTATCAACTTATAATACAATGCGCACTTTATCTGTGGATGTGTGTGTGTGTGTGTATGTCTGTGTGTGTGTGTGTGTGTGTGTGCCCATCAGTCAGATTTTTTAAAACGAAGATGATAACTTCATTTAGAAATGGACAATATTGCATTTAATATTAAAAAAAAACATTTCCCAACAAACGAATCGGACGCCGTGACCGGAAATCGAAACCGAAACCTTACGATCTTCAATCTGATGTTCTAACAACTGAATTATTTACACTTCATTTATAAATTGTTCTTAAAACATTACCGTAACGAAATAATTATAGCTTTGGCCTGACGTCATAGATTTATGATTTACGTCATGTTTCAAAACATGAATTCAAACATAAGCGATAATAATAATAATAATAAAATAAATAAATGGGTAAACATTATCAATAGCGTTGGACATTATTTTAATAGTCCAACACAGTGTATTTAGATTCAACTATGTACTTTATGTAGTTTTGTTTTTACAATTATATAATTCTAGACACGTAATAGGAACACCATCTCACAGATAACAAGAGAAAAGAGGACAAATAACATTAAAACAAAAAAAATCTACACAAAAATCACGGAATATATATATATGTATATTTGTAATATTCTTATATCGGGGACGAATGGTTAAAGTCTAGCGGTTTTCTGGAGTTTTTTTTTCTGATCTAGCGGGTTTTAAAATCTCAGTTGTCAACACTGATCCGCAGTGGGGCCTTATCATTTTTGTCTTTGACGTTCAAAGTCAAAATATATTTACGTTTTTAAAATTAAAATAAATCAAATGAGTTTATTATCTGTATTAGGTGGATTATTCGGACTGCAATTCTCATCTTGGTTGTTATTTTCACAACGTTTCGGCCGATGTGACCTCCGACCTTCTTCGGGTGCCTTTATTCAAACTCGAGAATCTTTATGTCGAACTAGGGAATCTATACGAAATTTCGAACTGAAATTTTTCTCGTTTCGTCAGCCATGACCAAGTTAAAGTGATTTTATTTTATTCTATAGTGAGGATTGAACCCTAACCTCGAGAAGACTGCCCCTATTTATTAACTTCCCAACGAGGGCAGAGTTAAACACGTTAATGTTAAAACCGTATGATGAGCACACATTGCAACTCCATCTTCATACTAAGTCTAACATACTTCCTAAGCCATGCGCTAATCATTTGAAAAAAACCCAGCAACATTTGTTTTAGAAACCATAACAATGTGTTTTTTTTAATATATAAAATTTATTTTAATCTAGTCTAACATACTTCCTGCGTGATAGAACCCTTTAGGGCCCAACCCATGAGTGAGATATAATCTATCCTTTACATATATTTTTGAAAACTTTCATCCACCCAAACAAGATTTCCACTGAGGCGTAAGAGGCTATTGCGATTAGGGGTAAGACTTATAGGAAACATCCTAAGTGGGGAGTTGTGCGGCGATATGTTTGTTCACATTACATTTAAATTTCTGCATGTTGGTACAGTCGAAGAAACAGGGAGCAGGGAGGGAATTCAAAAGCTAAGCAGTACCCCCCCCCCAAAAAAAAAATTATTAGAGCAGAAAGTTTTCCGGCATCTTGTAACCTCTACAGTGCAGTAAGTTTATCGGAACACATTTCGTGGAAGTACTTGTAAAACAAGCACAAGGATGCAACATTGCGGCGATGGGACAGGGGCTGGAGCTTGGTAGACAGCGCGGGACTTATTAGGTTAGAGACGCTTTTTTGTACCCTGTTCAAGAGGGAGAGACTAGTGGTTGGTGCACCAGCACAGATGTGGCAACAATACTCGATGGATGGGCAAATGTTGGCTGTATAGAGACATAGGATACTGGCAGGTGTGAGAAGTGTACTAACCCGGTAGAGGAAGCCAACATTTGGCTGCTTCTGTAATAAAAAGCCGAAAAAAAGTTTTTATTGTCTTATAGTGTTGGAGAGGTAAGTAAGGGGCAGGTGACTCTTACTACGATTTTTAATCAAGATTTTCTCTGAAATTAGGAACAAGGATGTTAACACTTTCAAGTTCGAAGATATACTGTATTTTACCGCAGACAGTTAGAGTTAGGGTTAGGGTTATTATTAATTAAATTTATTTAAATTACATTTTATGAAAATATATTGTTTGAAAGCTAGAGCTGTTGTGAAGAGTTACCTGCCCCTTTATTTACCTCTCCTACACTAAAAGACAAAAAAAAGCTTTTTTTCGGCTTTTTAATACAGAAGCACCAACATTCTTTGTAGCACGCTTGACAGTATTTTCTATGCATTTATTCAATTTCATGTTGATCATGAATGTTAAGCCGATAAGTTTAAACGTCAGATTTCTTCTTGGCGGAATAAAAATTATTTTGATGGCGAAAGTCGCCTGATGATTGTACCGCCAAACTACCAGTCGAGAATACGTTCTCGACAATCAGTCTGACAGACACTGGTCATTACAGTGGCTATTATATATATCGGACTGTAGTATATGTATTGGGTAGTCCTAGGAGGTCCACCCCCAAGGCCTTGCTTTCCCTTTTTGGGAAGGAGTTAGTTTATCGCTGTCTGCCCGAGGCGCCCCTACCGGGGAATGCCAACGGGGCTGCCCAGGCTATTTTTAAAGGCCAGATTAACTCTTCCGCTGAGGCGCTGGCTTTCTCCTCCCACTTTCCGGCCTTGTGCCACATTTTCCTGCTGTGGGAACAAAATAAATAAAAGAGGAGTTTAAACGTCGAACTCTGTGATAGGGTGCTATCATTCATGACACTCGGATGGAATAGTTTTTTATAATTTTTAAAGGAAAGAAAACCGTCAGCCTCTTCCCCATGTTCTAGCTAAAAATAATAGAAATAAAAACTCTTTATACAGGGTGGGCAAAAATAAGGGTCCTATTTTTAAAAATTCATAACTTTTTTATTTATTGATTTAAAAATTTTTTTTTTTTAGAATAAGTAAAGGACCCCTTCCGAAGCAAGCATGAGCCGTATTAGCCCTAAGGAACGTACCCTCATTTAGAAAACATTATTTTTGCTTAAAAAACTCAAAACAGTGTAAAAAACAATACTTTAGTTTTTGTAAGTTTTAAGAAGTGTTTTTCGGCTAAAATTTGTTTTGTTTATTTCGAAAAATATCGGAAGGGTCAGTCTACACACACATAAAGTTTGGTGAGTTTAACTTTTATTTTGTGGAAGTTATTCAAATTCAAGTTATTCAAATTTAAAGATAAGACCCTTATTTTGGCCCACCCTGTAGTTTAAAAAAGAAAAAAACGGGGGGGGGGGGTAATTACTTTGTAACTCTTCAAAATTAGACAGGAATTTGGAAGCCTTTAAACTGTTGAATACAAAGTAATTTGAAGAGGCTTTAAAAATTTTTTAGCGAATCCTCATGCATTAAAAAATTTGATAATTTTAAAAGCTATTAACATCCAATTATTTTATAAATAGATTCAAACATTCCTTTTACAGAATTAGTTTTAGTTTCATAACAATTTGGTTTAATTAACAATTTAATAGAAATAAAAACTCTTTATATATTCACAACTTTATTAATGCTCTATTTGCAATATTGAGCATCCACTATCGTATTCGGACTTTCTATGATATCCTTGAATACCATCACTAAGGATATCATTAAAACTATAATTATAGATAGAAATTTCCGAATATATATATATATATATATATATATATATATATATATATATTGTGTGTATTTAGGCAGCAAGTTTTCATTTAGGCAAACGTTGTTGAATAGCACGGAGTGTTTCTGCTTTGTTATCTTTTTTTAAATTTTTTCCATCTTCCGAATGGTCAACTTCGTACCTCGATCAAACTGGTGTATGAAGTTTCCGTAGTTTTGTTGTTCCATCTTCCTTGCGAGTACTTTCGATTTGATATCCTCAAATCATCTTCAGGCGTGTTAGTGTGAAAAAAGAATATGTATTTATAGAGTGTAAAGAGAGGAAAAGAGTATGTCTTTACTTTTTATTTTATTTATTTATTCTATTTATTCATTTATTTTTATTTTATTAATTTATTTATTTATATTTATTTTATTTTTGTTTTTTTTATTTCATTTTTATTTTTAATTCATACAACTTTAAAAAAGGAGCGTCTAAAATATTGAAAAGTTACAAGGGCGTGATTATGTTCGAAGGGGTGTGAAGTTAGAGTTTGATTTCTTAAGCGCAAAATATATATATATATATATATATATATATATATATATATATATATATATATATATATATATATATATATATATATATATATATATATATATGTAAGTAAATTTCGTGTACAACAGAATCGTAGGATGAATTTTAGAGGAAGCATTATTATAATCAATGAAACAGACGAGTGGGGGAAAAAAGGATGGAAAATTGTTAAAATTACCTTACGGCCTTATCGTCTGACCCTCTGAGAGGAAACGTCAGAATGGTAAATTAAAAACTAAAAGTCGAATGAGATATGAGGGGAAAAAACTTATTTCAGTTGAAGGAAACGATTGAGAGAAAAAAAAAGGGTAAATCTCTCAACTGATGTGGTTTTCTGTTTTACACAGTGCCAGGTCGAACTACCATCTCAATATTATTGAGGTGTTAGTCATTAACAACTCTCAACCTAGCCTGTGTAGACAAAAGATTTTGAAGCATCAGTTGGAGATCTTTAATGATTCAAAGCCACCATAACGTTGAGAGATTTACCCTTTTTTATCCTCAATCGTTTCCTCCAACTGAAATAAGTTTTTTTCCCTCATATCTCATTCGACTTTTAGTTTTTAATTTACCATTCTGACGTTTCCTCTCAGTAATTTTAACAATTTCCTTCCTTTTTTCCCACTCGTCTATTTCATTGATTATAATATATATATATATATATATATATATATATTAATTATTCTAATATATGTATTAGCATATACTATCAGTGTCTTTTAATTAGCAGGCTCTTTAAAAGATTCAGCTCGATGATTGTCAATAAGTAAAAACAGAGCATATATAAGTCAGGTTAATTTTATATTCCAATAACCATGTTTATACATATTTTTTTCATTTTTATTTTTTCACATTTTCAAAAATCATAACATTTCTGTGAGATGTATTTTTACGATCCGTTTCATTTACTGTGAGCCAAAAAATACATAAACATGGTTATTGGAATATAAAATGAATCGGAACGTTTGAACCCTACCACTGGCTGTAAATGTATCTTAATTTCAGTAATGAATTTCGTCCGAACCCGTATGACCGCCTGAAACCACTACTTCCAACGTTGTCTGTATGTAAATACACTTTAATATTTAATAAAACTATTCATAATATATATATATATATATATATATATATATATATATATATATATATATATATATATATATATATATATATATATAGTCCCGGAAGTTTCTCAACCATTACAACTATATTAAAAAAAAAAAAAAAAAAAAATTTAAAAAAAATAAAATAAAAAAATAAATTAAAAAAACTTATAGTCCCAAGTTTTCCAGTGGAAAATCACTCATGTAAGTCAATTTATTTTTTACAGTTATTATATTAGTTTATTTCTAACACTATTTTAAGGGATCATCAGTTGTTTACCATGAAAAACTGTTTCGGGATATATATATATATATATATATATATATATATATATATATATATACAGGGTGGGCAAAAATAAGGGTCCTATTTTTAAAAATTCATAACTTTTTTATTTATTGATTTTTTTTTTTTTTTTTTAGAATAAGTAAAGGACCCCTTACGAAGCAAGCATGAGCCGTATTAGCCCTAAGGAACGTACCCTCATTTAGAAAACATTATTTTTCCTTAAAAAAATCAAAACAGTGTAAAAAACAATACTTTAGTTTTTGTAAGTTTTAAGAAGTGTTTTTCGGCTAAAATTTGTTTTGTTTATTTCAAAAAATCTCGGAAGGATCAGTCTACACACACATAAAGTTTGGTGAGTTTAACTTTTATTTTGTGGAAGTTATTCAAATTCAAGTTATTCAAATTTAAAGATAGGACCCTTATTTTGGCCCACCCTGTATATATATATATATATATATATATATATATATATATATATATATATATATATAGTGTGTGTCAGGTTGTATATGAAAAGAAATCAAATAAAGTGCTCGATCATATAAGAGAGCTAATATAATTTATTTAGATACTGTATATTACATATTTCAGCAATGTACCGCGGTTTCATCAAAAAGGCCAGATTTATATATATATATATATATATATATATATATATATATATATATATATATAGGGTGAACCGCAGAAATGACAGATTTATCGCTAAAATCGACAGCTGAGGTTATGGGGATATTCAGATAAAAACACTTTGCTCAAGTTATGGCTTTTTTAATGTTGTGGCTTCCGATGGAAAGAAAATGCCTATAAAATTCGAGAAGCTGATGAAAAGATCAATGTTAATACTTACTCTGAGATAACAGGTATTGGCATGGCTTAAAGCAGATTACCCAAATAGTAACTATGTATGGATACAGGATGAGGCTTCAGCCTACACAGTAAGAAATACAACATTTCTACAAATCTAACTTTAGCAATATTTGGGAATCATGTTTATGGTCGCCTTCTAGCCCAGATCTAAACCCTTTGGATTATGCTATTTGGGGCGTTTTAGAACATACTATTAATAGAACATCACACAGCAATGTTGACCTTCTTAAATACACTAGTAAAGAAAAATAGGGGAAAGTTGTGTAAGTTCTGTCTAGTATAGATGTAGACCCTTTAGATGTATCTCCCTTTCCCGGCCCCCCATTCGTTAGGGACTTTTTATCCCCGACACCGGCCGGTAAGCAGCTTGCCGGTACTCTGTTTCTGGATTCTCGCTGCTGCTATGTCACCAACGAAACCGCATGGTGGAATTTCAATCTCCATACAGATTCCGACATTTTTGCCATCTTCGTTTTTTACCTTTTCGATGGACTTTACTGCGATTAGAATATGCTTGTTTTTCGAAAAGAAGTTATTGCTAGCTGTCAGACGGTTAAACCCGGCCCTAAGGCAGCATACCACCCATCTTGAAACAATTATTTTTATTACCCAAAATGTTACACATTTTTTTAGGTATAATCAACGTGGCTCAGGATATCCTTTGGATCAATGGTTATATCTCCAAAATGTTACACATTTTGGAGGTAACAAACGTGGCTCAAGATAACAACGCATTATTCTTTTGTCTCAATGGTTATATCTCCAAAACGTTACACATTTTGGAGGATAAAAATACATTTTTCAAGATGGGTGGTTTAAGTCATGATGATACTTTTCGTATGGAAATAAAAATCCAGAAAAGGATCCTCCAACTTTATAAAAAGAAAGTTTACTTCTAAAGAAACTTACAAGAGAATACGACCTATCGCCTCTCAATGAATCTACGGCTTACCCGTGGTCCACAAACCCAACATTTCTTTACGCCCTATTCTATCAATGTTGCGTTCTGTACAGCATGAATTTAGAAAATTCTTAGTTGATATTATTAAGCCAGTACTTACATTTATTCGGCCTACTGTATTCCTGATTCCTTTTAATTTGTATCCTATATACACAAATTATCTATATCAAAGGACACCAAGTGCTTGGCTTCGTTTGACATTAATAGTCTGTTTACCAATTAACATTGGATGGAACCAATGGTATATGTGCAGATTATCTTTACCGTGGCCCCTTAAAATCTCCACAATTTCTTGAACGAATTGTGTTGAACTGATAGAGCTTGCGACTAAGTCAGTTTCCTTCAGTTTCAACGATATAATGTATCGGCAAATTGATGGTATTTCCATGGGTAGCCCTCTTGGTCCATCGTTAGCCATCGTTGGATTTTTGGAAACCCAATTATTTTTCAAAATGACCAAGCTGGCTTTTTACACACGTTATGTTAATGACACTCTGCTGGCTTTCCTTTACGGAGGTAGGCTTAACAGTTTTCACGTCTTCTTTGTGACTTGCATCCATCGTTGCAATTCACTATGGAGGCCGAGGATTGTGGTTATCTCCCATTCCTTGATGTCTAAATCTGGTTTAACGTTTGAAAGCTTTGAGTACAAAAAAAAATCTTAAAGTGTCTTTATCTAAATTGGTTTTCCTTTCACCCCTAAATCAAGAAAAATAAATCTTATTGATACTCTTACTTATCGAGCACTTATAATTTGTTCCCCAATCCGACTCGATGCGGAACTTGATGAAATTACCAACATTTTTCTTGCCAAAGGATATCCAATCAATATCATAAAAACCACCATTGTACGCAAAGTTGCTATATTTAATGCTAATAAATTTACTGGCCTGTCACGATGTTCTATCTATTTGAAACTTCCATGGTTAGGGTTAGGATTAGGGTCACGTCTTCTTCTACTCAACGCTGTTTTCTGCAACCATGCTGAGAGTAGTTTACATGACTCGAACTTTTTTTCTTCTTTCCGTAAGGATGTTTTGCCATCAATACTTCTGTCGTTTATAAATTCCTATGTCAGTGTAGAGCTAGCTACGTTGGGAAGACACCCCAAAGCTTAGAAATGAGAATAGCCCAACATATATCACGTGACATTCGTTTACACAATGTATCGAGATCATCCGAGAACAAATAATCACCTGATTAGTACAAATACTTATTCTTACCAGTATTCCGACGGGTGGTTTTCTGTTTTACACAGTGCTAGGTCGAACTATCATCACAATATTATTGAGGCGTTAGTTATTAACAATTCTTGACCTAGCCTGTGTAGACCAAAGATTTTGAAACCTCAGTTGGGGATCTTCCATGATTCAAATCCGTTATAACGTTGAGAGATTTACCTCTTTTTTCTTCTCTCAATTGATATCTCCAAGTGAAACAATTTTCCCCTTATTTCACATCGGATATTCTTTCCTTTTAATTAATTATTCTGACGGTTCCTCTCAGAGGGTCAGACGATAAGGCCTTAAGGAAAATCTCATCAATTTTCTTTTATTTCCACCCGCCTCGTTGCATTGATTAAAAATAATGTTTCCTTTGAAATGTATCTTACCATTTTGTTGCACTAGTAATCTATTTACACACACACACACACACACACATATATATATATATATATATATATATATATATATATATATATACAGATAGATAGATTGATAGATAGATAGATAGATAGATAGATAGATAGATAGATAGATAGATAGATAGATAGATAGATAGATAGTGAGAAAGATATTAGTTTGGCATTCCACGTATACTTCTAGAGATGTATTTAAAAAAATGATAGCTGATGTTTGAAGCATGAAATGATGTTGTTTTAATACTTTTCTATGATTCAATATTTCAAACGCCCTGCGTCTTTCATCCGGAATAATCAGAGAAACAAATACAAAGAAAAAGAAAAAAACAGAAATGAGATAATTTCTGTGCGAAGTATCAGAGTGCTAGAAATTGGACGGTCAAATGTTGTTTTAGGGAGGGGATGGCTAGATGTTGTTTAAATATGTTTAGATGCTGTTATTATTTTAATTTTATATAGAAAAAATGTTATTACATAATTTTTTTAGTATACTTATCGCGTGAGGGTTTTCTTGCGGGACCATGACTCTACTTCTGTGGTTGTTATTAGTACTGAGTTATGTAACTAAAAGCCAATGACGGTGTAGTTTTGTGTTTAGGATCTTGTGTTCTGATGGGATAGAGTGAATTTGTGTTTTAATTAATACATTTTGAAAGTCAGCTAATGTAGTTTAACTGTGTTTAGAGGCTGTTGTTATTTTTTTAAAGAACAATTTATTTGATTAATTACGCACAAAGCATCGTAGTAGCGATGTTTCGTATCGCGTATATTTCAAATGAAAGTGATAACGAACTATGTTAAGCCAGAATAATCTAGCGTATTAATTGATATATATTTTTTATATACATAAAAAATATATATTTGGGATGAATGATTAATTTATGTATTTGTTTACATTGGTTTGTGCGATAGTTTGACTGACGCATACGTGTTTACTTTCGTCCACCCTGGACATTGTGTTCTTCTAGGGTGATACATGGAGTCCAACACTTCTCTAACAATTCGATGCTTTTTTTTGTAGAACGATTTGTCTTTGGCCTCAAAATAAACCTCATTTTCCAATATCACTTTTTAATTGAGGCTTAAATCTCTTTCCCTGTGGCATTAATTTAAGGTCTTCAAACAGCTATTTGTCGTTAACAGCTAGAACTAGAGAATATGGTGGTTGTGGAAGCAATTCGAAATGCTTGTCATAGAATTATTTTATGTTTAACAATGTTTGCTTAAATTAAAGAATTCTGCCTAAATACAGACAACAATATATAAAACTTAAACAAATATTTTTGGCTATATATTTGTAGACATGTTTCAGCTCAAACATCAAGCCAACTGAACATCCGCAGACCACAATTTAAAATAAAAGTGCCTATCTTCTAAGAAGTGACTTGTGAAGCATCACTTGATTCATTAAAATAAGATTATTTCGATTACATGGCCAACCGTCAAAATGTCTCGACTATTACATTTTTATTCTAATTTCCAATTTTTAATTTATTTAATGTCCCATCTTCGAAGATCGGTTGTTTAGAAGTTTTCCGAATCAGGTCAGCTCTGCGATTCGATGACACAAAAGACAAGAGGGAAAGATGCGAAAAGGTTTTAGTGCTACAAAGGAAGAGCTGAAAAAAAGAAAATCTGAATCTTAAACGAAAGAGTTTACTTCCATAACGCTTTCGTTTGAGCGATAACTGACCAATCACCTTGTAGCTACAGCAACAGCGATAAAACACAGCTTTGCCTTACTTTTAGCTATTTCAGCAAATTCTGGTGGTTTATGCTGTTCTCGCGATGTAACGGCAAATGCTTCAGCGATGCGATTATAACGATCGTCTTAGTGACTGGTTTCTCTTTCTTCCGACAGACAACGTAGCTGCCCTGACTCGACATTTCTTCAATCAAGTGACAAACATTATCTATTCCTTTGTTTTTTATGACACAGTGCATTTTCTTGGTAAAATACCCCCTTTTTCTTACTTCATTTGTGGCTGTTTTCTGGCGATTTATTTTCTTGAACCACACCAATTTCTATATAATATTCGCAATTTATGATCTTTCTTTCTTCAAAGTAAATGATGATCAAAATACCCTGCGCATCATGAGGCCAAAACCTTACGTGCTGATGTTTGCGTCTTTGGTCGATTTAAACGGCTTTTACCTGCTGCAGTGGAAACAGCTGACTGCTGATTTGACTCTGGGGTAAAATGGTGGATCTATTTTTCATCCATTACCACATATTAACGTACAACCACCTTTTTGTTGCGTTGAAACACTAAAAAAAACAACGCTCTGAATCGTTGACCCGTTGTTGGTTTTGATCGACTGTGAGCAAATGCAGCACCCACGTTGAACACAGCTTTCTCATTGACAAATATTAATGCAAAATGATGAGCACACTGCCTTTTAATATCTTCAACTCCTCTGCTATTTCACGAAACTTCAATTTACGATTGGCAAAAACGAGTTATTGGACGTTTTTTTATGTTTTACGGGACAACTGTCGGATTTGAGCGACATGAGCGTTCAGCGTCATTTGTGTCTGTACGGCCGCGTTTAAAGTCAGCATACTACCTCTTAACCGTTCTTACCGACAAAGCAGAGGCTGAATAATACTTATCAAGCCATTTCTTTGCGTTAACAGTATTTCCCTATCAGAATATTCTTGATGAGATTACGTTGCAAGTAACAACATTTTTACAGAAGGGAAACATTTTTGTTCTAAATTGTTGCTAATATGGGCTCGTATTTTTTTCTTTTTCATTGAAACGGCATTTCTTTTTCTTCCTTTCCTACCCACCTTCTTTCTCTCACCCTCTTCCCTCTGTTTTATCATCTTCTTCTTCTTTCTCCCTTCATCCTCCACTTCTCCTGTAATTGCATTCGCAAATATATTGCAAACATGTCCGGTATATGACTATCTTTCTCACGCTTTATTTTTTTCAGTAAAAATGATGTTTGAAAAAGAAAAAAAAAATGACTAACAGCATTAAAAAATAACAAGAAAATAATTTTTCTAAAATTACAGTAACTTCGAAATTTTTACTTTAATATATTTTTCTTAATGTTGAGTCATTTATTCGTTAACGCAATTAAAAACTAATGTTCCCTAAAATAAATGTCAGCTATAAATTATTTAAACAACTGTAAAACATTGTTGATGAGATGATTTTGCATGTAAACAAAATAAATAAGGGAAATATTTTTGTTTTAAATTGCTGCTAATATCGACTCGTATTTTTTTTCTTCAGTGAAACGGCATCCCCCCCCCTTTTTCCATACTCTCATTCTTTCTCACCCCCTCTTCCATCTTTATGTTCTTATCTCTTTTCCTCATCCTCATCCTCATCATCCCTCCACCTCCATGTGTTTACATTCGCAAATATCCGTAAATATGTCCGGTATATGACTAGGTCTCTACGGCTTTACTTTTTTCTTTCACTACAAACGATGTCTAAAAGAGAGAAAAAAATGGCTAACAGCTTAAAAATAATAAAAAATAAAAATGACCTTTCTTCCGTTCGTTCACTACTAAACAACTTGTCAACAGATCAATTTACGGGGTTAATGGGTTTTCATGAAAACGCAAAGAGTATGCAAATAAAAAGCGATCGATTAAATGACCTTTGCTCCGATCAAAGTGATTCATCGCGAGGAACAAAAACAAATTCTTCCGCCATTAATTCGGCGGATCAAAAAAAAAAAAAAAAAAAACAAAAAAAAACGCATACTTTTTAATTTATTTTTTTAACAAAAAAAAAATATCTTTTATGGCTCACAAGTAATTTGTTCCTGAAAATAATTCAAGGGTCCGGTATCAAGTTGAGCGCAAGACAAGGATCAAAACCTAATCACGCGGATCGTAGTGCGCGCAGCGAACTCGAATCAGACCGCATAAATAAAAAGATTTGATACCTCTAAGATGCGGCCATCAAATCTGAAAGTTGAGCCATGAAAATGTTGCAATTTCAAATGCAACCGTGACAGACAAACAAAAATGTAATTCAAAACGCCAGCGTGACAGACACACCAACAATTTGTGCTCCCGTAAGGGTGGCAAGATGTAATTTAAAACTTAAGCGTGACAGACCAACAAAAATGTAATCAAAACGTAAGCGTGACAGACACACCAACAATTTGTGCTCCCGTAAGGGTGGCAAGATGTAATTTAAAACTTAAGCGTGACAGACCAACAAAAATGTAATCAAAACGTAAGCGTGACAGACACACCAACAATTTGTGCTCCCGTAAGGGTGGCAAGATGTAATTTAAAATTTAAGCGTGACAGACCAACAAAAATGTAATCAAAACGTAAGCGTGACAGACCAACAGAAATGTAATTTAAAACGTAAGCGTGACAGACCAACAAAAATGTAATCAAAACGTAAGCGTGACAGACACACCAACAATTTGTGCTCCCGTAAGGGTGGCAAGATGTAATTTAAAATTTAAGCGTGACAGACCAACAAAAATGTAATCAAAACGTAAGCGTGACAGACCAACAAAAATGTAATCAAAACGTAAGCGTGACAGACACACCAACAATTTGTGCTCCCGTAAGGGTGGCAAGATGTAATTTAAAATTTAAGCGTGACAGACCAACAAAAATGTAATCAAAACGTAAGCGTGACAGAACAACAGAAATGTAATTTAAAACGTAAGCGTGATTGACACACCGACAATTTGTGCTCCCGTAAGGGTGGCAAGATGTAATTTAAAACTTAAGCGTGACAGACAAACAAAAATGTAATCAAAACGTTAGCGTGACAGACCAACAGAAATGTAATTTAAAACGTAAGCGTGACAGACACACCGACAATTTGTGCTCCCGTAAGGGTGGCAAGATTTAATTTAAAACTTAAGCGTGACAGACCAACAAAAATTTAATCAAAACGTAAGCGTGACAGACCAACAAAAATGTAATTTAAAACGTAAGCGTGACAGATACACCAACAATTTGTGCTCCCGTAAGGGTGGCAAGATGTAATTTAAAACTTAAGCGTGAAAATACTATTTCAAGTGTAAGCGTGACAAACCAACAGTAATAAAATTTCTAACCAAAATGTGACTAACTAATGAAAATCCCAATTAAAATTTAAGCGTGACAGACTTTTGATAACGCTATTTCAAACTTGTTCTGTCACGCTTATGTATTCGTCGTTATCTCAGGCTTATGTTTGAAAAGTATTTTCGTCGCTTACGTATGCATATACGTTGACAGACCGACCAACAGTTGGAAATAATTTATACACCATCCACTATGACTATGCAATCCCTACAGCTACATATCTAGAAAACGGAGCTGTTAAACCTGACATTGTAATATGGGACAGAAGGGAGAAAGTAGCAACCCTAGTTGAGGTCAGTGTCCCTAATGTTGCAGGATTGAACAGAGCTGAAAGAGAAAAGATTACGAAATACTAAGGTCTAATGCACGACATGAAAAGAGACTGGAATCTTTGGAAAATCTCCATCATACCAGTAATTATAGGAGCAACATGACTAATGAAGAAGAATTTCAAAAGCTATCTGGCGAGTATACCCGGTGAACCGAGTGCAAGAGAAATACAAACAACTGCACTTAAAGGGACGGTTAGAATCTTACAACGATCTCTAGGTTGGAGTGTCTGAAATAGCCGGTGAATGTCTGGAATCCGGTAGGATGCCCCATCTCCAGCAAAAACAGGAAGATAAGAAAAATAAAAAAACGAAAAGAGTCTTTAACATAACAGAACAACGTATATGTATATGTAAACGACGAAAATACTATTTCAAACTTAAGCATGACAGACATACGAAAATACTCTTTTAAACAAGCGTGACAGACGGACGAACATATTATTTCGGACGTAAGCGAAACAGATCAAAGAAAATGCTATTTTAAACTAAATCATAATCGACCAACAAAAATTTTATTCAAAACCTAACCGTGACAGAACAACGTACGTGTAATTTAAAACTTAAGCGTGACAGACGACATATGTAATTTAAAACTTAAGCGTGACAGACGACATATGTAATTTAAAACTTAAGCGTGACAGACGACATATGTAATTTAAAACTTAAGCGTGACAGACGACATATGTAATTTGAAACATAAGCGTGACAGACGACATATGTAATTTAAAACTTAAGCGTGACAGACGACATATGTAATTTAAAACTTAAGCGTGACAGACGACATATGTAATTTAAAACTTAAGCATGACAGACGACATATGTAATTTAAAACTTAAGCGTGACAGACGACATATGTAATTTAAAACTTAAGCGTGACAGACGACATATGTAATTTAAAACTTAAGCGTGACAGACGACATATGTAATTTAAAACTTAAGCGTGACAGACGACATATGTAATTTAAAACTTAAGCGTGACAGACGACATATGTAATTTAAAACTTAAGCATGACAGACGACATATGTAATTTAAAACTTAAGCGTGACAGACGACATATGTAATTTAAAACTTAAGCGTGACAGACGACATATGTAATTTAAAACTTAAGCGTGACAGACGACATATGTAATTTAAAACTTAAGCGTGATAGACGACATATGTAATTTAAAACTTAAGCGTGACAGACGACATATGTAATTTAAAACTTAAGCGTGACAGACGAGCAAACATAAAGTTTAAAACGAAAACCTTATTTCAAACTTAAGCGTGACAGACCAACGAAAATTTAATTTCAAACTTAAGCGTGACAGACTAACGAAAATATAATTTCAAACTTAAGCGTGACAGACTTACGAAAATTTAATTTCAAACTTAAGCGTGACAGACTTACGAAAATTTGATTTCAAACTTAAGCGTGACAGACCAACGAAAATTTGATTTCAAACTTAAGCGTGACAGACCAACGAAAATTTAATTTCAAACTTAAGCGTGACAGACCAACGAAAATTTAATTTCAAACTTAAGCGTGACAGACCAACGAAAATTTAATTTCAAACTTAAGCGTGACAGACCAACGAAAATTTAATTTCAAACTTAAGCGTGACAGACCAACGAAAATTTGATTTCAAACTTAAGCGTGACAGACCAACGAAAATTTAATTTCAAACTTAAGCGTGACAGACTTACGAAAATTTGATTTCAAACTTAAGCGTGACAGACCAACGAAAATTTGATTTCAAACTTAAGCGTGACAGACCAACGAAAATTTAATTTCAAACTTAAGCGTGACAGACCAACGAAAATTTAATTTCAAACTTAAGCGTGACAGACCAACGAAAATTTAATTTCAAACTTAAGCGTGACAGACCAACGAAAATTTAATTTCAAACTTAAGCGTGACAGACCAACGAAAATTTAATTTCAAACTTAAGCGTGACAGACCAACGAAAATTTTATTTCAAACTTAAGCGTGACAGACTAACGAAAATTTAATTTCAAACTTAAGCGTGACAGACTAACGAAAATTTTATTTCAAACTTAAGCGTGACAGACTAACGAAAATATAATTTCAAACTTAAGCGTGACAGACCAACGAAAATTTTATTTCAAACTTAAGCGTGACAGACCAACGAAAATTTGATTTCAAACTTAAGTGACAGACCAACAAAAATATAATTTCAAACTTAAGCGTGACAAACTAACGAAAATGTAATTGAAAAATTTATCGTGACAGACTTTGAAAACACTATTTCGAATTCAAGCGTGACAGACTAAAGAAAATCACATTCTGTTATAATATAAAAAATTATTTGAGTCCTTATTTACTTGCCTCCCCACGAGTGCAGAGTTAGCCAAAAGGTCGTTTTTTTTAATGTGGGGAAAATCTAGCTCCCTAAAAGAGGGAGCTCTGTAAAAAATTAAAAAAATTTTTAAAAATTGCCTCAGTCTAGAAGAATTTCTCTTTCACTTACCGAGGACAGAAAAAAATTAAGTGTAGTATCAGAACAGATACTACACTTTTTGTTCTTAGCTAAAAGCGAGTCAATCCAGTAAAAATTGCAAATTTTGTCACACAATCCATAAAGCTTTTCATTTCTTTAAATATTAAAATTTATGGAAAAAACTTAAGCCAAGCAGAGCAAAGTTGAGCGATACCGACCGACAGATAAAAGCCGTTCATGAAGATACGAGGACGTATCTTGTATGGATGCACCGAATTGATTGCACGTATCTTGTATGGATGCACCGAATAGATTGCAATCGAAACAATTACATTCCCAGGCTGCGGTCGGGGTTTCGTTGCTGAAGCCAATTAGTTAAACATGAGCCATTCCGTCCAAAATCAAAGAGCACCGATATAAAGCACAACTAACAAAACGACTTTCCTATAAGGTTATCATGTTTAAACATATTCTAACCGAAGTTAAGCAACACCGTGCCTGATACCAACTTGGATAGGTGACTGAAAGCCAAAAGCCACTCGAGAAGTTAAGCAAAATTGCACCTCGTCACTACTTGGATGGGTGACTATTTGAGAATACCGGGTTCTGCTAATCTTATTTTGTTGTTGTTTATTTATTTTTTTTATTAATGAATCATCACTTATCAAAGCCAAAAGCCACTCGAGCAGTTAAGCAAAATTGCACCTCGTCACTACTTGGATGGGTGACTATTTGAGAATACTGGGTTCTGCTAATCTTATTTTGTGTTGTTTATTTTTTTTTATTAATGAATCATCACGTATCAAAGCCAAAAGCCACTCGAGAAGTTAAGCAACATTGTACCTGGTCACTACTTGGATGGGTGACTATTTAAGAATATCGGGTTCTGCTAATCTTATTTTGTTGTTGTTTACTTATTTTTTTTATTAATGAATCATCACGTATCAAAGCCAAAAGCCACTCGAGAAGTTAAGCAAAATTGCGCCTCGTCACTACTTGGATGGGTGACTATTTGAGAATATCGGGTTCTGCTAATCTTATTTTGCGTTGTTTATTTTTTTTATTAATGAATCATCACGTATCAAAGCCAAAAGCCACTCGAGAAGTTAAGCAACATTGTACCTGGTCACTACTTGGATGGGTGACTATTTAAGAATATCGGGTTCTGCTAATCTTATTTTGTTGTTGTTTACTTATTTTTTTTATTAATGAATCATCACGTATCAAAGCCAAAAGCCACTCGAGAAGTTAAGCAAAATTGCGCCTCGTCACTACTTGGATGGGTGACTATTTGAGAATAACAGGTTCTGCTAATCTTATTTTGTGTTGTTTATTTATTTTTTAATGAGTCACCACTTATCAAAGCCAAAAGCCACTCGAGAAGTTAAGCAACATTGTACCTGGTCACTACTTGGATGGGTGACTTATTTGAGAATATCGGGTTCTGCTAATCTTATTTTGTTGTTGTTTACTTATTTTTTTTATTAATGAATCATCACGTATCAAAGACAAAAGCCACTCGAGAAGTTAAGCAACATTGTACCTGGTCACTACTTGGATGGGTGACTATTTAAGAATACCGGGTTCTGCTAATCTTATTTTGTTGTTTATTTATTTATTTTATTAATGAATCATCACTTATCAAAGCCAAAAGCCACTCGAGAAGTTAAGCAAAATTGTACCTGGTCACTGCTTAGATGGGTGACTATTTGAGAATACCGGGTTCTGCTTATCTTATTTTGTTGTTGTTTATTTTTTTTATTAATGAATCACCACTTATCAAAGCCAAAAGCCACTCGAGAAGTTAAGCAATATTGCACCTCGTCACTACTTGGATGGGTGACTATTGGAGAATATCGGGTTTTGCTAATCTTATTTTTGTTGTTGTTTATTTATTTTTTTATTAATGAATCCCCACTTATAAAAGCCAAAAGCCACTCGAGAAGTTAAGCAAAATTGCACCTGGTCACTGCTTAGATGGGTGACTATTTGAGAATACTGGGTTCTGCTAATCTTATTTTTTTGTTGCTAATTTATTTTTTTTATTAATGAATCATCACGTATCAAAGCCAAAAGCCACCCGAGAAGTTAAGCAAAATCGCACCTTGTCACTACTTGGATGGGTGACTATTTGAGAATACTGTGTTCTGCTAATCTTATTTTGTGTTGTTTATTTATTTTTTAATGTGTCACCACTTATCAAAGCCAAAAGCCACTCGAGAAGTTAAGCAACATTGTACCTGGTCACTACTTGGATGGGTGACTATTTAAGAATACCGGGTTCTGCTAATCTTATTTTGTTGTTTATTTATTTTTTTATTAATGAATCATCACGTATCAAAGCCAAAAGCCACCCGAGAAGTTAAGCAAAATCGCACCTGGTCACTACTTGGATGGGTGACTATTTAAGAATATCGGGTTCTGCTAATCTTATTTTGTTGTTGTTTATTTATTTTTTTTATTAATGAATCATCACTTATCAAAGCCAAAAGCCACTCGAGAAGTTAAGCACAATTGTACCAGGTCATAACTTGGATGGGTGAGTATTTGAGAATATCGGGTTCTGCTAATCTTATTTTGTTGTTGTTTATTTATTTTTTATTAATTCTTCACCATTTATCAAGGCCAACAGCAAATCGAGAATAAGAGTAAATGAAATAGATGGAGCTTTAGTTGAATGATGATGTATATTATGAGTTGATTGAAAATGAACAATGCAATGAACAGAGTTTTATTGCTTTTAGGGGAAAGTTTTGCCTCAAGATTGTCTGGTCAGGTTGAAATACCCCTAATTGGTCACAGGTATTTGTAAACCTGCAGGATTACATGTTTTACTTCCGACACCGAGATCATCAAGATTCGATTGTTGCATGTGAAGTCGGGGAAGGTTTGACCCAGAAGACACAAAGAAATTGTGCAGAAACAAGTTTGCCACTTCCATTCCATTCATTTGCGGTTCTGTAACTGGCACGTTTTTGCTTGCCACACGCAGAGGCAGAGACAACCAGAGGACGACAGATCCTGATGTTGAATCCCCCTGTTAGCCTCGTGGATCTGGCACTACCCCGTTGCCACTACCCCTACCACGGTTAGTCACGGTTAGGGTTAGGGTAAGGGTTGGATTTTAATGGGCTGTTGTTTTTTTAATTGATTTTCGATTTTTATAAATGAATCACCACTACTCAAAACCGAAAGCCACTCGATGATAATGGTTAATGAGACGGATCGATTGTCAGTTGAATGATGAAGAATATGATGAGGGGATTAAAAATGATGACCACAATTTGATTACTGATGTGGACGGTTGATGACAAGTTGTTTTTGTTGCAGCAGGATCGTCTGGTCAACATGAACCCCTCCTCGTTGACCACAGCTATTTTCTATACATTCTCACTATTGATGTCGCCACTTATCAAGCCAAGAGTCACTCGAGGATCAAGCTTAATGAGAATTGAATGATTTTCAGCGTTTTTTCATATGTACGCTTCTCTGTACAAGCACCCGACTTCGTGTTATATCCAGCTGTTGTGTGAGGGCGGTAAAGGGAGATTATAAAGATGCGAGTCCGGTCTATTTTTTTTAACATAGTTCACCCCAAACAAGGCAGGCCGCCACTGTAGACGTAAGGGGCTACTGAGAAAAAAGAAAAGGGGAGAAGGTAGGGGGAGTCAACCTAAATAGGGATCTGCGCAGCGAGATGTCTGTTTACATTAATTTTAAATTTCTGCATGTCTGTACTATATGGAAACAGGGGGAGGGAGGGAGTTCCAGAAGCCAGCAGTACGAGTAAAGAAGCAATCTGAGTAGAAGGATCTCCGACATCTGGGGACCTCCACAGTGAATGAATGAGATTTAGTTGATTGTCGAGTTAGTCTAGTGTATTTACGTAGAAAATATGACATAGATACAAACAGCGGCCAAAGTAAATACGAATACCATTTGTATAATCTAAATGCATACAAGGCACTTGTCTATTTCTGTTATTTTTCTTATCTTCCTGTTTTTGCTGGAGATGTGGCATCCTACCGGATGCCAGACATTCACCGGCTATTTCAGACACTCCAGCCTAGAGATCGTTTTAAGATTCTAACCGTCCCTTTAAGTGCAGTTGTTTGTATTTCTCTTGCACTCGGTTCACCGGGTATACTCGCCAGATAGCTTTTGAAATTCTTCTTCATTAGTCCTGTTGCTCCTATATTACTGGTATGATAGATATTTTCCTAAGATTCCAGTCTCTTTTCATGTCGTACATTAGACCTTGGTATTTCGTAATCTTTTCCCTTTCAGCTCTGTTCAATCCTGCATCATTAGGGACACTGACTTCAACTAGGGTTGCTACTTTCTCCCTTTTGTCCCATATTACGATGTCAGGTTTAAAAGCTCCGTTTTCTAGATATGTAGCTGTAGGGATTGCATAGTCATAGTGGATGGTGTATAAGTTATTTCCAACTGTTCTTTCTGATATATGCTCCCAGGACTTGCTGCTACACTGGATATTCAACTTTTTACAAATAGTCCAGTGAAGATATTTACACACTCCGTTGTGTCGCATTGTATAATAGCCATCCCCCAGGAGAACCTTACAACTGGATGTCAGGTGGCTCACACTCTCTACTTCTGTGTGGCAGAACCTGCACTTGTTATTGTTGCTGAGACTACTCATCTTTTTAAAAGGCATTGATCATATATGTGTATGTGTGTAAGCCCAGCTGAAAGTAAAAACAGCAAAACAAACACCCACAAATTTGGTATATTCTTGATCGAAGTCCAAATAAGATTTCTTCGGTTTGGCTACACGCCTATACGAGGAATGGTGCACATTTTCTCAGTGATGGTACCCTCATGTAACAGCACTTAGTAGGATACTCCACCAGACCAGATGAATTCTTGTCCTGGAATCCGGTAAGACCAAGAGACCAAAAGAAATGAATTCTCTAAAATAATCAACTGGTCAATTAAAGGGAGGATATTTTATGTTCTTAACTTTTTTACAAACTCAACGCTTGAGAGGTAAAAGGGAACTTTAATGAAACCCTCGAATAATTATGTATCTCATATAGAGAAGGAAAGAGTCCTTTGATTTCTGAGAACTTCAACTGAAGTAAAATGGATATATATATATATATATATATATAAAAATATATATATATATATATATATATATATATATATATATATATATATATATATATATATACAGGTAAGGAGGACATTTTTTAATAACTAATATAAGTTAGCAAAACATTTATCTGGAACAAAACTTAAGGGAAGTGGGGTCTGATCAACTCTGCTGGGAAGCCATGAAATAAAATACTGTTTTGTTTTTAAATTCCCGAAACAGTTTTTCATGGTAAGCAACTGATGATCCCTTAAATAATGTTAAGACTAACGTAAGTTCTTGGAAGCAAACTAATATAGTGACTGCAAAAAGTAAATTGACTTAGATAAGTGATTTTCCACCGAATAACTTGGGACTAAAATGTTTGTTTTTTTTGTTTTTTAAAAAAATTTTATATAGTTTTAATGGTTGAGAAATTTCCGAGACTATATATATATATAGTAATCTATGAAAATATATTTATGGCAATTAAGCTACACAGAGGCTCCCCCGTTTCATCCTCAACGTAGCTTAATTGCCATAGATATATTTTCATAACTTACTATCTAGCTCTACTTACGCATCAAGCAGTTTAAGTAAATATTGAAAATTAATACATAAAAAATTATATCTCCTCATAAAATTTTATGTGGATACATGAAATAGTAATATATATATATATATATATATATATATATATATATATATATATATATATATGCTGTTATGTGTCACTGGGTATATGTCTGTTAGAACAATCAGAAACAGATTGATACAATAGGAAACATTAAAAACACATCTTCTCTCATTGGTGTGAGTGGGGTGTTTCTTGGCGGCAGGCCGAGGCGAGGGTTGTTGGTAGGTAAGAGTCTGGCGTGCCAGTGACGTGGGTAAGACGGTACCGCCGTAAAGATACCTGAATTAGGGGGAGAAAAATGGTGCGAAATCTTTGATAGAATTGCTCTTTTTACCGGCGTTTTCTACTTTGCCGCCGAACATTGTGTGGGGCTTTCTTTCTGGCGTTCTGTATAAAAGAAAGAAGCAACTACTTAATTTCGATTGGTAAAATCTCGATATAGGAAACCAATCAAAATCACGTATTTGCGTATTTGCACCAATCGGCATTAAGCATTCAAGCCAGCAAATATCCAATGATTTTAGACATCGTTCTTCTGCGGTTGTTGTTATCGTCGCTGCTGCATCTATACGTACTTAAAATTGCTTCGAAGTAATATTTACCTGCCCCCACAACCCTTGCAGTTGACATTAACATCGTGTCATTTTAAAGTGGGGGATCCAGACTCCCCCTCCCCAAATGTGGTCCACTCTGGATTGGTACAAAACTTTCTGTAATCGGACATATCGGCATCCCCCTGTAGTGGCGCCTTATACGACCGGCAATAAATTAATTTCCCCCTCCCGAAACGGGGAGGATGTAATTCTTAGGAGGGTGGCCGCTTAAGATCGAAGAGAACCATGCTATCAGGTTGCCTGGAAAGATCGTGCCGAATTTTAATCATGTGTTACCCAAATATCGTATCGATTTGTGTACCAAAGTTTTATTTAAAAACTCGTGAATGATGGATGTTGATATGTTACGCCTTTCTGCCAGTTCTCGTGTGGTGTAATGTGGATTATCCTCAATTAATGTCTTTATTTAATCCCCATCTATAGACGGGTGTCTGCCTAAGCGTTCTTCATCATTGACTAACATATCTATCTTCAAACTTTGCGAACCACTTCCGTAAAGTTCGGTCAGCTACTCTTCTGGGAGGTGACGGTGGTCAAGTGGATAACGACACGGACTGAATACCTGGGTGTTCCAAGTTCGAATCCAGTCGGTTCCACAGTACCACTTTCACTTAGGGATGTTGGCAACCTTCTCGTGGTCCTTCCCGTAAGTACCCTATGTCTTTCCAGAAAGATTTCGAACTAGAAAAACATCGGAGAAACTAATTAACACGAAAGAAGAAGAAGCTACTCTTCTTCCTCAGGTATCAGGTCTGTTTGCAGACATCGATGATCATGGCTCACCATTCTCCTCTGCATTCAGTCTTTCTGATGAGATCTAGAGTCGTGATTCCAGTGACCCTGTTGAGACCATCTGTGAACTTGGTACGCTGTCTTCTTCTACTCTTTTTGCC
This sequence comes from Sepiola atlantica, assembly GCA_963556195.1. Lineage (NCBI taxonomy): Eukaryota > Metazoa > Mollusca > Cephalopoda > Sepiida > Sepiolidae > Sepiola > Sepiola atlantica. Next base: position 36,536,284 of record OY744551.1, on the reverse strand, counting down.
GTCGATTTTTTCCTAACATCAAGCTTTTCTCCACGCCGAAGAACTTAAACTGTCTGGCGTGGACATTGTCAGCTACACATATCTTTTTTGTGGTTGTTTGAGAGGCGTTTTTGGCTTCATGAAAATAGAAAAGCCATTGAGATTGTTCAGAAGTTTTGTTATCCTGATAATACCATTGGAGCACAGGGTGGAGCAGGTGTTAGTCTGATTGCAAGTTATAAGTGGATGGAGTAATTTCAAGTAACTCTTGCCATTACTAACCAACAGAGCATTACTGGTGTCAACTAAGTCAGGATACAATCAGGCATGTGTAGGCAGTGTGATGGTGCATATCAATGTCTTGATTTGGTCGTTATCTGTAGAGGATGGTCTGTTGAGCAGTTTTCATCACTATGACTAATATCTTCAGCTTTACATTTTATGAACCAGCGTCTTCACTGTACACTGTACATATTGTTTTTGTTGTTTGAAAATAGAAAAGCTCCAAGTGCTTAAAGTGGGTCTCACACTCTTCCATTTACAAAACGGGCTTCAAAATAAACACAAGTAAAATAATTTTTAATATTCTTTCTAAAAAATTAGCTTGACGTATGCTCTAACCGGAAGTGTGAGTACATCATCATCATCATCATCATCATCATCATCATCATCATCATCATCATCATCATCATCATCATCAGTTAAATAATGTAGGTTCTAATGGGAAGTGTGAGTACATCATCATCATCATCATCATCATCATCATCATCATCATCATCATCATCATCATCATCATCATCATCATCATCATCAGTTAAATAATGTACGCTCTAACGGGAAGTGTGAGTACATCATCATCATCATCATCATCATCATCATCATCATCATCATCATCATCATCAGTTAAATAATGTACGCTCTAACCGGAAGTGTGAGTACATCATCATCATGATGATGGTGATCATCATCATCATCATCATCATCATCATCATCATCATCATCATCATCATCATCATCATCATCATCATCATCATCAGTTAAATAATGTACGCTCTAACGAGAAGTGTGAATACATCATCATCAGTTAAATAATGTATGCTCTAACCGGAAGTGTGATTACTTCACTATCATCATCAGTTCTATAATGTATGCTCTAACGGGAAGTGTGAGTAGATCATCATCATCATCATCATCATCATCATCATCATCATCATCATCATCATCATCATCATCATCATCAGTTGAATAATGTATGCTCTAACCGGAAGTGTGATTACATCATCATCATCATCATCATCATCATCATCATCATCATCATCATCATCATCATCATCATCAGTTGAATAATGTATGCTCTAACCGGAAGTGTGATTACATCATCATCATCATCATCATCATCATCATCATCATCAGTTGAATAATGTATGCTCTAACCGGAAGTGTGATTACATCATCATCATCATCATCAGTTGAATAATGTATGCTCTAACCGAAAGTGTGATTACATCATCATCATCATTATCAGTTAAATAATGTATGCTCTAACCGGAAGTGTAAGTATACTATATCCGTCAATAATTTGACATTGTTTTATGTGTCGAAACATGAACTATTTAAAATCGGCACGAACTTTCCGGACAACCTTATATTTGGTTATTCGATAAATGTTTTCTGCTGAGACTTTCTGTCCAAGCTTGGATACCTTAATTTAAACCTGGTTTACAAAGTCGGGTCTCTTAACCCTCGGTCGGCGTTAACTGGCATGTAAATTAGGAGAGATTTAAATCTATGAACGTTTAAATCTATAAACGCCAAATCAGCGGGCGGGTACAGCGAACAGAGGATATATATATATATATATATATATATATATATATATATATATATATATATATATATATATATATTATTTATTTTTTTTGAAAAAAACATAACAATGGTGGTGTTAAAAAAATAAAATTTATTTTAATCTTACCTTTCGAGAAAATACTTCTCCTAATCAAAGGGTGTTTTTCTTTTCTTCTTTTTCTTCATCGTCCGATGGAAATGGACTTCGGGTCAGAAAATTACGTTATGTCTGAAGGCGAGGTCGCGCCAGTTTGAATAAGAAAGGGTATTTAGACATATTTTTCAACAAAAAAATAATACTATTACAAAACAATGCTTTAAAAAATATGTCTAAATACCCTTTCTTATTCAAATTGGCGCGACCTCGCCCTCAGACATAACGTGATTTTCTCACCCGAAGTCCATTTCCATCGAACGATGAAGAAAAAGAAGAAAAGAAAAACACTCTTTGACAAGGAGAAGTATATTCTCGAAAGCTAAGATTAAAATAAATGTTATTTATTTTACACCACCATTGTTATGGTGCTTTCAAAAAAAAAAAAAATACTTTTACGAAACAATGGTTTAAAAAATATGTCTAAATACCCTTTCTTATATATATATATATATATATATATATATATATATATATATATATATATATATATATATATATATATATATATATAAATGTTGAATTAAATTAACGATGATTGAATTATCGTTTAATAATAATCTATCGTGATAATATAAAGCTCAATATATTAAATATAGGGTGGGCAAAAATAAGGGTCCTATTTTTAAAAATTCATAACTTTTTTATTTATTGATTTTTTTTTTTTTTTTTTAGAATAAGTAAAGGACCCCTTCCGAAGCAAGCATGAGCCGTATTAGCCCTAAGGAACGTACCCTCATTTAGAAAACATTATTTTTGCTTAAAAAACTCAAAACAGTGTAAAAAACAATACTTTAGTTTTTGTAAGTTTTAAGAAGTGTTTTTCGGCTAAAATTTGTTTTGTTTATTTCAAAAAATCTCGGAAGGGTCAGTCTACACACACATAAAGTTTGGTGAGTTTAACTTTTATTTTGTGGAAGTTATTCAAATTCAAGTTATTCAAATTTAAAGATAGGACCCTTATTTTGGCCCACCCTGTAGAACAATCAATTCTAGAGATGAAAGATGAGAATAAAAATTGTAAGCATACAATATTTATTAGAACATCATAAGTTCAGAGCAAGGTGCTTCGTATCCTTAATCTATGGATTTTCAAAGATAAACACTTTTTATTAGAGGATAGAGAAAAACCGACAATGTAATTATTATCGGCAACATTTAACTTTGAAAATTTTACATAAAATAAAACAAAATGAAGACCAAAAGGTAAAGAGTCTTATGTTGAGATGAGAGCGTAGAGTCAGGGTGGACTCTGTCCAAAAACACGTCAAAAATAAAAAAAAACTATTGTTATATTGGAAATGAATGTTTGATAAGGAATAATACTCAACTTGCTTAGGAATCCAAATGTTTTTTGTTAAGAGGCTGATATTTAGACGGCAATTGGTAACGTCCAGTTTATCCTGTCTGTGCAGTAGTTTGGTATTGGAACTCTGAACTTTTGATGTTTTGATTAATATTGTATCTTTACAATTTTGTATTCTCATCTTTCCTCTATCTATCTATCCATCCATCTCTCTCTCTCTCTCTCTCTCTCTCTCTCTCTATATATATATATATATATATATATATATATATATATATATATATATATATATATATATATATATATATATATATATATGAATAATTGAGTTAAACATATGTGATACAATGAAGACCGACAGGATAGGAAGTGACTAATCAACAGAGACAAAAGAAAATACGGGATAGGAAATGACTCATCGAAAGAGACAAAAGACAATGCGGGAGTGGTCAATTTCCATTGTTCAGGACAGGTTACTAAGAAAAAAATACTGGACACAACATTTTAGGAGTGACAGTGTTTTACGACACCTGACTACAGTAAGGTAGGTTAGTTTTACGACAGTTGACGACAGTAAAGTTTATGGCAAAGTTGACGAGTTTAGGTTTCGGAGAGAAGACGAGCAGTTAGAATCGAAACTCCCGAGAGAGCAGATCGGACCGGGAAAACGATGAGATGAGCTGACGACTTTAACAACGACGATGGAGGTCTCGACATAGTTCAAACAAAATTATACACAACGTATATGTGTTTGTGTTCTTTCTCGAGAGTTGTGTTTCTTTTGTTTAACTTGTGGACCAGTGCTGTGCCATCTAGGATTCGTCAGTAGATAGACGACTCGGCTGGACGATGAAGACAAAGAAGAAGGTCACGGAAACACAACGTTGGGGTTGATGGTCGTCGGTGGGGCAGCACGTGGTTTTACACATATATTAAGCTTTTTTAGAAGTATATTAAAATGTTTAGACTAAGTAACAGACATAGGAACAACGAAAAAGGCAATTATAATTTACTAGCGGGGCTACCCGACGTTGCTCGGGGTGATAAAAACATTTAATTGAAGAAAAATCGCATGTGTAACATCTTTATATTCAAACTTCTATTTCTCTCCCTCTCTCTATAGCTGTCTCTTTATCTTTCTACTTTTTTCTTCCCTGGTCGCCCCCTTTCACCGCTACTTTCTCATTTTGCCTCTTGCGAAAGCTGTTTCTTCCCCACCATTTTTCCTACGTTGCCCATATATGACTTATTTCTATAAAAAGTACAACCTCTGTCTACGCCTTCTATATAGATACTTATCTCCGCCCCGGTGTTCATATATATTCGTATCTATCGCCACCCCTGTGCGCATACTATATACGTACCTATCGCCGCCCCAGTGCACATACTATATACGTACCTATCGCCGCCCCAGTGCACATACTATATACGTACCTATCGCCGCCCCGCTGCAAATACTATATACGTACCTATCGCCGCCTGGGTGCAGATACTATATAAGTACCTATCGCCGCCCTGGGGGAAGATACTATATAAATACCTATCGCCGCCCCAGTGCGAATGCTAAATACATACCTATAGCCGCCCCGGTGCGAATGCTAAATACGTACCTATCGCCACCCCGGTGCGCGTGCTATATACGTACCTATCGCCGCCCCGGTGCGCATGCTATATACGTACTTATTGCCGCCACAGTTTGGGAAGGAGTAAGTTTATTGCTTACTGCCTGAGGCACTCCTACTGGGGAATGCCGACGGGGCTGCCCAGGCAATTTTTAAATGGTCAGAGTGCTCACCTTCTCGGGCGCTGGCTTATCAAATCCCACTTTCCCGACCTTGTGTCACATTTTACCGCTGTGGGAGGTAGATAAATATATAGTTTCTGTCGCTTTCTTGGCCTTTTGGCCAAGATCAAAGTGTAGTATCTGTTCTCGGCATTGTTGCCTTGAGATCAAGTATATTATCTAGTCATATCCTCCGATAGGTGTCGATCTTACACTCTCAAATCAAAAATCAGACTATGATTTTATTTTTCTAATCCCTTTTCTTTTGCCGCACTTCCTCTCCTCTAAAGTACGGGCTAATATGCGCCCACAATCGGGATCTGTCAAACCGACGAATACCTATACTCTCCCCCCAAATTTCGCCTGAGGCGCTCACACCAGCGAATGCCGACCCCCTCCCCAAAATTTGGCCTGAGGCGCCCTACCGGTGAATGCCGACACTCTCCCGTCACCCAAATTTGGCCTGAGGCGTCCTACCGGCGAATGCCGCCCCCTCCCCCAAATTTGGCCTGAGGCACCCCACCGGCGAATGCCGACACCCCCTACCCCAAATTTGGCCTGAGGCGCCCTACCGGCGAATGCCAACCTCCTCCCCCTCAAATTTGCTGACAATCCTCCCCAAATTTGTCCTAAGGTGCCCCACCGGCGAATTCTGACACCCCCCAATTTGGCCTGAGGCGGTCACACCGTCGAATGCCGACACTCTCTCCTCTCAACAGATATTTCACTATCTCCACACCTCTCAAACAGGAGGAGGTAATGCCTAGGAGGGTGGTATCATGACAACAGAACGGGTGTAGGGAGGAATATTAATTAAGAAAAAAAGGTAGAAAGGGTGGGAGTGAGAGGGAAAGAAGGGTTGTAGTTTGAATGATTTTCTTCCCTACACTCTTTTCCTCTGACGTCATTTCCTGTTAAAATCGTAACATGTCATTATTTCTCAAATTATACATGATAGCATTGTTTTTTTCTCAAATTAGTACTGAACAACATTGAAAAATGGATGAAAAAGACACCCTCCATCCGATTCCGAGTTATTACACATCCCTGGGTTGGCCGGTCGGAATGATGTCACTCGTGTGACCGTTTGTAGGGTACCCTCGGAGGAGAAACTTTATATATATACATACATACATACATACATACATACATACATACATACATACATACAGACAGACAGACAGACAGACAGACAGACAACTGTGGTTTATATAATAGATTTAAAACCTTTTCTGAATATCGATGTAGGGGAGGGAACAAAATTAGAATTATCGATACTACACCCTCCTAATGACACAATTAATGGTTTTGCCATCCTAAATCGTGAATCTGAGCTCTTGAATGCGTTTTTACGAATGTAGTACTTACTAAAGATTCATCGTAGCTTTAAAGCATGTTCCTGTCAGCAGCTGAACACTCTTGACGACAGCCGTCTTTTATAGGTTAAATCTCTTTGCTGATTTATCAGGTTGTTTATAGTGGCCGTGTTGGTTAAAGCGTCGGAATTTGAGTTGAAAACATGAATGCTCTCTTTACGAATGTAGTACTTTACTAAAGATTCCCCAGATTCTAAAAGATTCCTAAAGATTTTAAAAGATTCCATGTAAAGTCACACGGTATTTCACAAGTTATTTAGTCCGTGGCCGTGTTGGTTAAAGCGTCGGAATTTGAGTTGAAACCATGAATGCTTTCTTTACGAATGTAGTACTTTACTAAAGATTCCCCAGATTCTAAAAGATTCCTAGAGAGTTTAAAAGATTCCATGTAAAGTCACACGGTATTTCACAAGTTATTTAGTCCGTGGCCGTGTTGGTTAAAGCGTCGGAATTTGAGTTGAAAACATGAATGCTTTCTTTACGAATGTAGTACTTTACTAAAGATTCCCCAGATTCTAAAAGATTCCTAGAGAGTTTAAAAGATTCCATGTAAAGTCACACGGTATTTCACAAGTTAGTTAGTCCCGAGCACGTTCCATGGAAATAATGACAGAGTAGAGAGAGACTGGCAACTTCTCTTTTGTGTAAAAAGCAATAATAAGGAAAGAGAAGCGACCACCCCCACTAGATTTCGAACTCGCTTTTGTACCCTATCAACGTAGGAAACGGTGTTTTGAGCAGCATCACATTAGATGCGGCAGTAGTGCTCACCTTTAGAGCGTATCTGACTCCCGTCGCTGTAGAATGATGCAACCAATTTCCAGTTACCATAGCAACGGACTGGATATGCGTTTTCCATTTTATATCTACAGTGAAAACTTATCAAAACAGGGGGCTTCTTCAAGGAGAGGGCCCTTCATTTCGACTGGCGCAAAACAGGGATCTGAGCGTCGGTAGGGGAAAGGAAAACAGACTTGCTACACCAAATACAGGATTTGAAGAATAGGGATATAAAACGATCTTTAGTAGACTGGATGAAGATGAGATTTAAAAAAGAAAAAACGAACTTTTTGGCCAACCAATATATATAGCTAAGAGAATTTCTAGTCATGTTCGTTCGTCATATATAGCAGTTAAATATGTGACGAGAGGTGAGGCATATTTTTGCTAGTAATAATAATAATTAGGTTTAGCGCAACAAAAACATGTGTAGATCCATGGAAGTGTTTTGTTTTGTAAGAAACTAATCGCCACCTGGTGAGAGACTGCTCTGGTGTTTTGTTTAGTCATTAAATGTCTTCTTGGTTATGTCTTATTAAGCAGTTTCGTTTATTACAACATTTGGTGGTGGTGGTGGTGGTGGTGGTGATGGTGATGGTGGTGGTGGTGGTGGTGATTGTGGTGCTTTGCGGAAGGTCTACGGGTCCGGTAGATCGAACTCCGCCCTTCTACTGTACAACCAACGAAAAGAAGAAGAACAACAACAATAAAGGAGAAACATAGATGCAAAGGGAGGGAAATGAAGAAAAAAAGTTTTTAAAAAAATGAAGAAGAAAAAGACGACGAAGGAAAAGTAAAATGAAAAGAAGATATGAAGAAGAGGAGAAAGTAGAAAAAGAGAAAAAGAAGAAGACGAAGACAAAAAGAAATAAAAAGAAAAAAAGAAGAAGAAGAAGAAAAAAAGCTAAAGAAGATAAAGAAGAGAAAGAAGAAGTGAAAGAGATCGAGGTGCAAGAAGAAGGGGAGGAGGAAGATGAAGAAGAAGAAGAAGAAGAAGAAGAAGAAGAAGAAAAAGCAGTTTCGATTATTACAACAGATGGTTGTGGTGATGATGGTGATGGTTGTGATGGTGGTGCTTTTCGGTAGATCGAACTCCTCCCTTCTACTGGCCAACCAACGAAAAGAAGAAGAAGAAGAAGAAGAAGAAGAAGAAGAAGGAGAAGAAAAACAAAAAAGGAGAAACATAGATGCAAATAGAGGGAAATAACAAAGTAAAATAAAAACGAAGAAGAAGAAAAAGACGAAGAAGGAAAAGTAAAATGAAAAGAAGAAGAAGAAGAGGAAGAAGAAGAGGAAGAATCAGGTGGGAACTAAAAAAAGAAGAAGAAGGAATAGAAAAATGAAAAGAAGGAAAAGAAGAAGAAGAAGGAAAAAAAGCAGTTTCGTTTATTACAGCTCTTGGTGGTAGTGCTTGTTTGAAGATCTATGGGTCAGATAGATTGAACCTCAAACTTCTACTGACCAACCAACGAAAAGAAGAAGAAAGAAGAAGAAGAAGAAGAAGAAGAAGAAGAAGAAAGTGAAGAAGAAGAGCAACAACAACAACAACAGCAAACAAAAGAAACATAGATGATAAGAGAAAGAAATAAAAAGGTGAAAGAAAAACGAAGAGAAAGACGAGTAAGACAAAAAAAAAGAAGAAGGAAAGGAAAAAGGAGAACAGAAAGACGAAAAAGAAGAAAAAGAAGAAGAAGAAGAAGAAGAAAAAGAAGAAGAAGAAGAAGAAGAAGAAGAAGAAGAAAGGAGAAATATAGATGCAAATAGAGGGAAATAAAAGAGTAAAATAAAAACGAAGAAGAAGAAAAAGATGAAGAAGGAAAAAAAAATGAAAAGAAGAAGAAGAAGAAGAAGAAGAAGAAGAAGAAAGGAATTAAAATACGAGGAACAAAAAGAAGAAAAGGAAAAAGGCGAGGAAGACGAATAAGAAGACGAAAGAAAAAAGAAGAAAGAAAGGAAAAGGCAGTTTCATTTATTACGGCTCTTGGTGGCGGTGTTTGAAGGTTTAAGGTTCCGGTAGATTGAACCACACCCCTGGCCAACCAACATGGCAAAAGGAGAAAATGTCAAGAGGGGGCGGAGAGATCGTAGAGGTGGCACGGTGTAAATGGAATAGAGTCAAAGACAATTGAAGTGGAAAAGTTTGGTCCGATTAAGCTTGTCAATTCCCCCATTTTGAGAACGCAGCGACGCAGGTGGAAGACAGGGGGGCCGCAGGAAAAATAGGAGGAGGAGGAAAAGATGAAAAGATGATGAAGAGGAAGAGGCAAAGTAGATAAAAACAGAAAAGGGAGATGGTGAGGGAGGGAAATAATTGCAGGGAGGGGAGAAAATAGAAAGAACAGGAAGGGTGGGGGGAAAGAAAAGAAAGATGGGAAGGGTGGGAAAGATGAAAATAAAAAAATTAGAAAACAAAGTAGAAAGAAATAGAAGAAAAAAAAGGAGAAATGGTAGGTGAATAATAATAATAATAATAATAATAATAATAATAATAATAATAATAATAATAATGATAATAATAATAATAATAATAATAATGATAATAATGATAATAATAATAATAATAATAATAATAATAATAATAATAATAATAATAATAATAATAATAATGATGATAATAATAATAATGATGATGATGATAATAAAAATAATTATAACAATAATAATACTCATAATAATGATGATGATGATGATGCTGCTGCTGCTGCTGCTGCTGCTGATGATGATGATGATGATGATGATGATGACGATGATGATCATGATGATGATAACAACAATAATAATTATCATAATAATGATAATGATGATGATGATGATACTAGAACCTTGTACAAGCTGATTGTAATCCAAATCTCAGAGAAAGTCAATGGTCGTTGTTAACGAGAAATCGATGGTAAGCGTCTGTTGTGATAACGCAAAGTCATTTGCAGTAGTTATCTAAAGAGGTGAGAGTACTCGAAATCTGGAGAGACTTGTCACCCACACTCCAGAGAACACCACCGATGATTATCAGTGAGAAATCACTTATTATGGCCTGTGTGAGAACTCATAGTGAGTAATAATAATAATAATAATAATAATAATAATAATAATAATAATAATAATAATAATAATAATAATAATAATAATGCAAATAAAAATAATAAATAATAATAATGATAATAATAATAATAATAATAATAAGGCAAATAAAAATAATAAATAATAAAAATGATAATAATAAGAAGAATAACAAGAAAAAGAAAGAGAAAAATAAAAAGGAGAACGAAAAAAAGAAGAAAATACAAAGGAAAACTATTAATGATAAGAGAGTGAAATAAAAAAGTGAACAAAATGCGAAGGCGAAGACGAAGAAAAAGAAGAATAAGGAAAAGATAAAAGGAGAAAAGGAAGAAAAACAAGAAGTAGAGAAAGAAGAAGAATAAGAAGGAGTAGAAGATAAAAAAGAAGATAAGGAAGAGTTAACAGAAGACGGAGACAAATAAAAAGTAAAAGAAGGAAAGAAAAAAGAGGAAAAGGAAAATAAAGAAAATGCATCAAAGGAAGAAGAAACAGAAGAACTAGAAGAGGAAGAATGAGAAGAAGACGAGGAAAAGAAAGAAGAAGACGGAGAAGAAAAAAAGAAAAAGGAAAGGTAAAATCAAAAAGGAAGAAAATAATAATAATAATAATAATAATAATAATAATAATAATAATAATAATAATAATAATATTAAAAATAATAATAATGATAAAAAAGAAAAAGGAAAGGTAAAATCAAAAAGGAATAATAATAATAATAATAATAATAATAATAATAATAATAATAATAATAATAATAATAATAATAATAATAATAAGAAGAAGAAGAAGAAGAAGAAGAAGAAGAAGAAGAAGAAGAAGAAAAACAAAAAAAAAGAAGAAAAAGAGGACGGAGAAGACGACGAAGAAGATTACAGATTCCACCATTAAATATTCTTTCAATCTTTTATTTTAATGAAATTAAAATCTCGGTTACTGTCCTTAAACAAATCGTGGGGATGGTTCAGCTGGAAGCAACTCTTTGCTAATGGGAAACGGATATCCATATTTTAGAAAAGAAAATATATAATTTAAAAATTGTTAACCCTTTACCACAACTAAAAGATGATGGCATTTTTCCATTGCTTTGAAAAATATATAATTTAAAAATTGTTAACCCTTTACCACAACTAAAAGATGATGGCATTTTTCCATTGCTTTGAAAAATATATAATTTAAAAATTGTTAAGCTTTTCCCACAACTAAAAGATAATGACATTGAACTTCAGATTTTTCCATTGATTTGAAAAATATATAATTTAAAAATTGTTAAGCTTTTCCCACAACTAAAAGATAATGACATTGAACTTCAGATTTTTCCATTGATTTGAAAAATATATAATTTAAAAATTGTTAAGCTTTTCCCACAACTAAAAGATAATGACATTGAACTTCAGATTTTTCCATTGATTTGAAAAATATATAATTTAAAAATTGTTAAGCCTTTCCCAAAACTGAAAGATAATGACATTGAACTTCAGATTTTTCTATTGCTTAGAAAAAATATATAATTAAAAAATTGTTTAGCTATTCCCACAACTAAAAGATAATGACATTGAACTTCAGATTTTTCCATTGATTTAAAAAAAATATATAATTTAAAAATTGTTAAGCCTTTCCCACAACTAAAAGATAATGACATTGAACTTCAAATTTTTCCATTGATTTGAAAAATATATAATTTAAAAATTGTTAAGCCTTTCCCAAAACTGAAAGATAATGACATTGAACTTCATATTTTTCTATTGCTTAGAAAAAATATATAATTAAAAAATTGTTTAGCTATTCCCACAACTAAAAGATAATGACATTGAACTTCAGATTGTTCCATTGATTTGAAAAATATATAATTTAAAAATTGTTAACCCTTTCTCACAACTAAAAGATAATGACATTGAACTTCAGATTTTTCCATTAATTTGAAAAATATATAATTTAAAAATTGTTAGGCCTTTCCCACAACTAAAAGATAATGGCATTGAACTTCAAATTTTTCTACTGCTTTGGAAAATATATAATTTCAAAATTGTAAAGCTTTTCCCACTACTAAAAGATAATGACATTGAACTTCAGATTTGTCCATTGATTTGAAAAATATATAATTTAAAAATTGTTAAGCCTTTCCCACAACTAAAAGATACTGACATTGAACTTCAGAATTTTCTATTGCTTAGAAAAATATATAATTAAAAATTGTTAAGCTTTTCCCACAACTAAAAGATAATGACATTGAACTTCAGATTTTTCCATTGATTTGAAAAATATATAATTTAAAAATTGTTAAGCCTTTCCCACAACTAAAAGATAATGACATTGAACTTCAGAATTTTCTATTGCTTAGAAAAATATATAATTTAAAAATTGTTAAGCTTTTCCCACAACTAAAAGATAATTACATTGAACTTCAGATTTTTCCATTGATTTGAAAAATATATAATTTAAAAATTGTTAAGCTTTTCCCCACAACTAAAAGATAATGACATTGAACTTCAGATTGTTCCATTGATTTGAAAAATATATAATTTAAAAATTGTTAGGCCTTTCCCACAACTAAAAGATAATGACATTGAACTTCAGATTTTTCCATTGATTTAAAAAATATATAATTTAAAAATTGTTAAGCCTTTCCCAAAACTGAAAGATAATGACATTGAACTTCAGATTTTTCCATTGATTTGAAAAATATATAATTTAAAAATTGTTTAGCCTTTCCCACAACTAAAAGATAATGACATTGAACTTCAGAATTTTCTATTGCTTAGAAAAATATATAATTTAAAAATTGTTAAGCTTTTCCCACAACTAAAAGATAATGACATTGAACTTCAGATTTTTTCATTGATTTGAAAAATATATAATTTAAAAATTGTTAACCCTTTCCCACAACTAAAAGATAATGACATTGAACTTCAGATTTTTCCATTGATTTGAAAAATATATAATTTAAAAATTGTTAAGCTTTTCCCACAACTAAAAGATAATGACATTGAACTTCAGATTTTTCCATTGATTTGAAAAATATATAATTTAAAAATTGTTAAGCTTTTCCCACAACTAAAAGATAATGACATTGAACTTCAGATTTTTCCATTGATTTGAAAAAATATATAATTTAAAAATTGTTAAGCTTTTCCCACAACTAAAAGATAATGTTATTGTACTTCAGATTTTTCCATTGATTTGAAAAATATATAATTTAAAAATTGTTAAGCTTTTCCCACAACTAAAAGATAATGACATTGAACTTCAGATTTTTCCATTGATTTGAAAAATATATAATTTAAAAATTGTTAAGCTTTTCCCACAACTAAAAGATAATGACATTGAACTTCAGATTTTTCCATTGATTTGAAAAATATATAATTTAAAAATTGTTAACCCTTTACCACAACTAAAAGATAATGACATTGAACTTCAGATTTTTCCATTGATTTGAAAAATATATAATTTAAAAATTGTTAAGCTTTTCCCACAACTAAAAGATAATGTTATTGTACTTCAGATTTTTCCATTGATTTGAAAAATATATAATTTAAAAATTGTTAAGCTTTTACCATAACTAAAAGATAATGACATTGAACTTCAGATTTTTCCATTGATTTGAAAAATATATAATTTAAAAATTGTTAAGCTTTTCCCACAACTAAAAGATAATGTTATTGCACTTCAGATTTTTCCATTGATTTGAAAAATATATAATTTCAAAATTGTTAAGCCTTTCCCAAAACTGAAAGATAATGACATTGAACTTCAGATTTTTCTATTGATTTGAAAAATATATAATTTCAAAATTGTTAAGCCTTTCCCAAAACTGAAAGATAATGACATTGAACTTCAGAATTTTCTATTGCTTAGAAAAATATATAATTTAAAAATTGTTAAGCCTTTCCCAAAACTGAAAGATAATGGCATTGAACTTCAGATTTTTCCATTGCTTTGAAAATTGTCTACATCAGCTTCAGTTAAATAACTGTATTTTTAATACTAATAATCCGATTAAGCTCCAATATTTACATGTGCCATTTGAAGGTTAGTACTTCATAAAATAATATGACGGTTTTTATATATGTGGCGCCATCTATATGTCAGTCTCCGGATCTATTGAGTGATGTGTTAGTATTTGAAAAGAGAGTTAGTAACCACGATGAATGTATTTAAAATTGTTTTTATTTGCAAAAAAAATCATTAAAAATGATGTGTTAAACAAAAAATAATTCGATTTGAATTAATTCTGAATACTTTTTATGTCTTTTTTTTCACGGATTAAAATTTAAATTAAAAAATAAAGTTCACTTAGTTTAAAAATATTCATGTAATTTTTTTTATTGTTATTTTGTTATTTTTTTTTAATTTATAAAACACGTATCCAGCTTTAAAAAAAAACAACTCCTCTAGACTTACGTGAGATTCGAACTCGAATATTGACATTGTATTTACTACTACCTTCGTAATGTGTATTCTGCCTATTCCTTTTTGTAACCAAATAACGTTTTTATTAGCGCACGAACAGACAAACTCCCGAAACACCATAACATTTTAATACTACGTCGATTAGATGAATTCGTAAATAATGGTATTAAAAAGTAATTAAGAAGGCGTTTGTGGGAACTATCGGATGAAATATTTAACATAATTTATGTGTATTGATTGTTCTATGCTTCTGCAATAAAAAAAATATTGCAGAATAGACTTACACTATTAATATAAAAATCATTGGCATTGCGAAAATAGTTAAAAGACAAATCCCCAATGAGTACAAAAAAACACCACTTATCAAGGCCAATAGACCACTCGAGGATAAGGTATTGATTTTTCTATGCTTCTGCAATAAAAAAAATATTGCAGAAGACACTTTCACTATTGATATAAAAATCGTTGGAATTGTAAAAATAATTAAAAGGCAAATCCCCAATGAGTACAAAAGAAATCGGCTTCGAAACCTTATGGGGATGTCCACTTATCTTCCCTGCAGCCTCTTTCTCACAGAAAAGATGTTGTTAGTCTTTCTCTACCCTTTCGTTATTTTTATTATAAGTGCTCGACTGAGCTCCAATCTATGGTCTCTCCCCTTGTAAAACATTTACAACAGAAACTTGTCTAGCTACAACTACTGTAAATAATGCTCCTTTCTCCCTCTGTGTACTTAAAACTAAACAAAACTTCCATGAACAAAGTTTCTTTCCAAGAACAATACGTCTGTGGAACAAAATACCATGGGACTGCTTCCCAGCTGACTATAACATGCCCGTTTTTAAATCCAATGTTAACAAATTCTTGTTGAGCCGTCGTCTTTAATAATCTCATTTCTGGCCAGGCTAAACCATTTCTCACGTTTTTTTGTTTCACTGTCCTCCTGACAAACTCCTTAAGCCTTATCCTCGAGTGGCCTATTGGCCTTGATAAGTGGTGGCTCATTAGTACATTTAAAAACATATCCCTTTTAATTATATTGATTCTCCCGAGAGTCCTTATTTGGAAGAGTCCACTACGGGTATAAACGAGCACGACCCTAACATTAGACGGGCTTATATTGTTTAGAAATACGCCGGAAGACGGAAGAGTCTAAAAATCTTCCGAGCATGAGTACGTCCCCGGCCACGTTTCAATAAGACATCCGACAAACAACTTTACGAAGTCGGCAGACTGATAGAGATTATAGCTCCTGTGTAACAAGGATAGCAACAATTACTTTTAAAAGCCTTGCGCCATCCTACGTTTTCTCTCGTAGGGAGACACGTAGAATCAAAATAGTGTTATTGTAGCATTAAATATGGCTAATGCAATTCAAGAGTGTTATAACTTTGTGGGTTGCCGGGTCTGAGTGATATGACAACTTAAATATCAACAATTTAAAACTGTCGGCTGCCGGGAAAGATCAAGTGCCGGGATATGGTAAAACTGAGAACAGCAATGACTGTATTTTCTGTCTCTTTCGTTTTTTTTTATGCATATAGTGTTTTTTTTCTCTGTCTCTCCCCTTCTCTCTCTTGTTTATTACAGCGAGAGAGATTTTGAAGCAGTTTGGGTGTTGCTGTCCTACGAAGCGGTCGATCGTACGAGCCAGCCCGACTCGACTTTCGAATTTTAATTTTCCGGTAACAATAAATACATATGTTTTATTTTATATATATAAATGTGTGTTGTAACATATTCATTGTGGCACAGTTGTCCCAGCCATATAATTAATTCTCTGGAGAGAATTAATGACGCCTAATGACGCCGTCGTAATTCCTGTCAAATACCCAATGCTTTCGTTTAATAAGAATGTAACAATTGTTAAGTCCAGAGAGCTGGTGTAGTGCCGTGCCGAAGACGTAACAGCCTTTCTAGAAGTGTTCTAAAGTCAACACTGTTATATATTTACATTTCTATACTTGATCAATAATCGTCCCTTCGCATTTGAATATTGTAATGTAGTTAGCATTAACCGTTAAATGAACCATTATATGTTCATATCAATCTATATTGTATATATGCACATAAACTTAAGAATTCTTATTAAGTTGGTTTAGTGGTAATTCCCCGTCTTTACGCGTAGTTTAAAATACGAGACACTTTGGCTAGGCCCAATGTGTAGTATCCATTCTGATGATACACTCAGTATATTCTGTCCTTGGTCAGTTAAGTGGAAATCCTTATAGACTGAGTTAATTTCATTTTTTGTTCCAATCCACAGTGCGCCTTTTAGGGGAGCTGGATTTTCTCCACATTAAATACCGACCATGTGTCTAACTTTGCCCTCGTGGGGAGGCAAGTAGTTGTTTCGAACCCGAAAGAAGGCATAAAATACTGGAACTGAAGGCGAACGCTTTATCCACAAGGCCACCGATCAAACGAAAATAGTTTGTCTTTGTACCTGCTTAAACTGCATATGATTTCGGCGTAGGGATGCATACTCTGTATAGATTTAAAATAGTTCGGTTGTTTAACATAAATAAACATAAAAAGTTCCATCTTTAATAAGGAAAAGTGTATCAAATGCGTACAGTGATTCGACTAAAAAATGACTAATTTTTATATGTTTACTATCAGAGCTACCCGGTGTTGCCCGGTGCCATAAAAAGCAAAATGGAAAGAAGTTTAAAAGTGTGTGCAAAATCTTTATGTTAACACTCCTATTTCGTTACCTCTTTCTCTACCCGTCTTTCTATCTTTCTCTCTTTCCACCTCTCTCGTTCTCCCTCTCTCAAACCCATTTTTAACCTTCCGCCTAGCCTATTCCTCGCTATGTTTTAATGTGTTGAAAATAATAATAATAATAATAATAATAATAATAATAATAATAATAATAATAATAATAATAATAATAATAATAATAATGTCCTTACCAGCGAGAAATCAATGGTAAACAGCTGTTGTGATACTGCAAGTTTATTTGCGGTGGCTATCGAAAAGAGGTGGAGAATACTAAAATCTGGGGAGACTTGTTGTCACTCAGACTCCAGGGAATACCACCGGTTGTCGGTGAGTAATCACTGATTACCTGTGTGAGAACTCATTGTGAGTAAATAATAATAATAATAATAATAATAATAATAATAATAATAATAATAATAATAATAATAATAATAATAATAATAATAATAATAATGTAATTCATTTACCGGAGCTTTCAGTTTTAAATGTAATACTGCAATCTTACATCTATTGCTCCCAGACAACGCTGAGTAAAACAAGACAACATGACTTTCTTGAACTTGAGTAATTATGTTACCCCATCCCCTTTTACAATAATATGAAGAAAAATGATGGTGATAATGACAATAGACCGAAAAGATTGAATATATACCACTTACCAAATGTTATGCTGTAATATTACAACTATTACTCCAGGACAACGCCGAGTTAACCAAAACACAACGCGTTCTTGATGCCAGATTATTCTGTTACCCCTTTTCACAATAATATTAAGATAAATGATGTTAATAATGAAAATAGTCCGAAGAGACTTAATATATACCACTTACTAACTGTAATCCTATATGTTTATTTTTCTTACTGATAGTAAAAAGGTTCAAACGTATGTTGTTCGGTCTGCTTGAAAAGGGAACGCTAAAAATTTCGAAACATTGTTTTTAATGTTACTTTTACACACTTTTAATTTTGAATAATGAGTTTTTAAAAAGTTTCAAGAGTTTCTGACATCGATAAGAAATCTGATCGAAGGTGCTGTTTTCAAATCGGTTGTAAGTTTGGCTCTCGGATCAAATTTAAACTGTGATGCGGCGACACGCATACACATACAGAAAACTCTGTTTTATATATAGAGAAAGAGTCACTTGTAGACCGATTGTTTCGCTGTATAACAGCTCTTCAGTGCGGCTAGACGAACACCTGCTCAAAGCGAGTATCGTATTCTAACTACTTGACTACGATGCAGGCGCTGTTTGCAAGCGATTTTTCAAAGCTTTTTATATAAAATGTTTCGGTGCTTGTATAATAAAAAGCCGAAAAAAAGTTTTTTTTTGTCTTTTAGTGTTGGAGAGGTAAATAAGGGGCAGGTAACTCTTCACAACAGCTCTAGCTTTCGAACAATATTTTTCTAACCCTAACCCTAACCCTAACCCTAAACCCTAACCTTAACCCTAACACTAAACCCTAACCCTACCCCCTTACCCTAACCTTAACCCTAAACCTTAAACCCTAACCCTAACACTAAACCTAAACCTAAACCTAAACCTAA
>OY744551.1:36489818-36512318 GCA_963556195.1 Sepiola atlantica | reverse complement strand
TGTATATATATATATATATAATTTATTATCTATTTAATATATATATATATATATATATATATATATATATATATATATATATATATATATATATATATAATCAATAGTAATAAAGAAATGAACAGATTTATAACATTATTTATTACAGTTCCAAGAATTCAATGTAAACAATTGTCTGACGTACGTTCGTTTCAAAGACGATTAGGAATTATAAGTAATTTTCCTATTTTACACACACACACACACACACACACACACATATATATATATATATATATATATATATATATATATATCTTTATAAGTGATAGTAGCTCTTAACTTTATAGAACGTACTTTTCGTTAATATATACATATATATATATATATATATATATATATATATATATATATATATATATATATATATATATATATTTATATTACTTATATTTTTCACTTAGGAAGTGAAAAATAGAAGTAACACCAACAAACAAACAAAAAGCTGAACGCTACCACCACCAATAAAAAAGGAATTGTATAAAATACATTAAATATTTAGGTGATCAAAACCGTACATATTTCCAGGCAAGGTGTCATAGTCCGGAGGTAAAACGCCAGACTATAGACTAAAGAAACTCATGGACACGTGTTTCTAGCTACAAGCCGTCATCGGCATAACTACCTTGGCAAAGATCGAACCGTCGATGTCAACGTTCATAGTCTAGTGTTTCACCCCTAGACCAGAACGCCAACGTTTAAATTCGGGGAATATATATATTAATTGATATCTAATAGGTATTCTTAAAATTTCACAAAAATCGGAGGTATCTATATTTTCACGAAGGTCTCCTTCTCCCTCTTTGCCCACTTTGCATGAAAATAAATTAAAGCAAATATAACAAACATTACCCTGTGTTCCAAAATTCATAATGCTCGGTCGGCATCCTACGATTATGTTGGCCCTTCTTAGTTTAGGTAATAGAATAAAACAGGCTAAATACAGGTAAATAAATATGATCAGCACAAACCGAAGACGATCCAAAGGAACACAAGAGTCCTTAAATCAGGGTTTCATTGAATTACAAAGTGATGAAATAATGCGTACAAAATTCAAAGATAGAAACTATAATATATGGAAAACAACTGATATTGCTACAAAGTACCCATTACTCTGGGATAAAACACAGCTCTACGTTATTGCTTTTCCATCATCTTGCCTTGTCCAATCAGGATTTAGTCGTGTTTCTCGCTTGTTATCAAAAGTTCGCAATAGACTTGACATTGTGAAAAGAGGAGATCTTCGACTATCATTAACATCGATGGAACCAGATATAAAAAAAAAACTTGCTGAGCAGCATCAACTACAGGGATCTCATTGAATAAATCTGCATTTTTTTTTCTAATCACACACTTATTTTAAAATAGTTTATTATGAATTGTTTATCAGTGTGCATAAATATTCAATAGAATTTAATTGTAAAATAATTTATTTAAATTAGTTTTCCTTCAAAATCAATCATAATCATTTACTATTTCTTTGATTATTGATATAATCCGTTTACTTTTTATTAGTGTAAAATAGAATACGCTTTTCTTTTGTCGAATAGCTATGAGAGGGTCCACCAAAAGAAAAATAAGGGAAAAAGGGGCCTATGGGTAAAAAAAGGTTGAGAACCCCTGCCTTAAATGATATCAGACTAGTAATGGATTGCTCGGCCTAGGATCAATGTTTTCTCCTCGGTCGGTCGGGATACGACATTTTGACCGGCTCAATTCCGTTGCTGGCATTGGTTTCCCCGATTTACTTGTAGAATTTGATACTTACAAGAGGAACAACGCGAAAATTAGCAATATTCATATCAAAAAGTGGTGATATGGAACTTACTGGATTTGAATTTGATACCATGTCACCTTTCTCGGAAAGTAATTAAACCTAAGGATTCCAACCAATCTTTAAAATTGCAATCCTTCATTCTCTTTTTGGAAAAGTAGTAAAAACAAAAGTAAATTCGTACGAATCAACATAGTGTTAGATAATGGCCCTATGGGAATGGACGTATCTGTTGGAGATCGGATTTGACTTGCGCGAATTAACGCGGGACAGTCGAGTGTGGAACAGGGCTTGTTCTCACAGTCGGAGCTGGCAGACGTGACAAGGTTATGTGTGACGAGACCTCAGATCAAGGGTCAGTCTACACCTGCGAGAGGCTCTGTGACTTCGCGGGCCCTGTCGTGGGAAACAAAGGGATCTGTGACGTCACTCGTTCTCGTGAGAAGCGAGTTTTTAGTCAGTCTGATTCGGAGAGCGAACTGAGAGGACATGAGATTCACAATGTAAAGATAAGGAATATTTCCTTTCAGGGAAGACAAGCGCGATAATCCTTCCCCCTCTCTATGAATAGTTAAGAAAACATTAATAACTAACTACGATAACGTGGGATTTGCTCTCTTAGTCTCTCTCGGCGTGGTGAATTTCCGCCAGATGAAATAACAACGCTTGAATTAAATGAATTAAATTTAAAAAGCAGAGTTTGACTTCGGGGGCGACATGGCTTTTATTGCAGACAACAGACGACGGCAGAGAAGAAAGAATTCATCCACTGGACGACCAACCCTCTACACACGGCGTATACGAAACGCGTACTGCCTCGGTCCAGGCAGGAGTAGTGGCTATGCAACAATAGTACGACTTAAAAAAAAAGCTGTGTTATGGAACCAATTGGATTCGAATTTGGAACATCCCGGTCGTTAGTCCGCGTCTTTTTCCACTCAACCACTGTCATCTCCCAGAGGCGAATCTGAGCTAAAAATCTGAAAAAAGATATCCATAACAAAAATACAAAAAAAAAAAAAATAATCACCATTAAAACATTATAATCATCGCCGTTGTCTATCTGTATATTTATTTATAAATCCGACGTTTCTGTCAGTAATTTCTGTTAACAGTCACGTTCTATTAAGACATTTCTTACGTCATAGAAAAAGTAAAAAGATATATTTTTTTCTTTTTTGGCTTTTTTCAGTTGTTCCATTTTTTTACTATTTCGAAACGCCAAGAATAATAAAAATTGGGAATTGTTTGGGGGTCGCTCGATGTAAAATAGTAATGGACGACCATTGTGATCAATTTAAGTTTGATGAGCATGATCTTGTAAATTGTTCATTTTTTGAATGTATGTGGATATTATTGTGATATAAAAATGGCGCTCTTTTGTTTGATTGAGTTATTCGAGAAGTGAAACATTGCTTTCCGTTATGTTCCACTGAACGGATTCTCTAGTTTTTGTTGTTGTTGTTGTTGATATCTTTTTCTATCGTTCCAGGCAAGGCATGAAGCCACTTGATGTAAGGAGCTAAAAAATACTACTTCAATGTCAAAACCTAGCCATCGATAAGTGTTAGATGGATAGATTCCGAACCAGAACACAGCAATTATTCTCCCTTTGTCAGAAACATCGCTAAAAGACAAAATTTCAAATAGAAGAATCAGACAATGTTTTGTTGTTTTGTTTGTTGATTTTGTGCTTGTTTTTTTTGTTTTTGTTTGTTGTTTTTTGTGTTTTTTTTGTTTGTTGTTTTTTTGGTGTTTTTTGTTTGTTGATTTTTTGTGTTTGTTTTTTTGTTTTTGTTTCTTTGTGTTTGTCTGTTTACAATTGATGAAAACACAACCGAAATATAAGCTAAAAATCTAAAAAAAAACAAAACATAATTTCTTTAAAATATTTAATCAAACCAAATCCCACCATATCAACTTCATAAAATTAATTCTCTCTTCCCTTCTCCCTGATTTCTCTCTCTCTCCCCTCTCCTCATCTCTCTGTTTCTCTCTCCCCTTTTCTTCTCTTTCTTCTTCTCTCTTCTCTCTACCCCTCTCCTTCTCCCCCCTTCCTATCCTCGTCTCTCCACTTCTTATTCTATTTATCCCTCTCCTTCTCTTCCATCTCATTCTTCCTCCTCCTCTCATTGTCTCTCTCCCCTTCTCCTCCATCTCTCCACCCTCTTCCTCTCTTTACCCATTTCCTTGTCTTTTTCCCTCTCTCTCCCTCTCTTTGTCTCTCCCATTCTCCTTCTCCTTCTCCTTCTCTCCCGCTCGTCGCCTCTCTCCTTTCTCTCTCTATCTCCACTCTCTGCCCCTCTCGTTTTCTCTCTGTTCCTCTCTCCTTCTCTCTCTTTCCTTCTATATCCCCTTTCTCTTTTTCTTCCATTTTTCCTTCACTCTCTCCCTTTCTCCTTCTCTTTCTCCCTTTCCTTCTTTCTTTCCCTTCTCCTTCTCTATCTTCCTCCTCTTGCCTCCTTCCCATTTCTCTTCTTTCTCCCGTTCTCCTCTCTCTATCCCTCTCCTTCTTTCTCCTTCCCCCTCTCCCCTCCCCTTCTTTCTTTCTTTCTCAATCTCCTTGTCTCTCTCCCTCTCCTTCTCTCTCATCCCTTCTCCTTTTCTCTCTATCGGTATGTACGTGTGTCTAAAGCCGATGCCCATAGAAAGACGAACTTTTGTACGAATCTTCTCAAGTATATTAGAGCTCATTATACTGTAAGAAAGGTACAACCTACATGGTGGCCACCAGAAATTTCCACCCAGATAATCGTTAATAAAATTCACAATCATTTCTGCAATCCAACCATATTTAGTACAAATAAACTTCATGCAATCCCTGACTTGCCCACCATTTTTCAATCAATAATATCCAACAGTTTTTCTTTTATCGTCGTTAAACGGTAAGCACACCTGGATAAGACGTGCAAAATTGTCAATATCTTTGACGCCCCCCTCCATTTTGCCACTAACTTGATTTATGCTGTGATGTCCTTGTTCTGTTCAGAAATAGTCTGTGAATTATTTTGATACACATCATCTTTGAGATAACCCCCAGAGATAAAAATCTGGATGGGGAGGTTACGATCCTGTAAGTGTGAAGCCCGTTGAGAAGCACACCCCTCACTGATGGGACGCTCACCAAAGTATCTCCGCATATTATTGAACGACGATAAAACACAGACTGTTGGACATTCATGACTGAAACTTGGTGGACAAGTCAGGCATAGACTGAAGTTTATTTGTACCAAATAATGGAGTGGGGGGCACAAGATAAAGAGGACTGTTATGAATTATCAACATTACAGATACAAACACATAATCACTATTATATTAAGATGTCATATCCGTCTTTATATCAATACTGTTAGTCTAGAAACATTTTGAACGCAGGTCTTACTTTGAACAAAGACTGTTGGGTATTCATGGCTGAAACTTGGTGGACAAGGCAGACATAGACTGAAGTTTCTTTGTACCAAATATGGTTGGATTGCAGAAAATATTGTAAATTTTATTAACAATTCAATGTGTGGCACTCTTTTTCTTGAGGGGGGGGTTCGTTTCCTGTATTTTAGTAGCGACTTAGCACAAACAAATTCTTGTTGAGCCGTCATCTTAGATAATGAAATTGTGCACAATTTCAACCATCGTTACCAATCATCACGGTGTTGTCTAACCGTTCACCTAACAAACAAACGCATTAACCCTTATTCTCGAGTGTTTTTTAGGCCTTGAATAGTCGTGACTCCTTAGTAAAAAAAAAAAAGTAAGCCAAGAATTTAGTAGCCAGCGGTAAAATACGCGCACGTAATAACATTTTTTCGTGTTCATGTCACATCAAGTAACGATCGTTTTAGCGTGTAATGTCAGCAACGCCTCCCCCCTCATTCTTTTCAATAAGATGATATAAAAGTACAAATATGAATATACGTTTTTTTTTTTAATATCCTGTCCGGTGGCAAACGCTGCTGGTAGCGCCAGTGGTGTCACTACCGCTTTAGCCATCGAAACTGTGTTACAACTCTCTGGTGGCGGCTGATGACAACAACGTATCTTACGTTACGTTAGAAAGTAACGTGCTGGTATTTCCATGTCTGTTCGTGTGTCACGCACGAACCTTTCGCCAAAGAAAACGCACATTTGGTAGGGATTATTTTACAACATCGGTTTTGTAATCTATATCTTCGCGCTCTTTTTGCCATCTCAATAAGCTGTTCTCCTTTTGCAGTGCCTGTCCTCTTGGATTTATTATAGGTTCCAGGTCATTTTGGACTCAGGTATTCTAGCTACAGGGTCTGCAATAAGTAATTATATAGTTTCTATTATTTGTAACTTTCTTGATATTTAAGC
Source organism: Sepiola atlantica (assembly GCA_963556195.1). Lineage (NCBI taxonomy): Eukaryota > Metazoa > Mollusca > Cephalopoda > Sepiida > Sepiolidae > Sepiola > Sepiola atlantica. The sequence goes on along the minus strand of OY744551.1, from coordinate 36,506,173 downwards.
ATTTTTTTCTATGTAATGTTTCATTCAAAAGAGGAAATCGTATATTTTTTATTTAATAAACGTTTTGACATGAATTTTATCTCATTTCTATTTTTATTTAATTTTTTATGTCATCTGTTATTCGAAAACGGAAATCTTATACTTTTATGTACTAAACATTTTGATATAAATCTTAGGTGCTTATATAGATAAGGGCACATATAAAAAGCGGAGTTACGCAGATGAAAATCGCAGTCCCAAATAAATTAACCGAAAAACTCTTTCGTATCAGACAAAAATAGGCATATACACCAAAAATTAGCAAAAGATTATCGATTAGAATTTTAATAAAAACAAAAAATCAGTCTTATCGTATTTTAAGGGCTCCGCCATTGATTCGAGTGAAAAAACATGTACATCACGGTGACATAACTCAGTCTGTCATATTAACAAGTAATAAATAAATGGCAGTCAGCAAAATATGACAAAACTTCTTTTTCTTTTCTTTTAAAATTCTACTCGATTATTTTCGTAATATTTCGCCAGGACACTTATTTTTGCCGGATACGTAAGTATAAACAATAGTTTTTATTTGGAAATTCGTTTTTCATATGTGATATCATCTACGCAAGCACCACATCTTATTTTATTTTTATTTTTACTTCATAAAAACTATATTTCATAATATTTCATATGTTATTATTATTTTATGCTATTAAAATATTTTTAAATATTTCATAATATTTCAATATTTAAAAATATTTCATAATATGAAAAAAATATATCATAAATATTTCATAATATTTAAACATATTTCATAATATTACATAATATATTTCATAATATATTTCATAATATATATTTCATAATATATTTCATAATATATGTTTTATAATATAATTAATAATATTTCATAATATTTCGATATTTAAAAATATTTCATAATATTAAAAAAGAACATAAATATTTCATAATATTTCATAATATATTTCATAATATATTTCATGATATATATTTCATAATATATTTCATAATATATTTCATAATATATATTTCATAATATAATTCATAATATTTCATAATATTTCAATATTTGAAAATATTTCATAATATTTCAATATTTAAAAATATTTCATAATATTTTTTAAAAAATATATCATAAATATTTCATAATATTTAAAAATATTTCATAATATTTCATAATATATTTCATAATATATTTCATGATATATATTTCATAATATATTTCATAATATATTTCATAATATATATTTCATAATATAATTCATAATATTTCATAATATTTCAATATTTAAAAATATTTCATAATATTAAAAAAATATATCATAAATATTTCATATTTAAAAATATTTCATATTTCATAATATATTTCATAATATATTTCATTATATATATTTCATAATATATTTCATAATATTTCATAATATTTTCATATTTAAAAATATTTCAATATGTAAATATAATATTTCATAATATGTTATTATAATATTTTATTATATTTCATAAAAACTATATTTCATTATATTTAATAATATGTTATTATTATTTCATAATATTTCAATATTTAAAAATATTTCATAATATTTTTAAAAAAATATATCATAAATATTTCATAATATTTCATAATATATTTCATAATATATATTTCATAATATATTTCGTAATATTTCATAATATTTCAACATTTAAAAATATTTCAATATTTAAATATAATATTTCATAATATGTTATTATAATCTTTCATTATATTTCATAAAAACTATACTTTTGTTTGTAAATGTATTGCTCCGTGAGAATTTTTTATGTCATGTATGATTCGAAAGCGGAAATCGTAATTTTTATTTGATTAAAATTTGTATATAAATGTGATGGTTAAATAGTCGTTTCCCAGCCAAAATAGCGGACAATGAATCGTCTGCTTTTTCCGACCTCACAAATGAGTAAGTAAACCCAAAATAAATTATTTTAAAGGAAATACAGTTGGGAAATTAGTCCAAAACAATTTATTTGGGGTTACTTTTTTATGGAAATCGCTCCAGACAAGGCATGAAGCCACTTGCTGCTAGAAGCTAATAAGAATCAAGTATAATTATCGCAGATTAAAGACCGAGGCTATAGGTAGGAGGAAAACAGTCAGCAGGAAGAGAGTTCCACAAGCCTGTAGTTCTGGGAAAGTATCTACTTACTCATTTGTGAGATCGGAAAAAAATTAGAAAACCGGAGACGATTCATTGTCAGCCATTTTGGCTGGGAAACGACAATTTAATTGATTTGATTTAATTTCCATTTTTTATATTGCCATTGCATATTTCTACGTGTTACATTTATTATATAGAAAAAAAATGTATAATGAAAAACCGAAAAAAAGTTTTTTTGTCTTTTAGTGTTGGAGAGGTAAATAAGGGGCAGGTAACTCTTCACAACAGCTCTAGCTTTCGAACAATAGTTTTCTAACCCTAACCCTAAACCCTAACCCTAACCCTAAACCCTAACCCTTTTATGTCTAATCGACGTTCTCCTTGCACAGTAGCCACATGTGCAACGCCAATTAAAGCCATCAGTTTTGATTACTGGAAAATCTTGCTTAAAATTCGTGGTAAGAGTTACCTGTCCCTTATTTACCTCTCCAACACTAAAAGACAAGAAAAACTTGTTTTCGGCTTTTTATTATACAAGCACCAAAAAAATATATATAGTTACTTATGGCAGACCTTGTAGTAGTATAAGAATTATACGTGTAGAGGGACCAGACTCGATTTTATTTGAAGCCAACGCTTAACTTCATAACTGTTCACCGTGTTGCAATTAAGAAGGCACAATTTCGTTGAGAATTGATGGTTGTTCATTGTTTTTTTTGATAATGTTAAAATTCTTTTTAAATATGTTTCTGGGTTTCTATTAAACTGGCGTCACTTGTAAGTTATCATCTGTGTCAACATCCATGAATGTTTTTTTAAGCAGTGGTGAATATTCCGGATTATTTTCATCCGTTTCGTACGAACCGGAAGCTGACCCAATAACGAGGTTCCGGTGGGCCAGCTGGAATAGTTCCTGGCGTCGGTTTCGTTCTTGCCTTAAGTAGTAACTGTCCACGCTCGGATCGTCGCCGTTCCATTGTGCCTTCATGTAATACTGCAGACTCGGACTATTTTGCGTAGTGATCTTTCTTTCCTCGACGATGTTGCAGATGGCGTTCGTATGGCCAGCGTCGACCGCGTTACACACAGCGTTGTTGATATATCCCGGCGTGTCCGCAATGTTAACTAGTTCCTCACAGGGTGTACTGTTCGAGCTGTTTGGACACAGGGATTTTGTGATATTGGCTATTCTCTCTTGCCGCCTCGACTTGTTTTCGCCGACGATCCAATATGTCGTTACGTTTCCTTTACCCTAAAATAGTAAAAAAAAAAACAAAAAAAAAAAAACGGATTAGATATTGTCTTTAAAAAAATAAAAATAATTAAAAACTTGTATTAGTTAAATTAAAAATTCGTATTATTTGGATTATTTGGACTACTGTTCTCACTTGGATGTTATTTTTACAACGTTTCGGCCGATGTAATCCCCGACCTTATGTTTCAGAATATTTGAGATGAAAATTGATAATTTATATTATTTGGATTATTCGGACTACTGTTCTGTTCTCATCTTAGATGCAATCAGCCCTTTGGTAGTATCTCTCGGTTTGGAGTCTAAATTTTAGGTCGCTATCAACCATTATCACAAGGTCGTCAGAATCCTCCGAGTGAGGTATGGGAATTCGTCACACAAGCCTCGGATAGTGTTGTCAAGAATAGATAAAGAACTGAGGCTTGTGAAATAATAGCGAAGGTCGCAAGTACTGTTAACCTCCAAAGCAGCTCTTACTGCTCGACACGTGCACTCGCTTCGCACACTCCGTTTCTCTGAGACGGTACGAGACTCGCTTTTTATAATATCCAGTCACACCTAATTTCCATACGTGCAGCGAGACTTTGCGAGATTTTGCGTGAACTGTATGTAATAAACATTCAGGGACGCCATGTTGGATTTCTTTCCTTCTTTCTTTCTTTCACTCGCAGCGCACAGGACAAGCAAACCCGAGGACGTTTCGCAAGTAAGCCCTCTTCATGTTCATGTTCCCTACACTCCCCCCTGATCTCATGATCACAGAGATGGCAGGGAGGCCTAGATCGCCTTCGCTGGTTGCTTCTTCGGAGGGGGACAACGCAAGCCTCATCTTCGCTTGTGCTCTCGTCCGCGGTCTGAGGGTCGAGAAACATCGCGTCCGCTGGGATACTGCTGATATCCGAGTCACAGTCCGATGGGGCTGCTGCAAGCCAGAGCGATGCCTCACTGCTCTCTGACTCCGACTCGCTCTTGTCGTTCAGTGATGATTGCGTTGCTAACCGTAGGTCCCTAATGTGACGGGGCATACCGTCGACTCGCACCACCTGTGGGCTGATTACCTCGGTGACGCGTCCAACTCCGTATTTCGTCGTACACTTGCCGCGCGGGTTCTTAATCCAGACGACATCCCCTTTTTTTAGTTTCTCTTTGGTTACTTCCAGTTCGGGCAGCGGGTTAGTCTCTATGCCTTTCACCCTGACGTGATACCTGTGCAAGGTGTCAGCCGGCGCTGTAGAGGGTGAAACATTATCCTTTGGGGTTACGTTATACACGTAGACTGCCTCAAATACCGTGCAGCCCGTCCTGGCCGCAATGGTTTTGACGGTTCTGTGATTCCGCTCGATGACCCCATTTCCACTCTGTACGTGGGCGCATCGAAACCTCAGGTGTACTCCCCAGCCATCAGCAAACTTTCTGAACTGCTCACTAGTGAATGCAGCGCCATTGTCGGTTAATATCTCCGTTGGGGGGCCACGTTCAAGAAAAATATTGTTTAACTGACGGATGATGCTGGCTGCATCCTGCCGGCGCAGCATGCGCCATATCGCAAACCTGGATGGACCGCAATCAATGAGAGTCAAGAAATCCTCACCGTTGTTGTGAGTAATATCCATCGCCAGCCGGTTCCAATGGCTTTCCACTACCAGCTTTCCTTTCTCCCAGCGAACGGGTGCTGGATCAATGGATTGGCATGCTATACAATCTTTGACCACTTTCCTGACGTCTGCCTTTTGTACTCCTGGTTCAACCAACTTAGCGAAATATAGGGTCCGCTTGACCCCAGGGTGCCCGGTTTGTTGGTGGACTTCTTTGATGGTATTAGATCGAACGGGGCTCATGGAAGCGGCGCAGGCGGGCTGCATGGGTTCAATAGTCTTTCTTATGGCATCAAGCCATCTTTGAGGTACTCTCGTCAAACAATCTGCTTTGTTCAGGCTGGATTTGACCAGGGACACCTCTATTGACAGCGCATATTCGTTCACCAGCTTCATGATCGTGTCGAGCCGCCGTCGGATGAGCATCTCGCTCGTGGCTTTGGTTCGTATTCTGGCCCTCCCGGTGAGAGTATCTGAAATCCACTTATGGACGCAAGCAGAATCCGTGAATAGTCACAGGGTGGTCGTCTTCCAAAGGATTGCCAAGTTTATCCCCTTGATAACCGCATCAAGTTCTGCCAGGTTTATGTGCTGGGAGTCCTTTTCTGGGCGTAACCAGCAAGCGTCTTCCACCACCATTCCATCATGGACCACCGATACACCAATGGCGAGAGAGCTTGCATCAACCCACACACTAATGTTCTGGCTGTCGACGCACCATCTGCCTCGCGTTGGGTCTTCCTTGTGCACCCTGGTGAGGACTTCTTTGAGCATTGTATTGAGAGGGACGTCATGAGTTTCGTCATCCCATCCAGTGGTGACGTCGGAGGCTCTTCGCTTAATAAATGCCACCGCAACACGAAGCCAGCCGCCGACAGGAAGGTGTCCAACTAACTTTCCGCACAAGGAAAATACGTTTCGTCGTGTAACAATACAAGGCATGTCCGGGGTTTCATTTCCTCGTTTCCAATACAGAACGTCATCTTCCTCCCAGACCTGCAAACCAAGTACCCGTGCGCCATCTCGTAGCCTTTCCGGTTCCTTGCTGAGAAGGCCAAAGTTGTAGAGATGCTCCCTCACGCGCGCCGCAGATACAATTTCCTCGTCCACGTACACGTCATCAATATATGCAGACGTTGCCCGCTGAATGCGCTCATCTTTAGTCAGAATGGTGTCAACAATCATTTGCATAATTGATGGCGCAACATTAAGTCCAAATCCCATGCGGGTTAGGCAATACCTTTTCCCCTTGATGAGCACCGTTTGATAGGGCCATAGTGATTTGTGTACACGCACTTGAAGGTATGCTTTGTGAAGATCCAGTACAGATACATTAGATCCCACTTGCCGCCATTCCCTCAACTTTTCAGTGCATACGTCCGCGCGAGCTGTAAAAGGGTCCACGTGCTCATTCAATTCTCGATAGTCGAGCACCGGCCTCACCTTCTGCTTATTCTGTTGGATAACCGCCATTAACGGGATCAGGCACTTTGGAGGACCCAATTCTTTCTCTGAATACGGAACTAGCCATCCATTACTAATCCAAGTTTGTAGTTCCTTGTCGTATTCTGCACGAGCTCCGGGGGGAATTTTGTATTCTGGCACCTTATTGCATAATTTCTCGGGTGGCTGCTCCTCCGACCACTTCCAGGAGGCTGTCCAGGATTTTGTGCGCTGGTCGAATTCCGCACAAAAATCAGGCTGTTCCAGCTTCATAGCTGCACTCAGAGCAAGGCCCGCTTTTGCAAAATGTGCCCTACCCTCACCATCAATGCGTACACCTCCCAATTCCTTGATGACGTCCATTCCCAGGAGTAGGTCGTAACCGAGCAGGTCACCGTTTATAACCAAGGCTCGTGCGGTTACTGTAGGCCCATCGCCGACACCTGCGCGAATGATGCTAACGCCACAAGAGGCAATCGAACCACCGCACACCCTTCAATACCGGGATCCTTTCCTTATCCCATGCGTCACAGCATGCTTTGCGCACGAGGGTCTGCGTGCACCCGGTGTCTACGAGCGCGAAGCGCTCACGCCCGTTTACGCGCACGCTCACTGTGGGTAGCGCCTTATTTGGCGACGATCTGGGGAGAAGACTGGCGCTATAGCTTACTCCCCTTGCCCGTTTCCCGGACAACCTCTTGCCACGTGACCCAGCTTGTTGCACCGGTAACAACGCACGCGTTTTAACGTTCCTCGATCGGGCGCGTCCTTTGCACCGCTTCGGCTACGGCAGTCTTTTGAAAAATGATTCGGCCCGCCACATTTGTAGCATCTCACGTCTTCTGTTGGTGGTGAAGACGCTTCCGCAGCTGCCGAAACCGGCTCTGTGTCCTCTTTCAAAATGTTTCGGGCTCTGGCCAACAACTCGTCAAGCCCAATCTCACTGAGTCTGTACGATGCTCGCAGCAGTCTGCTGGCGCCGTCTGGGAGTCCAGTCAGAAAAGCGCATCCCAGTATTCGCTCGCTTGTTCCACCAAACGGCGCGGCTAGCCTCCTCAAATCGGCCAGGTAGACGTCCACAGTCTCATCTAGCCCAAGCCGCCGTTCGGTGAACTGCCTCCAGGCGACGAAAGGGTCCACAGCAAAGGCTGCGTATAGCGCCTGCCTAATTTCCTCCAGGCCTGGTTCGTCTCCGAGCTGCTGATACACCGAATATGCTCCTTTGGTCAGCCTCAGCGGGATGACCAGTGCAGGATCCTTTATATTGCAAAGTCTGCAGACGCGCTCGGCTTTCTCCCACCACTCGACTACAGAGGGTCCGGAGGGGGAGCCGTCGAACTCGGGTATTAACCTCAAGTCGAATTTGTCCATCGCCGAGATAGCTTGAAAATAATAGCGAAGGTCGCAAGTCACTGTTAACCTCCAAAGCAGCTCTTACTGCTCGACACGTGCACTCGCTTCGCACACTCCGTTTCTCTGAGACGGTACGAGACTCGCTTTTTATAATATCCAGTCACACCTAATTTCCATACGTGCAGCGAGACTTTGCGAGATTTTGCGTGAACTGTATGTAATAAACATTCAGGGACGCCATGTTGGATTTCTTTCCTTCTTTCTTTCTTTCACTCGCAGCGCACAGGACAAGCAAACCCGAGGACGTTTCGCAAGTAAGCCCTCTTCATGTTCATGTTCCCTACAGCTTGCTGATCGGAATGATCTGAAATGCGTGTCGGGATAGTCTCGGTTTGTGAAGGGAATGTGCAATAAAGAAGCTATTCATGCTGTTAGCAGTTCCAGCAGTGTAGTTCTAGAAACTAAGCTAATATCTGTGGTGGACATTAGAATCTCGAAATACATGAGTTTGAGAATCCGGATCCAAGGAAAATGGTGCGTCTACAATATCAGATACATAGTCGGGAATGGAACAGTCTTGGGACGAAAAAGAACGGTAGATGGAAAAATAGATAACTGACGTTTCCCTGAAGGGTTTATATTAAGCAAATCTGTGTCATATAATCTGATTCTAGACTAAGTCATTAAGAATTACTCTAACTTCTAACCGGTCATGGCTGACGGAATGAGAACAATCTACCCCCGTGGATTAAATAAAGGATACTGTTCGAAATTCCCTACAGATTGATGAATTCGACATAAAAAATTCCGTGTTCACCATCAAGATTCCCGAGTTCGACAAGACGCACTTGAAGAAACTCGGAGATTACACTAGCTGAAACGTTGTTAGAATAACATCCAAGATGAGAACAGTAGTCTGAACAATCCAAATATAATTATCAATCCTCATCTAAAAAATTCTGAAACACAAATAAAAAGCATTAAAAAATACAAATATTTAAAATTCCCATCAAATTTTTTAAATCCATATTAAACTAAAAAATATTCCCATTAAATTTTAAAAAAATCACCCTTAAATTTTAATGGAATGTCACCTATGGAATCGTTAATAAAATTGACAATCTTTTCCGCCATCCAACCATATGTAATACTAATTAAACTTCACTTTATGACACGTTTCATTCCAGTGTATGGTATACACCCATCTCGGATGCTATTGCATCAGGAAGCTCGTTTATAAAATATGCGTTTAAAGATGACCGTTAAGATATTCGAGTAGAACGGGTTTGCATAAATCCATACTGTTGGTTAAAAAGAAGTTTAGCATTTACGAAGTGGTGGACTATCGCTAGATTTATTAATGATTCAACGAGTTTAGCGAAGAGCGGGAAGAGACTGATGAGGCGATAATTTTGCGGGTCAATTCTTTCATCAGTATTCTTTAACGCTGGTACGACAGAGGCAATGTTTCAGCTATAAGGGAAGCAAGATTCGGCAAGGCATCTGTTGCAGAGTTTAGGTCTTCAAGTTATGTCCTTTTTACACATTTTGAAACTTATATAGAAAAAGAAAATCGTATTTTTAAAGGAGGCAACTCTTTTCATGGTCTTGAATTAAAATAAGGGTGTTTTATCGCTGTTCAATAATTATGTGGGGAGCACTTTGTGATCGTCTCATCAGTCAAATGTGCGATCTGTGTAGTTATCTCAACAATAATCTATATCAAAACAATTCCCAGGGTATTTCTCGAACTGAAGAAGACAACCCGACTAAGGACAGTGCCAAGAGAGGATTGTGGCAGAGTTATTGACATTTCGCATGTAATATCCATTGGTGCTAATAACTGAACAGCCATACACAAAAGACTGTTGGAGATTCGTGACTGAAACTTGGTGGACAAGTTAGGCATAGACCTAATTTTATTTGCACCAAATATGATTTTATTGCAGAAAAGATTGTGAATTTTATTAACGTTTCTATGGGTGGCATTTTTTTTTTTGGAGGGGGGGGAGAGGGCACCTGTAGTATCACAATATACACGTTCATCTCGGAAATAATTATTTACAAAAATCAAACATTTATATTTACGTAATAACATATACCTTTTCTCCATCTCTCCTAAACATTAGCCTCGTCTCATGATACGAAACCAACAGTCTCGTGGGAGTATAAGCGAAAGAAAGAAAGACAATTCGAAAAGAAACGAGTGAATGAGACAAACATTGGACATTAAGAATAGGTGTATATGAATTTATCACTGCTGGTTTAGCATTATCAGAGTGTGCTAAAGTTCGGGAGAGCTAGCGAAATAAGACATGATTATAGGTTTAAAGCTTTTGTTATATTCCGGAGGAGAGATTTAATTGCAGAGAATTTCTTCGTAATCTTTTTAAATTACTATTTTCGACCGGTTGTCATTTTAATACGAGAAATATGACCTTTAAGTCTCATAAACGAAATGCAAACCGAAAATCGCCTGTTATAAATGACAAAACTGAAAATGATATTATACTACACTTATGTTCAATACCTCTTTCTTTTAAAACATTGTTTGCTAATTAATTTAACTTAATTAATCAACTAATATCGCACCATTAATATACCTCATCGTGTCAGATAAATAGTATCCAACTACCAACACTCCTCGTTGGGGAACGTTATATGATTTTGGTTATGTTTACTGTTTCACCGGCCGTTCTAACAGAAGAGAAATTACACCGATTCTCACTATAAATAGTGCGAGTAGACAATCACCAGAGGGGAAAAGGACAGTATTGTAACTGTCTAGCCGAGTGCCAGTCAGTTTCCTTACCTTTGTACTTTTTATCTTAACCCAACCTCGACTTGACTTCTTTTTACTGTTGGACTACTTCACAACATTTACTATATATCCTTATATGTGTATACGAATGTTACTTAAAGAACCTGTAGGTATCAAAGATTTTCGGGTTGTGTTTATTTAATGAGCTTACCTTGAGGTGCACAATGCCGCGTTCTTCAACCTCATAACCACCGAGCATGTCTAAGAGTTCTTTGCATTGCTGGGAACAATGTATTCTTAACGCTGGAATTTGAAACAGCAAAGAAACAAGGATTAGTTTCAAGAGCTATTCACTGTAAACAAGATTTTAAAAAAGCGCATAACATGCACATAATACAATATAAACCATTTATATGCAAAAAAAGGTGAAATAAATATTTCCATTTGTAAAATTCGAGTGAAAATATGTATAAGTTAAATAAACGTTGGATGAATTTCAGGGTTTTTTTCTTTTCAGACTGACTGAAAAAGTGTATACACTAATGAAGCCTCGTAAATTTTGTATGTCATGAAAATATATGTTCTTGAAATGTGCAGAAATAATTATTTGTAAATAAAAGTGTTATACAAAAAAATATCGAGCGTTTTTCTCTGAGAAATTAAGATTTACATATTAAATTAAGAGCTCTAGTCGTACGCTATTGAGCTAAAAAATAAATTTTTCTGTTAACTATAAGGCAGTTATATATATATATATATATATATATATATATATATATATATATATATATATATATATATATATTAATCCAGGTAGGGTAAAAATCCACAGGGTAGAAATCCAAAGGGAATCAAACCGGGTTTATAAAAGAGTGCTCAATAAAAATATAGAGCTGTATTGTGAATGCTTTTATTCAAACATGTACAAGGTCTGCTACACTGGCATGTCGATGTTATCGATCTACAGCTCTCAAGAGCTGAGGTCTCATCAGGCAGCAAATTGTTTTTTGATGCTGGAATTCAGCAACCAGTTGAATCAAAAAACAATTTGCTGCCTGATGAGACCTCAGCTCTTGAGAGCTGTAGATCGATAACATCGACATGCCAGTGTAGCAGACCTTGTACATGTTTGAATAAAAGCATTCACTATATATATATATATATTCCATGAAAAATGCCAGTATACTGACATCATATGCTCTTAATAGAGTTAAGATGAAAATTCATATACACTAAATGTACAAAAGCAAGGAAATTCCCAAATGTTTACACTTTTATTGTCATTAAGGGTATGACTACACGTCAACCAAACCATTTCATTATCACATCACTACAGTATAAATCTCTATGCATGAGTGGATGAAGTGTGTGAGGTGCGCCGAAGAAAAATTCCTACCAGTAAAATACATAGCCCTGTTGTGCTCGCATACCCTTAATGACAATAAAAGTGTAAAAATTTGGGAATTTCCTTGCTTTTGTACATTTAGTGTATATGAATTTTCATCTTAATCCTATTAATGTTCCTCATTGTTATCTTACACACCATTCCATGGGCGTCGCCAGCAGGGGGCAAGGGGGGGGGGGCAGATGCCACCCCTGTAATCAAGGGAGGCGCCAGAGCGCTCTATCCCTTAATAAACTTCAAAAACGGCCTATGCTAGAAATCTCATTTCTTTGATCAATCATAACTCAAAAACCAATAAACCAAATAAGTTAAAACTTTGCACAAATTTTTTTTGATAGGTTCTATAAGTGTGTAGAATGTAAGCATCATTAGACAAGGCAACCCAGAGATCCAGAAAGGTCAGGCATGATTTTGTGCAAACTTTTAACTAATTTGTTTTATTGGTTTTTGAGTTATGATTGATCAAAGAAATGAGATTTCCAGCATAGGCCATTCGTGGAGTCTATTAAGGGATATAGCGCTCTCGCGCCTCCCTTGATTTTGTGGCTTGATTAAAGACCAACTATGAAATGCATCAATTTAACGTCGAAATAAACGGCACCTTGAATACATCAGTTTCAAAATAGGTTGAGAACCACTGTCTTAAATAATCTGATTCGGACTAGTTTCAACCATTGTTATCAATCCCTACGCTGTTGTTTCACTTTCCTTCCTGAAAAACTGAATAATCCTTATTCTCGAGTTGCATCTGGGCCTTGATAAGAGGTGACTCGTTAGTAAAAAAAATGGTGAGTCTAGTGGTTCTTAAATACCAAAATGACGACATGCCACACAAAAAAATGGTGAGTCTAGTGGTTCTTAAATACCAAATTGACGATATGCCACACCAAAAGAATGGTGAGTCTAGTGGTTCTTAAATACCAAAGTGACGATATGCCACACCAAAAGAATGGTGAGTCTAGTGGTTCTTAAATACCAAAGTGACGATATGCCACACCAAAAAAATGGTGAGTCTAGTGGTTCTTAAATACCAAATTGACGACATGCCACACCACCCCTTCGGACCTCCCCGAATTATACATTCTAGGGTGGCATCGACCGCATTTTGATACTTCATTCAAAGCCGACGCAACCACAAACTCGTAGCCTACCCAGCGCCGATCGTTGTAGGTAATATCGCCCTTTACTTTTCTCCCACACCCGTAATTACAAGAAAGAAGCCGAAAGAAAGAGCGAAAAAATGGGGAACTCAGTGGCACCCTCAATAAGAAAAGTAAATCTAATTAAAAAAAAGTTTGGAAAACTGCATTTGAAATTAGATATTACAGATGTAAAGAAACAGATGTTCCAGACTTAGAGATGACTAGATGCCCATGGCAGAAGGTGCATACCACGGCAAACTTAATATTCAAAGTCATTGAAGTAAGTAAAGTGCGGGGAGGCGGTGGGGGTGATGCGCATTAATTCTGTCGAATAATTTATGAACGTGAAATATAAAATTAAATGTCATAACAGTTCAGACGAAAATGTTCATATTCCACGATATTTTTGTTTTGTTTTACCTTATGGCAACATTACGAGTTGTATATTGACAGATATAGGAGGGAGTAGACCCCGTGTGGCATTGACGTCACAATTGAGACGTGGGAGGTCGATCGGGTTTCTTTCTTCAGCTAGAGTTCAGCGAGAGCGGTTTTCTCGAATGCTCCGCCCACCCCAGCCCGGCTTGGAGAGAGGGACATTTTTGTACATATTAATGGCGATTTGGTACAACGGTTCACGGGGGTATCTATTCTGTCCAGGGTGTAATAAAGAAACTAAAACATCAATGTTTATTATGTGACATTTTACAACGACGCTGGTTTGTGCCACGCAGATAACAACATAATTAGAGCCGATGCAACACGTGGCGCAAAAATCACTTCAGTGAATTTAAACGGTAAAACGGTGTGTGCGGTGACAATGAGGAACACCAAGCTACACTAGTTTAATATACAAACTGAATGGGGCATGGGCGTCGCCAGAATTTTTAACAGCGGGGGAGGGGGGCAAACAGTTTTTGGCGATATCCAAAAATACCTCCCACATGCCTAGGGCAAAATAAATTTGCTGCTGATATGAGGCTAAATAACTTCGCTATTGGCTGCTGATATAAGGCTATTCCAACAAATTTATATTCCCTTTTTTAGCCGTTAGGAGAAAAATAGATTTATTTATTTATTAGTCCCCCGATTTATAAATGTTTTGAGACATGTCCGTCCGTCCGTCCGTCCGTCCGTCCGGATTTTTCTCCGCAACCATCCATTGAATTTCTCTGAAATTTTGCATGAAGTTGTAACTTTGGTCAGGTTAGAAAGTGACATTTTCCGATTTTTGAAAAAAAAATCTGGTTAGCCCCCCAGGGGGGTCAAAATGCATCCATTCAATTTCTCTGAAACTTGGCCAAAATGTGGAGGCAATTGTTCCTAATAGAAAATAAGTATCGCTGACCTTGGAAAAAATCTGCTTCGCACCCCCAGGGGGTCAAAAGCCCCCAAAATGGCAAAAATTGACCCTTTTCTCCCATAACGTTTGATCCATCAATTCAATTTTTCTGAAACTTGGCCAAAATGTAGAAGCAATTGTTCTGGATATAAAATGGGCATCCTTGACCTCAGAAAAATTCTGGTTCGCGCCCCCAGGGGGTCAAATGGGGGTCAAAAATGCCCCAAATTGCCCAAATTTATTGCATTTTACACTCGCCACATCGAGTCACATACAGAGGGGGACCACGCACGCGCGACTTGTTAGAAACGTTTTTGTTAGTTTCGGCGATTTCACGCTTTAGTTTACAAACTCCGCCCATTTTCGATCTACTTCATACTGTCAGTCCAAGAGATTGTAACATGATGTTTTTCACGGTATATATAGAGATAAAAAAAATAACACACTCTTTTTGTGATTCCTTCTTTCAGTAAAGCCAAGTACATATCAGGGTTGAGGGAATCTGCCGCATTGCCCCTGCTGGCGACGCCCATGGAATGGTGGTCAAGATAACAATGAGTAACACCGAGCTACATTAGTTCACTGTATGAATTGGACGATGGGTCAGACAACAATGAGAAACGCCGACATTCATAGTTTATCGTATAAGTAAAAAGGTAATTTAGGTAACTTCCAGCCATATTAGTTAACTGACCAAGGAAAACGACGGGTCAGTAACAATGGGTATCTATGAGGTGAATTAGTTTATTGTACAAGCAGAACAGTGAGTCAGGTAACAAAAAGGAACACTGAGCTGAATTAAATTGAAGTAAGTTAACAATATGTTGGCTTTTTGGCTAGGAACAAAGTGTAGTATCTGTTCTGATACTATACTTTGACTACTCTGTCCTTAGTTCGTGAAAGAGACGTCATTCTAAACTGAGGCAATTTTAATTTTTGTTCCAACCGAGAGTGCCCCTTTTTGGGGAGCTCGATTTACTCCACATTAAAAAACGACCTTGTGTCCAACTATGCCCTCGTAGGGAGGCAAGTAAATAGGAACAACGAAGAACACTGAACTACATTAGTTCACTGTACAATTAGAACGGTGTGTAAGATTACAATGAGTATTTATTTACCTCCTCTCCAGGAGGTTAGGCACAAGGCCAGTTTTATCTTACTCCCACAAGTAAGATGTGACCCAAGGTCGGGTCGGGAAAGTGGGGTTTGAAAAGCCAGCGCCCGAGAAAGTGAGCACTCTGGCCATTAAAAATTGCCTGGGCAGCTCCATCGGCATTCCCCGGTAGGGGCGCCTCAGGCAGTAAACAATCAACTTACTCCTCCCCAAAGAGGGGAGGCAAAGCCTGGGAGGGTGGACCTTCTAGAACTGCACAGGACAGATCAGACCCATAGACCGGCGTAAATCAAGCCCCGAAGGCCAAGACAATACCAGTTTATGGGGTGTAGTATCCATCGGAACAGATACTACACTTTGATCTTAGCCAAATAGTCAAGAACTCCGAGCTAAATTAGCTGACTGCACGTAGAGCGTTGTGCACGAAAACATGAGAAACTCCGAACTATTTCACTTTATAAGTAAAACGGTGAGTAAGGCAACACTGAAGTGCATTCATTTACTGTACAAGTAGATAGAATGAGGAACTCGGAGCTACATTAGTTTAAGTGGAATGGTGTGTAATGTAACAGTTTGAACCACCGAGCTACTTTAACTACACTTTCACGCAATCCCGACTGGTTGAACTGTTAAAGTTCGCCATGTTGGTTCATGTGCAACTGTAGAGAAAGAAAAGAGACGAGCGTGTCAACAATGCAGCTGACTGAGTTACTTACGGTTACTGTACTTGACCAGCCAAAAAGAAAGCAAAGAGTATTTGAATGTGATTTTCATTTTTATTACTAACTTGTCTGATTAAAGATGTTCGCA
>OY744551.1:36452318-36484818 GCA_963556195.1 Sepiola atlantica | reverse complement strand
ATCCAGTCGTTGAACTCTTTCCAGGTGCTGGATATCAGTTATTATATATGCAGCAGAGACCTGGACACCATATTCTGACGGGGATCTGACGAAGAACATAAAGTAGGAGAGAGTTTGTAGAAGGAACGTCGATGAGAAATATAGAGCTCCTTGTTTTGTTTGCAGCTTAAATGCAAAGTGTAGATTGTTTGCATGACGAGTCGACCAGAATGCTAATATCTTTTGTCTCACCGTGTCACTGTCGAAAGTGTGTTTCTCTCTTAATACGCCCCCATATATATATATATATATATATATATATATATATATATATATATATATATATATATATATATATATATATATATATATGTAAAATAAAAATGGAATAAAGGATAAGCAAATCAATAACTAGCAAACATGAACTCAAAAACACATATTGAATAGTTCTACCAAAATATTTCAATTGTTAGGACAATCATCATCGGTTGGCAGCAGCACTTTAATTAAAAACAGAAAAGTTTCAAATTTGTACAAAGAACGCAATTTGGAGAAAAAATATAGTCACGTGTAATAAACAGTAGAAAGGAAGAAAGAAAGAAAGAAAGAAATATGAAAAAAGAAAAAGAAAGAAAAAAAATCAGCAGTTAGCTTTGGTTTAGCATGTAAAAGCCGATCGGAACGCTGTAAGTTAATTAAAGTGGGGAAGGAAGATTAGTAGTAATTTAATATGAATGACAGCAGGGAATTACACAAAGAAAGAGGGGGAGGAGGAGGAGGAGGAGGAGGAGGAAAACGGACTCAAAGTTGTAATAGTTATCCGTTATCATATTAATTTAGGTTCATTTCGATTAGAATTGATCTGGCAGATGATGAAGAAATATTGTAAAATTCTGGTCTTTGAATAATTGTGTTATTATGACGTAGGATTAAACATGATTCTATATATATGTACAGGGGAGTTTGAATTACATACTAAACACCATCCTCAAATGTCTTCGGTCTTTCTGTACAAGGGTTTGTCAGGACAATTTGACATGAGGATACTTCACCGGACAAGTAAACCCTGACCAAATATTCAAAATAACATAGTATTCGCAGCACAAAACAGTTCGCTTGCTCATACAAGGAATAGTGCACCTTCTCCTAGTGATGTTACCTCAAGTAACAACACTTAGCTGGATACTCCACCAGACTAGATGAATTATTGTCCTGGAATCCGGTAAGACCAAGAGACCACAAGGAAGATATACTACAACATAGTTAACTGGTCAATTGGGGAGAAGACAAATTAATGTTCTTAACTTCTTTACTAACTCAATGTTTGAGAAATAAAAGAAAAATTTTAATAGAATATTCGAATATCTATGTATCTCATATAGAGATTAAGTGTTAGCTACAGGAAGGGGACCCTTGATTTCTGAGAACTTCGACTGAAGTAAAATGAAACAAAATGTACATACATATATTTGTTTTTTATTGGTGATTGTAGCGTTTGTTACTTTTTATAATATAATACGATATCAATTGTTTCACTTCCTAAGTGATAAAGATGCAGAAGATTGCATTATTAACTTTATAGGACGTATTTTTCGTTAATATATATATATATATATATATATATATATATATATATATTATTTTTATACGTATATAAAGTAATCCATAGACACGTGTTCCTGGCTCACAGTCCTCATCAGCATAGTTAACTTGTGTTATATAATGATGGACGTAACTTGTGGGATTATAAAAACCTTTATAAGAATGCTAAATAAGGATGGTTATGATGATGGTGGTGATGATGATGTTAGCAGGAGCAGCGGAAGTCTCGATGTCACTTCCGTTGTGACGAGATTCGCTCTCTTGCTTTCCAGAATTTGGTGCGTGTAGACGCATGTTAGCAACATCCGGCTGGGACGCCAGTGGGGGCGTTGGGCATGAATTAAAGAAGAAGTTAAAAAAACTAGTTCGGACTTAGGATGCGTAGAATTCGGACGAAGGAATTAGATGTAGCCAAGTCAGAACGGGAAATGTTTTCCCTAAGAAAGAATACTGGCGCACAAGATGTCCTTCTCCCCCTGTCTCCTCAAATAACAAAGGACTGATTAGACAATAAGCTAGCTAAGAATTAACCACGATATTCATAAGTCTCCCTCTCTCTCTCTCTCTCTCTCTCTCTCTCAACGATAGCAAAACATCTCCACGGGCAATAGAAACTGACGCCGAATAAAAAGTAATTAAAATGAAAAGATTGTTGTCTTATAAAGAGGGTGAGAAAGGTCTTTTGTTACAGACAACTCACGGAGATGGCCACTACAGTGCAGAGGCGAAGAAAGTACTCAACCACTAGACGACAGAGCAAACCAAGAAGAAACGAAAGTATGAATTTTTAAGGGGCTATGCAACACTTGAACAAGGATCAAACCTTCGATGTTGATGTCTATAGCATGGTGTTTACCTCCGGACCATGACCCCTTGCCTGGAAATATGTATGATTTTTATCACCTAAATACTTAATGCTTTTTTATGTAATTGTTTTTATTGGTGATTGTAGCATTTGTTTCTTTTTGTTTTACAGTCTGTCTTTATCTGTCTGTCTGTCTGCCTCTCCCATTCTCTGTCTGTCTGTCTCTCTCTGCTCCTCTCTCTGTCTCTGTCTCTCTCTATGTATGCATCTTTATCACTTAGGAAGTGAAACAATTACTACAGTAGTAAAACAAAAGGCAACACACAAAGATTAACCTTACATCTCTCTGACACTAGCTCCATTTGCCAACACCTAAAAAATGACCGCCCCCTTCTCAATATAGACATATTAGTTAACAATAATAAAATAATACACCACGATACCAAAATTAAAAATTCTTGAAGCCCTAGTGTCTAGCATAGTAATTAACGTTACCAAATTCTTAGCCATTAAGCAATTATACGTTTTAATCTTGAACGCGCTCAGAACGTAATCAAATTCTTTACGGTGAAGCAATCAAACGTTTGAATCGTGCACGCTCTTAGAACGTAATCACGCTCTCATGTAACATCTCAATATTATAGACGCTCATTTTAAGTTGTAAATTAATGGCCGTTATAATAATAAAAAAAAACCCAACAGTAAAGACATATTTTTAAGAAACCAAAATTAACATCGCTTGAAGATGATTTGACGAATCAAATCGAAAGTACTCGCAAAAAAGAAAAGAAAATGGAACAAGAAACCCATGGAACTTACATACAGCAATTTGACCGAAACACTAAATGGACAATTCGGGAAATTGAAAAATTTTTTAAAAAGTCTTATCAAGCAAAAACTATCCGTGTTCTCTAATAATGTTTGCTTAAATTAAAGTATGCTGCCTAAATACAGAATATATATATATATATATATATATATATATACATAAGGAGAGGTAGTTTGCTTGAAGCATTGTGTGTAATACGTATATAGAGGAGTATTAGAAGGCTATCACAATGCAAGAAATGGAAATATGTCGACGTTGAGAAGTAAGACAAAAACAAGTGATTTTAATTTATATATTTAAAAAAAAACATTTTTTTAATAATTTTTTTTCATATGTCTTCTAAACATATTATGGAACACGGTCACACACATTACATCACAGTGTTGAAGTCTTGCCTAATCAAGTAAGATGTGCTATATAAGAAAAAAATTATTACAAAAAAGTTTGTCAAAAAATATATAAATTAAAATCACTTGTTTTTGTCTTACTTCTCAACGCCGACATATTTCCATTTCTTGCACTGTGATAGCCTCCTAATACTCCTCTCTCTCTCTCTCTCTCTCTCTCTCTCTCTCTCTCTCTCTCTCTCTCTCTATATATATATATATATATATATATATATATATATATATATAGGTAATAATATATAAACTATTTATAAAGTTCAGAATAATCCGAATAGAAATCAATTTCTAAAAGCAAAAATGAAGTTCAAAATATAATATTGAAAATATACAATCGAGCTTAGAATCAATAAATTAATAGGACAATAAAGTATTAAATTCAAGATTCTATGATTTAATAACAATCTGGTTAGAAAATAACTTTTACACATGTTTCTAGAGTGGTCCGAAGTAAACACGGTAATCCAGGTTGCTCATCTCCCCCATTCATCAGAAAGTCGAAAAGAAGGAACATGCAAAGGTGATCCGGATAAATATGTAGTAAAATGGGTTTTGGACGATTAGATCTTTCAAATCGTAATTCATAAACAGTCAAAAATAGAGAAAATGTTCCGAAAAAAAAGGAACAGTCAAACTTAATAAAAATTTAAAAAATTTAAAAATTAAAAAATGTCAAAACATCGTAAAAGAATTAAGCTATAAAATCAAAGTTTTTATAGAGTTAATAGTCCGAAAATCAGGTAGAACAAAAATGAAAAAAACGGATGGCTCCCTTCATTACCGGTGAACTCTTCAATTTTTTTATGTTTTCAACGGTAAAAGAAACAAAATTTAGTACAAGGACCCAAGCTTACATCGACTTGGCGTCGGGGTTAGGGTTAGTTACACTGTTAATTGCGCTATTTATTTGACCTCAGATCTCGCTTGCTGGTCGCATATTAGTCGAGGTTCCGATCAAGACAATCACTCCGGCAGAAACTGGGGCACTTCGGTGGACTTTTATCTGTCGGGCTGAGGTATTCGTCCTGGGTATTCAAAAGAGGTCCACTCTCCCAGACATTGCTTCCCTTCTCTGGGGTGGAGTAAGTTTATTGCTTACTGCTTGAGGCGACCCGACCGGGTAATGCCGACGGGGCTGCCCAAGCAATTTTAATAGGCCAGAGAGCATCTTCTTTAAAAGCGCTGGCTTAGTTCTCCCCAGCTTCCGGCCTTGTTCCACATCTTTCTGCGGTCGGAAGGAAGTAAATACCAGCGTTAGGGTTAGGGTTAGGGTTAGCTTGGGTCTTAATCTGAATGATATATATATTACGGGTTTTCCCTTTTTTGGTCTAACATATAAACGTATTTTGTGAGATTTTCAACGTTGGACCTAAATAGTATGTAATCTGACATATACAACTTTAATTCTGACAGGAAATTTTCGTTTGTTATTGTTGTACCATGTTATTGGCACGATAATAACACACTTCGCTACCATTTTTTATAAATGTGTAATCCCGCCAGGACTACTGGTAATATGGACACATTTTTCCCAACTTATATTTTCAACTGAATAATATAAAAGAGAGTTGCCTACTCTTACAACTAAAATTTTCTTTTGTTTCTGTATTAGTTTAAAATATGTGCAAACGAATACAAATTAAAAACTAAGATAGCTTCAATGCTTCCCGGACAACGTCGTGTATGTACAGCTGGTATATACGATAATATACAGGGCCAACTTTTGTTCCAGGTTGCGTTTCCACTACTTTTATGGAGATTATTACAATATTAAGTACTTGTACAGCTTTTAAACCAGACAAAACCGACGTTTTGTTCGGCATCTTCCGTTTACGTAAACAATCTTAAAATGCTGAAGCGCTTACTCAATCAGAGGGCTTGAGAAGCAGACGACAACTTTGCCTGTACTTAAAAAAAATGATCGCAAAACAAAACTTGTACTGTATTTTTTTTACCCTAACCCTAACCCATCCCTACCCTAATAGAATTTTTTCCTGTTTAAAATTTGTATCAGTACACCCCCCAAAAAAAGAAACGGAAAAATCTGTTAAAATCGTTGTTTCATTGATTATGTTCTTGTCAATCTTTAGTTTATTCATTAAAAAAAAAACAGAATTCATCGAAAAAGAATTAACTTTTTGGTAAAAAAAAATTCATTCATTAACTTCGTCCAAAAAATAAACAAATTGTCATGAAAATAAACATACGGTGTAGGTTTTGGTTTGTCTTTCATTATTATTTTTTCTGTTGAAAAAAAAACGGCCCCGTTTGGATTTCAACGCCGGTACGATGTGATTCGGCGTTTTCCGGGTGTTTACGTACTTCTACGTCGGCAAAAGTCGGTTTTGTCTGGTTCAAAGACTCTATCAGTACCGAATATTATATATTCTTGCAATAATAACATTTGCGTCCCTTGAAATAGAATTTCTAATCATTAGAGTAAGAAAGATTCGGTTTCTTTGTGCCATGGAGGTCTTTTATTACAGCATTTCCGATCTGTATTCCATTTCTACTGTTTGTTATTTTCAACGGTATTAGTCGTAGTTCTTCTTCTTCTTCTTCTTCTCCTTCTTCTTCTTCTTCTTCTTCTTCTTCTTCTTCTTTTATCTTCCTCTTCTTCAGCATCCGAACTCGATCCACGTGTTGATTGAACTATGTTTTCGAGTAATCCAACTCTCACGGTTATCTGGGCCGATAATTCGCGGCAAACAGTCGGGGGCCCCGCTTCATTTCCACGCCCTTTCTTTCCTTCGTGTAAGACATTCGCAGCAAGAACTAGTCTTCCTAGCACAACTGATAGGAACATTTTCTTTCTACTTCCGTATGCCTAGCGTCAAGTGAGAATTTCCATGAACAGAGTTTCTTTTCAAGAACTTCACTTCTGTGGAACACATGCTCGCGGAACTGCTTCCCTGCAGAATACAACATGGTCGTCTTTTATTACAGCATTTTCCGATCTATATCCATTGCTAGTGTTTGTTATTTTCCACGTTAGTTTCTCTTCTTCCTCCTCTTCTTCTTCTTCTTCTTCTTATCTTCCTCTTCTTCTTTCTTATCTTCCTCTTCTTTTCTCTTACCTCCACCCTTCTTCTTCTTCTTCTTCTTCTTATCTTCCCCTTCTTCTTTCTTATCTTCCTCTTCCTTTCTCTTACCTCCACCCATCTTCTTCTTCTTCTTCTTCTTCTTCTTCTTCTTCTTCTTCTTCTTCTTCTTCTTCTTCTCATCTTCTTTCTTCTTTATTCTTCTTCTTTATTTTTGTTTTTCTTCTTCTTTTTCTTCTTCTTCTTCTTCTTCTTCTTCTTCTTCTTATCTTCCCCTTCTTCTTTCTTATCTTCCTCTTCTTTTCTCTTACCTCCACCCTTCTTCTTCTTCTTCTTCTTCTTCTTCTTCGTCGTCTTTCTTATCTTCCTCTTCCTTTCTCTTACCTCCACCCTTCATCTTCTTTTTCTTTTTCTTCTTATTTCTTTCTTCTTTATTCTTCTTCTTTATTTTTATTTTTCTTCTTTTTCTTGTTTCTTCTTCTTTCTTATCTTCCTCTTCTTTTTTCTTATCTTCATCCTTCTTCCTTCCTTCTTCCTTGTCCTTCCTTCTTATCTTCTTTCTTTCATTCTTCCTCCCTTCTTCCTCTTCCTCTTCTTCTTCTTTCTTCTTGTTTCTTTTTCTTCTTGCTCTTCTTTTTCTTTATATTCTTTTTTCGTACCTCCATTCTTCGTCCATCTTCCTCCATACTTTGTCTTTCTTACTTCTCATTCTTCCTGCTTCCCTTTCTTCTTTTTCCTTCTTTCTTTCTTCTTCTATTTCTATCTTTCTTTCTTCTTCTTCTTCTTCTTCTTCTTCTTCTTCTTCTTCTTCTTCCTATTTCTTATCTTCCTTTTTTCTTACTTCCATTCTGAATATTCCTTCTTCTTCCTTCTAATTCTCCCTTCTTCATTCTTCCTTCTTCCTTCCTTCCTTCTTTCTTTTTCCTTCCTTCTTCCATTTTTGTTCCTTATCTCCCTCTTCTTCTTCATCTTCTTCTTCTCCTTTTTCTTCTTTTTCTTCTTCTTCTTTAACATTCGAACTTCATCCACGCGTGGATTGAACCATATTTTACAATAATCCAACTCACAGAGTCATCTTAGCCGATAATTTTACATCAGACAGTAAGGAAGTATCGCCCCCTTTCTAGACTATTCCACGTCATTCTACCCCAACTGAAAGGAGCTTTCTCTTCTTCTTTCGTGTGCCTAGCTTCAAGCGGAATTTCTATGAACAAAGTTTCTTTTTTAAGAACTTTGCTTCTGTGGGGACACATTATCTCGAGATTGTTTCCCTGCAGACTACAACAGGTCGTCTTCAAATCCAATGTCTACAAATAGGTATCATAAACCGTCCCCATAAATAATTAAACTTTGTTCATTCCATTCATTATTTTCAATCCTCTTATGATATTCATCATCATTCCACTTACACTCCATCCAGCTCATTAACCCTTATTCTCGAGTGGCTTTTGGCCTTGATAAATAGTGACTTTTTAGTAGACAAACTAAAACAACTATTTGTGAGGCATAGGCATACCTAACGTGTGTTAAATACTGGGCAAATAAACACACTAGTATATAATTTGGTTAGTCGAAACTAACAGAAAATGAAAGTTCAGTCGGGGTCAACTTGAAGAATTCGAGGTTAGTTTTTACTCAGCTGTGGGAATTGATATAAACGGATGTGACGTCACCTGGCTCAAAGAGAGAGTGAGAGGGAGATGTTTTAGCAGTTCCTTGGATCACTATAAGCGTCAACATGTCGTTTGAAACATGTACTGATAATGTATGATTAAACAAAAATGATCGATCTCTCCATGTCTTCCTTCACCCAACTGGTCAGATATTTGGAACGAAGATCTAGTCGAATAAATCCCATCAGTATTCTAACAATGTTGTTTTCACTTAGTCCTTTTCCGAGGTATAAAACAACTTATTTGTAATTTGATTTATTTATATTATTCGAACTACTGTTCTCATCTTGGATGTTATTCTCACAACGTTTCGACCGATGTAACCTTCGACCTTCTTCAATTGTATCTTGCCAAACTCAGGGCCTTTTCTGTCGAACTCAGAAATATGTCCGCTAGGACGTAACGGATAAAGTGTAAGGTAATAATTAGTTTTAAGTTACAGTCTTCTCAAAGTTGAAGGTTCAATCCTCAGTGTGGGCGATACTGAGAATACAATTACGAATTACTTCCGACTTCTACACGGTCATGGCTGACGGAACGAGAACAAGCTACTCCCGTGGATTAAATAAAGGTTCCATTCAAAATTCCATACAGATTCACAAGTTCGACAGAAAGCTTCCCGAGTTTGACAAGATAAAAAGAAGGTCGGATATTAAATCGGCCGAAACGTTGTTGGAGTAACATCCAAGATGAGAACAACGTAACTAGGTGTAGCTAAACTAGCTATTCGTCTATCTTTCTCTCTCTCTCTCTCTCGCTGTCTCTCTTTCGCTCTGTCTGTCTGTCTGTCTGTCTCTCTCTCTCTGCTTCTCGCTCTGTCTGTCTGTCTGTCTGTCTCTCTATATCTGTCTCTCTCTATCTGTCTGTCTGTCTCTCTATCTGTCCGTCTGTTTGTTTGTCGTTCTCTCTCTCTCTCTCTCTCTGTCTTTCGCTCGGTCTGTCTGTCTATCTATCTGTCTCTCTTTCTGTCTGTCTGCCTCTCTCTATATATGTCTCTGTCTCTCTCTGTCTCTCTATCTGTTTGACTGTCTCTCTCCCACTCTCTCTGTCTCTCTCTTAGTCTCTGTCTCTCTGTGTCTCTGTCTCTCTCTCTCCCTCTGTCTGTTTGTCTTTCTCTCTCTCCCTCTCTCTCTCTCTCACACACACAAGATATGTTTATTTTTCTGTGAATGTCCTTTTTTTTTTAAAATATTTTCATAAATCAACATCGGCGTCAGAGTTGTTTTGTCGGCAGATAAATGAAACCTGGGTCCCCGATGGGTGTATAATAGTTTATGCACACATCGGTAAATGAAATCATAACACTGTCTTAATAGAGCCTAAAAACTAGGACACGACATTGAAATTATCCGTACATGGCATAGTCACGGCGTTTTAGGATTATAAAACTGGATTAGTGTTCAGGAAAGATAGATAAACGGACAAGTATAAAGATTATTAGAACCTCCTGTTTCGTCTGGCACAAGGTGATTAAGTATGTTACAGAAGACACTTGGTATTGAGAACCCATCTATGTATTGCCTACGCTTAACATTGCTTAACTTTGATGATAGAACGATAATCGATATTATAATGAAACTAGTGTACACGCTGCATAATAAATGACGAAAACAAAGTATGCTTAGCCAGTGTTCGCATTCGCTATATACCTAGTTATATTACAAAAATATTCATATAAAACCATAGAATTACGTCGGTAATTACATTTTTCATGTATAAATTATTATTATCATTTCATCGTTAACTTTTTAATATAGAGTGGTGGATTTCTTTCCGAATATATTTCAGGCGGGGAAATTCAGACTTGCTATTTGCTTTCTCGCGTCCACTCTTAACTTGAAATTCGTTTCGTCCGGCTAAAAATAGGCACGTTTTTTACTCACTAACTTTTGCGTCTCCGCAAGGATATATATATATAGAGAGAGGGGGTGAAGAGGAATAGAGAGAGAGAGAGAGAGAGAGATAGAGAGGATACTAGAAAAGTGTGAAAGTCTTTAGCCCGGTTGAGGTAGTCTACCTTCTTTTCTATATATTTATTCCCGTTTATGTTTCCTGTGAATGTTAGACCTAGGAGTTTAAATGGTATCATCCATGGCAATCGGTGGTTGGGAAAGTTTCTTATAATTGTTAAAGAAAATGAGATTTGTCTTTGTGGCATTAAATGTAGCCATCCATTTGTATCCCGATTCCACTACAGACTGGACACAATTTTCTTACCTTGGGCATCTGTGCATTCGTTTTGCCCCCATGTCGAGAATAGAGCGTGATGTCATCGGCAAATATACCCATCTCGGACGCGATTGCATCATGAATGTCGTTTATAAAGATCAGGAATAATAAAGGTCCAAGTCTCGCGACTTGAGGACAACTCGCTATACGGTGGTGTTGAGATGTCTGACTTCTTAGCACCTTATGATGTACCTGGCGATTTACAATTACAAAGACTTTCTGCTCCTACATCCTTAAATTTGTTGCTACTTTAAGAACTCATCATTGACTGTACAAGTTTTTTAAAATTAATATTTACCAACACTTAAAGAATTTATCAATGTTCTCCTATAATAACAGGAATGCAACCGCACCTAAAACTTTACCCACTCACTGATAAATAAACTACAACACACACTATCACTCCTAAACATGAATGCATCATTGAAGCATCCATTATCAACAATTAATTTATTCTAAATGATACTTAGTTACAATTAAAACCCATATAAGCATACAGTCCGCCCCTATTGACTCGGTACTTTTCCAAAAGGGATGCTTCAGTGAACTCACCGGAAGATGTTATGGTGATCTTTGAACTCCATTCTTCGATTTGTGTTTATTTCGTGAGTCGCTGATGAGTTAAATTGGGCTTTAACGACCTTTTTTAACAAAAATAAAAGGTCAGCCTACCTCAATGAAACCATGGTACGTTTCTGAAGTATGTAACTATAGTTTTTAAATAACTAATTTGTATTAGCTCTCACATTTTTTGCGATCATTTTATTGATTTGTTTTCAACATACAGCGAAGCACTCATATATATATATATATATATATATATATATATATATATATATATATATATATATATATACATATATAGTACTTCATGTATCTACATAAAATATTATAAGGAGATATAATTTTTTATGTGTCAGTTTTCAGTATTTACTTCAACAGTGCTCGATACGTAAGTAGAGCTAGGTAGTAAGCAATGAAAATATATATGGCAATCAAGCTACACAGAGGCTCCCGTGTTTCATCCCCGGAGGGAATCGTCAGGCTAAATGCATGGAGTTATTTTTGTCAGGTGTTTTTATATACATGGCTTGCTAGTTAACCAATCAGATTCTTTGTTGTTCCCTCAGCCAATCGTTGGGCTTCCCGCGAACAAAGGCTTTGTTGGTGACGCTCCTATACCTATCCTATTTGTTGTTAACAATGGATTTTCCCATATCCTGTTTCCTTTGTTGTGTCAATACAATGGGCGAATTTATTTTAACACGTGGTTTCTTGTATTTCTATTTTAGGTTTTAAATTTTAACTTGTTCAGTTTTTTATTGATTTATTTATTTATTTTTTTATTTTTTATTTTTTTATTTATTATATATCATCCTAAGGTAAATTTATTTCTGTGTATCGTGTTGTATACCAAGCAACGATATTTGCCAACGAAAGACCAAATAACAAGAAATACTACGTGGGTATGACATCCCTAGACTTTAAGACCAGATACTATGACCACAAAAGCACATTTAAAAACAAAGGACGTGGAACTAAAATCGCACTAGCAAACCATTATTGGGAGCTCAAAGAAAATGGACACTCACCAATAATTGAATGGAAAATAGTAAGACAGGCCAGTACATGTAGAAACTTAGACGACCCGAATGAAAAATATGAAATCCTAAATTTTAAAGATCCCCGAAACCTATTAAACTCTAGAAGTGAAATAGCAAACAGCTGTTTACACAGAAATAAATTTACCTTAGGATGATATATAATAAATAAATAAAAAAATAAAAATAAAAAAATAAAAAAATAAATAAATAATTAAGTAAATAAATAAAAAACTGAACAAGTTAAAATTTAAAACCTAAAATATAAATGCAAGAAACCACGTGTTAAAATAAATTCGCCCACTGTATTGACACAACAAATGAAACAGGATATAGGAAAATCCATTGTTAACAAAAATAGGATAGGTATAGGAGCGTCACCAACAAAACCTTTGTTCGCGGGAAGCCAAACGATTGGCTAAGGGAACAACAAAGAATCTGATTGGTTAACTAGCAAGCCATGTATATAAAAACACCTGACAAAAATAATTCCATGCATTTAGGCTGACGATTCCCCCCAGGGATGAAACACGGAAGCCTCTGTGTAGCTTGATTGCCATATATATTTTCATTGCTTACTATATATATATATATATATATATATATATATATATATATATATATATATATATATATATATATGACGTCGCTAGCTATATATGCATCGTTCCTTTCATTAAGTAGAACTGTCTCTTGACGTAAAACCCGCCGAATTAGTGTTAAAATTATCACTGATTATTTAGCTATTCAGCGGTGGCCATGTGGTTCTGTAATTCATGTGTACGTAGGTATTCGTGTGTAAACTTAACAATGAAATTGTGTTCTGAATTTAAAAATAATCAAACCGGAAGTTTTCATCCGGAATTTCCTCCTTTTTTTAATTATTAAATCGCTTTAATTAATATATATGTACTATTAATACTAATAGAAATCTCAACGAAACTAATGGGTATGAATAAGAAAATTGGGGAATAAAATTACAGATGACTCAGATACAGAATATCAATTTATTAGAAACTTTTTATAAAATATATATGCAGATGAAGTATAGCATTACTGTGTTTTGGTTTTTACCGATCTATTTCTAAAGAATAGTTCGCCTTTTGGCCAAGATCAAAGTGTAGTATCTGTTCCGATGGATACTTCACTTCATAGACTGGTATTGTCTTGGCCTTCGGGCTTGATTTACGCCGGTCTATGGGTTATCCTGTGCAGTTCTAGGAGGTCCACCCTCCCAGGCTTTGCCTCCCATCTTTGGGGAGGGTTAAGTTTATTGCTTGCTGCCTGAGGCGCCACTACCGAGGAATGCCGACTGGGCTGCCCAGGCAATTTTTTAATGGCCGGAGTGCTCACCTTCTCGGGCGCTGGCTTTTCAAATCCCACTTTCCCGACCTTGTGTCACATCTTACCGCTGTGGGAGGTAGATAAATAACTATATATATATATATATATATATATATATATATATATATATATATATATATATATAAAATTATTAGATCAAACAACAGGGGCAATTCCCGTTTGTTTGTTGCCTAAAGAAGACTCATGGGAGTTGAAAACGTTAGCAGTTTTGGCGAGTTCCTGTTCAGACTCGAATAGAACATTAGATCATTAGTTCGTCAACATGAAAAGATGGATAAAAAAGAAACACACAGTAATTGTTCCTGTTGTTAAATCAAACATGCCCCCCCCCACACACACACATATATATATATATTTGTTTGTTTATTATCTTTGTACGTATGCGTTTCGTTTTTTTTTTAATCGGGACTTGTCAGCATAAAGATATAAGTATTCACTATTGGTCGCCTGACTTGAAACATCGATGCATATATAGCTAGCGACGCCATGCTGTGTTAATATTACACTTACAGTGCCCACCAAATAATAAATTGAACGCAATGACTAACAAAGTTTGATTTTTTAATAATCAAACAGATAGGTATATTTATTGAAAACTAAATTTTTATTTTTACTGTGTTTTTTTTTTAATATATATATATATATATATATATATATATATATATAACACCTACAGCTAGATCAATTTCTGCCCGGAGTGCAGGCATTTTTTTTTGCTAGTTTATACATAAAGTAAAGGATCTACCGTAGTCGAGGGCGACCTGAAGGCCTCTTTTTCAATAGTTAATACACCGACGTGCAGGGGAGGGCGCCACTTCTTTCTCAGGATTACTCCACTTACCATTGCTCCTCACCTTATAATGCTGATATTTTTTTTTTGCAAAGAGGCATTAAGTAACATTTTTTGTTAGTTTTGTTTTTTGTATGACTCGACCGAGGATTGAACTCCGGTCTCCCGGTCCATTAGCGAATATTCTAACCAGTATACTAACCGGTGAGTTAATCATAATACCCCATTTAGGCCATGACTTTTGTCTAGCACCTGCATATAATACTAAATACCAATACATCAATTTGGTAAAAGAGAAACAGTCTACTTTATGACGGCTTCCTGTTTTGAAATCGGAAATAGACAGGCGGTGTTTATAAAAATTGTTACCCATTATATTCTAGACAGTATTTTTTTTTAAAGAGAGTAATTATTAATTTATTTTCATTATTTTTTTTAATTATTATTATTATTATTATTATTATTATTATTATTATTATTATTATTATTATTATTATTTTAACGCATAAAAAATCAAACTGGTTATTATAATTGGACATTTTTATTGTATTTATTTTTTATTACAAATAAGCAAATGAAACTATTTTATAATTGGAATGGTTTTTCTTTTTTGTTTTTCTATATTTTAATAGTATATTTTGAAAATATTTTTAAAATAGTTTATTTACTATTTTTTATGATTGAATTTGTTTTAATTTGAAAATACGTTTAAATAGTTGATATTAAAAATATTTTTAAATACTTTATTTAATTTTTGAAATAGTCTAATAGTTTTTTTTTAAATAGAATTTATCAAAATTTAAATATATTAGACATCATAGTCGTAACGTATCTAATACAGAATATTCCCGAAAAATTGTTTTTTATTCGACGGTGCCAGAGAAACTCCCGTAGAAGACTGGAAGATTTCCGGTCGAAAATGATGACGTACTGTTTCTGATCAACACCCCTTGTCTATCTCCGATTCCAAAACCGGAAGCCGTCATCAAGTAAAATATTTCTCTTTAACCGAAGCTGATAGATGAAATGATTTGTATCAATAGAGCGACAGAGAAAGGGAAATCTTAGTAGCGATGCCATTTCTCTGTTTAATAGTCCTTTTTGTATTGATTTACTCCTCTCCAGGAGTTAGGCACAAGGCCAGTTTTTATCTTACTCCCACAAGTAAGATGTGACCCAAGGTCGGGACGGGAAAGTGGGGTTTAAAAAGCCAGCGCCCGAGAGGTGAGCACTCTGGCCATTTAAAAATTGGCAGAATCGGAATCGGTAATTGTCGCGGAATCAGGAATTTAGAACAGAATCTTTAATTGTGTCGGAATCGGGAATTTTGAAAACGATGGTTGAACCTCTACAGAAGTGGATAATTTAAGAGGACTGCTCAACAAAAAATTGTTAGCATTGGATTTTAAAACGACAATGTATATGTAGATTCCATGAAAAATGCCAGTATACTGAAATCATATGCCATTAATAGGGAGGCGAAGCCTGGGAGGGTGGACCTCCTAGAACTGCACAGGACAGACCCATAGACCGGCGTAAATCAAGCCCCGAAGGCCAAGACAATAACAGTCTATGGGGTGCAGTATCCATCGGAACAGATACTACACTTTGATCTCAGCCAAAAGTCCTCTTTGTAGCCATGTCCAAGTGTTAGCGTGCGTTCTATCGTGGGTTAGACTTATAAATCGTTTATATAGCTATGTATCTTCCTATTTTCACTTCTCACCCTTTTGTTTTCAATTAAGTTTCTCCCTGTATTCAGTATTTTGACGGGAACTTCTATTTCAATGATAAGCCTTTCTGTGTTCTGGGTTTTCTCATTTTTGTAGTTCTTTTTTGTTTAATAAACACAGTGTTTTATATTTACCAGTCCCCTCCCCTCCGTTTGACATAAAGTCAATCAGTATAATCCTTCGTGTGTAGTCGATTGTTTCTGGTCATTAGTTTTCTAGTCTTCTGGTCCATGTGCCTGAGTTCTTCTTTTTGTCCAGCCTATGAAGTGTCAGGAGTATCTTACTAGAGAGAATAGTCTGTTATGTTTTTATTTTAGATTTCTACTATTTAATTAGTTTTCTAAGTTGTTTTGCTCTTTTCAAGTATTTTCTCCAATTTTCTTTTTCATTTCTGTTTTTTTTTATGGTGTCTGCTTCAATACTTTTAGGTATCATGTTCCCCCAGTGTCCCCATCTCCTTCTTAGTTGGGTAGTTCCATGCGCTGCTTTTCTTCTTCTTCTTCTTCTTCTTCTTCTTCTTCTTCTTCTTTTCTTCTTCTTCTTCTTCTTCTTCTTCTTCTTCTTCTTCTTCTTATTATTATTATTATTATTATTATTATTATTATTATTACTATAATTATCATTATTATTATTAATATTATCATTATTATAATTATCATTATATAGAAGTATTATTATTATAATTATATAGAAATATTATTATTGCATAGAAGTATTATTGTTATCATTATATAGAAGTATTATTATTATTATTATTATTATTATTATTATTATTATTATTATTATTATTATTATTATACAGAAGTATTATTATTATTATAATTACATAGAGGTATTATTATTACTATTGTATAGAAGCATTATTATTATAATTATATAGAAGTATTATCATTATTATTATTATATAGAAGTATTATTATTATGATAATTATATAGAAGTATTATCATAATTACTATTATATAGAAGTATTATTATTATGATAATTATAATTATATAGAAGTATTGCTATAAGTATTATCATTGTTATTCAGTATTACTATTATTATTATATAGAAGTATTATTATTATTTATCATTATTATTACTATTGCTATTATTATTATAGTTATTATTATCATTATTATCATTATTATTATTATATAGAAGTATTATTATTATTATATAGAAGTATTATCATTATTATTATGATTATTATTATTATTGTATAGAAGTATCATTATTATAATTACATAGAGGTATTATTATTATTACGATTATATAGAAGTATTATTATTATAATTATATAGAAGTATTATTATTATTATTATTATTATTATTATATAGAAGTAGTATTATTATTATAATTATAGAGAGGTATTATTATAATTACTATAATATAGAAGTATTATTATTATGATAATTATAATTATATAGAAGTATTGCTATTATTATCATTATTATTTAGTATTACTATTATAATTATATAGAAGTATTATTATTATTTACTATTATTATTACTATTGCTATTATTATAGCCATTATTATTATCATTATTATCATTGTTATTATTATATAGAAGTATTATTATTATTTTTATTATCATAATATAGATGTATTATTCTAATTATAATTATATTAAAGTATTATTATTATAATTATTTTATCATATAGAAGTAAAATTATTTTTATTATAATTATATAGTAATATTACTATTATTATTATATAGAAGTATTATTATTATTTAGTATTAATATTACTATTATTATTATGTAAATATTATTATTATTATTATTTGCTATTATTATTACTATTACTATTATTATTACTATTATTTTTATTACTATTATTATTAAAATTATGTATATAAGTATTATTATTATTATTATTATTATTTATTATCATTACTACTATTACTATTACTACTCTAACTATTATTATTATTTACTATTATATAGAAGTAATAGAAATTTATTATTTTGACATCTAATTTACATTCGTTTTTTTTTGGTGTGTACAGACGGACGTATGTAAATTAGAATACGGCACTGAAATAAGCGAGTGATTCTTTCTCTAAAAACTCAGAGAGATATTAAGAAGTATCATAGAGTGGTGTAATCATCATACAATGAGAGAAGGCGAAAGGAATAAATAGATAGCTAAGAGAGAGGGGGATGGGTCACTTGTTCAGTTAATTACAGATAGCAGTTAGAACAATTGAAGCAATCTTTTTCAAACATAACTCAATCCCAAAACTAAGGTATATTTTTGCATGTATTTTGTGCGATTAAAGTATATATAGAGAGAATAAGCCTCAGCGAAACAAATGTTTATTCATTCAGCTTTAGTATAATAATAGATATATAAAAAGCCTTTTTTTCATTCTCGTGATGCAAAGGATACCAATGTGAGGGAGTGCAGTCTATAGTAAAGCAAAGGTTGCGCAATCACGACCGCACATCTTCTGAACCTTCATTGCTTGAGTTCAATGTCAAGGAAAAGTTCAGGATGACTTGAAACAATGCCAGGATAAGCTACACAAAAGACTGATTAATTTCGGAATTTTCTTTCTCCTAGAATGGTTGTACAACGATGGTCTAACAGCCGAGTCTACCTTAATATTTAATCCATAGCTGGAAAGAGTATTTATTGATTAAAGTCTTTCCGAAGGATATTAGAGAAAGTTGAAATGAGTTTATTGCTTACAGTGAGCGATGTTCACTGAGGCATATAATGGGTACATTATTATACGGAGTATCCTTGTTGTTGTTATCATAGAATGCCCTTTGTATCAGGTTTCTACGTTGTATCGCGTCTCTAGTTTCTAGGCGGGCACTTCGGAGTGCTTTCTCTCCGATGTCAGGTTTTCAGGTCGTTAAAAACACGGCCGTAAACAACATGGCAGGCACTTCCTTTTTCGGGTAAGAATTTCTGCTTCGTCATTCCCTCGTTTTCTTTTCTATCGATTTCAAATACGCATTCGAAAAAGCACTCGAGACATTTCCCGCCTTCCGTTTCACACTGTTTTCTTCCAATCCGCAGCGACGCCAGAATATTAAGAAATGATATTCGTAGGATGCGTCCATTCGATCTGCGCGTTTAGCGAGGAAAGGACTATTTCACAATTAAATCTGACAGACTATTGAAAATGTTATTCATAAAATAGTGTGATAGACTGTTAAAAATGCTATTTATGCTAAAGTGCGACAGATTACTGGAAATACTATTTCAAACTAAAGCGTGACAGACAATTGAAAATGTTATTTCAAACTAAAGCGTGACAGACTATTAAAAATGCTATTTATACTAAAGCGTGACAGACAATTGAAAAGTGCTATTTCAAACTAAAAGGTTTCATACTATTGAACATTCTATTTCAAACTGAATCGTGACAGCCTAATGAAAAATGCTATTTCAACTAAAGTATGACAGACTATTGAACATTCTACTTCGAACTAAAGCGTGACACATTGAAAATCTTATTTCAAGATAAGGCGTGATAGACTATTGAAAATATTGTTTCGAATTAAAGCGTGACAGACTATTTAAAATGTTAATTCAAACTAATGTGTGATAGACTATTGAAAATGCTATTTAAAATTAAGTGTGACAGACTATTCAAAATACTATTTCGAACTAAACTGTAGCAGACTATTGAAAATGCTGTTTCAAATTAAGCGTGACAGACTATTGAAATAATATTTCGAGCTAAACCGTGACACATTAATTTTTCTATAATATCTTTTGTTGGATTAACT
The DNA here is from genome assembly GCA_963556195.1 of Sepiola atlantica. NCBI lineage: Eukaryota > Metazoa > Mollusca > Cephalopoda > Sepiida > Sepiolidae > Sepiola > Sepiola atlantica. Next base: position 36,465,032 of record OY744551.1, on the reverse strand, counting down.
TCATGTATATATATATATATATATATATATATATATATATATATATATATATATATATATATATATATATATATGCGTGTGTGTGTGAGTGTTAACCCTCCGTCAAGTATTCCCATTGATATAATAATAATATACCGTCTCAATCGGCTATGTTAAAAAAAAAAAATAACAAACAGGAAACGTCTCAAACTGGAAAGTTTAAAAAATAAAAGAAAGAAAAAGAAAACGTATCATCTGTATAGGAGGAAGAAAGTAAAAAGAAAGAACACGTCTCATTATAGAAATAGAGTGATTAATTTCTTTCAGACGGCGGGGTGGACTCTTACTTGCTATTTGCTTTCTCCCGTCCGGCAGTTTTTACTCGGTAGCTTTTGTGTGACGGTACGGATTTATATATATATATATATATATATATATATATATATATATATATATATATATATAAATAATTACAAGTGATTTTTCTAAGATAAAACAGACTATCGTAAGTACTATTTCAGACTTAAGCGTGGTAGAGTATTAACATTTTATTTCATACTAAATCGTGACAGACTATTGAAAATTCTATTTATACTAAAGCGTGACAGACTATTTGAAATCCTTTTTTAATAAAAGCGTGACAGGCTATTGAACATGTTATTTTGTACATTAGCATGACAGACTATGAAAATGCTATATATAACTAACGTCTGACAAGTTATTGAAAATTCTTTTTCAAACTAACGTGTGAAAGACTATTGAAAATGCAATTTCGAACATGAACTGACACACTATTAAAAATGTTATTTTATACTAAAACGTGTCAGACTATTGAAAATACATTTTGAACTAATACGTGACAGAATATTAGAAAATGCTATTTCACACTAACGCTTGACAGACTATTGAAAATACTATTTTGAACTAATACGTGACAAAATATTTAAAATACCTTTTTGAACTAATACGTGACAGAATATTGAAAATACTATTTTGAACTAATACGTGACAAAATATTTAAATACCCTTTTGTAACTAATACGTGACAGACTATTGAAAATACTATTTTGAACTAATACGTGACAAAATATTTAAAATCCCTTTTTGAACTAATACGTGAGAGAATATTGAAAATACTATATTGAACTAATACGTGACAAAATATTTAAATACCCTTTTGTAACTAATACGTGACAGACTATTGAAAATACTATTTTGAACTAATACGTGACAAAATATTTAAAATACCTTTTTGAACTAATACGTGACAGAATATTGAAAATACTATTTTGAACTAATACGTGACAGAATATTTAAATACCTTTTTGAACTAATACGTGACAGAATATTGAAAATACTATTTTTAGGTATCATGTTCGCCCAGTGTTCCCATCTCCTTCTTAGTTGGGTAGTTCCATGCGCTGTTCTTTAAATTCCTATTTTGAAACGATAGGTGACAAACTATTGAAAATACTATTTCAAACTAAAGCGTGACATGCCGACCGATGCGCTGACAGACAAAGCCGCCCAAGAGACAGAAAAAAGCAACACGTCCACAACTCTTTTAAGAAAGAATCCAGTCTCTCGCCGTCTCCACACTGGCGGGATTCCCATTGTTGGTCGAGATCTTTAATCCGGCCGTCAGCGCGAAATCGTCGTCTCGGCCGACAACAAGCTAAAGACACTTGCACCACCATCAAGTCTTGTTTTCCTGTTTCTTTTTTTTTTCTTTTCAGAAAACTGGACGCTGTCATTTTTTTCTTGTTGATTGGCGGCCACGTGTCGATTCTTCGACGACAAGAGTTTACACTTTCAATTCAATATTCAACATCAGGAACTGTCACTTTCCCTCTTTTTAGGCTCGTCGAGAAACGCCATTTAATTACGAGTTCGAATTTTAAATGAAACGCAGTGAAACTGCAACGTGTATCTCTTCAGGCTAACACTGTATTGATTTACTCCTCTCCAGGAGTTAGGCACAAGGCCAGTTTTTATCTTACTCCCACAAGTAAGATGTGACCCAAGGTCGGGTCGGGAAAGTGGGGTTTAAAAATTGCCTGGGCAGCCCCGTCGGCATTCCCCGGTAGGGGCGCCTCAGGCAGTAAGCAATAATCTTACTCCTCCCCAAAGAGGGGAGGCGAAGCCTGGGAGGGTGGACTTCCTAGAACTGCACAGGACAGACCCATAGACCGGCGTAAATCAAGACCCGAAGGCCAAGACAATACAAGTCTATGGGGTGCAGTATCCATCGGAACAGATACTACACTTTGATCTTAGCCTGTAGCGTAGATCCTGGCTTAGATAGGATATAGAAGACAGTCGCCCCTTTAAAAAAATTTAAAAACATATTTCACCCCAAACAGGGCAGGCCGCCACTATAGACGTAATGGGTTACTGAGAATTTGGGTGTGGGTTTTGGGTGTCCCTCCAAGTTGGCAGCGAGATGTCTGTTTACATTAGTTTTAAAGTTTTGCATGTCGGTATTGTCGGGGAGCAGAGAGGGAGTTCCAAAGACCAGCAACACGAGGAACGAAGCTATTGGAGTAGAAGGCTCTCCGGTATCTGGGGACCTCCACAGTGAATGGATGGGATTGAGCTGATTGTCGAGTTGGTCTAGTGAATTTACGTCGAGAGGGCACCAGAGTAGCCAGTTCATCAGAGCACAATCCATTGAAGTACTTGTAAAACATGCACAAGGATGCTACATCGCGGCGATAGGACAGGGGCTGGGGCTTGTTTGACAGTGAGGGACCTATTAAGTTGGCAGCTCTTTTTTGGACCTTGTTAAGGAGGGAGAGACTAGTGGATGATGCACCAGCCCAGATGTGGCAACAATACTCCATGCATGGGCGGATGGTGGCTTTTTAGAGGGGGCACCAAAGTAGCCAGTTCATCGGAAATTACCTAAAGCCACGCTGACAATTTAAAAAGTTTATAAGTAGCGAATGAGAAAATTTGACAAATAATGATTGTTGTGTATAATTGAAAATAGGTCACCATTTTGCAAGTGCTAAAGTCACTAAAAGGGTGTTGTTAACAAAAGAGAGAAAAACATCGTTAATGAACCAAATTTATGTATATATTAATACAAATTTTAAGTGGTGTGGATTATATTTTGAGTGTGCAAGTTGTGCGTTAGAAAAGTTCAAAGTTCTTGTGTTTGTAGAATGTTCGAAGTGTGGAAGAAGACACGAGTGTCAGAAGTGTGCATGTATAGATGCTTGTTTTCTACGTATTCTTTTTTCTTCGGGGATAGTAGATTTTTTTATCTTTTCGGCCAGGATTTCATTGGATGTTTTGCTCCACTTTTCAAACTTTGAGTAGTCGTAGCAAAACAATAGCACCTTCTTTTGTGTAACAGTCCATTATTAACGGAGACTGTACACTAGTGTATATATATATATATATATATATATATATATATATATATATATATATATATATATATATATATATAAATAAATTCCCGAAACAGTTTTTCATGGTAAACAACTGATGATCCCTTAAATAATGTTAGAAGCAAACTAATATAATAACTGTAAAAATTAAATTGACTTACATGAGTGATTTTCCACTGAACGACTTGGGACTTAAGGTTATTTAAAAAAAAAAGTTTTAATGGTTGAGAAACTTCTGAGACTATATATATGTATATATATTATAATTATTTTCACAATTAGACAACACAGCCCACACAAACACTGAAAGCCACAAACCGGAAGTCCTAGACTCAAGTTTCGCCATCCCTTGGGCTCATCAGTAGAACATATCCGAACTCAGGATTCGAAGCCCGATGATTATGAGCCTAAGAGTGTGCGAAACTCGAGTCTACAACTTCCGGTTTGTGGCTTTCATGGTTTGTGTGGGCTGCGGCGTTGTCTTATTGGTGAAATAATTATATATATCAGCTCACATTCAAAATCTTATATATATATATATATATATATATATATATATATATATATATATATATATAAGACGTGCATATACATTTACATGTATATATACACAGACATGAAAGAAGTTAATAGACACTGTTATTATCATTAAAAACGAACACTGCTGTCAGATGATCTCGATGGACCTCGGCAAGATAATATTGATTATTTTACCTCGCTACTTAGATAGTAGTTAAAGTGGAATCCCGATGTTTGACGCTGATTGTCTAACTTTACATTAAACTATACTATGGCTTCTCGGTGTCATAGAAAAATGGTTATACATTTCGGTCTGTTCGTAAAGTAGTAAGCAATTCTGATCTGTTGTCAATAGTTGAAAGAAAATGAGTGAATAAAAAGCTGTGCCATTACGAAATGATTAAATTAGAATTAGTTGCCTTTACTGGGTGCATTTCATATTAATAAAATAAGTTTTCCGATTATTATTGGATTTACGTATTTTGCTAAATTCATATTAATGGTCAGCCTAATTTGACATTTAATGGTCAGCCTAATTTGGACATTTAATGGTCAGCCTAATTTGGACATGTAATGGTTCATGAAGTTCAACTCGTTTTTATATACTATCGAGTCACTGTTTATCAAAGCCCAAAGGCCACTCGAGGATAAGGGTTACTGGGTGTCTCAGGTAAACGGTGAAATAGCACGTTGAGGATTGATAACGATGGTTAAGACTGGGCAGGATTTGATTATTTACGAGGACGGCTATACACAACTTTGTTAACATTGGACTTGAAAACGACCCTGTTGTAGTCAGCTGGGAAGCAGCCCCGTGGTATTGTGCTCCACAGGCGGGTAGTTCTAGGAAAGAAACTTTGTTCATGGAAATTCCGTTTAGTTTTAGTAACACAGAATAAGAAAGGAAAATTATTTACAGTGGTTGTAGCTAGACGAGTTTTTATTGCGAATATTTTACAGGGGGGGGGGCATGGATTTGAGTTCAACTGAGCATCAACCGTGAAAATAACGATAGAGTAGAGAAAGACTAGCAACCACTTCTATGTGAGAAAGACGCGGTAGAGAAGAGAAGAGGACATCCCCACTAGATTTCGAAGTCGGTTTTGTACTTTGCCAAGTCAGGAAAGGATGCTCTGAGCAACGCCTCCAGATGTGGTTACAGTACTCCATCTTAGGACGTAAGCAAGCGCTGTACCAGACGACCTGTGGCCCATTAGGTCAATATTTGTTACATATTTTATTAAATATATAATTTGGTAGCTTTAATATTGGTTGGTAAAACAACAGTTACTTCTGCTGCTACTGCTGTTGTTGTTGGCGCGAATTGTACTTTTGCACAGAGCGCATGAAAATCGTGTCTCAGGGTTATCTGGTCTACATGAAGCTCTCTTCATTCGCCGCAGCTATTCGTTAAACCGGCAAGATTGCAGATTGTTACCCTCGACATAGAGAGCAGCAAGCCAACAGTTGCATACGAAGCCGGGGAAGCTTTGACCCAGAACATAGATGAGCAGAAGCAACGTTGTTACGTTAACTCGATTGATTTACGGTTCTACACGTGACATATCGATCGCTGATTGATCCCATCCCGAATTTTAACCAGAGCCTAGTTAGCCAACTTGGTATTTATCTACCCCCCAAAGCGGTAAGATGTGACACAAGGTCGGGAAAGTGGGATTTGAAAAGCCAGCACCCTAGAGGAAGAAGAGCAATCTGGGCGTCAAAAATGCCTTAGCAGCCCCGTCGGCATTCCCTGGTAGTGGCGCCTCAGGCGATTAGAAATAAATTAATCCCTTCTCAAAGTGTGAGAGGGCAAAGCCTGGGAGAGTGGACCTCCTAGAACTGCACAGGACTACCTCAGACTGTCGGAATCAAGGCCCGAAGGCCAAGACGATACCGGTCTCAAGAGTGCAGCATCCATTGAAACAGATACTACACTTTGATCTCAGACAAATGGCAGAGTTGCGGTCTTAATATCACTGAATGCGGCTGCTGCTTTCAAACAGAAGTACACAGAGAAAAAGCTAAAAATAAATAATATTGTACTTAAAGTTTTATTATAGAATTAAACTGTTATCTGAAAATCATACATTTAAAAAATATTTGGACCTTTCAAAAAAAAAAAAAAAAATTTTCAATGAAAAAAATAACTGTGGATTTTAGTTAGTGTGTTTGTGGGTTCGAGCTCTGTCAGAATATTGCATCACTTTCACTTTTTCGTCTTTTCGTGTCTTCGAAAAATGTAGTTATATGACTTTCCACTTAGCATGTCCCTATAAATCTGGTCTCTAATTCATATAAGCCCCATACGTCTCAGTGGCAATGTGCCTAGTTTTACGTGAATAAAAATTAAAATAAATTCTGCGTTTAGTGATTGAGTGTCTTCCACTGAATCCATGGTGTTTCCGAGCCAGTAAGGAACTACGGAAGAAGGATTTCCACGTCAATAAGAGGGTGTAATTATAGCCGAGCTGAAAGACAAACAATGTCCAGAAGATCAAAATATACCAGTATTGATTTACTCCTCTCCAGGAGTTAGGCACAAGGCCAGTTTTATCTTACTCCCACAAGTAAGATGTGACCCAAGGTCTGGTCGGGAAAGTGGGGTTTGAAAATTGCCTGGGCAGCCCCGTCGGCATTCCCCGGTAGGGGCACATCAGGCAGTAAGCATTAAACTTACTCCTCCCCAAAGAGGGGAGGCGAAGCCTGGGAAGGTGGACCTCCCAGAACTGCACAGGACAGACCCACAGACCGGCGTAAATCAAGCCCCGAAGGCCAAGACAATACCAGTCTATGGGGTGCAGTATCCATCGGAACAGATACTACACTTTGATCTTACAGTAGCCTGCCAAACGTGGAGCATAAAAAGATGGCAACGGCCCCACCCGAATCCAACACTGACCATGCTAACTCGAAATATTGAAGAACTATCCGCAACTAAAGAAGAACTTGTTGCAAAACTTGGCAGTGAGCATCAGTGTGATATTTTCTGCCTACAAGAAACTCAACGTTAACATGTTTTACTGATCAGTAAGCACTTATCAAGATAAAAAGCCACTCGATGATAAGGATTAACGACATGGGTAGATTTTATAATAATTATTTTCTTTTATGGAAATCGCTCCAGACAAGGCATGAAGCCACTGTATGTAAAGAGATAACAAGAATGAAAGATGATTGTCGCAAAGACAGATGATTTCTATTGGCCTTCGTCTTGAAAAAAAAATTATAGGTAGGAGGAAAACAGTCAGCAAGAAGAGAGTTCCACAAGCCTGCAGTTCTTGGAAAGAAGCTACTGGAATAGGAAGCTGTATTACAATTAGGTATCAAAACAGCGAATTGGTGGAGACTACTAGACCAACGAGTCAAACGAGCTGGAACAAAGGAAGCAGGGAATAGACCAGACAATTCTGAAGAACACACACCATAATGGTATTTATAGAAACGACTAAGACTACCAACATCACGTCTGTGTGTGTGTGTGTGTGTGTGTGTGTGTGAAAAAGAGAGAGAGAAAGAGAGAGAGAGAGAGCGAGAGATAGAAAGAGAGAGAAGGTGCAGAGAAGAAGAAACGGCGGGCCCAATGAAATTACATATGCATTTTCTGCATCTTAACAAGAACCCTCAAATGAGACAGAGATCCACGAGTCCAACTATGACAACAGTACTCCAGATTGCCAGTTGAATGATGAAGAATATTATCAGAGGATTGAAAATGATGAATGAAATGAAAACAAACTGATTACTTATGGAGACGGTTTATAAAAAGTATTCGTTTGCATTAGATTTGAAGACGACCATGTTGTAATCTATAGTGAAGCAGTCCTCTGGTAATGTGTTCCACAGACAGAACATTCTTGAAAAAGGATTCTATTCGTGGAAATTCTGCCCGACGCTAAAAACACGAAATGAAAAATGGCAATTTCTTTTCTTAGTTGTAGTAATAAAAAGAGTTCTGGCTGTGAATGTCTTACAAAGAGGAACCAGAGATTGAAGCTCAGTCGAGCACCTTCCATGGAAATAATGATAGAGTAGAGAAAGACTAGCAACGTCTCCTCTGTGAGAAAAGAAACTGTAAACAACAGAATAGATTATTCTCCACTAGATTGCAAAGTCGATTTTGCATTCTACAGTGCTGCGAGCCGAAATTTTTTTTTTCAAGAAAATTTCTCCAGACAAGGCATGAAGCCACTTGATGTAAGGAGCTAAAAAATACTACTTCAAGGTCAAAAACTAGCCAACGATAAGTGTTAGATGAATAGATTCTGACCTAGAAAACAGCAATGCTTTCCCCTTTGTCAGAAAACTCGCGCATTGAATGTGAAAACTAAAAGAAAATGTAAGAGAAGCGAGTTACGAGGCTGCCGAAAGTAAACCAAGAATTCACTTTCTATTCTCCTTCAAGACTAAGATCAATAGGCATCTCTTTTGCGATTATCATGTTTCGTTCTTGTTAGCTCCTTACATAAAGTGACTTCATGCCTTGTCTGGAGCGATTTCCATGATAAAAATGATAACATATAAAAATGTGCACTACTTGAAGTAAACAAGGGAACACTAGAAACAACGGGAGACATAGAACTACCCAAATGAGAAGTGCTGAAGCACTTAGTGAACGCTATTTTAAACACATTAATCCCAAAGGAAAGTAAACTCAAGGTACACTTTCCACATGTGGCAGCTGTATTCCATCTTAGAAAGTATCTAACTTATATGTAGTTAGAATAGTTGCATTAGGCGTCAAGCACTTTCTAAAGCGGTAGCAGTATCCAACCCTTCGTTCAGCAACCTTAGCAACAGATCTGATGTAAGTTTTTTTCCAAAAAACCGTCTAGCTACAACCACTGTAACTAATTTCCACTTCTCTCTCTCTCTCTCTCTCTCTCTCTCTCTCTCTCTCTCTCTCTCTCTCTTAGCCTAAAACTAAACGAAACTTCGATGAACAAGGCTTCTTTGCAAGAACTACTCTTCTGTGGAACACAATACCGCGGGGCTGATTCCCAGCTGATCACGGCAGGGTCGTTTTCAAGTCCAATGTAAACAAATTCTTGCTGAGCGGTCCTCTTAAATTTTCACCATCGTAACCAACCATCACGGTGTTGTCTCACCGTCCACCTGACACTCATTAACTTTTATCCTCGAGTGGCGTTGAGCCTTGATAAGTGGTGAATTTTTGGTAGAAAAAAGGTCTGGAGTCAAAGTCAGTCTTATGAGCTTATCAATGCAAAGAGCTTCCTCAATGGGCGTGCCATTCATTTCAGCTGAGGTAAGACAGAGAACCGAAAGTTGGTGTTTTCTTTTTCTCAGGACTAGTCACCGTACGAAGGCGCGAGGCGAGCCTGTTAATCAAGGGAGGCGCCAGAGCGCTCTATCCCTTTAATAGACGCACGAATAGCCTATGCTAGAAATCTCATTTCTTTGATCAGTCATAACTCAAAAACCAATTAACCAAATTAGTTAAAACTTTGCACAAAATTTTCATTTGATAGGTTCTATAAGTGTGTAGAATTTCAGCATCATTAGTCAAGGCAACCCAGAGATCCAGAAAGGTCAGGAGTGATTTTGTGTTATCCGTGTGTACGTACGTACGTGTGTGCCACCCTGTATCTCATCCCCTATTTGATAGATTCAGCTGATTTTTTGGCAGAGATAGAGGTTCTAGGGTCTAGTTGATGGCATTTTAATTTCAGTTTACCATATACCTTAGTTTTCCAGAAAATTAAAAAAAAAAAAAAATACCATTGTCTTGAGGCATAGCCTTTACAAAAGTAGTGACATTCCATGATAAATGCCAGTATACTGAAATCATATGCCCTTAATAGGGTTAAGATGAAAATTCATATACACTAAATGTACAAAAGCAAGGAAATTCCCAAATTTTTACACTTTTATTGTCATTAAGGGTATGACTACATATCAACCAAACCATTTCATTATCACATACTACAGTATAAATCTCTATGCATGAGTGGATGAAGTGTGTGAGGTGCGCTGAATAAAAATTCCTACCAGTAAAATACATAGTCCTGTTGTGCTCGCATACCCTTAATGACAATAAAAGTGTAAAAAATTGGGAATTTCTTTGCTTTTGTACATTTAGTGTATATGAATTTTCATCTTAACCCTATTAAGGGCATATGATTTCAGTATACTGGCATTTATCATGGAATTTCAATAGCAACAATAGCGTAAATATGTTGTTTGATAGTGGCTAATAGCAGACATAGAGACGTTTAGAGAATACGCGAGGGAGAAGAGTAGGTGAAACAGATGGGGGAGAAAGACAGGAAATTATACACGTTTTGATGTAGGGAGAGGTGTTAGAGAGCGAGTTATAACAGGTGACAGAGAGAGAGATGGACACACGAGTTGGCAGTAAATGAAATAAAAACAGCCGAGAGAGAGAGGGGAGAGGAGAAGGGGAGAGAGAGAAAGAGAGAAAGAGGGAGAGAGAGAAAGAGAAAGAGAGAAGAGGGAGAAATGTAGAGAGAGAAAGAGAGAGAGAGAAAAGAGAGAGAGAGAAAAGAGAGAGAAAGAGAAAGAAAGAGAGAGAAAGAGAGAGAGAGAAAGAGAGAGAGATGGACACACGAGTTGGCAGTAAATGAAATAAAAACAGCCAAGAGAGAGAGAGAGAAAGAGAGAGAGAAAGAGAGAAAGAGGGAGAGAGAGAAAGAGAGAAAGAGAGAAAGAGAGAAAAAGGGAGAGAGAGAAAAAGAAAAGAAAGAGAGAGAGAGAAAGAGAGAGAGAGAAAGAGAGAGAGATGGACACGAGTTGGCACTAAGTGAAATAAAGACAACCGAGAGAGAGAGAGAGAGAGAGAGAGAGAGAGAGAGAGAAGGAGAGACAGAAAGAGAGAGAGAGAGAGGGGGGGACAGAAGGAGAGAGAGAAAGCAATAACGAAAAAGAGAAATAGAAAAATAGCTGAATTCGGGCCTTTCAGTAGCAGCAAACTGTAGTTAAGTAGCTGGATTAGTGGTGAGAGGGCCTGCTTAAACCCATACGTTAGTAATCTAGACGTGTTAATAAATTACTAGTTCAATGTAAGAACTACTATAATTATACTTGTAAGTTATATTAAGTTAAATAAATAATTAAAATAATGCCTATGCATATTTAGTTTCTTTGAGCGCCAAATATTTCTAAGTATAAAGTAAATTATTTGAATAATGCTAACCCATATTATTTTATTTTGAGCGCCAAATATTTCTAAGTATAAAGTAAATTATTTGAATAATCCTAACTCATAGTATGTTATTTTGAACGCCAAATCTGTCTTTGTTTGGAGTAAATTATTTGAATAATCCTAACTCATCTCATGTTATTTTAGCGCCAAATCTGTCTTAGTATAAAGTAAATTATGTGAATACTCCTAATCATATTATTTTATTTTGAACGCCAAATCTGTCTTAGTATAAAGTAAATTATGTGAATACTCCTAACTCATATTATTTTAGTTTGAACGCCAAATCTTTCTTAGTATGAAGTAAATTATTTGAATAATCCTAACTCATCTCATGTTATTTTGAGCGCCAAATATTTCTAAGTATAAAGTAAATTATGTGAATACTCTTTACTCATATTACGTTATTTTAGCGCCAAATCTGTCTTAGTATAAAGTAAATTATGTGAATACTCCTAATCATATTATTTTATTTTGAACGCCAAATCTGTCTTAGTATAAAGTAAATTATGTGAATACTCCTAATCATATTATTTTATTTTGAACGCCAAATCTGTCTTAGTATAAAGTAAATTATGTGAATACTCCTAATCACATTATTTTATTTTGAACGCCAAATCTGTCTTAGTATAAAGTAAATTATGTGAATACTCCTAATCATATTATTTTATTTTGAGCGCCAGATTTGTTTTAGTATGAAGTAAATTATTTGAATAATCCTAACTCATCTCATGTTATTTTGAGCGACAAATATTTCTAAGTATAAAGTAAGTTATGTGAATACTGCTAACTCATATTACGTTATTTTGAGCGCCAAATATTTCTAAGTATAAAGTAAATTATTTGAATAATCCTAACTCATTTTATTTTGAGCGCCAAATATTTCTAAGTATAAAGTAAATTATTTGACTAATCCTAACTCATATTATGTTATTTTGAGCGCCAAATATTTCTAAGTATAAAGTAAATTATTTGACAAACCTTAACTCATATTATGTTATTTTGAGCATCAAATATTTCTAAATATAAAGTAAATTATTTAAATAATGCTAACCCATATTATGTTATTTTGAGCGCCAAATCTATCTCGGTCGAAAGTAAATTATTTAAATAATGGCGTCGCATATTTAGTTTCTTTTGATCGCTAAATATTTCACAGTATAAAGTAAATGATAGCGTTTGGGATATATGATGAAAATATGAAAAAAAAAAGAAAGTCCCTTTGTTGGATTTCTCTATGGAAAGTTCCTGGCTTTTCCAAAAAGGGTTATTTTTGTGAGAATTCTTTGTGCTTACAGTTTTGGAAGCTCTCGACGTTAGCCTCAGATGTCGCGGCCAAAATGCGTTGTTGACTTGATATTCACTCTTTAATGTTTCAAAGTAAATAAAAAAAGTGGCTTTGCTTTTTTGTTTATCTGCGTTGTTGGTTTCGAAAAAGAGGGACCTTTCTTCTTGCCCGTCTTTTGACGCGCGGACATTCTTTGATGTTTTCTTTAACGTTCTTATCCCAAACTGAACGCGCTCTATTTATTAGTATTTACCATTTTTTCGAAGCGGTGCCCTTTATTAAGGTTATTGAACATGTTATATTCTACATCTCTGGCCAATGAGGACGCGATACTGTTGTTTTGAAGAAAC
>OY744551.1:36394818-36449818 GCA_963556195.1 Sepiola atlantica | reverse complement strand
TTTTAAGACCTTTACACTCTGGGTTATTTTGTTATTTATAACTACTTACCAAGTTATATCACTTGTACAAGATATGTACGTTGGAATAAACTGACTATTTTAAGACATTTACACTCTGAGTTATTTTGTTATTTATAACTACTTACCAAGTTATATCACTTGTACAAGATATGTACGTTGGAATAAACTGACTATTTTAAGACCTTTACACTCTGGGTTATTTTGTTATTTATAACTACTTACCAAGTTATATCACTTGTACAAGATATGTACGTTGGAATAAACTGACTATTTTAAGACATTTACACTCTGAGTTATTTTGTTATTTATAACTACTTACCAAGTTATATCACTTGTACAAGATATGTACGTTGGAATAAACTGACTATTTTAAGACCTTTACACTCTGGGTTATTTTGTTATTTATAACTACTTACCAAGTTATATCACTTGTACAAGATATGTACGTTGGAATAAAATGTACTATTTTAATACCTTTACACTTTATTTTGTTATTTATAACTACTTACCAAGTTATATCACTTGTACAACATATATACGTTGGAATAAACCGTACTATTTTAAGACCTTTACACTCTAGGTTATTTTGTTATTTATAACTACTTACCAAGTTATATCACTTGTACAAGATATGTATGTTGGAATAAACCGTACTATTTTAAGACCTTTACACTCTGGGTTATTTTGTTATTTATGATTACTTACCAAGTCATATCATATGTCATAACAGATACTACACTTTGATTTGTAAGCCGAAGGCCAGAAAGTACAGAAAAGTCTAAAATGTTAATTTTCTGTACGAAGTAAATATGAGGTGTTTTTGAAAAAAACAAATCTAATTCCGACACGAAGTCAATTTGTTTGTTTCATCGTGTTAAATAGGTGTGTGTATAGGTTGGGGGTTAGTGAAGAGAACCTGATCATGTTCAAGCCGTGAGGGTGCAGCGGTCGTAATTGGATACAACGGAAATGGGGTGGCGGAAATTTTATTTTCCGGGAGAGAAGATGGTGGGGGCGATTCTTCTGGCAGAAAAGAAAAAGGAAGGGGATCATAAGTGATGATGCGTGGAAGGGGTGGGGATTAGGGAGGTTGGAATGAGAGGGAGGTAAAACGAAGATGTTTATGAAAAGAAGTAGATGGAGGAGAAGAGAAAGGGGAGAACAATTATTGGGATTGAAATTGTTTGTTTTACGACATATCAACCCTATAAGTTATTTTGTGCCATACAATTTATTTATAAAAGAGACATCTGATAAGTTCGAGAAAGTTTTAAAATTAAATTTTTTTTTTTTTTTACTGAAGTTCACCCCTAAACAAGGCACACTGTCACTGAGACGCACGGAGCTACTGTGAATTAGGGAATCTTATGTGGAGAGTTTTGCAGCGAGGCGCTTGCTTACATTACATTTAAATGTATGTATGTTAGTACGGTCGGTGAAACAAGGAGCAGGAAGGGAATTCCAAAGGCCATCAGTACGAGGAAAGAAGCTGTTAGAGTAGAAAGCCCTCCGGCATCTGAGGACCTCAACAGTTTAATGGGTTGGGCCTTGCTGACTGACGGATTAATTAAGGGTATTTACGTCGGGAGGGCACATTCGTTGGAGCACATTCCATTAAAGTACTTGTAAAAGAAGCACACGGCAATCACAAGGATGAAACATTGCGGCGATGGGACATAGGCTGGAGCATGCTTGATAGTGATAGACCTATTAGATTATAGACTCTTTTTTGGACCCTATCCAAGAGGGGTGGGGGCTAGCGTTTGGTGCACCAGCCCAGATCTGACAACAATACTCCATGCATAGACAATGGTGGTTTTATAGAGATGTAGGATACTGACAGGTGTGAGAAGTTTTCTTGCTCTGTAGAGGGAGCCCACCTTCTTTGCAGTAGACTCGGCAATGTCATCTATGTCTTTGTTCCAAGACATGTTACCTGTGAATGTTAGTCCTAGTAGTTTGAATGACGAACTCTCAGGTAGGATGCTATTAGACATCACATTTGGTACTTTTACAGGTTAGGCCCCACACTAACTTTGACCCTGACCCTGACCCTGATCCTGACCCTGACCCTAACCTTAACTCTAACCTTACCCCTAACCCTAACCCTAACCCTAACCCTCACCCTGACCCTAACACCTATCCTGACCCTAACCCTAACGCCGGTGTCAAAGTTAGCGTGGGTCCTAATCTGTGAAAGCACCCCGCATTTAATCTATTAAGTTATTTAATTGTATATTTAACTTCTATGGAAGCTAAAAGTGACTTATTTTATTTTGGTAATTTATTATTTTTTGGGTAGGCACATTTTTTACACGTATGCTGAGGTTTGGTGCATGGTAGTATTTCTTGCGGGTATTCCTATATTGTGTGCAGTTAGTTAAATTATGTTAGACTGTGAGTAGTTGGTCGTAGAAGGTGCACTGAAGTACAGCTTCCGTTTTGAATAAGTATGTACTAAGATACGTCTGTCCGATTCATACTCTACTTAATACAATGTCTTGTCTTCGATCGGATAGCATTTCTACGTTTTCTCTTCCAACTTTTTGTCGATGCTCGTATGATTTGTGGTCTGGTAACATACCTCATTATTTGACATTTTCTTTTCATGCATCATATGATTTTAGGTTTTTGAACTGCGGGATGTTGCAGCAACATTCGACACTTTACAAAAAGTAAACGATATATCAGGAAGTGCTGGGGAGCGTTGTGAAGCCCTTGATGGACGAGATCGCCACCGGACGCCCTTACGTCTACCAGCAGAATTCCGATCTTGCACATAAAACCAAGACAACCCAGACGTGGCTGCTCAAATGTGCATCACAGCTGGTCGCCGGACTTATGGAACGCCCTCCTCACTCGACTGCAACCCTCTTGACTATTTATTCTGGAACGTGGTCAAGACGAAAAAGCACACCCACAACACGGTGGACTCTATGAAAGCTACCATCGTAGAGTCGTTCGCCGCTATAGATAAGGACATGGTCGCCAAAGCGTGTGACCCATTTCGCGGCCACCTTGAGATGGTCGTCTCCGCCGGCGGCAGTCACATAAAAAATAATGTAGTACGTAGCTCTAACTGTTGCTAAAGAAACTGTCGGGTCTCTGCATATACAACTTCTGTTTTTATTGCTTATTTTGTTTACTTTTTGTCAAGTATCAGATTTTACTGCAACACCCTGTAAGGGCAGATAATTCAAGGTCATAATGTGTTATTTAAAGACAGGGAACCTTCTAGTTTTTTAGGGATTAATCGTAAATACAAAACATTTTACCTTATGACACACAGGCAATAATCTCATTAATCCTAACAAAGTAGAGTTACAATGAGGTACAATAATATCATGGGGTCTTTGATCTCCCCGAACAGCCATAAAAGTAAATACGTCACAAACTCCTCTCATGGGATAGGTATTGTTTGTTTTATGTGACCAATTATGTTTAAAGGCCCCCAGAAATAAGCAAATACGAAAGGGACGCATTCGAGTTTACACTGGTTTCTTCCGGTTGACATTCGCACACCAGAAACAAAGGTTTTATTATTTTTTCTTAGTCTAACTCTGCCCTCGTGGGGAGGCAAAACTGAAAATTACTCGTGTCCGCTTGTAATTTTAAAACTTAAAATCGAATAACGAAAGGTGATTTCGAGACGTTAAAAGTGGAAATTTCTACAAAATAATAATATAAATATTAAAATGTAAAATAATTATTTCTCTTTAAAAGAAAAAATGTATATATTTATTATAATTATAATAATTTAAATATAACTCGAATAATCGTAGAGAATTAAGTAATTTGAAAATTAGAATTTAGGACGCTGAGAGCTTAGACAATTCGAAAAAAATAGAATCGTCTGTTTTGACTTATAGGGACAATGATTCGTTTGTTTATTAAGACGTTTTGTAAAATAAAAGAAAAAAAACGCACCCTATAAGATTTTATTTTATTATGCATTTCGCTCTCGGGGGAGGCAAGTAAATAGAGACACGATCGTAATGAACAATTACGAATGACTTTCCGTATTTTGAATTATCTCCCCTTTGGACAACTCTCCTGCTTTTATTAAACAATATAAATAGCAGCACTAATATTGTACCAACATTGTATACCGAATAAAACTTTCTCAATTTACGTCTGTTCTCGTTTGCCATTACAACGATGTCTTTTTTTATTAAAATAAATCTTTCCCTATATTAAAAATCGACTTTGTGACGAAAAAGCATTTGTTTACCGGAAGAAAACGATATAGACCTGAATGCATCCTATTCGTATTTTCTTTATTTCTGAGGTCCTTAAACTCTAATTGGTCCGTTTTATGGCAGAATGACCCTTTAAGTCATTATGTACATATGCTTTATTTATAAAATAGTCATTAGATAAGCTCTGGAAAGATATTTAATTATATCTTTGGTTTCTCCTAAAAGTGCTAGAAGTAACTCAGTATTTTCAAGTATTAATTGTGAGGTAGGCACATTTTCAAACAGTTTGGTGAAGGGTTGCGTGTGATAGTATTTACTGCAGGTATTTTTATATTTTGTACAGTCGATTACAATATGTTTAGTCGTGAGTAATTGATCGTAGAAAATGCACCGAACTGCAACTTCCGCTTTGAGTAATTGTGTGTGTGTGTGCGTGTTTGTTTGTGTGTGTTTGTTTGTGTGTGTGTGTTATTACGTTTCGGATTTTTTTTTAGAGAAGGACTAATAATCTGTATTATTTATATTATTCGGACTACGGTTCTCATCTTGGGTGTTATTCCCATAATGTTACGGTCGATGTAACCCCCCCCCCCGACCTTCTTCAGGTGCGCCTCGTCGAACTCCGGAATCTTTATGTCGAACTTGGAAATCTGTACGGATATTTGTAACAGAACCCTTTATTTAATCACAATACAGTAAAACTCCTACGCTATGAACTTTTGATGTGTTCACAGCGTAGGATTGGCTATAGTGTAGGATAAATTTGATGACCTTGCGAAAATTTACTTCATTAAAAGATATAGAAAATGAATATAGGTTTGGCCAACTATAGTAATATTTTATGAGGATAATTAAAGAAACTATGTAAACAAAATAGATTTATTAAGAAAAATGATTATTAATCAACGCAAATCGACATTAAATGCCTAAATATTAAAAAAACATTGTTAATTGATACTGTATGTATATCACTGCACTAAAATTATTGAATATCCTCATTATTTTCAAAAATCATTCACGTTCAATGATTTCATTGAATTTTTTATGTTTTGTCGAAATTTGGATAATTTGTTCAGTTCCATTTTTTTAATGAAAATATTTTTTGTAGAGCACGAACGATCTCTATATCGTAGTTATTAAAACAACTCTTTTCTTCCAAGAATGTTAGAAGTGATTTTGTATTTTTTTCTGCGACTTCATAAAGGATGTACGTTCGTTCGTATATCGGCAAAAATATCTGTAAAAATATTGATTTATAGAAATATATTAATTAACTTTATAATTTGCTTGTTTTTTTTTAATTTCTAAGTTTACTTCATGCCCTCGTTCCATCTGCCATGACTGGTCCTCAAGAACCCGTGGATATAGTACAAAAGTAAAATTCAGTACTAAGTGACAGTCATCTGAAGGTTGAAGGTTCAATCCTCGGTGCGGGTGATACGAAGAATTGCGAATTACTGAAGACTTCTTCCCGGTCATGGCAGATGGAACGAGAGCATGCTACCCCCGTGGATTTAATAAAGCGTTCCGTTCGAAATTCAGTACAGATTCCCGCGTTCGACAGAAAATTTCCCGAGTTCGACAAGGTACACCTGAAGAAGGTCAGAGGTTACATCGACCGAAACGTTGTGATAAAAAAAACACCCAAGATGAGAACAGTAGTCCGAATATACCAAACTCTACTATTTTAATTTGGTTAAATCTAGGTCAAAGGTGAAGATCACGCCAAAGATAAACGTCACATATTTGACGATAACTTCAGTTCTGTTCAGTTAGCGACTCGCTTTTGGCCCATATTGCAGCCAATGAAGTCTCGCATTGTATATGACATTGACCTTTATCTTTAAAAGTTCGGTCACGGTCAAGGTCGAAATTCTGACTAAATGTTAACTTCTTATTTTTCTAAATTTGATGTATGGATATGACGCTCTTTGTATCACAGTAATAACCATTCAAATGTTAGCCCCGTCAGATGAATATTTATTTTATTCATCAACATTTCTAAGACATAGGTTCGGGAATACTTCATACAATATGGAAAAGTACAGCCAAGTTAAGATGTTGGCTTATCCTTACTTTGTCAGGCGGAGGTATGTATACTACAACTGACTTATTTTTTTGTTACAGTCTGTTATTAAGTTGTGTCTACGGAAACATTATTTAGCAGTTTGATTTGTTCATGTATGTGAAGAGGAATAAAATGCAGAAGGATAGATAGGAGGAGGAGGAAGAGGAAGAGGAGGAGGAGGAGGATTATAATAATAATAATAATAATAATAATAATAATAATGATGATGATGATGATGATGATGATGATAATAATAATGATGATAATAATAATAATAATAATAATGATGATGATGATGATAATAATGATGATAAAAATAATAATAATAATAATAATAATGATGATAATAATAATAATGATAATAATGATAATAATGATGAGGATAATAATAATGATGATGATGATAATAATAATAATAATAATAATAATAATAATAATAATAATGATGATGATGATGATGATGATGATAATAATGATGATAAAAATAATAACAATAATAATAATAATAATAATAATGATGATGATAATAATAATAATAATAATAATAATAATAATAATAATAAGAAGAAGAAGAAGAAGAAGAAGAAGAAGAATAATAATAATAATAATAATAATAATAATAATAATAATAATAATAATAATATCAACGCACTACACCAAAAAGACGATACGTACAGACTCTACGTGAAAAGAAACGAATGGGAAAGAAGACTGGTAAGTATAGAAGACTGTATGGAAGACACACACAAAAAAGAGCTGGAGAAATACATAACGCAGAACACAGAAATACTGATCAGCGCAGCAAGAGACACCGTCAAAATGAAAAACTCGAGAAGCACCGAAACCAGAAACAAAAAGACAAGAAAAGAAAAGTGGGAAGGAAAACAGCTACATGGACGTTTTATAAGAATGACAGGAGAAGAGACCCACAAACACTCCTGTGCATGGCTAAGAAAAGGACACCTGAACAGAGAAACGGAATCTCTACTGACAGCTGCACAGAACAATGCTATTAGGACTAAATACATTAACGGTAAAATAGATAACCCCTAGGAAAACAGTAAATGTAGATGATGTGGGCACAGAGACGAAACAGTAAATCACATAATAAGTAAATGCAGCAAACTAGCCCAAAACAATACAAAAACAGACACGACTGCGTGGGGGAAAGCAGTACATTGGGAACTATGCAAACGACGGCATTTCAGAGACGTAGACAAATGATACAAACATAAACCAAAGACAGTACTGGAAAACGAAAAACCAAAATCCTCTGGGACAAGGAGATGCAAACAGATAAACGAAGCAAATACACAGTTATTATAAGTAAGTAATCACTGATGGTGACATGGTGACATGGTGACATGTGAGAGAACTCCAAGTGAGTACATAATAACAATAATTATACTCTCCTAATACTTAGTTTCATTTTACTTTTTAAAATAAAAAAATGAAGGAAAACTGATCTACCTGCATTGGGGAACTTTCGAATGACATGGCGGTAAATCCGCAAATGTCACTGAGGTAAATCGTGACAGAATCAAATAATTCGGCTTCCACTTTTTTCCCGCGTTTTAATTGCTCAGCCACGGATCTGATTAAAAGAAGAAAGAAAATAAAAAATTAGAAATAAGGGAAGACACCCTAAAATAGAATGAAACATTTTTTAATTTTTTTATTGACCCCAAACAAAACATATTGTCACTGGGACGTAAGGGGCTACGATGATTAAGGGCCAAATTTATAGGTGGCATCCTAAGTGGGGAGTTGTGCAGCAAGATGTTTGTTCACATTACATTTAAATTTCTGCATGTGGATACACTCGGAGATCAAATATATAAAGTGCAATAGTATTGCACTATGGAGCTATAGCATGAACCTTTGTTGTTTATAAAACATTATATATATATATATATATATATATATATATATATATATATATATATATATATATATATATATATATATATATATTGGTACATATTGGCTTCATATATATATATATATATATATATGATAATTTTATTTACACAGACATGTACAAAATCTGCGACACTGGCATGTCGATGTTATCGATCAACAGTTACTATAAACTCTGAGATCTCATCCGATCTTAACCTCAGATCATATTTGGAGGGAATTCTAACTCTTCCTGATGAGTGTCGCAGATTTTGTACATGTCTGTGTAAATAAAATTATCATATATAAAGCTCTATTTTGATATTGAGCACTTTTTATAAACCCGGTTAAAATTCTCTGGATTACCACCCTGTGGATATTTTTCACCTGGATTATTACCATTATATATATATATATATATATATATATATATTGGTACAGAAAAATTAGTACAACATTCGTACCGTCGGTTTCAAGCACAGAAGGACTTAGCCATCCGGCTCTCTTCAGCTTCTGTTGTCATCTGTTTCGGAAATATATATATATATATATATGTATATTAAGGCAGCAAGTCATTATCTCAGCAAGCGTTGTTGAACATCACGAAACTTTCGCGTTTGTATATTTTCCTCGTGAGGTTCTCAAACCGTCGAGCCATCTTTTTGGTTTCAAGTGGCAATCCGTATAGTACTTCGCCGATAGTTTTTAATTCAGCCATTTTCTCGAGCGCTTTCGACTTTCGTAGTCGTCTTCAGGATTAGTCTTTTTTGTTTTTTTAAAATTTAAATAAGAAGACTGGAGTTAGTGTTTTATAGTTATCGCTACGGCCGAATGAAAGAGAGAAGAGGGTGTGTGTTTGAGTTCATTTTATTCTATCGTTTGTGTGTTTGGTTTTATTGTTTACTTATTTATTTTGTTAGTTCTTATTTTTGCTATTATTTATTTTTGTATTATTATTAATTCCTATTACTATTATTACTATTATTTATTTATTTATTTATTTATCAATTTATTTATATAAATAAATAATAGTAATAATAGTAATAGGAATAAATAATAATACATAAATAAATAATAGCAAAAATAAGAACTAACAAAAGTTGCTGTGGATTGCGCAACCCTTGCAATTACAAATTCACGCGCGGGAAAGTCCATCACCATCATATATATATATATATATATATATATATATATATATATATATATATATATATATATATATATATATATATATATATATATAATCAGAGCTTATGAAACAACCTACCTGGGTAGCATTCGCAGCAGTAGTTCTTCAGTTTTCTTTTTTTCTTCAATTAGTTGACCGGTTCGATCCTGGATAACGGCCTCCAGATTGCTCGCATATTTCTCCATCATCCCCATCATGTTGTCAAATATATTTGACTTCCTGAAGAGAAAAAAGAAACGGAACATAAATGACATA
This sequence comes from Sepiola atlantica, assembly GCA_963556195.1. Lineage (NCBI taxonomy): Eukaryota > Metazoa > Mollusca > Cephalopoda > Sepiida > Sepiolidae > Sepiola > Sepiola atlantica. Next base: position 36,440,187 of record OY744551.1, on the reverse strand, counting down.
ACTATTCCATCAACCACTAAAAAACATAAATTTCTATCCCCGCTAATTCCTGCTTCCTGAGCTTGCCCACAGTCTTAAACTTAAGCCTACTCCTAACCCTCATGAATCCAACACATGCCAAGAAACAAAAGATCTAACCGCTAGTACGGTACTGTGCAACTTCAGCACTTTTATTTATATCCCATAATTTATTCATTGTACAATACATGGACGGCGGCCCCTCAGGGGGCTCAAGCCCCCTCACTTTTTTTACTTGGGCCCCTTCACTTTACGGTCATCAATAATTAAGTTTATATGCATATGTTTAACCGGGCCCCCACTTTTTAGGAGACCCCGCACACACTTTTATAACTGTCCCGCCGGCCCTGCAATATGTCACGATTTGATTTTGATGAAGGAAGTGAGAGTAGCGGTGGTGCATGGGGAAACAATTTGCAATAACTAAAATGAAGGAAGAACAGGGGGACAGTTGGAATCTGGAGAAAAGTAGGGTAGATATAAGCAATTATGAAATTAGGTATAAACATAAATTAAAAATATCGTTTCGGAAACTGAAGACAAAAGAGCTGAATGAATATGACGTAAACAAGTGTTATGTAACCCCCGAAAAAAATAGATCTCAATATCGTAGAGAGATAGAAAAAAAGCCTGCTAAGGGAGGACACAGTTGAGTGGAACTGTATGTATAAGACGGGGAACTATTTAATCAGACACTGATGAAATCCGGAAGAGATCGTTGGCAAAAGACGTTGTATCAAACGTGAAACAAATAAAAGCAAACATTTTTGTACAATTTACCAAACCTTGTGAGCCTGTAATTTATTCATCAATAACCGACCAAGGAATAAATGAAAGGGAAGCAACTTTGCAACAAACAAACCAAAGTACAAATAGACATTTTTTATGAAAATCGCTCTATACATAATTAAAATGGATAACACCAAATAACTAAGCCAATAAATATCTCGACATGTATTTTGTGTAATCAAAATATAGAAGAAAGAAAAATACGTTGATTAACTAAACTTTAGTATAAATAATAGATATACAGTCACTTTTATTTATGGTCGGTAGACAGATTATTGGTCTGTAGTTTCCTGGGATCGTTTCTTTTCTCGCTGTCTTTTTGGAAGAAATGTAATGGCAAAAACGAAAAAACTTTCTATTTGAACAAAAACAAATGTGTACGTGTCTCAGAAGCAGCCGATTTTTTTTCTTTCATGAATATTTGCATGCGAGGTACGTAACATATTTGTTTAGTTCTTTATCATCCAGGACTGGTGAAAGCTGTGTAAGCGGAAATACATCTCGAAACAACGTCGTATGTAGGTAAATATAATTTAGTAGTTATTTATGAATATTATTATAAAGCCTTTAAAGAAAATTAAAGTTGAGCACTATTAGAAGATATAAAAAAATAGACATTCACTAACGCACCAAAGCAAGGCTCCGATTAAATCCATTGAGTCCTATAGATTGTCTTGATGTTTACAGCCCGCCGTGTTTGGTAAAAATATAACTTAATTTCGCCGTCTTACTTGATAATTTCCTATGGCCTAGAGGATAGAGCTGGAGCATGCGGAGTCAAAGGTGACTAGGTAAAACGGGTCCGCTCCTTGTGACCGTCTGAATATCGACATCATTCCTCTTCAAAAAACTAGTCAACGATTAGTGTTAGATGGATAGATTGCGATGCAGATAACAGCAATTCTCCCCTCTTTGTCAGAAACATCGCACATGGAATGTAAGGACTAAAAGACAAAATAAGAGAAGCGCGAGTTACGGGGCTGTCGAAAGTAAACCTCACTTCCCTTATTTTGATGTTTTTGACAAAGGGGGGAGAATTGCTGTATTCTGGGTCGAAATTAATCCATCTAACACTTGTTGTTCGCTCGTTTTTTACCTTGAAGCAGTATTTATTTTTTAGCTCCTTGCATCAAGTGACTTCCTTCCTTGTCTGGGGCGATTTCCATAAAAAAATTAACTTTAGGGGAATCCTAAAAATAATTGTAACGAGATTACCCTGGGGTGATCGAAAAAGGCCGGATAGTGATTGAGTATTATAACCTAGATTGTAACGTGATGAAGGTCAGATGTGTGATTAAGAGTCGCGTTTGGAATGCGACTGTGATTGTTTTTATAATTTCAAGTTTGAGACTAAAATTCAAATTATAAACATTTGATTCATTTTTTATTTTGAAGTATGTCAATTTGAGAAATGTGTTAAAAACAATTACAGAATCACATTACTGTTCGAGAGAGGATCGAACAAAACACATCGGAAGAGATTTGACGATCGAAGGAAACGGATGTACCGCCTTTTTCTCATCCAGGTTGGGGTTGGGGAGTTTACTAGTTTTTTTTTTTTACCTAGAAGTAGTATTTATTTATTTAGCTTCTTACATCAAGTGGCTTCGTGCTTTGTCTGGAGCGATTTCCATAAACAAATGTTGATACTTTAAAATAAATAAAAAATCGAATGTTTATAATTTGAATTTTAGTTTCAAACTTGAAATTATAAAAACAATCGCAGCCGCATTCCAAACGCACTCCTAATCACAACTCTGACCTACATCACGTTACAATCTAGGTTATAAGACTCAATCACTATCCTGCCTTCATCGATCACCCCGGAGTTATCACGTGACAATTTTATTTTAGGATTCTCCTGAAGTTAATTTTTTTATGGAAATCGCTCCAGACAAGGAAGGAAGCCACTTGATGTAAGGAGCTAAAAAATAAATACTGTTTCAAGGTAAAAAAAAACTAGCCAGCGATTAGTGTTAGATGGACGGATTGCGATGCAGATAACAGCAATTATTCCCTCTTTGTCAGAAACATCGCACATGGAATCTAAGGACTGAAGGACAAAATAAGAGAAGCGAGAGGGGCTGTCAAAAGTAAACCTCACATCCCTTATTTTGATGTTTTTGACAAAGGGGGGAGAATTGCTGTTTTCTTGGTCGAAATCCATCTATCTAACACTTTTCGTTCGCTTGTTTTTTGTTTTTTTTAGCTAGAAGTAGTATTTATTTATTTAGCTTCTTACATCAAGTGGCTTCGTGCTTTGTCTGGAGCGATTTCCATAAACAAATGTTGATACTTTAAAATAAATAAAAAAATCGAATGTTTATAATTTGAATTTTATTTTCAAACTTGAAATTATGAAAACAATCGCAGCCGCATTCCAAACGCAACTCCTAATCACAACTCTGACCTACATCACGTTACAATCTAGGTTATAAGACTCAATCACTATCCTGCCTTCATCGATCACCCCGGTGTTATCTCGTGACAATTTTATTTTAGGATTCTCTTAAAGCTAATATCAACCCGCGTATTTCTTTTTCATTTCCGATTCTGATTTTTTGAGAGATTAGTAGACATTAAACAGAACCGATTTTTAAAATGTCGGCTTTTCGTTACAGGATATCCCTCTCCTCAACGGGAGACCTACACAGCGTAACATTTAACAGTTTCCTTTCTTCCTCTATCAACAAACATATCGCCGCTAAAAATGACATTCCTCTCGCTAGGAGCGTGAACACGTATACATCTCACGCGAACCCCTACCAGCTCCCGCCGCCGCTATGGCTACCAGTCTTTTTCACCGTTGATTTAAACAAAAAAAAATCAGCATTTATATTTTGTTGTTTTGTTATCATTGCCTCCACCCATCTATTATATTATATAATGCACTGCACGGATACTTCCCAAAAAGGGCACCGGCTATGTAATTATTATCGTGACTCTCATAACGGCGCTGCCTGCTGAAACATCAAAGAAAAAATAACAGTAGAATTACGACGACTACTACTACTACTACCAATAATAATAGTAATAATAATAATCATTGTGTTATTCGATTAATTTTCTCAGTATGACGTTCATAATGGGCAAATTAAACAAATACATTATAATTCTTAATTACACACACACACAAACACAGACACACACACACACACATGTATATATATATATATATATATATATATATATATATATATATATATATATATATAATAATGGTAATAATCCAGGTGAAAAATATCCACAGGGTGGTAATCCAGAGAATTTTAACCGGGTTTATAAAAAGTGCTCAATATCAAAATAGAGCTTTATATATGATAATTTTATTTACACAGACATGTACAAAATCTGCGACACTGGCATGTCGATGTTATCGATCAACAGTTACTATAAACTGAGATCTCATCAGGCAGAGTTAGAATCCGATCTTAACCTCAGATCATATTTGGAGAGAACCTCCAAATATGATCTGAGGTTAAGATCGGATTCTAACTCTGCCTGATGAGATCTCAGTTTATAGTAACTGTTGATCGATAACATCGACATGCCAGTGTCGCAGATTTTGTACATGTCTGTGTAAATAAAATTATCATATATATATATATATATATATATATATATATATATATATATATATATGAGAGTGTGTGTGTGCGTGTGTATAACGCAATACTCTTCCGCAAAAGAATTGAATCCGCTCGGTTCAGCAAACCACAAAATGTAATGACTATTTATAATGAAATATTGATTTATTATATGCAATGCTAGTGTTGTCTAACTTCGAGAATCCGCCCTACTTTTGTTTATTTATACATATATATATATATATATATATATATATATATATATATATATATATATATATACATATATATATATATATATATATATATAAAGTTAGATGAAAGAAATAATACTAATATATATATATATATATATATATATATATATATATATATATATATATATATATATATATACATATATATCGCAGCCACATTCAGAAGCTTGATGTCTTTCACAAAAATTGCCTTAGAACGATTTGTGGTGTCACCTTAAGAAATCGGATGTCTAATGCGGACCTATTTACATGCTGCAGTATTGGCGGAATTGAAAGCTTTTTGATGCAATCACAACTGCGTTGGTCAGGACATATCTTACGTATGGAAGATGATAGAATACCAAAGCAACTGATGTACGGCGAGCTCAACAGTGGAAGGCGAAATGTGGGTCGACCGCTGCTTCGCTTTAGGGACAAGTTGAAAATGAATTTGACATCTATCAATATTGCTTATCGTGATTTTGAACAGCTTGCTTCTCGACGGAAGGAATGGCGATCTGACTGCCAGAGGGGCATCAGTCGGTTCTCTGTAACTGCCATTGATCAACAACGCGAAAGACGCGAAAGAACAAAAAAATCTACAAGTATTACAGCCGATTTTTCTCAAGATCTTCCTTCTTGCATCCATTGTGGGCTGGTTTGCAAATCTCGCGCAGGACACAAATGCCATTTACGATTGAGTAAATGTAAGCATGCTACATCCATCGTAGACTAAACAAATTTCGAGTTGTCAAGACCTCATACGTCGAAATCGACGGGAGAGTCCATGATGATATATATATATATATATATTAAAATCTTATCATCAGAGGAATTACATAGATGGATAAGTTGGCAGTGGAAAAGCCAAAATTCATTTTTTTTTTCATATATATATGTATATATATGTGTGTGTTACATTATACGGGGCAGTATTTTTGAAAAGGTGTTATGTCGGTTGAAATTAAGAATTAAGTGCAAGTCGAGCTGACACAGAACTTGAGGAGATTGGACTGTTTTCGCACGAGTCGGAATAGACAAGTTTAACTTGGGATCAGGAGAACAGAGATTGGGGTCAGTAAGGGTCAAATACAGCTGATTGATTGATACAGTCATGACGTGTTTGTCGCGAACAAAGGAAGCGACAGAACGAGTATACGTTACGTCACTTGTTGTTGTCGAGACGAGAGTCTCGGGACAGTTTGTGAATGGAATCGACGCGACACGGACCCCCCCCCTAAAATGGTCTGAACGCTATAAGTTAAGTCTCGAATGAAACGAGAATGAGCCAACCCTCTACTCCTTCGCCCAAGTCAAGAATTGTGAGGAATTAGCTAAGTCACAAACTTAGAGATATAGACCAATTAATCTAGAAAACGGCAATTTCTCTTCCAGGCATTGCCACAATAAAGAGAAATAAAACTTCTGAACATCTGCCTTCCAGACGGTTTTTTTTGTTGTCATATGTTACAAGTTTATTCCCGGAAAACAGCTACTTCACACTAGACGGTCAGAGAACAAAAACCACGGCACAAACGGTAAGAGACGAAGCCGTATTCGATGAACCACAACGAAACCGCAGAAACGACGAGGAAAGCTAGACGCGGCCACAAAAAAGAAACCACAGGTACAGCGAAAAGGAAAAAATTAGACTAAACGTTACCACGGCACAAGAGACATTAGAACATTTAAAAACGTTTAAAATAATTCATGGGAGTACATGTATAACAGGGTTCACGTTAAAAGACTAAATGATTGAACCCTAACCACACACGCGCATAACCCCTAACCCACACCTGCACACGGTGTACAGAGCCCACATTCACACACGAATATGAATGTAAAAAGAACTGTATCCCGATTCGACACGTAGACGCAAAAAAGAACGAGTGGTAGTTTAAATGCTTAATATTATCTAAAAAACATTGTGGTACTGTTTCAACCTTTCGACTTTTGGAGACGTTACATAGTGTGTTGTAACAACAGTAATTACGCACTAGAGGTGAAATATGCAGCAACGGGGTATGTGACCAAAGTACGCGAAAACCGCGTAAGTTAAAGAAGGTACATTTTTAAAAAGTCACCGAAACGTCTTCTAAAGTGTGTAAAAAACGATTTAGCAGCGAACAATGAACTTGACTATATAACATGTATACATGTGTGTATGTGCGTATATATATATATATATATATATATATATATATATATATATATATATATATATATATATATATACATTCTCTTTTGTTTATTTTTACTTCAGTCGAAGTTCTCAGAAATCAAGGCGCCCTTCCTCGGGCTAACACGTTAATCTGTCCTTTATAACATGTAAATGGTATATATATATATATATATATATATATATATATATAAGTATGTATATAAAAAAATAAATAAAATGAAAAAAAGTTTATATTGTGTTATAACTTTTTATTATTTATTTTTCTATTTATTTATTTTGTGACGTGTAGGAATATAAGTTGTTCTGTAAAGAAAAATAGTTTTTTCCTGATGGTATGGAGAACAAAATTTTCGACTGATCCTTCAGTCTTCATCGGTGTTTGGGGTTTGCGTGTGTACGGTGGGAGGTTTTCCCAGGCAAACGAATATGAATGTAAAAAGAACTGTATCCCGATTCGACACGTAGACGCAAAAAAGAACGAGTGGTAGTTTAAATGCTTAATATTATCTAAAAAACATTGTGGTACTGTTTCAACCTTTCGACTTTTGGAGACGTTACATAGTGTATATATATATATAGTTAAGTATGAAAATATATTTATCGCAATTAAGCTACACATGTTAGATAGTTAAGGTGCCAGCGAGAGAGAACGCCTCAAAAGGTGATAGAACGCCCTGAAAGATGGAGGGAGTGAAAGCGGAAATCGGCAATGACATCACGTCCGTTCGAGGCCTATTCTCTCTCTTGATTCTGGCGACCAACGGAGACATACATGAAAAAAACAGTCGGTCCGCTGTCTGTAGGCGTAGGCCGGGGGAGATGGGGCACAGTAGCTCCAAATGGCCTGATTGTTGCATGGTAAATCTCTCTTCAAGTAATCTAATATTCTCTCTCTATCTATCTCTTTCTCTCTCACTCACTGTGTGTGTGTCTCTCTATTTCTCGTGGGAACTGTTTCTAGTTTTGTCATGTCTTGTTATAAATAAAATACCTTTTAAAACCAGACCACCGCCCACATTTCATCGCTCAGCGACCTTGACGCACTAGTCGGCGCAGACGAAACCCGAGTACCCACAGTTTCAGGTAAACAGTATCCAACAAACAAAGGCGTGCGCGTTTCATCCTCGCAATGAATTGTCAGGCTAAGTTCACATATTTTGTTACTGTTTGTATATCAACGTTGTCTGTAGTGTAGTTAACTAACAAATCAGATCCGTTGTTATTTCTCTCTCAGCGGTTAATGTTTTAATTAGCCAATGACTGAGCTTCTATCGAACCCAGGCCCGGCGGATCTTTACTTGACATATTTTTATTTTGTTTTGCTTTGGTGCGGTGCATCCCTTTTGTGAGTGAATCGAGTTAACAGTTGACCTTATTATAGCACGTGCGTAATTGTGATAATTTCTTTTTTATTCACCTTGTTATTCATTATTACTTTAGATATTTTTTTTTTAGTTATTTAATTTAATTTATTTGTTTGTTATACTAAAGTATACTTTATTCTATGTCTACAATTAATTGTTATTTCACTTCTACGGTTTAGTAAGTGTTTGGTATCTTTAAAATTAAAAAAAAATCAAGCTTCTCGTTAAAACATAATTTACACGGGTCGGTTAAATATCTACATGTACTGGTTTATAGTACTATTTTCCACTCAATTATTGGCGAGCGTCCATTTTCTTTGAGTTCACAGTAATGGTTCAATAGGGATGTTTTGAATCGGCGTTTTTTGCTCCTGAAATGCTTACATAGTTGTTATACTTGGACTTAAAATCAAAGTTATAACTGTTGGAATATGCCCCTATAGTAATGGACGTATCTGTTGGAAATCGTTGGTTTCACTAGCGCGAATTAACGCGGGGTGGACCGGCAATCGAGTGCAGAATAGGGTCTGTTCTCACAGTCAGAAATCACAGACGTGATAAAAATCACCGTGTGACGAGACCCTAGATCAAGGGTCAGTGTGCACCTGCGAGAGGCTCTGTGACGTCACGGGCCCTTGCGTGGGAAACAGAGAGATCCGTGACGTCACTCGTTCTTCGTCAGAAGCGAGTTTTGTCAGTCTGGGTTTTGGAGGCGAACCTATCGGACATGATTTTGTATGTAGTCAGCAATTTGATTTAAGGAAAATATTTCCCTAAGAAAATACAAGCGAGAGATTCCTCCCTCAATGAATGGTTAAGAAAATATTTGTTAAATAACCACGATAAATGAGTAATTTGCTCTCTCTCTCTCGACGTAGTGAGTATCTCCCATTTGATTTGATAACTAACGCTTGAAATAAAAACTGAAGTTGAAAGTTAAAGGGATTGTTTGTCTTCGGAGTCCGACCCGATCATAGGGCTTTTGTTGCAGACAACGGACGACGTGGTTCACGGAAGGAAGGAAGGAAGAAATAATTCATCCACTAGACGACAGGACCCTCTACATGGCGAGGGAGAAAACTAAAGGGATGCAAACAATATATGAACTATGTGATTTATGATGCTTTAAAAATGACGAGTATTAAATGTGAACTGCCACGGCCCTTTCAGGGACGAGTATACGAAACGAGTAAAGCCACAGCCCGTATCAGGAAGAGTATACAGAACGAGAAGCGCCGCGGCCCCAAAGTGGAGCTATGCAACATTACTACGTAGTATTTTCTGTTATTCTGGGGGGCGGGTAATATTGTGGATTGGTAAACAATGCTTTTGGTTAGTCAGTTATTTTGTAGTGGGCAAAGTGCACGTGTTCTACAGATACAGTTATTTTTCATTATAAACTTTCTGATTTTTATTTGGTTGGTTGCTGTTAGAGTTTGAGTTATTACTATTTCTGACATTTCGTATAAACACATAAATTACAATTTTCATTAATTCCTTTTTTATTTTGGTGTTGTGTTATTTTTATAAATCAAAGCACAACAATTTCAGCAATACAATTATGGCAATCAAATTTTATGTCAACATATCTTCATACATTTTCTATTTTCAAATTTGTAAATATTCAGACTGATAACTCAATTCCGACGAAGTCTTTGAATCATAAATATGACATTTAAGATAACCACTTTACGTAATTTGATTGACTTGTTTAGGTATATTTCCTTTTTTAAACACAACTCTATATAAATAAAAATCATCTATTGTATAGGTTCTGTAATGAAGGAAGAACTAATTAGATTACGTATTTGGATCGAGTAAATAAGTATTAGATTAAAAATATAATTTATAACGTGGAGAACGCCTTACGATGCCTGGATTATCGTCGCAAAATTATCAAGATAGTTTATGATTCTGTGTGGGTTCGTTTTGAAACTGTTTCAGTGTACCGTAATGTAGTAATAACATGGATTAGGGGAAAATATACTATTCTATTATTCTTTAATTGGCCGGTGATTTGTGAAAAAATTGCCTATGTAAATAAATCACACGGTGTTGTAAGTAGAAGCATTATAAGTAAAGAATAAAGTGGGTAAAAAAGAGCTACTTGCTCTTTGTACGTTATATTATGTGGGTATGTTTTCATTAGTGTTATTTTTATTGTTGCTATATAGATCACTTTTTTACGTATTTTGTTGTTATCTTTTATTCTAACACTTTCGTTTAGTATGTTGTTGTTGTGTGCTTTAATTATCATTTCTAAGTGTATGGCAGTTTTAAGTTTATTTTATTGAACATTTTGTGCAAGTGGGTTAGTTAAATGTTTTTCGGTCAGATTTAAGAATTTCTTGCCAAGTTTATTTATTAGTATTTGGTTATTGGGAGGTGTGAACCAAATGATGTTTCGCTGTCTTCTCTATAAATATATATTAATGCAGGTTTGATTGAATAGAAGCGAACACTTCTGTCTATCCCTTTTCTGATTCCTTTTCCCACAAGCGGATCAGTTACATTATGTTATGTGCCAGTGTGTACAGAAAATACTAGACTTGCAAGTACTCTCGACTCGCCTGGCGCGTCTTCAGGTACGTAATGATGTTTGAACAACGAATTACAAATGCTGAATTTACTAGGAAATGTCGATTAAAGACGTTCTAAAAACATTTTAGAATACTTTCTCTACCCTTGTACCGGGCGCATAATCCTATAATCAATCAGGTTTCTTAAGTTCAATGATGCTATAGAATTATACGATTTTTGATTTCAAATGACACATGGAATAGAAGAAATGATTAAGTATCAACAAAGTTACAAGCAAAAGAAAATATATAGTTAATTATGGCGGACCCTATATATATATATATATATATATATATATATATTCTTCTTTTTAATTTTTCTTATTTCTGTTTTTGTTAGCATACGGACGGGGCATTCTTCCAAATGCCAGACTATCACCTGCTATTTAGAGGCCCCAACCGAGTGCTCTTTTAAGGATGTTGGCCGTTCCCTTAAGTGCAATTATTTGTATTTCTTTTGCACTTGTTTTTCCGGGAATACTTTCCAGATATTTTTTGAAATTCTTCTTCATGAGGCCTTTAGCTCCTATTATAACTGGGATAATGTTGATGTTTTGTAGGTTCCAGTTTCTCTTCATATCATACATTAAGCCTTGGTATTTTGTCACCTTCTCCCTCGCTGCTCTGTTTAAGCCACTGTCATTTGGAACACTCACCTCAATCAGTATTGCCACTCCTTCTGACTTATTTATATCTGTGTGTGTTATTAGACGCACTGAAGATCTGTGAGACAGCGAAACCGTATATGTAGACGACTATATATATATATATCTCTTCCCATATATATATATATATATATATATATATATATATATATATATATATATATATATATATATATAGTCGTCTACTATGCATTTATCTAACGACTCCGCAATAACCCAGCACCTCTATAAAAAGCATTCCTGCCCCCGTTCGCATATCCGTAAACTTCTAGTAGATAACACAAAAATCATCGCACAAAATACTAATACACTTAAACTCCACATACTCGAAGCCCTATACATTAAAACAGAAAAACCAGCTATTAACAAGATTAACTATACTATTAGTACTAATATACTCAAATGCCTATAAATATAAATTTAAATTAAACACAGTCCTTTATTTTCCCGCCTTAATAGAATATATATTCACTCCTAGGTCTATGCCTGGTTAACATTGCTCCACTGACGATGGACCTGGAAGGGTCCGAAAGCGCTTTGGGAAGCTATGGCAATTTTATCAGCCAGTTTCCGTCTGAAACTAAGAACCTAATCATAAAAACGGAAAGGATCTTATAAAAAATAACCAGACACAAAATGTCCGTTATTTTTAATGATACTTGTATATAAATATATATATATATATATATATATATATATATATATATATATATATGACGTCGCTAGCTTTAAATGCATCGTTCCTTTCATTAAAGTCGAAAGCTCTATGACGTCAAGCCGCCGTATAAAGTGTTAAAATTATCACCGTTTATTCGCTGTTCAAACTTGACCGAGTGGCTAAGGCGTCGTAATCCGAGGTTTCGAATCGCATCACCGGTAGTGAATAGTCATATCTCTATGCTGATGAGTCGTGATTATTAAGGGCAAAACCTATACGTACATAGATAATAAACAATAACAAATATTTATTGAATATATATATATATATATATATATATATATATATATATATATATAGTAGCATGAAAATACATCTATCGCTACTAAGCTACACAGAGACGTCCATGTTTTATTCCAGCAGGAAATCATCGGACTGAATCCCTATTTATCTACTTCCCACAAAGTAGAATGTGACACAAGGTCGGAAAGTGGGAATTGCGCACTCTAGAGGAAGAGTACTTGGGATTTTGTAAAAATTGCCTGAGCCGCCCCGTCGGCAGTCTCCGGTAGGGGCGCTTCAGGCGATTAGCAAAAAACTAACCCCTTCTCAAAGGGTGAGAAGGAACTGCACAGCACAGACCCATAGACAGGCGTAAATCAAGACCCGAAGGCCAAGACAATACGAGTCTATGGGGTGCAGTATCCATCGGAACAGATACTACACTTTGATCATGGCCAAAAGGCCACAAAAATCATCGGACTAAATGTGCGAATGTATTGTTTGCGATTGCTTTTATATCTAATTATTGTTTACTCGAGCTTATTAACCAATAGAATTCGTTGTTATTCTTCACAGACTATAATGTTTGACCAATGACCGAACTCCTCTCAGACAAAGGTCATATACATAAAGCTCATAAGTGACAAAATGATGTAGATTCTTGTGTCAAGACGCATACTTACATTCCTTTCAGCAGAGGCTTTAGTTTTTGTCTGATCGACTTAAAGTCTGGTCTCTTCGACGGGTCCTCGTCCCAACACTCCTTGATAATATCAGTCATGTATCTGTCCGTTGTTTCTAAAGCCGCCAGTCGTGGCCGGAAGGGAATGCCGTTGTGGCACCTTCGAACTCTTTCTACAATTTCTGCAAAACAAAAATAGAAAGGGGAAACATGTTGAAAAAAACAAAACATAATTGATTAAAATATATAAAAACAGAATAGTCCATACGTTAGTACGGCCGTAATCACATAATCCTAGTTCCTACGTCATCTCAATTCAAAGAAATATAGAATGAAATATTTTTTGAATGCTCTTCTTTTTTACGTCCGACAATGTTCGTTATTTTAGCTGGATCTTCTGACAGACATAAAGATGAATTTGTATCTAGGCGATCATTTTTAGAAATAGCTGTCACCGGGGTGTGAGAGAAATTAGTAATTTTCTTCTTCTTCTTCTTCTTCTTCTTCCTCTTCTTCTTCTTCTTCCTCTTCTTCTTCTTCTTTCGTGTGAATCAGATAATTCTGGTGTTGGCATTAGTTTCCCCGATGTTTTTCTAGTTAGAAATCTTTCTGGAAAGACATCGGGTACTTACGGGAAGGACCTCGAGAAGGTTGCCAACATGCCTAAGTGAAAGTGGTACTGTGGAACCGACTGGATTCGAACTTGGCACACCCAGGTCTTCAGCCCGTGTCGAAAAAGTAATAAAAGGATTACAATACGCGTTGCTTAAACACTTAGTCAGATAGATGGAAGTGATAACGAATAACAATTTAGTGGCTACAAGTGTTAGGTCCCTGCTCTTGGCCTTTTGGCTAAGATCAAAGTGTAGTATCTATTCCGATGGATACTGCACCCCATACTGGTGTTGTCTTGGCCTTCGGGTCTTAATTTACGCAGGTCAATGGGTCTGTCCTGTGCAGTTCTGGGAGGTCCACCTTCCCAGGCTTTGCCTCCTCTCTTTGGGGAGGAGTAAGTTTATTGCTTACTGCCTGAGTCGCCCCTACCAGGGAATGCCGACGGGGCTGCCCAGGCAATTTTTAAATCCCACTTTCCCGACCCGACCTTGGGTCACATCTTACTTGTGGGAGTAAGATAAAAAATTGGCCTTGTGCCTAACTCCTGGAGAGGAGTAAATCAATACAAGTGTTAGCCACATGTCGGAACGATGGGCCGCTATTAGTTTAACCTCCGTCATTCTTTGTCCGGCATTGTGAAAACAATGTTATTTTAAACAAATTTTAATGTTATATTTTATAAAACTGTTTTTATAAATAGTTTATTAAAACAATGTAATTTTAAACATATTTTAATGTTTTACTTTATAAAACTGTTTTTATAAATAGTTTGTGAAAACAATGTAATTTTAAACATATTGTAATGTTATATTTAATAAAATTGTTTTTATAAATAGTTTATGAAAACAATGTAATTTTAAACATTTCTGAATACTATATTTTATAAAACTGTTTTTATCAATAGTTTATGAAAACAATGTAATTTTAAACATATTTCAATGTTATATTTTTTTAAACTGTTTTTATAAATGGTTTATTAATCAGGTTCAAGTACTAGTTGACCCGGATAACACAGTAAGCCACTGTCAGCAGAAACAATAGAAAAAAACCCCGTCCCGTCATGCATCATCTTGGTAAACCGTAATGAGCCTCATTTTTATATTTACATATCAAATACAAAACATTTACCTGAATAAAGCTCATTTTAATATTTAAATGTAAAAAACGAAACATTTACATTGATGAGGCTCATTTAGATATTTAAATGTAAAATACGAAATATTTACCTTAATGGGATCCATTTTGATATTTACATTTCTTATAATATGACTAATCTGTCTAATTTCCTCTGATGATTAAAGCATATCTTTGAAAATCTATGAATTAAGGAAGGTAAAAAAGTATTTTTATATCACCGTTGTTTGAAAAATTGATGATTTAGTAAATATTGCATTTTATCCAAATGTTATTATCATTACTTATTAACTTATACTATTGCTCTATCTCGTGTATCGAGCATCGACTATTCAAGATCAGATATAATTTTAAGATATAAGCTTCATCATTATTTTCATAGTTCACACACTATATATATATATATATATATATATATATATATATATATATAAAATGTTTTTGAGATGAATAAATAATTTATTTTAAAAACAAATTATCTGCGTTGTGCAAGGTTTTCTAAATATTTTATAAAAAAAATATCTTTATTATTGCTACCCACCCAACGCTTCAAATTGTGTGACTTTTCAAAGTATATATATATATATATATATATATATATATATATATATATATATGTGTGTGTGTGTGTGTGTGTGTGTGTGTGTGTGTATGTGTGTGTGTGTGTGTGTGTGTGTGTGTGTGTGTGTGTGTGTCAAGGCAGCATTTTTTTCTTAAGACACGTATTAAAAATAACCGACAATTCTTGTCTGAATATTTTCGTATTGATCCCTTCAATTTTCCGGATTAAAGTCTTAATCTCGGAATGAAAACTCCGCATACTAGAAGCTTTACTAATTAAAACAAAAAAAAACCCGGCTATTAACAAGATTAATTTTAACACTAGTACTAATATACTTAAATGCTTATAATACTTAATAAATATAGTTTCATATTTAAATTTTTACCGCCATAATTAATTATAAATCTCACTCCAGGTCTTTACCTGTTTGACATTACTCCACTGAAGATGGACCCAGACGGGTCAGAAAGTACTCTGGACCAAAACGTTAATTACGGCAGTTTCATCAGCCAATTTTCTTCCGAGATTAAGACTTTGATCCGGAAAATTGAAGGGATCAATACGAAAATATCCAGACAAGAATTGTCTGTTACTTTTAATAACACACACACACACACACACATATATATATATATATATATATATATATATATATATATATATATATATATTAGGTATATATTACCGTTGTTTCCTAGATGTTAATCTAATGAAAATCTAGTGTTTATACAAAGTGCTCAATAACAAGTAGAGCTGTGTTAGTATGGATTTTTATTAATACAAACATTATTCGTTACATATGTGCATACATGCTTAAGCTTCGATCCCTTTCGAAAACCATCTTAAGAAAAAGGAAATAACAAATAACAAACTTCAGTATCATGTGTATTATACCGGTTGAAAAAGGGAAGGGGGCATAATTAAACAGTCAAGATTCATATCCAATTACACATTCGCGCAACTTTCTTTCTTTTACTTTTAGTCATTAAATATGTGTAACCGGTTTCAAATCCTTTCATACATTTTATTACACTACTCAAAAGCATCTTCAACGTCGCCTAAGTATAATTGTATGCGTGCGTACGTTCGTAAAAGTACCAATTTTACCCTTAACAAGGCCACATATTTCAAACGGTCAGCGGATAAGTTATTTCCAAGCTGACCTATATATAAACTATATTTATACACGTACACGCACACACACACACACACACACATATATATGTATATATATATATATATATATATATATACCCGTATACATCCATATACATAGAGACACACATATATATATACATATATAAATACATACATACACACATATCCATATACACACATACTCATACATACATACGTACATACGGCTATACGTATATATATATATATATATATATATATATATATATATATATATATATATATATATACATATATATAAATACATATACAGATACATATATATATAAATATATATATATGTCATCATTAATAAAAAATGATATATCTAGCGCGTATAGTTATCATGGATGTAGGCGATATATTGACGACCTTGTTTGCATTAATGATAGCGAAGAGTTTGCAAATACTAAACATTTAATATATCCTAAAGAGTTAAAATTAAACTGTGAACATAAGGGAACACAAGCTACTTTTCTTGATTTAGATATAAAAATTGAAGATAAAATATTTATCTATAAACTGTTTGATAAAAGAAATTCATTCCCTTTTCGTATCGTGCGAATGCCATATAAAAATAGTACTAGCCCTGTGTATATATTTCACGGGAGTATTATGTCTGAATTTCTGAGAATTGCTCGTGTTACCTTAAAATTAGTAGATTTCATGCCCCTAATTTCTGATCTAATAATAAGAATGATTAACCAAGGTGGCGATCAAAATAAAATATTTGGACAATTAAATAAGGCAATTACCCGCCATCCTGATGCTTTTAAATCTTATCAAATTAATCAAAATAAACTGATAGAACAAATCATAGTATATATAAATAGAAATAATGTATAATATGTATAAACGTATATATAACACATCTGCTGATTATAATAAGAAAAACAATAAAAATACAGTAGAAAGGAAGAAAGAAATGTTAAAAAAGAAGAAGAAGAAGAAGAAGAAGAAGAAAACCGACAGTTATGAACGCCGATTTTAAACACCGGGAGTTGGCAAAGAAGAAGAAGAAAAAGAAAGAAAAAGAGAACAAATTAACGGTTAACTTATAGACGCAGATTTGAAACAATGAGAAAAGAAAAAAGTCGACAGTTGTGAACGCAGATTAGAAAAACTAAAGTGAACAAGGAAGATTGATATTTATTTGAGGTTGACAACAACGGGGAGATGGACAACAAAGTAGGACGAGGGAGAAAAGGAGGAACTAAAGGTATATATATGTATGTGTGTATGTATATATATATATATATATATATATATATATATATATATATATATACATATTTATTTATTTATCTTTTAATTTTTTGATGTGTTGATGTTTTTTATATTTATAATATAAAACTAAAAATAATACATTAATCATTTAAATAATAGTGTCATGGATTCGTCCAAACACTTTAAAATGCAGCAACATTTTTGTAAGTAACGGATAAATTTTATTAGACAGACGAACAGACGTGTCTTAAATAACTAATATAAGTTAGTAAAACATTTATATGGAACAAAACGTAGATTTAGTATAAGGAACGTTTATGTTTTTGTCTTTTAAGGGAAGTGGGGTCTGATCAACTCTGCTGGGAAGCCATGAAATTAAATACTGTCTTGTTTTTAAATTCCCGAAACAGTTCTTCATGGTAAACAACTGATAATCCCTTAAAATAGTGTTAGAAACTAACTAATATAATAACTATAAAAAATAAATTGACTTACATGAGTGATTTTCCACTGGAAGACTTGAGACTATAAGTTTTTTTTTGTTTTTTTTTATATATATATTTTTGTATATAGTTTTAATGGTTGAGAAACTTCCGAGACTATATATATATATATATATATATATATATATATATATATATATATATATATATTACTATTTCATTTTATCCTGAAGATTTCCTCCCGGGGATGAAATGCGGGAGCCTGTGTGTAGCTTAATTGCCATAAATATATTTTCATAGCTTACTATATATATATATATATATATATAAATATATATATATATATATATATATATATATATATATATATATATATATATATTCACATCTAAACACATCCACATTTATATATAGTATATTGTATATGAACTGTTTATATTTGACCCATGGATGTGAAATACTAATGTGTGTAACAGGAAGGCTCCTTGTTACTCAAAAGACCAGACCAATACCGTGTTCTCGTCGCCTTCATTTCACTGTATGTCGTCGCATGTTAAAAGAAAGCTTTGAAATATTCATGGCGTAAAAGACCCCCAGAAACACTTGCCAACCATGCGGTAATCACTAGGTAAGACTTCACTTTAGCGCTTATGACAATGAACGAAAGAGCGTGCGCTGCGATATATATATATATATATATATATATATATATATATATATATATATATATATATATATATATAAACACACACACACACACACACACACATATATATATATATATATATATATATATATATATATATATATATATATATATTATATATATATATATATATACAGGGTGGGCCAAAATAAGGGTCCTATCTTTAAATTTGAATAACTTGAATTTGAATAATTTCCACAAAATAAAAGTTAAACTCACCAAACTTTATGTGTGTGTAGACTGACCCTTCCGAGATTTTTTGAAATAAACAAAACAAATTTTAGCCGAAAAACACTTCCTAAAACTTACAAAAACTAAAGTATTGTTTTTTACACTGTTTTGAGTTTTTTAAGCAAAAATAATGTTTTCTAAATGAGGGTACGTTCCTTAGGGCTAATACGGCTCATGCTTGCTTCGGAAGGGGTCCTTTACTTATTCTAAAAAAAAAAAAAAAAATCAATAAATAAAAAAGTTATGAATTTTTAAAAATAGGACCCTTATTTTTGCCCACCCTACTATTAAGATAGTTGTGTATATATATATATATATATATATATATATATATATATATATATATATATATATATATATAAACACACACACACACACATACATATATATATATATCAATTTAGTTTGAATTACCTACAGGAGAGTTTGACGTACCTACTGGACCTCATCATTGACTGTCTCTGTACAAGGGTTTGTCAGGACAACCTGACATGAGGATACTTCACACAACAAGTAACCCCTAACCAAATATTCAAGATAACATAGTATTCACAGCACCGTCTCTGAGTTATGTTTCCTCAAGTAACAACACTTAGCTAGATACCAAACTAGATGAATTCTTGTTCTGAAATCCGGTAAGACCAAGAGACCACAAGAAAGATATACCGTAGCATGTTTAACTTGTCAAATGGCGAAAAGAAAAAGTAATGTTCTTAATTATTTCTTAACTTTTTAAAAAAAGGTTTATTCGAGTTTCTCAAAAAATTCACCAGCTTTAGTTTGCATCACACCTCACGTGCCTGAAGAAGACTCATGGGAGTCGAAAATGTTAGCAGTTTTGGCTAGTTTCTGTTCAAGATCGAGCAGCACATTAGATCATTTGTCCGTCAAGATGAAAAGATGGACCAAAAAGAGACAAGCAGGAAATGTCCTTGTTGTTTAATCAAACGTGCATCAATATATATATATATATATATATATATATATATATATATATATATATATATATATATATATTTATTAATATTAAATAAAGTGTTACAACAACATCCGGACCAAGGTTTCAGATCCGAGAAAATCGGACCTTCATCAGCGGAGTCGTATAGCTTAATGAGTGAGAACAACCGCCAGGAATTTCAAAATATTGTCCGTTGGAAAGATGGAACACTTTCAGATTTAAAATTGTCACGTGCGTGGAATATTCGTAGTCAGTTATGGAAAAGTTACAGATCAAAACAACAGCAACGCTGTACATTGAAAAAGCAAGAAATTAAATTCATTTAATTATAAGTTTTATTTTTAATGATTTATTATTTAATATTTTTAGAAATAATTTATTACATTAGCATATTATTTCAATATAATTTTTGATTTTATAATTTTATAATTTATATATTTTTTAACTTAATATAATTTTATTTTTATTTTTATTTTTATTTTTATTTTTAATGTTATCTCCATTTACTTTCGATAAGATATATAGCGTCTCTATTAGTTAAATTTGAATACTTTCCATAACGGCCACGTAATTCCACGCACGTGACAATTTAAACATGCTAGGTTTCCATCTGTCCAACTGTTAACGTTATTCCCATTTAATTTCTTACTTTTTCGATGTACAGCGTTGCTGTTGTTTTGATTTGTAACTTTTCCATAACTGACTACGAATATTCCACGCACGTGACAATTTTAAATCTGAAAGTGTTCCATCTTTCCAACGGACAATATTTTGAAATTCCTGGCGGTTGTTCTCACTCATTAAGCTATACGACTCCGCTGATGAAGGTCCGATTTTCTCGGATCTGAAACCTTGGTCCGGATGTTGTTGTAACACTTTATTTAATATTAATAAATATCATGCTCTTATTAATTATTTAGTTAATTTTACTTTTGTATTAATAATTGAGCACTCTGCTGGGAAACTCTCCCAATTAAGAAATACGGTATATATATATATATATATATATATATATATATATATATATATATATATATATATATATATATATATATTTAATTTTAAAACATTTGTAGACAAATAAAATAACCAAGAGGAAAAAGGGGGTTATTATAATGGAATCATCTAACTCTATAAAATAGATGTTCTGTAAAATAGTAAATAATCACTTTGAAAGGAACAACACAGGTAAGGAGAAACTATATGTTAAAACTTTAGAAAAACAAACTTGGAGGCAAAACTAAATCAAATATTTGTAAACTTTTTAAATTAAATAATAATTATAAAATAGGGAGGTGGTGTCTGATCAACACTGCTGGGATGCCATGATAAAGAAATACTGTTTTGTTTTTAAAATCCCGAAACAGTTTTCATGGTAAACAACTGACGATCCATTATATAAAAAAAACATATATAAAAATATATTTATATTAGAGTAAATTCTTGGAAGTAAACTAAAATAGTGATTGCAGTAGATTTATTGACTTACTAGACTAAAATCTTTCAACAAAATTTTTTTTTTTTTTTTTTTTTTTCCCCAGTTTTGAAGGTTAAAAGAACTTCCGAGACTATATATATATATATATATATATATATACAATCACCAATAGAAATAATTACATAAAAATACATTAATATATATATATATATATATATATATATATATATATATATATATATATATATATATATATTAATGTATTTTTATGTAATTATTTGTATTGGTGATTGTAGCGTTCGTTGTTATTTTGCTTACTATTATTTCGATTGTCTCACTTTCCTAAGTGATTAAGATGCAGAAAATTGCATTATTAGTCGCCCTTAACTTCATAGGACGTATTTTTTCAGTTAATATATTTTTTTATTAATTTTATACGTACATAAAAGTAATCCATGGACACGTGTTTCTGGCTCACAGCCTTCATCAGCATGGCTAACTTAGACAGAGATCGAACCTTCGATATTGATGTCTGTAGTCCAAAGTACTAAGACTGGACCAAGACGCTCCGCTTAGAAATATGTACGATTTTTATCACCTAAATATTTTAATGTATTTTTATGTAATTATTTTTATTGGTGATTGTAGCGTTCGTTGTTATTTTGCTTACTATTATTTCGATTTTCTCACTTTCCTAAGTGATGAAGATGCAGAAAATTGCATTATTAGTCGCCCTTAACTTCATAGGACGTTTCTTTTCCGTTAATATATATTTTTATTTAGTTTATACGTACATAGCGTCTTGGTCCAATGGTAGAACGCTGGACTACAGACATCAATGTCGAAGGTTCGATCTCTGTCTAAGTTAGTCATGCTGATGACGGCTGTGAGCCAAAAACAAGTGTCCATGGATTACTTTGATTTACGTATAAACTAAATAAAAAAAATAAAAATAAAATATATATATATATATTAGGTTATGTTTTGTTTTTCTTCCCCATTTTAGCTTAGCTAGAGGTATGTAAGTTGTCATAGGTCCTACTTTTTTTTTCGTCCTCTCCCCCCCCTTTTTTTTTTACCCCGACTTCATTTTATAATTCCCATTCCCGACCCCTATTAGGTGACTGATCTGTTGTTTTGTCAGAGATGCAGGTCTGCTTTCGTAATTTTCGAAGGAGGTGTGAGAATAAAACTTTCGTGACCTGCATCGCCTTTTTTCGACTGGTAAAACTTCTTATCGGCACTTTTTCTTTAGTGGGAGGTTCTTATACTAACACTTAATTTTATTTATTTTTTCATTGTATATATATATATCATTCTTGTTCCCCCACTCCCCATTTCATGTATATATTGTCATTTTTGGGTTTTAAGTAGGTCAATCATGGAGTAAATTTGTTTTGGTGATTGTGACTAGTTAAGTTAAGAATGTTAGTTAGGTCAACATTTTCCCCATATATATTTTCATACTTAACTATATATATATATATATATATATATATATATATATATATATATATATATATATAATCATAAATTGCACTTAAGCCTTGTCTCGCGCGAAAATTGATACCTCCTGTAAGGATGCCTGCGCGTGGTTTCTATAATGAAGTAAGGGTTACACAATTGTAGCCTTCATTTTTCTTGGACAGTGATTGATTAAGTCCGGGCGATTTGAATAAATGCTAGCATAAGAAAAATACCTGTGTGTTCCTTCTAGACTAGTAGTGTAACTAGCTTCAGAGTTACCATTTAATCCATATGTGAATGAGACATATATAGATTAGATAGATTCAGACTGACACAACCTGAATACGACACGCTGGGCCCACAATCTGCTCCCCTAACCACTAATACACAACGCCACACACTCTCTCTCTCTCTCAGCCCCCACACACAATATATATATATATATATATATATATATATATATATATATATATATATATATTTTTGATTTTATTCCATTAGTTGCAACAAAACAAGTTTTGTTTCATTGGTGCAAATAGCGACCAACTCATCGGGCTGGCGATGGAATTCAAATGGCATAAGTTTTAACTTCACTTTAACGGGAGATTGAAAATTGAAAATACATTGGAGGGGGAGGGGGACAGAGTTGGGGCTTTGTCTATAACGGTGACATGGGACATGAGAGGGGAGGGGGGAGGACCCCAACAAGTCGTGTTTCAAATTATTACGTGGGAGGTTTTTCACGTGTTTGTGCTGTGATGATCTCAATTTCGGCCGGGGTTAATTATATATATATATATATATATATATATATATATATATATATATATATATATATATATATATATATACTCATCCACATACAATCCGTTTCGCTGTATCACCTCTCTTCAGTGCTGGATTGAAACTCAACCGTCGAACTGACAGTCGGCGCCTCTACCCCTGCGCTATCATGACTGAATGTAAGTGATATATCAATGTAAACATTGTCAAGTGCCGGGAGCTCAAATTAGTTTTATCCAATGAGCTATGCCTTAAAACTAATGGCTTTTGGCGATATCCTTACAAATAAGCTCTACCCAAGAAAGGGAGCTTTATATAGTCATCCACATACAGACTGTTTCGCTGTATCACACCTCTTCATTGCGGCTAGACCAGCTAGTGCCTCAAGCCGGGATTGAAACTCAACCGTCGAGCTGACAGTCGGCGCCTCTACCCCTGCGCTAATATATATATATGTGTGTGTGTGTGTGTGTGTGTGTTAGTGTGTGTGTGTGTTTATTAAGGCTTAAAGCAATGCAGAAAATCGGAATAGTAAAAAAGAGGATGAACAAAAACAAACCATCGAAGAAAATATTTGAGGTATAAATCTTCACAATTATCATAAATAGATAATTGTGAAGATATCTAGAATAAGCGCACTATGGCCTACAAAAATGCCTGAGCAGCCCGGTCGGCATTCGGAGATTAGCAATAAACGAACTCCTTCTCAGAGAGAAGGTAACGCCTGGGAAGGTGGACCTCCTAGGACTGAACAGAACTATACCTCAGATCGACAGAAACACTGTCGGACTGATCGTTGAAGATGTATCCCTTACTCTAGGTAAGTATATGAGTAATAAAGTAATATAGTGATACGATATTAGCGCAAAAGGACGTATGGTTTCTTATCCAATCCCGAGCAACGTCGACTAGCCTTGCTCGTAAATAAATAAATCAAAAGGCTCTTTGATACGACAGGGTCGCGTGAGAAAATTGATGAATTCTTAAGCATGACACAAACATAAAGACAAACAGACGTATGGTTTCTTATTCAATCCCGAGCAACGTCGACTAGCCCTGCTCGTAAATAAATAAATAAATAAAAAGGCTCTTTGATACGACAGGGTCGCGTGAGAAAATTAATGAATTCTTAAGCACGACAAACATAAAGGCATATAAGAGTTTTCCTATTTATATAGGAGCGCAGGGCATCCCGCAAACATATATTATTACAAACAAAATATTTTCGCGCTTTTAATGTAAGTATATAAATAGATATTAATATAGAAGCATTTAATACATTGGAACACCAGAATAAAACTATATATAATAGGTACGTATTTATGGAATAAGTAGACGTGTGAGTGTTTTTGAAGCAGTGGGAGTGAATGCTGGTCTTTGAGGTTATTTTGTTTCCCCATAGAATTCCACGAATTCCCAACCTGACATCGTGGATAAATTTAGCGACCCAGGGATCTTTAGGTGCTTCGCGATTAATTTACCAGAAACTAATTATCTATCTACCTATCTGTCTACCTATCTAAGTATCTTCATACCTATCAACCAACCTAAGTCACTTCACTTCATATCGAGATATCTCTCCCAGGCAGGTCATATCTATCTATTTATCTATCTGAGTCGTTTCATATTTACCTATCTCAGTCCTTTCTTATCTATCTATCTATCTATCTATCTATCTATCTATCTATCTATCTATCTCAGTTTATATATATATATATATATATATATATATATATATATATACACATATATATATATATATCTTTCTCTCTCTCCCTCTCTCTCTCTCTCTCTCTCTCTCTCTCTCTATATATATATATATATATATATATATCATATATATATATCATTTTCTTTCTCTCTATCTATTATCTATCTATTCTTCTATATTCCTACCTATCCTAATCAGTATATCTATCTATCTATCTATCTATCTATCTATCTATCTATCTATCTATCTATCTATCTATCTATCTATCTATCTATTTCAGTGTCCTTCTATCTATCTATCGATCTCTTTCTCTCTCTCTCTCTCTCTTTCTATATATATATATATATATATATATCTTACTATCCTAGTCAGCATATCTCTTCATCTATCTTTCTTTCTCTCTCTCCCTCTCTTTCTCTCTCTCACACACTATCTATCTATCTATCTATCTATCTATCTATCTATCTATCTATCTATCTATCTATCTCTCTCTCTCTCTCTCTCTCTCTCTCTCTCTCTATATATATATATATATATATATATATAAATATATCGTGATTGTATTGTTGTTTCCTATCTATCAATCCAATTAAACAATAGTGCTCAATAAAAAGTAGAGCCGTATTATAGTATATATTCTTTTATTTGTACAAACCTAATTTTACTTTAAAGTTGTTCGGTTGATATGAGTTCTGAGGAAGCTGTATTTCGAAAGAAATGGCACTTGAAACATGTATGCACATATGTAGCCAATAATGTTTGTAAAAATAAAATAATGTATACTATATAGAGATAGATAAGTAGGTAGATATCTCGGTTTTCTTCTATATAGCTATCTATCCATCTATCTATCTATCTAACTAACTTTTATCTATCTGAGTTGCGTTCTATCTATCTACCTATCTATTTATCTATCTCTGAATTTTCTATCTATCTATCTATCTACCTATCTATCTATCTAGCTATCTATATCTATCGATCTATCTATCTATCTATCTATCTATCTATCTAGCTATCTATATCTATATATCTATATCTATCTATCTAGCTATCTATCTATCTACCTATCTATCTACCTATCTACCTATCTATCTATCTACCTCTCTCTCTATTAATCTATCTATCTATCTATTAATCTATCTATCTATCTACCTACCTACCTACCTACCTACCTACCTACCTACCTACCTACCTACCTACCTACCTATCTTGCTAAAGGACCTGACCTTCTGAATAAATTTAGCGCCCCAAAATTGTTTACTTGCTTACATGATTAATTTACCAAAACTTGATTCACTCGTAAAAACATCAAAAAGCAATAATAAAAGAAAACGGTCTAAAAATATGTTTTCGTTCCACTTCACGTCGGGAGGTTGTGTTTTACCTGCTCATTTGCATATTACTCTGTCTGTGAACAAATTAAAGTCATGGTTTTCGTTTTGAAGCATCCTTACCAATTCCACATTACAGCATAAAAAAATCAAAATAAGGACAACAATTCCAAAGATGAAAATAATGTAAATATCTAGAGTTCAACGAATAACAATGAACAACTGAAAATTTGAAGTTCATCTTTTTTTAATTTGAAAATATGATTTTTCAATTTGAATTTTAGCTTTTTTTTAATAATAAAGTTGACCGTTGTAATTTATATTTAAACTTTTTTATTTGGAGTTGATTTTTTAAAATTTGAAGTTGAATTTTTTTAATTTGAAATTAAGTCTCGTTAATTTGAACTTAAGCTATATTAATTTCAAGTTCAGCGTTTTTAATATGAAGTTGATCTTTTATAATTTGAAGGTGGACTTTTTTATTTGAAGTTAGACTTTTTTAATTTGAAGTTGATCTTTTTTTTTTTGAAGTTGAACCTTTTTCATTTCAAGTTCAGCTATTTTAAATATAAAGGTGACATTATAATTTGATATTGAACTTTTTTTAATTTGAAGTTCATATTTCTGTTTTGAAGTTTAACTTTTTTAATTTGAAGTTGATCTTTTTAATTTGAAGTTGATCATATTAATTTAAAGTTGATCATTTTCATTTGAAGTTGAACTTTTTAATTTGTCGTTGAGCTTTTTTAATTTGAATTTGATCACTTTAATTTTAAGTTGAACTTTTAAAATTTGAAGTTGATCTCTTAATTAGAAGTTGAACATTTTTAATTTTGAGGTGTATCTTTTTATTTTGAAGTTTAACTTTTTTAATTTAAAGTGTATATTTTTAATTTAAAGTTGAACGTTTAAATGCGAAGTTGAGTTTTTTAACTGAGTTTCGTTAATTTGAAGTTAAGCGCTATATTAATTTAAAGTTCAGCTTTTTTAATTTAAAGTTCAGCTTTTTTAATTTAAAGTTTATCTATTTTCATTGGAAATTGAACGTTCTAAGTCGTGCTTAGTAATTTTCAGTTGAACTTCTTTTATATGAAATTGAGATTTTTTAATGTAAAAGTGTATTATTTTAAATTTGAATTTGAGCTTTTGAAGTGTGATTTTGTTAATTTGATCCCTTTTTCTTTGAAGTTAAACTATTTTATTTTGCGGGTGAAAATCTGCAGTAGTATAGATACACAATTATCTGATATTTTTTAAAGCAAAATTTAAAGCCCATACGGTAGATTAGCCTGGTCAATCATTTATCTACCTCCCACAGCGGTAAGATGTGACACAAGGTCGGAAAGTAGGATTTGATAAGTCAGCACCCTAGAGGAAGAGCACTTATGACCTTTAAAAATTGCCTGGGCAGCCCCGTCGGCATTCCCCGGTAGGGGCGTCTCAGGCGATTAGCAATAGATTAACCCCTTCTCAAAGAGTGAGAAGGCAAAGCCTGGGAGGGTGGACCTCCTAGAACTGCACAGGACAAACCCAGAGACGGGCGGAATCAAGGCCCGAAGGCCAAGACGGTACCGGTCTATAGGGTGTAGTATCCATCGGAACAGATACTACACTTTGATCCTGGCCAAAAGACCAAGAAAGTTCGATCAACCCTCACCTTTTGGCATGAATTCCGTGTCCCCGTATGGACCTTTTCTGCTGTAGATCTCAAAAAGTATTACAGCGAAGGAGTAGACGTCCCCTGGTTGAGTACCGCGAGGTAAACTTTTGTCTCGGAGGAGTTCAGGAGCTCGCCATAGCAAATCTGTAGAAAGAAATAAGAATTAGTTTTTTTTAAAATAGCAGTGAAACAAATTGTTATGTTCGTACGCCATCTTTTAGAAAGGCCTGAAAGTTCCTGAAATATGAGGGACGGCGTATTTGAATGTCAAGTACTTCTTTATAATTACCCCGTCATTAAAAAAGCATTATATTAATTTTTTAAGTTTTATCTTTGGCATGGCTATCCTAATAGCCACAAACTCTAAGAATCTCAATGTATTTTGACAACAAACAAAGTTTAATTTTATTTTTGCTAGCATGTATAATGTAAGTGTTGAGTTTACTAATGAACGGCCAACTTGCTTTCGTCCGCTCGTCATGATCCTCTGAATTGTTGCCAAGAACCTTACTCCCACGCATACGACCGAGACTCGTTGCCACTTGAAAAGCAATGGTTGCGTTCTATCCTTGAAAATATAAAAAGGTATGGCTATCGTCTTGAAATTAATGTTCCTCCTGACATATATGGTGACAAAATATGGAGACGGTCCTATAGAACTCAAATTTTGAGTATAACCTTCTTCGACTGCCAGCTTGCTTAACGGGGAAATAAGTTACATAGCAGGAACAGGTGAAAGGTTTCAAAAAGAGAGAGAGAAGGCGAGAAATCCTCAGCCGTGTGCTTGACAAGACAAAGTCATAGAAGAAATATGGTAACAGTGGAATTCCTTCAGAGTTTCTCCTTTAGGAGCTGTCGTCCGCTCGTCCTGGTGACATAAGCCTTTACTCGAGGCTTCCTATGACACCAGTCTTTACTAGAGGCTTCCTGTGACACCAGTCTCTACTAGAGGCTTCCTGTGACACCAGTCTCTACTAGAAGCTTCCTATGACACCAGTCTCAACTAGAGGCTTCCTGTGACACCAGTCTCTACTAGAGGCTTCCCGTGACACCAGTCTCTACTAGAAGCTTCCTGTGACAACAGTCTCTACTAAAGACTTCATGTGACACCAGTCTTTACTAGAGACTTCATGTGACACCAGTCTCTACTAGAGATTTCCTGCGACACCAGTCTCTACTAGAGATTTCCTGCGACACCAGTCTCTACTAGAGGCTCCATGTGACACCAGTCTCTACTAGAGGCTTCCTGTGACACCAGTCTCTACTAGAAGCTTCCTGTGACAACAGTCTCTACTAAAGACTTCATGTGACACCAGTCTTTACTAGAGTCTTCATGTGACACCAGTCTCTACGAGAGGATTCCTGTGACACCAGTCTCTATTAAGGGCTTCCTGTGACACCAGTCTCTACTAGAGACTTCCTGTGACACTAGTCTCTACTAGAGGCTTTCTGTGACACGAGTATGTACTAGAGATTTCCCGTGACACTAGTCTCTAGTAGAGACTGAATGTGACAACAGTCTTTACGAGAGGATTCCTGTGACACCAGTCTCTATTAAGGGCTTCCTGTGACACCAGTCGCTACTAGAGACTTCCTGTGACATCAGTCTCTACTAGGGACTTCCTGTGACACCAGTCTCTACTAGAGGCTTCATGTGATACCAGTCTCTACTAGAGGCTTCCTGTAACACGAGTCTCTACTAGAGATTTCCTGTGACACTAGTCTCTAGTAGAGACTGAATGTGACACCAGTCTCTACCAGAGACTGAACGTGACACCAGTCTCTACTAGAGACTGAATGTGACACCAGTCTCTATTTGAGACTGAATGTGACACCAGTCCCTACTAGAGACTTCGTGTGACACTAGCGTCTAAGTCGATGCTCCCTGCGAACCTTTAAGTAACTTTGTTTTTTTAACAATCGAGAAAGAATTTATCGGAATTAAATTGCTCGATTAGAAAAATAGAAATAATTGAGTTTATAGAATTAAAAGTGAAAGAGAAAATAGAGTAAAATTCAATTGTTTATAATTTACTCAGCCAAAATGATTTCGAAGTTTTAGCTTTAGAAATAAAGTAAGTGTCAGATGCCAATATCTAAAAAATATTCCTTCAGACATTTTATATGTTTTTTAGTTGATTACGCATTAAGCTAAGAAATAGTCTAGGCTTATCCAGAAACATTTTGTTTTGATTTAAAATACATTAATAGAAAATAAAACAGGATTTGGCATAGTTGCTCGTAAACTTATAAAGTTGAACTTATTTTTAAAGTTAAATTTGGTAATAACAATGGTTTTCTTCAACGCCAGTAGCTGCCACCCATTCCGGTACCAGCACTATAGCTCGCATCATAACTACCGGATGCTCTCTGTTAAAATCCTTCTACACGTTGAGGTCCGCCACCAGATCCATTTGCATCGTTAGAACGGAATCCGTTTCCATAACCGGAACTGTTGTGGTGCTCGCTGTAGCGGACATTACCTCCTTGATACCAACTATCGCCATTAGAGTTTCTGTGAGCTCCATAATTAAAGCCGCCTTGATTCTAGCCACCTGCATAACTGTTGGAATTGTTGTTAAACCCACCGCGACGTTCAGGTGTGTTGCTTCGACCATTCCTGGAGCCAGTCATTGGAACAGCTTTTTCAGTTCGATACTCTTGGAGCCTAGGGGGAACCTCTTGTGGATGACGGACTTGTCAACGGAGTCGAAATCGTCGAAGTTAACGAAGCAGAACCGTTTCTGTTTGCCAGTTTTCTTGTCTTTAATCATATCAATTTTTCGACAGTGCCGAACTTTGCGAAAATGTCACTAAGTTAATCCTCGCTTGTAGTTCTTCCAATCCAAGCCACCGATAAATAATTCATGGAACTTCTCTGCATTGGGGTCGACATTGTATTATGATTTACTGTTTTCTATGGGTGTTGGCTCACCGCATAGAAGCTGCACGTAATCCTTTTAGGTGATATAAGAGAGACAACAGTTACAACTTCCATGCGCACGACAACTGTTTTTTTTCACGAAATAAGAAATCCATCTGAAGAGTAAATGGGGTTGAACAAGATAGATTTTACGAGCAGAAGCACCACTACATGAAGACAATATTCCATCATGTCAAATGCAGCCAGTAATAGAATTAAATTTTTTTTTGTTTTGTTGTTGCAAAGTAGGGCAATTTAAGCAATATTTTGAGCTATTCAAAAACGACACGGGAATTTGAGGGTTACAACAAAAAATCACTATGTTGCGGCTTGTTCACTAAGTAAAACTCGTTCCTCCCCCCCCCCCTCGGGCGCGTTTTAACAATTAGGAGGGTGGTTCCAGAATACCACGTGACTATAAAAGACACGTGATATGTTTTCCTTTCAAAACTCATCGGCAAAAAATATTAATTTATACAACATTTAGTTCAAAGTAGAATAAAATTAGTTACTACTAATTAACTCAAAAAGATGGCCGAAACAAATTCTACAAATAGTGAAAGTGTAAACATTAGCCCAGGACCTCAGTCCGTCGTCTTATTAATCGAAGGGAATTAATCTATACTTATTAATTATTACGACTAATACAATTATCTCCCCTGCTTACCCAAAGAGAATCTATCTATTTGTTATGATTTCTTAGAAAGCCTTTACGTTTCATATTGCCCTCATCATATCCATTTAATCCATACATTTTGCTTAACGTTTGGGTGGACGATAAGTGTGCATCCTAAATCCGGCAGAAAGTATGCAGGTGCTTCATCCCCTCCCCCATGGAATTTCATAAGTTGATTTATGATATTCGTTAACTAACTAGATGACGCCCGACCAGTCATATTTCCTATACAGAGCTACTATTAAGATTGGACTGGTTATTTTGCGTTGCATATAACTTATTCCTGTTAATAATGGTAGTAATTATTTAACCGAACTTATTAAGGTTTCGCTATTTTAGGGACCTTTAATTTGGCTTAAAATATGATAGTAAATAGCTAGTCCGATGAAAGCAATTCTGTAGAATTTCCTGCTTTATGATAGTAAGGTTATCCTTATATGTTACTATGTTATACAATTTGAGAGAACGTAGATATCATTATTTTTCGTATAGTGTGAGTGTATTTATTTGCACTAGCTAATATGGGCTATGCCAGTTTGAAATGGGAATTTGACTTCAACAGTTCCCTGATAGAATTGGTTAAATACGTTTAGGGACTTTTAGTCTCGGAGTTAGGCCTAGCCTTGAATAAGCATATGTGATTTATATATATATATATATATATATATATATATATATATATATATATTAGAGGTGAAAGATGAGAATAAAAAATTGTAAATATACAATATTTATTAAAACATCAAAAGTTCAGAGCAATGGATTAAGGATATGAAGCTCCTTGCGCTAAACTTTTTATGTTTTAATAAATATTGTATCCTTACAATTTTTTATTCTCATCCTTCACCTCTAAAATTGTTTGGTCTATTCAATATATTGAGCTTTATATTATTACGATAGATTATTATTATTAAACAATAATTCAATTATCGCTATTTAATTGAACATTTAAATATATATATATATATATATATATATATATATATATATATATATATATATATATATATATGTGGTATTTACAAAGTTAAATTCCTCCTTAATTCTAAGCTAATTTGTGGTGGCCAACGGGAAACGCTCTTGACTGCGAATATGATCGGAGTTCGTTCCAGCCGACTGTCAGAAATTAACTTCCTGCACTGAAGATTGCGTAAGCATGAAACATCGATGTCTGTAGGTAATAAATAATTAATATTTATTTATAAATATTATTAAAAGCCCCCTTTACTAAGGCCGGGCACTCTGAGTGAGTTTAATAACAAGCAGTACTACTAGCTTTATTGCGAGCTCCAACTAGATCACTATTCGCTGCTCGTTGTAAAATACCTGCCGACTTGGTATTTACAAAGTTAAACTTCTCCTTAATTCTGACCAAACGAGAAAGGCTCTTGACTGCGAATCAGTGGCGATTTGTGATCGGAGTTCCTGCACTGAAGATTGCGTAAGCATGAAGCATCGATGTCTTTAGGTAATAAATAATTAATATATATATATATATATATATATATATATATATATATATATATATATATATATAATGACAACACTTTCTTTGGTACATATAAATGTCACTCTATGTCATGAATGTCAAACAGTCATTGTTTCACTCTCGTTCAATGATATGCACACCTGGATACGACTTGACACACTCCTTTTTTGGTATCATCCTGATTTTGGTAGTGACGGCCCTCTTCAATTCAGTTTAGACAGACATTACTTATGAGACGATCATCAAAGTGTCCCCACATATCATTGAACTGATTTGTACCAAATATGGTTTTATTGCAGAAAAGACTGTAAATTTGAATAACGATTCCATATTAAAATTTCAAAATAATATTTTAAAAACTATGATACTTTAAAGTATGCGGTGTGTGTATTTTAATATAGATATGTATATATAGCTATTCTATGCGTGTAACACTAACGGAAGTAATTCTTGTTGATAAATATTGCCTGTCTTTGTACCGTAAAAAATAATTGCCAGTTAAATATTCTTCAAATTAATGAAATGAATGTCACTTTTTGAAATGTATTTATTTAAAATCCTATATTTATAACAATGAACTTTATGGTTTTTTTTATTCAAATATATACGTTTTTAATAATTTTTTTTATTTTTTTATTTGAGTACTGGTAGATCTTATGAAAGAGGCAAGCCCGACTTTTGTCGACGCAGAATTGCGTAAACATCCGAAAAAAGCCGAATGAAAACGAACCGGCGTTAAAATCAAAATGAGGCGGTCTTCCAACAGAAAAAAATGAAACAGCATTTAAAGCAAGAAACACACTCATGGTATGTTTATTTTTATAAAAAATTATGTTTTTTAACGGAAAAGATTAATGAAACGGCTTATATATATATATATATATATATATATATATATATATATATATATATATATATACATAATAATTTTATTCTCATTTTAAATTTAACTCACTCTGGCCGTCGCCCCATCTCCCTTCCTCCCACCCCGGCCGAAATTGAGATCATCACAGCACAAACACGTGAAAACCTCCCACGCAATAATTTGAAACACGACTTGTTGGGGTCCTCCCCCCTCCCCTCTCATGTCCCATGTCACCGTTATAGACAAAGCCCCAACTCTGCCCCCCTCCCCCTCCAATGTATTTTCAATTTTCAATCTCCCGTTAAGGTGAAGTTAAAACGTATGCCATTTGAATTCCATCGCTAGCCCGATGAGTTGGTCGCTATTTGCGCCAATGAAACAAAACTTGTTTTGTCGCAACTAATGGAATAAAATAAAAAATATATATATATATATAGATATAGATATAGATATATAGATATATAGATAGATTTGGATTATTTACTTAGAAAAAAGATTATTCAGTGAAGACCGGGATTAGTCCAATGAAAACAAGCTCGATGATACTCGATTACAGGGTACAGAGCATTTATATGTGATTTTTTTAAGGCTTACCAAAGCATTCCGTTCAGGAGCACAATCAACACCGCAAAAGATTTGTTCATTCAAAAATTATTTATTTATCAGTTTTCAAATTAAAGAGTTTTTTTTACCTACACGTGTTTCACTACCAAGCAGGTCCTTGCTGGGCAGATCATCAGGGAAATTAAGTACCCTGAATAAGAATTACAACAACCGGCAATACACAATGTGGTGTTGCTTTAATTGAGGTCACTTAAGAAGGGAAGAAAAAAATAAAATAAAAAGTAAAAAGATAAAAAGGAAAAAATAGAGAATGTCTTAGAAGAATATCTCCCAAGATTTTCACAACATTGTTGCTACTAGGCGAAACAGCAAAAAATTAGTCCCAAACCAGCAAAAACAGCAAAACAGTTTTTAGTCCCAAATGCACTCAAATGAAACAGTAATAATGAGTGAGAATACACCTTCTTGACAGGCGGCACAACTATGAAAAGTATCCCCCCTCCCCCAAATAAAGACCAAACAATCAAAACTCCATTCCGAAGTTACCATTCCACGCCACTGATAGTATTGGCATTCCAGATCTATTCCATCAAATGGAAAAGCGACACAAATGTCCGTTTGTAATTCATGCGGTCGTGCTAGCCTTATTTCCTTTCGAGACGGACATTTACGAAAAAGTTAATGTAAATTTTTTTTCGGTACTGCTTACATTTTTGAACCAGGCAAAAATCGAACCGTTTTTTCTGTAACCCTAAACTAACCCTAACCCTAACCCTAACCCTAACCCTAACCTACTATTATTGCCCTTGGTAACAGTTATTTGTTGACTATTTGTTGTTTTTTTCATCCATTCTTTTCTCTTTTGGAAATTCGCCGCAATCATTAATTTAAGACCTCATCAATTTAACTTGTCGTCTGTTTTCCCTGCCTTCTAATTGGATAAGCGCTTCGGCATCTTCACACTGTTTACGTAAACAGTTGGAAATAGCTGACCGAAAAGTCGGTTTTGTCTGGTTCAAAAGCTGTATCAGTACCGATATTTGTTATCGTGATCATATACAAAAGTTATCTTTCTTAAAAGTCGATTGACTGATATTTTGGGAGAAACCAACATTCGTGAGTTTAACACGTGTTTCACTGTAATAATGTTTTGTAAGGTCAGTTTTACAGTCAGCTACATTGGCTATTATCAACCAGACGGGAAAAATAGACAATTGAGTGTTTTTATAAATATGAGTAAGCACTTGTCAAGGCCAAATGCTACTCGAGAATAAGGGTTAATGAGATTGTCAGTTAGATGATTCTACATTACCATGAAAGGATTGATAAGAAGAGACGAAGTTGGCAATATTGATTACTTAAGAGTGCGTTACCACAAGTATTTTATGGCATTGGACTTGAAAACGACCATGTTTTAGTTAGTAGAGAAGCAGTCTTTCGGTAACGTGTCCCACAAGTGGGAAGTTCTTCGGAAAAAAACTCGTGGAAATTCAGTTTGGCTTTCGGTACGCAGAGGAAGAAAGAAATGTCATTTGCAGATGTGGTATGAAGACGAGTCTACTTACTTCTGTAATGAGCATATTCTCCAATGTCGTCTTTAGCTTCAGACATGAATTCGTGCAGGCCGAAATCCGTGATTTTCAACACCCACCGACTATCTACGACACAGTTGGAGGATTTTAGTTTACCATGAGACTTCACTTCGCTGTCGTGCAGGTATATCATGCCCTGTCGAGAAAACAACAAAAAATAATAATAAATAAATCCTGAGAAAATAGCAGGTTATCAATGCGTAAACCCTCTGTTTATATATACATACATATTTTTTTTATTTTTTTATTTTTCATCACTCATCTAACTATATATACATATATATATATATATATATATATATATATATATATATATATATATATATATATATATATATATATATATATATATATGGGAAGAGAAGGATGAAGGTAATCCGACGTGATGGTAAAATGAAAAAGGAAAACCAAAAACTGGATGTTTTTTATATGTACATCAACGTTTCGTCTTTATTTATAAGACTTCATCAGTTTTTGGTTTTCCTTTTTCATATATATATATATATATATATATATATATATATATATATATATATATATATATATATATATATGGTACATGTATTGTATTAGTTTCTGTAGATGTAAATCCGTTGAAACTCAAGTGTTTATGAAAAGTGCTCAATAACAAGTAGAGCTGTTCATAAGTATAATTTTTTTATTCATACAAACATTATTGGTTACATATGTGCATACATGTTTCGGTTGTACTCTTCCCAGAGAGTCAACCTCTGAAGTCTTTGGCCTGACGAGGTTGACTCTCTGGGAAGAGTACAACCGAAACATGTATGCACATATGTAACCAATAATGTTTGTATGAATAAAAAATTATATATATATATATATATATATATATAGTTAGATGAGTGATTAAAAATAAAGATTGCACAAAAAGCAGAAATTATTAAATCATCAATTGTTCAAACAAGGATAATAAACAAGTATTTTTCCTTAATCCCTGTATTTTCAAAAATCATCAGAGAAAAATTTCGCAGATAAATTAGTAATGGTAACTGAGATGCTAACATTTGAATATATAAAAAAAAGAAGAGAGAAAAAAAACTTTTAAAAAAGTTCGAAAAATCACAAAAAAAGAACATCGCCGTTGCAGGAATATGAAAAATGCTCTCCCCCCAAAAATCCAAGTCAGAATATCAGAAGTACTGCTACGTGAATAGTATTCCAGGCACTCAGATTCAGTGAGAAAAGTCCAAAGATTTTGATCGAAAAGTTCAAATCCTGATGAAAATCATTGGTTATTTGGTGGATAGGAGTGTTTCAAGGAAAATAAAATCAACCAGTATATGTATTCTATGCCTTTAGCTATATATACAGGGTGGGCAAAAATAAGGGTCCTATTTTTTAAAATGCATAACTTTTTTATTTATTGATTTTTTTTTATTTTTAGAATAAGTAAAGGACCCCTTCCGACGCAAGCATGAGCCGTATTAGCCCTAAGGAACGTACCCTCATTTAGAAAACATTATTTTTGCTTAAAAAACTCAAAACAGTGTAAAAAACAATACTTTAGTTTTTGTAAGTTTTAAGAAGTGTTTTTCGGCTAAAATTTGTTTTGTTTATTTCAAAAAATCTCGGAAGGGTCAGTCTACACACACATAAAGTTTGGTGAGTTTAACTTTTATTTTGTGGAAGTTATTCAAATTCAAGTTATTCAAATTTAAAGATAGGACCCTAATTTTGGCCCACCCTGTATATATATATATATATATATATATATATATATATATATATATATCTTGTTTCATTTCACTTTAGTTGAAGTTCTCAGAAATCAAGGGGCCCCCTTCTTGGAGTTAACACTTACTCTCTATATGAGATATATAGATATTCGATTATTCCATTAAACTTATCTCCTTTACCTGTCAAACGTGTGAATAGTAAAGAATTCACCAGTTAAATATGTTGTAGTATATCTTTCTTATGGTCTTTTGGTGTTACCGGATTACTGGACAAGAATTCATCTAGTCAGGTGGAGTATCCAGCTAAGTGCTGTTACGTGTGGTAACCTCACTAGAAAAAGCTGCACCATTCCTCATATGAGCTAGTGTATAGTCGTGTCGATGTCATCTTATTTGGGGTTCAAATACTATGTTATTTTTAATATTTGGTTAGGATTTAGGGCGAAGTATCGTCATGTCACGTTGTGCTGAAAACCCCTTGTATAGTGAGACCGAAGACAACTCAACGATAGTGTCTAGTAAGTAACTTAAAGTGGCTAGTAGGTAATTCAACTTCCCTCATATAATATATATATACCAACCTGCTCGTCAAATCCGGAATCGGGCATATGTTTCTTAATCTTTTAAATTGATATTTCCGAACAAATAACCCGTTACATAAAACACGATTAAACTTAGTTGTAGCGGTACAAATCACTTAGAAAAAATAATTAAGAGTCATAATGGACAGATATTAAAAAATAATTATAACAATAGAGTTAACAACACACAAGATAATAATAATAATAACAACAATAATGAATGTAGCTGTAGAAATAAGAGCGAATATCCGTTGCAAGAAAAGTACTTAATTAAAAGTATAGTATATCTAGAAAAACATTCACAACTTAAAACAATGACATAGAGGATAAAAGTACTGATTTTAAAGATAAATACAGAAACCACAAAATATCATTTAATAACTCAGAAAGTAAAACAGGCATCTCATTATCTAACTACATACTATCTCTAAAAGAAAAGAATATAGTACCAATACTAAAATGAAGCATTATAAAAAGGCTTCAACCCCACCTGTTTTGTTTGTCTCGGTGAGAAGTTGGCTATTGTTATGTTCCCTAATAAGGATAATTTGTTGAACCAGAAATATGAGATAGGATTTTACTGTAGGCACTTCAAACAGTTTACCCTGGATAAGTATTGGAATAACCTAGTAAATCCACCATAATTAACCTTAAAATATATCATGAAAACTAAAGGATCTCTTAATAAGTACAAAATAATCTCATAATTGATGTAGTGTAGTAGGATTTAAGTTAACAAATACATTTGGAGATTAAGTTTTTAATTAAACTAGGAATTAAAATGTAATAATACAGTTAGGTTTATCGGTATGACCTCCACGTTTTTCAAGTTGAGTAAACTAGTAAATTAGTTATAAAATGGGTTGGCTTTAAATTAAATTGGTAGTTAATAATACAATTAGGATTTTATGTTTACTTTCCAATTAACGAGGATTAAGAAAAGAGGTCGATTTCAAGTAGTAAAATATTATACACACCCGTATAATAATAATAGCGATATGATTTAAAATTTTCTAATATAAATATCTTTTTCTGATTTGACATAATTGTGTGGGGATAACCGTTAAATTTTTTTTTATATATACATAGAGAATATAGCTTAGTGATTTTAATCAAAATAAGGTTTTATTTCATGATCAAATTAGGTGAGGTGAAATATGCGCACAAACAAAAAGAAACAAAATGGATCTGAAAACTAAACACAAACAAAACAGGTCTGACGTGGGAATGATTAATATGTGAAATTATTTTACAGAATGGAAACGATATTTGTTTTGAAATTAAACTTTTTGGTTGGTAAAAAGAAACATTTGCTTTTAACAGTAATTCACGACGAGGTGATATTCAGTAGATAGAGTTCGCGTGGACTGACTTGCACGTAAAGATAAAGGATGAATGCTGCACAAAGTAAAAAACGTTTCACAACGTTTCATTTTCATTCACGTTTTGTCATCAAATAATACATTGTTTTGATAAAGAGTGAAACACGCACGAAATATTAAAATTTACATTATAAAAACACTTATAACTTTAAATGCTTTTATGTGTTCCATAAGGCTATTTCTTATCTGTTAAATGTGAAGAAATTCGATATTTTAAGCCAAGAGACCCTTTAAATTTTTTTTTTTTTTTTTTTTTTTTACATGGTTCACCCCAAACAAGGCAGGACACCACTGTAAACGTAAGGGGCTACTGAGAAAAAGGAAAAGGGGGGAAGGATTGGGGGTTCAGCTTAAATTGGGATCTGAGCAGCGAGATATCTGTTTACATTAGTTTTAAATTTCTGCATGTCAGTACTGTCGGGGAAACAGGGGGCAGGGAGGGAGTTCCAGAGGCCAGCAGCACGAGGAAAGAAGCTATTTGAGTAGAATGCTCTCCGGCATCCGGGGACCTCCACAGTGAATGAATGAGATTTAGTAGAATGTCGAGTTAGTCTAGTGAATTTACGTCGAGGGGGCACCAGAGCAGCACACTCATCGGAGCATAATCCATTGAAGTATTTGTAAAATTACCACAAAAGCATAGGTGAATCTATCATATGTCTCTCTTTATGAAGCAAAGTTGTCTGTATGTGGGTATATGTGTAGCGGCATCAAAAGGTAAGATTAAAAACGCAGATTGTGAATCTACACTGTTGATTCGATGTCCATATTGTTGCTAGAAGTGTTTTAGCTTTTTTTTTTAACTCATTAATCAAAATTAAAGGTATGTATGAATAATATTAAAAACAAATGTTCCGACATTATAGCGTTCCCGAACAACTACTTTTCACTTCAAACTACCGAACGTGTTTGACGTATTGTTTATTTTGAAAAGAAAACATTTATTCTTTTTCGAATTAAAAATAGATGAAAAAAATATTTGATAAATGTTAACAATCATATTTTCATTTTAATAAGAACTTTTTTCATTTTTTATTCATCTTTCTTCACATTTCTTTTTTTTTCGACAATCGAACTATTTAAATTTAAGCGGGGGAGGGGTAAAAAAAATAATCTCTATACTGAACTCATTTAAGTAAGATAAAAAGACAGCACATTTTCCTTAGATTGGTGACTTTGTAGAGAAATCGTTCGCCTTCAATTCAAATATCTTATTCCGCCGTAGGTTCGAATCTCACGCTAGGCTATTGTTTTTTTTTTTTTTTTGCTATCACGTTCCAGTTATTTCTTAGCCGATATCGATTATCATCATTAACTTTAATAAAAAATAAATAAATGTCTAAATAATAAAT
Organism: Sepiola atlantica; assembly: GCA_963556195.1. Taxonomy (NCBI): domain Eukaryota; kingdom Metazoa; phylum Mollusca; class Cephalopoda; order Sepiida; family Sepiolidae; genus Sepiola; species Sepiola atlantica. The sequence goes on along the minus strand of OY744551.1, from coordinate 36,398,579 downwards.
TTGAAATATAGTAAACTCTAAATGAGTATCTTACATATAAAGTTAGCTTGTCGAATTTTACAAGGCAGGTCCAAATAGCTGACTAATTGAATTCTCCTTTTGACTAGCCAATTTTCATTTGTTATTGTTATACCATGTTATTGGCAATATAATAACGTACTTAGCTACAATTTATTTCAGGAATATGTTTGTAAGTATACCCGAACCATCGAAACCAGGAAAGGAGATAACTGATATTTTCATTGAAGAGTATAATAGCAGTTGTCTACCTTACAATTACAATTTTATTTGTTTTTCTGTATAAGACTTTAAAAATTGTAAACAAATAAAATTTGAAAACTAAATTATTTTATTCCATCCCCGGCAACGCCAGATAGGTTCACCTTGTAAGCTATACATTCATTGGCTCTTTTTTTAATATTTGCCATTTTATCTCAAATATTTTCTGATCGGGGCAAATCTCGATGTTTATGATAATATAATATTTTCTTTGGAAATTGAATACTGCTACCACATCTGGAGAGGTGCCACACAAATCATGATTTCCTGTCTTGATAGAGTATAACATCGACTTCGAAATCAACTGGAGATTATCTCTTTTCTTTCTTACAACTCGTATCTCACAGAAGAATCTCCTTTCATGCTATCGTTTTTTCTATGGAAGGTGCTACTATTAAACAGATGTAAAAATCTAGAACGCTGTTTTTTTCATCTGTGAAAACAGATGTAAATCATACAGTATGAACAGATATACAAAAGATGTAAAGCGGTGTGCACTGTTGTAAAATATACTACAGGGTGTTTCAAAAGTCTTGGGAACATAACGATTTTTAATAACTCAAAAACTATTAGGAGTTGAAAAATGAAATTGGTACCGTTGGAAAGGTTAAAGTTTCAAGTTTTGTGGGGAATCTTCAAAGTTGCTCAATATGAGCACCATTCGTCACACGGCAGACATCTAGTCGATAGTCCATTTCCTGCCAAACGCGTTCCAGCATCTTGACGTCAATGGTTCCCACTGTATCCTTCAACTTTTGGACCAACTTGAGCTTGTAAGGTACCATTTGCAGTCGTTTCCTTAAGACACGCCAGACAGTTGCTGGAGCAAGCTGAAGTTCCCTGCTGGCTCTTCTCACTGATTTACGGGGGCTCCGCTGAAAGGCTGTCCGAACTTGCTCAACTGCATCTTCTGAAGTTGAAGGGCGACCTGTTCGCTTACTTGGGCACAAACACCCATCTTTCACAAATTTAGCATGCCATCTGACAATGGATTTCCTTTCAGGGGCTTCTTTTTTAAATTTCCTGCGAAATGCACGCTGAAAACATGTCCACGATTCAGTCTTTGCAAATTGGAGGACGCAAAATGCCTTGTCTTGTTTAGAGAACGCCATTACTGCACCTGGAAAGATAACACGGAAATCATTAGTATGACCAAAAACTTGATTAAGCAAGCTTTAAAATGGCACCAGTTTCATTTTTCTACCTGGAATAGTTCATGAGATATACGCATTTGTAATGTTCCCAAGACTTTTGAAACACCCTGTATTATGTATACATCATGAGCGCGGTTATGTCATTTATCAAAACAGATGTTAAACGTATCAATAAACAGATGTAAGACATGTGCAACGTTTTCAATTGTTTTAAACTGAACTAGTAAACAGATGCAAACATTTAGAAGGCTATCATATCGTATAATTTATAAACAGATGTAAACATTTAGAATGCTATCATATCGTATAATTTATAAACAGATGTAAACATTTAGAATGCTATCATATCATATAATTTATAAACAGATGTAAACATTTAGAATGATATCATATCATATAATTTATAAACAGATGTAAACATTTAGAATGCTATCATATCATATAATTTATAAACAGATGTAAACATTTAGAATGATATCATATATAATTTATAAACAGATGTAAACATTTAAAATGCTATCATATCATATAATTTATAAACAGATGTAAACATTTAGAATGCTATCATATCATATAATTTATAAACAGATGTAAACATTTAGAATGCTATCATATCATATAATTTATAAACAGATGTAAACATTTAGAATGCTATCATATCATATAATTTATAAACAGATGTAAACATTTAGAAGGCTATCATATCGTATAATTTATAAACAGATGTAAACATTTAGAATGCTATCATATCATATAATTTATAAACAGATGTAAACATTTAGAATGCTATCATATCATATAATTTATAAACAGATGTAAACATTTAGAATGCTATCATATCATATAATTTATAAACAGATGTAAACATTTAGAATGCTATCATATCATATAATTTATAAAAACAGATGTTCCTATTTACTTGCCTCCCCACGAGGGCAGAGTTAGACACACGGTCAGTTTTTAATGTGGGAAAAATCCAGCTCCCCTCAAAAGGGACAATCAAGATTGGAACAAAAATTAAAATTACCTCAGTCTAGAAGGATCTATCTTTAACTGACAAAAAATGTAGTATCATCAGAACAGTTACTACACTTTGTTTCTAGCCAAAAAGCCAAGGATTTTTTTATGAAACAGATGTTAAACATATGAATAAACAGATGTGAAACGTATGTACAGCGTTGTGGACGATTGTAAACTCTACTACTATTATTATTATTATTATTATTATTAGTAGTAGTAGTAGTAGTAGTAAACATCTAGAATACTGCTATGCCATTTATCAAAACAGATGTAAAACATATGAATAAAAAGATGTGGAATATTATGAACTATGCTTTCAACCAGATGTACAATATTGTTATGCAAAATATGAATAAACAGATGTAATACATATGTACAGCGTTTCGGACTGTTGTCCACTCTAGTATCAAACAGATGTAAAATCTAGAATGATGTTATATCAGTTATCAAAACAGATGTAAAAATATCAGTAAACAGATGTAAATAATACGAACAGCCTCATGTACTGTTGCAAACTCTACTATTAAACATATGTAACACTCTAAACACTGTCATATCAATATATATATATATATATATATATATATATATATATATATATATATATATATAGTATCAAACAGATGAAATATCTAGAATGATATATCATTTATCAAAACAGATGTAAAACATTAATAAACATTTGAACAGCGATGTGAACTATTGCAAACCAGATGTACAACACTGTTATCTCTTCTGTCCAAAAACCGATGTAAATCAAATAGACAGATGTAAAACATATGTACATCGTCTTGGACTGTTATAAACACTAATATAAAACAGATGTAACATGTAAAAATCTGTTGTCATTTATCAAAACAGATGTAGAACATGAATAAACAGATGTAGAACATATGCATCGCGTTATGGACTGCTGACAACTCTGCTATTAATCAAGTCTAAAAATCTAGAACGCTGTCATGTCATTTATCAGAACAGATGTAAGACGTTAATAAACAGATGTAACACGTCTGTACAGCGTTATGAACTGTAGTTAGCTCTGTTGCGAAACATATAAAGTTCTAAGCCGATGTTATCTCTTGTTTCAGAAAACAGATGTAAAACAGATGTAGTATATATTGTAGACTGTTAAGCCCAAGAATGCTCTGATATGTGTAACATACCTAAAGAATTCTGAACTGTTGACAACTATCAAACAGATGTAAAACTCTTGGATGCCCTTATATCTTCTATATTTCGCGATTGTTCCATATTTCAATTTATTTTTCTATACAATACTAGACAGACCCGTGACCCGATGGGTCACAA
>OY744551.1:36364818-36387318 GCA_963556195.1 Sepiola atlantica | reverse complement strand
TGACCAAGATTCTATTCATTTTACTGTTCATTATTTCAAATCAAAAACTTCAAGACTATTTTACAGACCGTTTTCTTTGTCAGAACATCCGTTATTAGTATGTCAATCCCGGATCTTTCATAATAATTTAACATATATATATATATATATATATATATATATATATATATATATATATATATATATATATATATATATAAACAGTTTTTCATGGTAAACAACTGATGATCCCTTAAATAATGTTAGAAGCAAACTAATATAATAACTGAAAAAGTTAAATTGACTTACATGAGTGATTTTCCATTGAATGACTTGGGACTTAAGGTTTTTGTTTCTTTTTGGTTTTTTTAATATAGTTCTAATGGTTGAGAAACTTCCAAGACTATATATATATATATATATATATATATATATATATATATATATATATATATATATATATATATATATATATATATATATATATATATATATGCTTCTTCTTATATGTTAACAATCATCGAGCTTTTACCTTAGTAGAAAGTATATACACAAGCCTAAATTCCCCTCATATATATATATATATATATATATATATATATATATATATATATATATATTGGTACAGAAAAATTAGTACAATATTCGTACCGTCGGTTTCAAGCACAGAAGGACTTAGCCATCCGGCTCTCTTAAGCTTCTGTTGTCATCTGTTTCGGAAATTTCTGAAACAGATGACAACAGAAGCTGAAGAGATCCGGATGGCTAAGACTTTCCGAGCTTGAAACCGATGGTACGAATGTTGTACTAATTTTTTCTGTACCAAAATAAATAAATATTACGCTCTTAATTTTGAATTTTTAATTTTAATTATCAATTAATCGAGCACTCTGCTGGGATTTTTCCTGCTATATTACAAAGAAGTTATATATATATATATATATATATATATATATATATATATATATATATATATAGTGTGTGTGTGTGTGTGTGAGGGTGTGTGTAATCAGCCAATGGAATCTCATAAGAGCTCAAGTAGGAGAAAAAAGGTATAATAATAAAAAATAATAAAGACAATGAATCCACAAAGAAACGTGCAACTTATAATCTCGTGTCGAGTTAATTTAACGATTGTAGAAGCAAACTGAAGTACATCCCAATTTCATTTTTTAAATTTTTTTTTTTTTGTAGTCCGTAGGCAATTTTCGGGAACCATTTCCTTCTTCAAGCCTTCTATTAATTGTGAACATAGTTCTTGAAAACGACGAAGTTAAATTAATATTATAAATATTTCACAAACCGATCACCAGGGGTCACCTCTCAAAGTCATATATGTGTCTGCGTGCTGTCGGTTTTATTTCCGGTACACATGTACCGGGAAGGAAAAGAAAAGAAATAAGAAACTAGAGGAGTTCTTTAGTTAAATCTGTCCTTTCGGTGGTGTTTTCTCTTAAAACGCCGGTATGTATGAGAAATGTAACAGAAAAAGAAGGGAAAGAAAATAGAAACTAATGTTCACTAGATAAATCCAATTATATGCTGTAGGTGAGGTTATTCGTCTGATAGGTCATATGTTTTAGGGGTCTATATCTAACAATATATGTGTGTGGTGTATGAATGTAACACTCAGGTAGATAAAATAATGGTTCTACTTAGCGTAAACGGTTCCACTTATTTGAAAAAGAATTGAGTACTTTCGGTTATCAGTAACGTAAAATGTAAATAAATGAATAGTCTCATTTAAATACCATATAACTTCCCCCACATTTTATTAGTAGTTTCGCTGGAGTCTGTGTTTCGAATCTCGCAAGTCCAACCACACTGAAAAGGCATAGATACGACAACATTCTTTTTAGTGCATAACTCTTTTCTCTATATATCTCTCCCTCCCTTCCCCTATCTTACTCTCCCCCCTCTCTCTCTCTCTCTTTATATATATATATATTTATATATATATATATATATATATATATATATATATATATATATATATATATATATATATATATATATGAAGCAATCCAACAAAAGATATAAGCGTCAACTAATATCTTATAATTAGTGAAACATCCGGATAAAAAACTGAAGCTCAATATACTGGATATATATATATATATATAATGGTAATAATCCAGGTGAAAAATATCCACAGGGTGGTAATCCAGAGAGTTTTAACCGGGTTTATAAAAAGTGCTCAATATCAAAATAGACTTTATATATATTAATTTTATTTACACAGACATGTACAAAATCTGCGACACTGGCATGTCGATGTTATCGATCAACAGTTACTATAAACTGAGATCTAATCAGGAAGAGTTAGAATCCGATCTTAACCTCAGATCATATTTGGAGAGAATCTCCAAATATGATCTGAGGTTAAGATCGGATTCTAACTCTTCCTGATTAGATCTCAGTTTATAGTAACTGTTGATCGATAACATCGACATGCCAGTGTCGCAGATTTTGTACATGTCTGTGTAAATAAAATTATCATATATATATATATATATATATATATATATATATATATATATATATATATATATATATTCCGTGGGTATTGCACGGCAAGTATATTTACGTTGAGATTCGAAAACCGATCACGAGATTACATGTAACTGCAATGAGCAGTGATAAATCTTACCTCTCTTCCATTGATACTAAAATAGATGATGTGGCGTGTTTATATTCACGCTACCGGTTAACTAGAGAACCCCATCCATATAAAAGTCTAACGTTTTGAGTAGACACCGTTATTTCCTTTACCAGAGAGCTCAATATAGAGAGAAAGAGAGAGAGGGAGGGGGTCGCAAGTAAGAGCTTAACGAAGAGAAAGAGAGAGAGGGAGAGAGGGGGGAGGTCGCAAGTAAGAGCTTAATGACGAGAAAGAGAGAGAGAGAGGGGGAGGTTACAGGTAAGAGCTTAACAAAGAGAAAGAGAGAAAGGGGGGTCGCAAGTAAGAACTTAACGAAGAGAAAGAGAGAGAGTGTAAGAGGAGGGAGGTCGCAAGTAAGAGTTTAATGAAGAGAAAGAGAGAGAGGGGGCAGGTCGCAAGTAAGAGCTTAATGAAGAGAAAGAGAGAGAGGGGGAGGTCGCAAGTAAGAGTTTAATGAAGAGAAAGAGAGAAAGAGAGGGGCAGGTCGCAAGTAAGAGCTTAATGAAGTGAAAGAGAGAGAGGGGGGGAGGTCGCAAGTAAGAGCTTAATGAAGAGAAAGAGGGAGAGAGAGAGGCAGGTCGCAAGTAAGAGCTTAATGAAGAGAAAGAGAGAGAGAGGGGGGTCGCAAGTAAGAGCTTAATGAAGAGAAAGAAAGAGAGAGAGGGGGAGGTCGCAAGTAAGAGTTTAATGAAGAGAAAGAGAGAGAGAGAGGGGCAGGTCGGAAGTAAGAGCTTAATGAAGAAAAAAAGAGAGAGAGGGAGAGTCGCAAGTAAGAGCTTAATGAAGAGAAAGAGAGAGAGGAGGGGAGGTCGCAAGTAAGAGCTTAATGAAGTGAAAGAGAGAGAGGGGGGAGGTCGAAAGTAAGAGCTTAATGAAGAGTAAGAGAGAGAGAGAGGGGGGGTCGCAAGTAAGAGTTTAATGAAGAGAAAGAGAGAGAGAGAGGGGGGAGGTCGCAAGTAAGAGCTTAATAAAGTGAAAAAGAGAGAGAGAGAGGGGGGGTCGCACGTAAGAGCTTAATGAAGAGAAAGAGAGAGAGGGGGCAGGTCGCATGTAAGAGCTTAATGAAGAGAAAGAGAGAGAGAGAGGGGGGTCGCAAGTAAGAGTTTAATGAAGAGAAAGAGAGAGAGAGAGAGAGAGACAGAGAGGGGGGTCGCAAGAAAGAGTTTAATGTAGAGAAAGAGAGAGAGGGGGAGGTCACAAGTAAGAGCTTAATGAAGTGAAAGAGAGAGAGAGAGGGGGAGGTCGCAAGTAAGAGTTTAATGAAGAGAAAGAGAGAGAGAGAGGGGCAGGTGGCAAGTAAGAGTTTAATGAAGAGAAAGAGAGAGAGAGAGAGGGGGCAGGTCGCAAGTAAGAGTTTAATGAAGAGAAACAGAGAGATTGAGAGAAAGAACGAGACAGAAGTCTATATAGTACATTTATTTCTTCGTAAAATTTCTTTTTTCAAAGCGAGTATTTGTCTGTTCGTGTGAGTTGGGGACAGTTGTACCCATTCAAATGCGATGTTAACAGCTTCCGTTAAACACCCCGTTCGCATTTGCAAAGAAAGCCGACCGCCATGAGCAACTACAGTTCCTATTGGCGTCGACTCAACTTTTCCCGACCGACGTTACACCCGAATTCTTACGGTTGTCGATCGAGAGAGAACGCACACGCACACATACACACACGCGCATGCATACATTTGTAAACGTTCGAGCGCACACTCCTACCGGAACACGCGCACTCATAATTACATGCGTGCGCACGCGGGTACACACACGCGCGTGTCCCGCTAGACCAAGAGTAAACAACCCAATTGTTCGACGTAGGTGCTACGAACAGGTGGGCGCCCTCCAATCCCGACCGTGTGTAGCTTGCAACGGACTGAAATTCCACGGGCTCCCAGCCAATGTTTTGACTCATTGACATATAGCGATCAGAACAAAATAATTCTTTTGTTCTTTATGTATATTCAACCGTCACACTCCTAACCGCCTTCACCTCCGCCATTGTGCCACACTTAAATGTGTCCACTTATATATATATATAACTATATATTTAAATGTTGAATTACATTAAAGATAATTGAATTATCGTTTAATAATAATCTATTGTGATAATATAAAGCTCAATATATTGAATACAGCAATCAATTCTAGAGATGAAAGATGAGAATAAATAAATAATTGTAAAGATATAATATTTATTAGAACACCAAAAGTTCAGAGCAAGGATGGATTAAGGATATGAAGCTCTTTGCTCTGAATTTTTGATGCTCTAATAAATATTTTATCTTTACAATTTTTTATTCTCATCTTTCATCTTTAGAATATATATATATATATATATATATATATATATATATATATATATATATAGTCTCGGAAAGTTCTCAATCATTAAAACTACATAAAATTACAAAAACAAAACAACCTGAAGTCCCAAGACGTTCAGTGGGAAATCACTCATGTAAGTCAATTTAACTTTTTACAGTTATTATATTAGTTGGCTTCTAACATTATTTAAGGGATCATCAGTTGTTTACCATGAAAAACTGTTTCGGGAATTAATATATATATATATATATATATATATATATATATATATATATATATATATATATATATTTATTTATTTATTTATTTATTTTGGTACAGAAAAATTAGTACAACATTCGTACCGTCCGTTTCAAGCACAGAAGGACTTGGCCACCCGGCTCTCTTCAGCTTCTGTTGTCATCTCTCTCTCTCTCTCTCTCTCTCTCTCTCTGTATATATATATATATATATATATATATATATATATATATATATATATATTTATACATATATATATAGTCTCGGAAGTTTCTTAACCATTAAAACTATATTAAAAATAAAAAAAAATTATATTCCCAAGTCTTCCAGTGGAAAATCACTCATGTAAGTCAATTTATTTTTTACAGTTATTATATTAGTTTGTTTCTAACACTATTTTAAGGGATCATCAATTGTTTACCATGAAAAACTGTTTCGGGAATTTAAAAACAATTATATATATATATATATATATATATATATATATATATATATATATATATATATATATAAGCTGTCAATGTATTCGTAACGCGATGTTCTAGCCTCTACTGTTGTAACAGTAATGTGACTAAGCTTACTGTATATGACCGTCGATTCGACATCATATCGAATTTAAATTCTCTTCTTTCCCAGTTTAATTAGTGGAGACTTAGGGGTTGAATACCAGGCTGTGAAGTAAAAGGTAACTTTGTAACTGGTTTCGAATTCTTCGACCGCCAGTAATTATCATCTCCTATAATGAAGATTGCGTAAGCATGAAACACGTGTGTCTGTAGATAAAACTATTTTGATAAAATATATATATATATATATATAGAGAGAGAGAGAAAGAGAGAGAGAGAGATAGTATTAGATAAAGTGAAAGAATAAAATAAGGTGCGAATCAAATCTTATTACAATTCAAAGTTCAAGCAAAGTAATTGAAAGTCCTTAACTCATGAGTTTTCAAAGAAAATCTTCTCCTCAGAGGACCATTATCGCAATGACATTACTGCAGGTAATAAAATTCAACTTTGAAAATATATAAAAATATATAAAATACATAAAAGTATATAAAACATCAAATATATCGGCCCAAAACACACTTTTTTGTTAAAGCTATACAGTTCATCCGAGTCATAAAATTTAAAACAATTTCAAGAAAGATGTCAAAGAAGTCGATTAAAAAGCAATCCAGGTGGTGAATGATAGTCCAAAAAACGAAAAAGTTATCCAGGCGAGAATTTTTTTTGCTATCGATGCAGTAGATGACAGTGAAAAGTGTATTCAGGGTGTATGCAAATTAATAAAACGATAGAAAAAACAAAATCATATGAAAAGTTCAGAACACTCACTCGGTTCTGAATATTATAATGTCCAATTAAGGGTTCTTATGAGCTGATAGGAGTTGTGCAAACCATTACTTCCTGGTTAGATTTATATGTATATAGATAAAGATATATATATATTTTAAATCTCGTGCCATTTTTACGACTCGAACCAGTGGTGTATATATATATATATATATATATATATATATATATATATATATATATATATATATATATATATATATATATACATATATATATATATATATATATACATATATATATATATATATATATATATATATATATATATATATATATATATATGAGAAAGGAAGGAGCAATCCGACGTAATGGGAAATGAAAAAGGAAAATATCCAAGCGCTATTTTTTATATATTCATCAACGTTTCGTCTTTATTGTAAGATTTCATCAGGATGATAATTTGAAGAAAAATGTCATGCAAGTACATCGAAATTTTGGGTTGACATGATGGAGTGATAAAGGAAAAGTAGTAGCCGTGGAGGAGAGTCCATACAGCGAGACGTCAGCCTCTCAAAATCCATGCCACACCTCACCACGACAAAAACCTCAGCCCCCCCCCTTTCCTCTCTCCCACCCTAAGGCAAATTCACTAATACTCTCACCCTCTCTTTTTCACTGCTGCCTTAATGGTACCCACTCAAAGCTTTCCATATTCATTTCATTCTTCGCCACTACTGACTTTATACCTACCAGCGACCATGCGCGATTTAAGTTCAATTTCAAAGAGACATTTACACCGTTAAGTCCACACAACATCGGACGCTTCTACAAGACCAGGAATGATTGTTACGAAAAAAAAAGGTTAATACCTTTTATTTGTCTAAAGCTCTGACGAGGCTTGTTATATCAAGCGAAATTATTAGATAAAAAACTTAAGATGAAGAAGAAAAAAAAGTATTGTTTTTATTTTTATTTTGATTTTAATAAAAAAATATCTGCATGGTTTTTTGAAGGCCTCTTTCTTTAAGTTTAAAATTTTAAAGATGCTTTAAAAAAATGAACTTTCCCAAATATATATATATTTAAAGTTGAGCCCTGTTCGGCGTAGTTAAAAATAGACTGATACGTAGCTATAAGGCATATTCCGACAACGTTCGTAGAATCTTTAGTCAGTCTTTCTAGAGATACCGCCCTTCACATAAATAGAACTTAAATTCCCTATAAAAATCTGATAATGTCTCGTGGCCTAATGGTTATGACGCGAGGTTGACTCCGTGCGACCGTCTAAGATTATCATCCCTACATTGATGAGAGCGAAAGCTTGAAACGCTGGCGTATGTAGATAAAGAAAATGTAATACTATTTACTTAAAATGAATATTGTTTATATATATATATATATATATATATATATATATATATATATATATATATATATATATATATATATATATATAATTTATTTAGATACTGTATATTACATATATATGTAATATACAGTATCTAAATAAACTATATAAGCTCTCTTATATGATCGAGCACTTTATTTGATTTCTTTTCATATAAAACCTGACACACTATATATATATATATATATATATATATATATATATATATATATATATATATATTGATAGTTCGGCAGCAAGTCATTTCTTATGCAAGCGCCGTGTCGAGAAATTGACAAGTAAGATCGTGAACACAGAAAACCCCGTGGTCTTTAGCGACGCTTGCATATATATATATATATATATATATATATATATATATATATATATATATATATATATATATATATATAGTACATGTATTTTATTAGTTTATGTAGATGTAAATCCGTTGAAACTGAAGTGTTTATAAAAAGTACTCAATAACAAGTAGAGCTAACTCAAAGAGTCAACAAATAAAATAGGTAATTCGATACTAATTCATGAGAAATAGAAAATAACCAATCCTAAACAAAGATTTATTTAGAGGAGAAAGGTCTCCAAATCCATCCCATTTCTCTGGAATCCTTGGTCTGATGAGGTTGACTTTCTGTGAAGAAGAGTGCAACCGAAACATGTATGCACATATGTAACCAATAATGTTTGTATAAATGAAAATGTATACTTTTAACCGGGTTTATCAAAAGTGCTCAATATCAAAATAGAGCTTTATATATGATAATTTTTTTTATTTACACAGACATGTCCAAAATCTGCGACACTGGCATGTCGATGTTATCGATCAACAGTGACTATAAACTGAGATCTCATCAGGCAGAGTTAGAATCCGGTCTTAACCTCAGATCATATTTGATTAGTTGAACGTTTATAGCTGATTGGTGTAAAGTTAATAGCTGATTGGTTGAAAGTTTACAAAAAATATTTATAAAAAATATCTTTATCAATTTAAGAATTATAATCATTATATAAGATACGAAGTTCAGGGTTAAATCGAAAAGACAATTATTTCAAAGTGTAGAGATTTGAAACCACATGGCATAAAAATGCAGAATTTAAGAGATCTATTAAAGTCTAAGTTGCGTATACCCATGAAGTTAAGGGGGACTACATATAAATGACCACCACAACAGGCTAATATATCAAGTGTGATGCCTAATGGTCTTTAAACAAAATAAAATACAATAAGTAAATGGGTTACTTAATATAAAATCTACTATCCACAACTGATGTACGATGTATTAACATTTCATGATGGTCTTGATATATTAAACTAACTAAATAACCACGCCTATAAGATTATATGTATATATGCCCTGTTGTTATATATTAAAAATCATCCAGATTTTACCTTGAAAAGGATGTGTCTATAAAAAAAATAAAAGTATATGAAAAAACATACCCCACACACATACACATACACGTATATATATATATACTAACTTGCCACCTGACCTCCCCTCAAAGCTCCATTTAGAATCACCTTACAGCACATAACATCTCCAAAGAAAATTTTAGAAATATCTTAACCAGTAGTACATCCATCCTAGCTGTGTCATTTTGCGGTATTCGCCTCCCCATAATGGAAGCATTGTTCATTCAATTAACAAAGCCCAACGTCAACCATGCCCGTTGAATGTTTTTAATCACATGGAAACGTCTTCTTAAATAAATTCACCAATTTTATTTTGCATTGTTCAATCATCCGTCTGTAGACGACCAATGATGCGTAAATATGGAGATTTCCTACATATATATATATATATATATAATATTAGTACTTAATGTATCCACATAAAATATTATAAGGAGATATAATTTTTATGTATCAGTTTTCAGTATTTACTTCAACAGTGCTCGATACGTAAATAGAGCTAGGTAGTAAGCAATGAAAATATATATGGCAATTAAGCTACACAGAGGCTCCCGTGTTTAAAATATGGGTATGAGAGATTTAAAATATAGGTATGAGAGATTTAAAATATAGGGATGAGAGATTTAAAATATGGGTATGAGAGATTTAAAATATAGGTATGGGAGATTTAAAATATAAGGATGAGATATTTAAAATATGGGTATGAGAGATTTTAAATATAGGTATGAGAGATTTAAAATATGGGTATAAGAGATTTAAAATATGGGTATAAGAGATTTAAAATATAGGTATGAGAGAGGTAAAATATAGGTATGAGAGATTTAAAATATATATATGAGAGATTTAAAATATAGGTATGAGAGATTTAAAATATAGATATGAGAGATTAAAAATATAAGTATGAGAGATTAAAAATATAGGTATGAGAGATTTAAAATATAGGTATGAGAGATTTAACATATAGGTATGAGAGATTTAACATATAGGTATGAGAGATTTAACATATATGGGTATGAGAGATTTAAAATATAGCTATGAGAGATTTAAAATATAGGTAGTAGAGATTTAACATATAGGTATTAGAGCGGTAAAATATAGGTATGAGAGATTTAAAATATGGGTATGAGAGATTTAAAATATGGGTATGAGAGATTTAAAATATGGGTATGAGAGATTTAAAATATAGGTATGAGAGATTTAATATATAGGTATGAGAGATTTAAAATATAGGTATGAGAGATTTAAAATATGGGTATGAGAGATTTAAAATATGGGTATGAGAGATTTAATATATAGGTATGAGAGATTTAAAATATAGGTATGAGAGATTTAAAATATAGGTATGAGAGATTTAACATATAGGTATGAGAGATTTAACATATGGGTATGAAGGATTTAAAATATAGCTATGAGAGATTTAAAATATAGGTAGTAGAGATTTAACATATAGGTATTAGAGCGGTAAAATATAGGTATGAGAGATTTAAAATATGGGTATGAGAGATTTAAAATATGGGTATGAGAGATTTAAAATATGGGTATGAGAGATTTAAAATATAGGTATGAGAGGTAAAATATAGGTATGAGAGATTAAAAATATAGGTATGAGAGATTTAAAATATGGGTATGAGAGATTTAAAATATAGATATGAGAGATTAAAAATATAGGTATAAGAGATTTAAAATATAGGTATGAGAGATTTAAAATATGGGTATGAGAGATTTAACATATAGGTATAAGAGATTTAAAATATAGGTATGAGAGAGATAAAATATAGGTATGAGAGATTAAAAATATAGGTATGAGAGATTTTAAAATATAGGTATGAGAGATTTGAAATATAGGTATGAAAGATTTAAAATATAGGTATGAGAGATTTAAAATATAGGTATGAGAGATTAAGTGTGGGGATACAAGACGAAGGGGTTTCAAATTTCTTTTGAAAACATGTGCTAACGGCTATGAAGAAAGAGAGATAAAAGATGAACATTGTTTGCTATTTATTCCGGTCTAACTCTAACCCACTTAAAATTTTCCAATTAACCTCTCTTCGAAACCTTCAACAAATCTCCCTTGGAAAGTCATATTAGCCCATCTTTGGAAGTTCTAACTAAACCCTCTTGGGAAGTTTAAACTTACTTCTCTTGGGAATTCTAACTAACCCCTCTTTTAAAGTTCCAACTTACCCCTCTTTTAAAGTTCCAACTAACACTTCTTTGAAAGTTCTACCTCATACATTCTTTTAAAGTTTCAACTCACCCCTCTTTGAAAGTTCCAACTTACCCCTCTTTTAAAGTTCCAACTCACCCTTCTTTGAAAGTTCCAACTCACCCATTCTTTTAAAGTTTCAACTCACCTCTCTTTGAAAGCTCCAACTCACCCTTCTTTTAAAATTCCAACTTACCCCTCTTTTAAAGTTCCAACTCCCCCCTCTTTGAAAGCTCCAACTCATCCATTCTTTTAAAGTTCCAACTCACCCTTCTTTTAAAGTCTCCACTCACCTCTCTTTGAAAGTTCCAACTCACCCATTCTTTTAAAGTTCCAACTCATCCCTCTCTGAAAGATCCAACTCACCCTTCTTTTAAAGTCTCAACTCACTTCTCTTTGAAAGTTCCAACTCACCCCTCGTTGAAATTTCCAATGACGATCTCTTGGGAATTCCAACCAACCCTTCTTGGAAAGATCCAACAAACAAATTTTGGGAATTCCAACTCACCGCTCTTTGAAAATTCTAACTCACTTTTCTTTTAAAGTTCTAACTCACCCCTCTTTGGAAGTTCTAACCTGCCTTTCTTTAAAAGTTCCAACTCACCCCTCTTTGAAAATTCCAACTCACCTCCTTTTTAAAGTTCCAACTCATTTCTCTTTGAAAGTTATAACTTACCCCTCTTTGAACGTTCCAATAAGGGCATCTTGGGAATTCTAACTCACCCTTCTTGGAAAGACCCAACAAACAAATTTTGGAAATTCAAACTTTCCGCTTTTTGATAATTCCAACTCACTTCTTTTTCGAAGTTCTAATTTACCTCTCTTTGAACGATCTATCTCACCACTTTTTGAAAGTTCGTACTAACCCATCTTGGGAAGATCCAACAAACCTCACTTGGGAATTATAACTCCCCCTCTTGGAAAAATTCAACTTACCTCTCTAGGGAAATTAAAACTATCCGCTTTTTGGAAGTTCCAAATACCCACTCTTGAGAAGTTCCAGCTAACCCTTCTTGGAAAGATCCAACTATTACTATTTTGGAAGCTCCAATTAATCCCTCTTAAACAGTTAGCTCTATGGATTAAATAAAGATTGCCGTTCCGTATAAATGACCGAATTGGCATAAAGATTCCAAAGTTCGACAAGACGCGCCTACAAGTTTGGAGGTTACATCGGCCGAAACGTTGGAGGAATAACATCCAAATTGAGGACAGTAGTTCGAATAATTTAAATAATCCAAATTTCTCGCTTGTTTTTTTTTTGTAGATTAAAATGAGTATTATAAACACAGAAGACGGGTTCTTTAAGACGAGCAAAACAAAGGAAAAATTCTTCATTTAGGACAAACTCCCTTACGGACTTGATACGAATCTATCTGAAAGGTTATGAAAACGGCATGATCCACGTGGAAGCCAATTTCTAATCAGTTGGTATTAATTGGTGATCGCGTATTTGGCGCGTGGAACTCGGATAAACCGCCTGTAAAGCTTCTTCGTTGATAACCTTTATTCATAACGATTGTAGTTTGTGTTCTGTTTTATTTGAGTATTGGGTACTTTTGCTGGGCAAGTATGTCTGGCTATGCTTGTAAGTAATCCTAATGTCATTTATTAGTATATATATATATATATATATATCATAAAGTGACACGGAATCACATAATCACCGGTGCACTAATTTTTTTCGGCCCTACGGCTTTATTCAAGCATCCAAGCGAGGTGATTACATTTTTGAAAATTCAAAAAGAGAAACTCACACTCACCATTTCAATACACATATAGAGAGAGCGACAACATATTTAATACATATCTTGAGAGAGGGGAAAATGAACTATTTCAGACGTATATTGAGGGGGAGAGAGAGTGACAACATATTTAATATATATATATATATATATATATATATATATATATATATATATATATATACGTAGATAGGAGTAGACACATTATGCTTAGTATATATATATATATATATATATATATATATATATATATATAATAACTGTTGCTTGTACGGCAGTATTGCTTCCAACAAAGCCTTCATCAGGTGATGACTTTGGGCTCAGGTATGGTTTCGGTGCCGAAGCATCATTACCACTAACCTAGCACTATCTCATGATACTACCAGACTTTATTAGATTGTCATCACCATATCCATGCTGACGCAGATAAAGCCTTGTCTTGTATTGCTTGTATGTATTTTTCTTGTCTGATGGAGAAAAATCAAGATTATTCAAGAACGCGCATACATATAACACGAAAATAATAGTCTGAAACTAATTTTACAAAAATTCAAAACAACTCGAAGCCATCTTTATCAAAATCTAGAAACGTACAATTAATAACATTGCGTATAAAATCAGTAATAAGTTTTAACGTAACACAATTTTATTCTGTGACTCTAATTCTAGCGTCGCGGGATTAAAATTATTAACGTCTTTCCTGGAAAAATGGGATCTTTTTTTATAAAGGCACAGATTACCGCACTGTTCGACGATATAAACACACCAGACTAATAACCCGCCTGAAGAAGTCTGAATGAATCAAAATGGAACATAAAGTAAATTTCGCGTACAACAAAATCGTAGGATAAATTTCAGAGGAAACATTTTTTAATCAATGAAACGGACGGGTGGAAAAAAGAAAGAAAATTGATGAAATTTTCCTTAAGGCCTTATCGTCTGACCCTCTAAGAGGAAACATCAGAATGATAAATTAAAAATTAAGAAGATCGAATGAGATATGAGGGGGAAAATTGTTTCAGTTGGAGAAAACGATTGAGAGAAAAAAAAAGAGTTAAATTCCTCCTAAATTCCAAGCTAATTTGTGGTGGCCAATGGGTAAGACTCTTGACTGCAAATCGGTGGCGATTGGTGATCGGAGTTCGCACACGCCGACCGTCGGAAATTAACTTCCTGCACTGAAGATTGCGTAAGCATGAAACATCGATATATGTAGGTAATAAATAATTAATATTTATTTATAATTTATTTATAAATATTATATATAGATGTATATACATATAGTTTGTTCTTCTTGTCTCATCTTACACTCAAAAGTATTTTTTCAAATTCAATGTCTATCCCTTAAAAGTGCTTCATAGAAAAAAATCGGATAAGTGTACTTTTTTTAATTCAACCTTGTCAATCATCATAAAGTAGCATTATATATTGGTTATTTGCAACCATCGTTCGATAAGCTGATTCAGGTTTTCGAGTGTGGTTATCGTTATTTTTCTTAAATTTGTCATCATTTCCTCGTGTGAGTTTGTACTTCAATTTTCCAATCGTTAATCAGGACTCAATCTGGAAGTTCACCGGATTTCTTCTCCTTTGTTTTGATGTAGCATGTTTTTTCACAATTCCACGATATACGATGCTACTCTCTGATGATTGACAAGGTTGGACTAAATATATATTTATTAAATGTATATATGTATATATAGTACTACATGTAGCCACATGAAATGTTAAAGATATACTATTTTATGTATCAATTTTCAGTATTTACTTCAACAGTGCTCAATATGTGAGTAGAGCTAGGTAGTAAAGTATGAAAATATATTCATAGACATTTAAGCTACACTAAGACTTCCGCGTTTCATCACCGTAGAGAATAATCAGGCTAAAGTGCATGGAATTCGTGTTACCGGGTGTTTTTATATATACACGTGGTGTTTAATCTAGCTAGCTAACCAATCGGATTCCTTCTGATTTCCTCCCACTGGGTGATGTTTTTATTAGCCAATGACAAGTCTTCTTACAAACAATGGTTCGGCTTACTTTAAATGGAAAAATACAAATAAAATGCGTATAAAAAGTGACAACTATAATAATAATAATGATGATAATAATAACAACAACAAAAGGTAGTAACAATACAATATTTACACATGAACACGCGAATTACAAAAATATAATATAGGAAAAATCTCACTCGAATTTAAAACTAGATATAATAATCATAAAAGCACATTCAATAACAAAAAATGCAGACATAAAACATCATTATCGAACCATTACTAGGAGCAAAAAGATGACCGATATTCTCTTAGTGGGAAATATTACGAAAGGCGAAGATATTCATATATTTAGATTATCCATGTGGTTTATGCTTGAGCGAGAAACTAAAAATGAAAAATTTTAAATATGGCAAAAAATTACTCAACTGTAGAAGCGAAATAACAACAAACTGTAGACACAGAATAGACTTTACTTTATGATAACTATAAAAATTTAACTAAATGCAAACACCTAAAGAATATATCTAAAATAGCGATATGCAACAAAAAATAGAACATACAAATTATTTTAACTTCTCACGTATCAGAGTAAGGTCACCTTTGTTAATTGGACCTACTTAAATGTTCGGAGCCCCCAAACCCCTCTCAAACCAAGGGATTGGCATCGGCTAATGGAAATAACAACCTGAGAGACGTAATAATAGCAACGAATCTAATTGGTTAGGTGGCTTAGAGGAAAAACTACATAGATATTAAACAATTGCAAAGTAAATATACACGCAATTAGCCTGATGATTTCCTCCAGGAATGAAACATGACTTTAATTTTCTAATACTGACTCTGATTTGTGTCTGTTTTATTGGTTTACATTTTCAAAGTTCACAGTTACCAGTGGATTATCTTTCCAACGTTGTCATGTCTGTTTTTGTATTCCCTTAGGTCTAGTTTGATGCACTCACTAATTATGTGATTCACTATTTCGTCTCTGTCCACAGAGTCTATATTTTTAGTATATTTCGCCAGTAGACAGCTCAGAATAAGCGAAACGTCGACGATATGAAGACATAAATAAAAATTTTAGTGCTGAAAAAAAAAGAAGCTTTTTACTTAATTAACTAAATTTTTGTAAAGCTTTCCGTTATATTGTCTTCGTTGACAAGCACGTGTTCGCGGCCAACACAATGAGGGTGGCGAGTAATGATGAAAAAGATGATGACAGCGGCGGCGGCGGCGGTCAGAGTTTGTTAGTAACTACAAAAGAATGAACGTGGGCGGGCACGTGTTTGTGGATAAGATGTAGAACTATAGTTTGCCTGAGACGCGCGAAGCGTAAAAGAAAAGGCGTTGTATATTTGTGCGCTTATGTAATCGGTGTAGTCCCTTAAAAGGGTGCATATAAAAATCAAAGATGTGATTTAGGAACACAAGATGTGGGTATATAAAATATATATATGTATATATATATACATTCATATATATATATATATATATAGGATATATCGGTAAATAATTAAATATATAGATAGTTATAGAACATATAAATTAACTAATATATATATATATATACATACATATATATATATATATATATATATATATATATATGACTTGCTGCCGAAATATACATATATATATATACATATATATATATATATATATATATATATATATATATATATAAATATATATATATGTGTGTGTGTGTGTGTGTGTGTGTATATTTCGGCAGCAAGTCATTTATTATACACGCATAAAAAATAAAAATTAAAAATAAAATAAAATAAATAAATAAACAAATGAATAATAAATAAACGAATAAAGTTATATATATATATATGAAAATTAATAGATATATAACTAATAATACAACTATAAATACGGCTCTTACTACTAATAAGACACAGCCTCCTTAAGACGGTCGTGAGACCGAAAGCGCACGAGGAATGGCCCACGTTACAACGTTAGGTGCCATACTTCAATAATTAACACCAGAAAACCGACGAATCGCCGCGTCGAGAAATTAACAAGAAAGATAGTGAAGAAAGAAACCTCCGTGGTCTTCAACGACGCGTGTATAACAAATGTATATATATATATAAATATATATATATATATATATATATATATATATATATATATATATATATGTGTGTGTGTGTGTGTGTGTGTGTGTTATTGTTTATTATCTATGTACGTATACGTTTCGTCCTTATTTAATCTGGACTCATCAGCGTAGAGATATGACTATTCACTTACGGGTATTGCGATTCGAAACCCTGGATCTAAGTATTTTTCAACTCAAATCCAACGTCGCTAACTGCTCGGCCAATTCTGAACAGCATATAAGCAATGATAATTTAACACTTTTTAAAGCGGCTTGACGTCCAGGCATTCTACTTCTAACAGGGAAGGAATGATGCGTTATAAAGCAAGTGACGTCATGCTGTGTTAGTACTACCATTACAGTGCTCTACTTTTTTACGAGGAGCGACAAATATATATATATATATATATATATATATGTGTGTGTGTGTGTGTGTGGGTGTGTGTGTGTGTGTGTGTTTGTATAAGAGATTACGACAATATGAATTAAGTTTATATAGTCAGATTGAGTCACGAAGGAATCAGATTTCACATACAATAGCCAAGCTCGATAGTTAGCAATTAAATAGAGCTTATTCATTTATTTCAATATTTATTATTATATCATGTTATCATAAAAGCAAATCATGGGATTTACAATTGTTTAAAAAAAATTGTATAGCTAAGAAAAAATCCGAGTAATTTACTAAAAAAAATTATTTTCATCAGAATTCCGGAAAAAAATGTAAACAGAGAAAATTGAGGTTCGTCATATGGAGGAAATAAGATCAGAAAATAGCAGAATCCGAAACTTGTTCATTATTCACTCCAAACGAATATGTGGTAGTGGTCGTGAAAAATGTTTAAAGGATCAAAAACATCCAGGATATAATTAAAAAATAATATGAAAGAAAAAAGTAAAAAGTGCAAATAGCGGGTAATTTTAGCTTCCATACCGATGTCATAATCAGTCACTGAATATTTCTAGCACGACAGATAACTGAATAAAGTTAATTACAGTTAAATTGATCTGGATATAATACTATTATTAAGTTTAACTGTTTCAAAACCAAATAATGCGTGTTTTCCGACGTTTATTAAATGTATAAGTGTGTTAAATAATTTACTTAAATTCTGGTTATGACATCTGTATGAAAGCCTTAACGAACAGATGTTTGCAGTTTTGACTTTTTCCTTCACATTAGTTTAATTATAAGTTATTATAAAACTAGCTGACCTGTATCCCGGCGTTACCCAGGAAAGAAGATAAAACCAACAAATTCCATGACACCAACATTGAACTATGAGATTATTTGCCGCTTATGGTTGCCCGGAGCAAACGCAGACCCCACGATATTAATGTAAAAAAACCATAAAAGTACAAAAGACACTTTTGGACCGTGTGTTGTTCAGATGATTAATGTACAATGTGAATACATATTTCCTTAATGGAAACTGTAATTTATGGCACCAAAAACTGTATAAAATGTAATTGTCAGGAAATGATTTAATCACTGGTGACAATGTCAAGAAAGAGAGAGAGAACGAGAGAGAAATGGGCGTGACATAAAAAATGTAACGGTACGTCCATTCAATTTGTGCGTTTAACGATGTAAATCTTATTTCAAACAGAAGCGTGACAGACGAAAGAAAATCGCTTAACCGTGTAATATTTAAAATATTAGGCGTTTTTCTAAATACTTTAAGTGTGACAGATTGAACGACGAATAAAAAAAGTCTCGCTATTATTATAGATGAGAACTCTCAGCTTAATAACTCCTCTTCCTCCCCATAAAAAATGCTCTTTTTTTAGTTTATGACGTGTGATAAACTTTAGGGCGAAAAAAATTGTTTTAGAAATTACTACTGCTACTATTACTGCTTATAATAATAATAACCGTCCATGTAGCAAAAATACTACTACCACCTCAAATAATAATACTACTTCTAATACTACTACTAATAATAATAATACTAAGCAGCGGGACCCGTGTAAATTACACGAAATTATGTTTTCAATACTAATTATCTTGTTCCTAACCTATACGTACAAATTTGGCTCCAATTCATGAGTAGCATACAGAGATTCGAAAGGTCTTTGCTTTTGATGTAAACGTGACACACAAAATAATACACACCCTATCCCCCCCCCCTTCGATGTAGAAAAAAATCTTAGAGGTTGGTTGGGATCGAACCATAAACCAGTTGGGCCGACGTCAAAATCCTACGTCGTTAACAGTTGCGCCAAAGCGAAATACTTGACAATAATGCGAAAATTAGGTTACTTGAATGATTTTCCAAATCAAGGTGCGGCACGCATGCGCAGAACTTTTGCTGTAAGCGTGACACACGAACACACACGCTATCGTATTAATATATAGTAGAAGATAATAAGACAAACAATTAATCGGTTACATTAAAGCAGCTTGCTGTAAACATTGACGTACAAATTTTAGCTATTAGTTTTAGTGTGACTTTGCAAGCGGTGATGGGGCAAAATAATCTACCTTATGAATGTGTTGTCTGAATTGTGCTGATTTTTATTTTATTTTTTCATTTTGCAAATCAGATTTTTCTAGGTAATCATTACTATTACCGACATAAGTTATTTTAAAGGAAATACAGGTTTGAAATTATTTTATTTTATTTATTTTATTTTGCTTTACCTACTCATCTTGGCCTTTTGGCTAAGATAAAAGTGTAGTATCGGTTCCGATGGATACTACACCCTATAGACCGGTGTTGTCTTGGCCTCCGGGGCATTATTCCGCCAGTCTATGGGACTGTCCTGTGCAGTTCTAGGAGGTCCACCCTCCCAGGCTTTGCCTCCTCTCTTTGGGGAGCAGTTCTTTGGGGAGGAGTAAGTTTATTGCTTACTGCCTGAGGTGCCCTTACTGGGGAATGCCGACGGGGCTGCCCAGGCAATTTTTAATGGCCAGAGCGCTCACCTTCTCGGGCGCTGGCTTTTCAAACCCCACTTTTCCGACCCGAGCTTGGGTCACATCTTACTTGTGGGAGTAAGATAAAACTGGCCTTGTGCCTAACTCTTGTAGCGGAGTAAATAAAGTACTCCTGATGTGGGTAGGTGTTAAATAATGGCCTTTTGGCTAAGATCAAAGTGTAGTATGTGTTCCGATGGATACTGCACCCCATACTGGTATTGTCATGTCCTTCGGGGGCTTGACTTACGCCGGTCAATGGGTCTGTCCTGTGCAGTTCTAGGAGGTCCACTCTCCCAGGCTTTGCCTCCTCTCTTTGGGGAGGAGTAAGTTTATTGCTAACTGTCTGAGGCGCACCTACCGGGTAATGCCGACGGTGCTGCCCAGGCAATTTTTAAATGGCCAGAGTGCTCACCTCTCGGGCGTTGGCTTTTCAAACCCCACTTTCCCGACCCGACCTTGGGTCACATCTTACTTGTGGGAGTAGGATAAAAACTGGCCTTGTGCCTAACTCCTGGAGAGAAGTAAATAAATACTCACTTGGCCTTTTCTTGGCCTTTTGGCTAAGATCAAATTGTAGTATCTGTTCCGATGGATACTGCACCCCATAGACTGGTATTGTCTTGGCCTTCGGGGCTTGATTTACGCCGGTCTATGGGTCTGTCCTGTGCAGTTCTAGGAGGTCCACCCTCCCAGGCTTCGCCTCCCTTCTTTGGGGAGGAGTAAGTTCAATGCTTACTGCCTGAGGCGCCCCTACCGGGGAATGCCGACGGGGCTGTCCAGGCAATGTTTAAACCCCACTTTCCCGACCCGACTTTGGGTCACATCTTACTTGTGGGAGTAGGATAAAAACTGGCATTGTGCCTAACTCCTGGAGAGGAGTAAATCAATACTCACTTGGCTTTTTCTTGGCCTTTTGGCTAAGATCAAAGTGTAGTATCTGTTCCGATGGATACTGCACCCCATAGACTGGTATTGTCTTGGCCTTCGGGGCTTGATTTACGCCGGTCTATGGGTCTGTCCTGTGCAGTTCTAGGAGGTCCACCCTCCCAGGCTTCGCCTCCCTTCTTTGGGGAGGAGTAAGTTCAATGCTTACTGCCTGAGGCGCCCCTACCGGGGAATGCCGAAGGGGCTGTCCAGGCAATGTTTAAACCCCACTTTCCCGACCCGACTTTGGGTCACATCTTACTTGTGGAAGTAGGATAAAAACTGGCATTGTGCCTAACTCCTGGAGAGGAGTAAATCAATACTCACTTGGCTTTTTCTTGGCCTTTTGGCTAAGATCAAAGTGTAGTATCTGTTCCGATGGATACTGCACCCCATAGACTGGTATTGTCTTGGCCTTCGGGGCTTTATTTACGCCGGTCTATGGGTCGGTCCTGTGTAGTTCTAGGAGGTCCACTCTCCCAGGCTTTGCCTCCCCTCTTTGGGGAGGAGTAAGTTTATTGTTTACTGCCTGAAGCGCCCCTACCGGGGAATGCCGATGGGGCTGCCCAGGCAATTTTTAATGGCCAGAGTGCTCACCTCTCGAGCGCTGGCCTTTCAAACCCCACTTTCCCGACCCGATCATGAGTCACATCTTATTTGTAAGAGTAAGATAAAAACTGGCCTTATGCCTAACTCCTGGAGAGGAGTAAATCAATACTCATTTGTGAAATATTTGCGTCAAAAATTAATATTAATTAAAGTAAAAAGTGCAAACATCGGGTCATTATCGCTTCCATACCGATGTCATAATCAGTCACTGAGGATTTCCGAAACTGCAGATGACTGAGTAAAGCCTTTTAAGTCCGCGTAAATACCCATTCTGAGCAAAGCAGCCATCTATGTTTTGTTAGTTAGTAACACACCAAAGATGACAACTTTACTCAGAATCGATATTTACGTGAACTTGAAAGGCTCATAACTTCTATTAAATATGAATTGTTTTAATGCAAATAGGTCACAAATGGATAGGTAAAACAAAAAATTGTTTTTAGAATAATATTCCAAGTATATTTCTTAAACCTAAATGAAATTTATGGATGAAATTGTCTGAATGCTGATAATTTAGTAAATATTTTTCTTGCGAATTAAAAAAAAAGAGTTTACTGTGCAAATGTCAGGAATTATGAGTAAAGATTAGAGTTCGTCAACACCTCAAAACCATCTTAACCCCACCACTAATTGTAAGTTTAATCTACTACTGACCCTAAGTCCGTGTGACAAACAA
>OY744551.1:36282318-36359818 GCA_963556195.1 Sepiola atlantica | reverse complement strand
GAACCGTTCGGCCTAACGTGAGCATCCATTTTTTTTTTTTGTAAACTATACTGCACTTTTCGCAGTTTTATTATTAATGGCTAAAGGGACCTGATTAGAAACTATGAAAGTTTAATCATTCTGTTATTAGTTTACGAGGTTGAATACACTCATCCAGAATGAGGAGAAACTTGGGATTGTCCTGTGGTCTATGTTGTTGGTTTAATTTATAGACGCCCCCCTAACCCACCCCCACCCCCAACCCTACCCCCACCCCCACGTGGTCTGCGTGGTTGGAAAACCAAAAAAAGCACGTGATGTTTATTTCATTTTTCTTGTACATCATCATCATCATCATCATCATCATCATCATCATCATCATCATCATCATCATCATCATCATCATCATCATCATCATCATCATCATCATCATCATCATCATCATCATCATCATTATCACCATCATTATCACCATCATCATCATCATCATCATCATTATCACCATCGTCATCGTCGTCGTCGTCGTCATCATCATCATCATCAGCAGCAGCAGCATCACCACCATCATCATCATCATTATCACCATCCTCATCATCATCATCATCATCATCATCATCATCATCATCATCATCATCATCAAAAACAACAACAATCACCACCGCCTACATTACCACCACCACCACCTTGGGCATTAATTGCAGGTGACTATTCTTGGACGGATAATTCTTTCTAATTTTTCAGTCAAGAACTGCGATATTTTCTGACCGTTAAAATTAAATTTCGCTCTAATTATTCTATGAGTTACATGCATATTTCTGGCACAACCTGTTTTACTTACATTCAAGATAAAAAAAAATCGTTCCGAGAAGCAAACATGATTTCTTGTTGGATACTGTGTTAAAAGACCAGGGTATCTCATTTATTGCCCTGATAAAAGACAGATTACAAGAATAAGATATTTACTCTTTCATGAGTCACTAAAACCTCACACGGAAGATGAAGACAATTGACCAGTTCAGATGTTTATTTCATTTTCTTGTACGTCGTTGCAGCAGCAGCAACAAAAGCAGCAGCAACAGCAGCAACAACGGCAACAACAGTAGCAGCAGCAACAACAACAGCAACAACAACGTTGGGCATTAATTGAAGGTGGCTCTTCTTGGACATCTATTTATACACCACCAAACCCTAACCGTCATCAGATAGTAATGTGTTAATCGGCGACCACCTGCCACGTCTTGTCCTGTTCGTCACACACAAGAGTGAGAGAGACAACCTCAGTTCTCGCATGCGTAACGTTACAGTTACAATTGTTTTAATTAATCGAGTACCATTACCCATATGCAACCTCGCATGACGTAATAATGAAATAGTTAATGAGTGCAAAGATGTGTTCTCGGCCTTTTGAATACCCCTCTTTTAAGTTCCCACTCCCATCTAGAGACCGACTCGCTGGTTTTCGGTCTAGGGCCGGAAAACAGTGGGCGGTCCAACACTTAGCAATAAGGGAAAGAAGGGCCATACTAACCCCCCTTTTTATCATTTTATTTGGTTCTTTATTTTTCTTTCTTATTGGGTGTTTTTAATATTTTATCCCACTCCCACGATAATTATTATGTACAACAATGTTTTTGGGGATATATTAAGTAGGGATCCATCCACAGAGTGAATGCGGTATTTTGGTGCAAGAATCTGGTTAAGAGTAAGCAAAATTTTCTTTTCTGTTTTGTTGTATTTTTGTTGAAAATAAAAAATGTTAACAGCTTGTCTCGATTATCCCCGACCCCCCCCCCTACCCCTACATAACGGGCGCTATGCCTAAGGTTTGGTGAATTCCCAAGGTTAGTAAAATCTTCATCTGTAGATAAAGATGAAGGTTGTCCGAGGGAATTCACCTGCCTAAATAACTTCTCGGCCTTTTGGCCAAGATGGATACTGCACCCCATAAACTGGTATTGTCTTGGCCTTCGGGTCCTGATTCCGCCGGTTTGTAGGTTTGTCCTGTGCAGTTCTAGGATGTCCACCCTCCCAGGCTTTGCCTCCCCTCTTTGGGGTGGAGTAAGTTTTTCGCTTACTGCCTGAGGCGCTCCTATCGAGGAATACCGACGGGGCTGCCCAGGCAATTTTTAATGGGCAGAGTGCTCACCTTCTCGGGCACTGGCTTCTCAAGCCCCACTTTCCCGACCCGACCTTGGGTCACATCTTACTTGTGGGAGTTAGATAAAACTGGCCTTGTGCCTAACTCCTGGAGAGGAGTAAATATATACTCTTATTGTGGGTAGGTGTTAAATAACGGCCAAGATCAAAGTGTAGTATCTATTCCGATGGATACTGCACCCCATAGACTGGTATTGTCTTGGCCTTCGGGGCTTGATTTACGCCGGTCTATGG
Source organism: Sepiola atlantica (assembly GCA_963556195.1). Classification (NCBI taxonomy): domain Eukaryota; kingdom Metazoa; phylum Mollusca; class Cephalopoda; order Sepiida; family Sepiolidae; genus Sepiola; species Sepiola atlantica. Next base: position 36,357,448 of record OY744551.1, on the reverse strand, counting down.
GTCTGTCCTGTGCAGTTCTAGGATGTCCACCCTCCCAAGCTTTGCCTCCCCTCTTTGAGGAGGAGTAAGTTTAGTGCTTACTGCCTGAGGCGCACCTACCGGGGAATGCCGACGGGGCTGCCCAGGCAATTTTAATGGCCAGAGTAACCACCTTCTCGGGCGTTGGCTTTTCAAGTCCCACTTTCCCGACCCGACCTTGGGTCACATCTTACCTTGTGGGAGGAAGATAAAACTGGCCTTGTGCCTAACCTCCTGAAGAGGGGGTAAATAATACAACGAAGCAATAAAAAAAATTCTGTGATTTCAAGAAGCTGGAAAGTGAATTTGGGACACTGTCCTGTTTTCGTAGATGGGAATGTCAAAAAGTTTATTTTTAACAATTAGGATTTTTTTTTAATTTTGTTCTTTTTTTAAATTTTTTTTATTTCATCAATCGATTAATAGTATATAACAATAATAAGTAAAAAAACACACACATGAACACGTGATATAATGTTATATTATGCGTATTGGTAGCAGGGGAAAAAGGTAAAAACATCGGAAAAAAGTTCAACAGATTTTATTATTCAAAATTACTGTGACGAATGAATACAAAATACTTAGAATTGTTGTTTACTGGTGCGTGTGTAGTTCATTAAGGGAGAGATGTGGGCAAACTAGAAAAATCACCTACTCGAAGTTCGCAGTAAACGGTGCACAGTCAGATTTGGTTCGTGCTATTAAAGACTTCCTGTTTAAATATAACGAAAAGTGCTGTACTAATTTTTATTTCAAATAATTTCTTTTACAAAGATAAGTAATCATATAGGTGGTCTGATTGTTTTTCGGAAAATATAATAAAATGTTTTTGTTTTTTTTATTTTTAACAGATTATTTTAGAAAAAATAAGTAATGATTTGATTTTGGGGGGAAGAAATATAAAAAAAAAAAATGTTTTCGAAACATTGAAATATGATTTTTTTCTACCACTCATAATACTATAAAAAAAATCAAACAACTTATTTGAATACTTATTTTTGTAAAAAAAATTATTTAAAACAAAAATTAGTACAAAACTTTTCCTAATTTGCTTTAACACCTATTTGATTATTTATTTAAAATCAAAATAGAAAGAATTTAATATAAGGAACAGACTCTAACCGGAGATCGTTTGCTGCGAACTTTGAGTCGAGGATTCTTCTGGTTTGCCGATATTTGTTGTGCTGTTTTGTACGTATGTTTCGTTGTATTGTGGCACAATGCGTAATCTTTTGGGGAGCTAAGTGCTTCCCGTTATATTCGTAACCCTTGCGCCAGACTTGAGTTGCAAATAAAGTGAATTCGCTGCACTAAAAATGTCAGCTCACTGATCGGAGTATTCGGTGTAATCCGATGTCAGCTAAAATATAAACAATGCTGGAGACACCAGCCAGGTTCAAGATGTCAATGAAAACCTGTCACCGAGATTTGTTGAAACACTAATGACGGCTGTATTCCCTCTCTCTCTTTCTCGCTTTCTCTATCCCTCTGTCTCTCTCTCCTTCTCTCTCACTTTCCCCCTTTTTTTCGCTTGTAGAAGTAGGTGTGTTTGTTTTAAATCAAACCTAATCCGCCTTTAAAATGCAAAGAAAAATTTGTTGAATATAGTAGTCGTAGTCCTAATCATGGCACTTTTCACTTTCTCTATGTCTCTTTAGCTAATAATTTTTTTTAAAATTATGTTTCCTTTCTTGTAGCCCGACTCTTTTCTAAACATTGTTTTTGGTTAAACGAAAAAAGTTATCTTCTTTATCCAAAGAAAACACATCTCACAAACAAAACATGCTTCGAGGGGGCGTTTACCTGTTTTTCGTATGAAAAAACTAGATTATTAAAGTTACAATTGCAAAATCGAACCATGAAATAGAAATAAAAGTGTTCCACAAATTTGTGTCTAACAAAAGCTCTTCCCGGTGTACGTGAGTGACAATGGTAGTAGATATGAGTGTAAGAGTGAAAACACTCCCAACTTTTTTGATTTATGACTATTTTAAAACAATTTCGACCAGGATAAATTATAAAATTTTTTCTTAACTTAAAAAGAAAATGTGTTCGTCCCAATCAGAACATGTTACCACTGAAACGTAAGGGGCTATTGCGATATGGGTCAGATTCATAGGGGAGTTCAATATCGGTGAATAGTTGGCCAGAAAGATGTTTGTTCACATTACATTTCAATTTCTGCATGTTGGTACAGTCGGGGAATCGGAGAGCGGGGAGGGAATTCCAAAGGCAAGCGTTCCGAGGAAATAAACTATTAGAGTAGAAAATCAGGTTGATAGGGGTATTTACGTTGAGGGGGTACAAGTTCATCGGAGCACATTCCATGAAAGTACTTGTAAAATAAGATAATAGATGAAACACTGCTGGAGCTTGGCAGATAGTGTTGAACTTATTAGGTTAAAATAAATGTTTTGCACCATGTCTATGATATTAGTGCGTGTGTGGGGGGGCGTATTTACCTCCCCTGGAGGTTAGGCACAAGGCCAGTTTTATCTTACTCCCACAAGGTAAGATGTGACCCACGGTCGGGTCAGGAAAGTGGGACTTGAAAAGCCAGCGCCCGAGAAGGTGAGCACTGTGGCCATTAAAAATTGCCTGGGCAGCCTGTCGGCATTCCCTGGTAGGGGCGCCTCAGGCAGTAAGCGATAAACTTACTCCTCCCCAAAGAGTGGAGGCAAAGCCTGGGAAGGTGGACCTCCTAGAACTGGACAGGACAGACCCATAGACCGGCGTAAATCAAGCCCGTAGGCCAAGACAGAACCAGTCTATGGTGTGTAGCACCCATCAGAACAGATAGTACACTTTGATCTTGGCCACGATATTAGCGGTTGGTCTACATGCCCATATGTGATAATAATAACAACATAAGCCAGGAGCAAAGTGTAGTATCTGATCTTCTAGACTGAGGCAATTTTTTATTTTTGTCTCAATCCAGAGTGCCTCTTTTGGGGAGCTGGATTTTCCCTACATAAAAAACCGACTTTATGTCTAACTCGGCTCTCGTGGCGAGGCAAGTAAATAATAACAACATAGACAAATACGTGGCAAAAATCACCGACTGAAAATAGTTATGTGTTTTTTGTTACGGAACATACTGAGTATCCATGTAAAGAGGAAAACTAACTTTACTTTTGATTTGACCACGTGTAATCCTTGAGTGGCTTTTAGACATCATAAGCGATGACTCAGTAGTAAATAATAAAAATACCCAACCCAGTCATAGTGGATGGTGTAATTCATATGGTGAGAGTCAGAAATAAAAAAAATTAAAAAATAATAAAAATTAAAAAAAATTAAAAAATTAAAAATTTTTAAAAATATTTCATATGTTGAGAAATGTAAAAATAAAAATAAAATAATAATAACAAATAATAAATAAAAATAATTAATATGTGGGGAGTCAGAAATAAAAAAAATAATAATAAAAATGCAAAAAATAATAATAATAATAATAATAAATAATAATTCTTATGTGGAGAGTCAGAAATAAAAAAAAATAATAAAAATTAAAAAATTAAAAAATTAAAAAATAAAAAAATTATTCATATGTGGTAAGTCAGAAATAAAAAAAATAAAAAAATAAAAAAATACCCAACCCAGTCATAGTTGATGGTGTAATTCATATGTAGAGAGAAAGAAGAAACTGAAATAAATAAATGTATAAAAATTCATGTTAAAATATATAAATTTTTATATATTTTTTTATTCATTCCTATTTTGTTGACGTATAAGAATAAAAAATAAAAAATTCTATTTGTTAAGATCTTTTTTGTAAAACATTTTGTATGACTATACGTCAACAAAAAGAAATAAACAAAAATATATAAACATATATTTTAACATTAATTTTTTCATATATATATATATATATATATATATATATATATATATATATATATATATATATATATATATATAAGCAGGCTTTGTTAAAACACACGAAATTTTCGCGTTTGTGTAGCTTTTTTGCTCGACGATTCGAAAACCTTACGCGAAAATTCCGTGTTGTTTAACAAAGTTTGCTTAAATAATAACTTGCTGCCTAATATATATATATATATATATATATTGGTACAGATGATAACAGAGGCTGAAGAGAGCCAGATGGCTAAGTCCTTCCGTGTTTGAAACCGACGGTACGAATGTTGTACTAATTTTTCTGTACCAATATAAATAAATATTACGCTCTCAATTTTTAATTTTTAACTTTAATTCTTAATTAATCGAGCACTCTGCCGGGATTTTTCCTACTATATTACAAAGAAGTTATATATATATATATATATATATATATATATATATATATATATATATATATATATATATATATATATAAAATGAAATAAAAAAATAAATATAAATAAATAAATTAATAAAAATAAAAAATAAATGAATAAATAGAATAAATAAATAAAATAAAAAGTAAAGACATACTCTTTTCCTCTCTTTACATTCTATAAATACATATTCTATTTTCACACTAACACGCCTGAAGACGATTTGAGGATATCAAATCGAAAGTACTCGCAAAGAAGATGGAACAACAAAACTACGGAAACTTCATACACCAGTTTGATCGAGGTACGAAGTTGACCACTCGGAAGATGGAAAAAAAATTAAAAAAGATCACAAAGCAGAAACACTCCGTGCTATTCAACAACGTTTGCCTAAATGAAAACTTGCTGGCTAAATACACACACAATATATATATATATATATATATATATATATATATATATATATATATATATATATGAATATAAATGATAATTTATTTCATTTTGACTACAAAATTGATTTTCTTTCACGAGAGCGATTTGAGGCGCTCACGATCGTCAGGTATTGAAATAACATTACCTTCTTAATTAATTTCTGCTCTATATTTTTATCAAACACTCTCATAAACCCGGTTCAACTCCCCTGGATTTATACCCTGTGGATCTATACCATACCCGGATTATATATATATATATATATATATATATATATATATATATATATATATATATATATATATATATATATATATATATATATATATATATGCTTTTTAGGGGGGAAGCTGTATTATCCTCATAAGGCTAACGCTGTGTCTAAATTTATCCTCGTCGAATTGGATGTGGAATTGTTTTCCCGTCTACACTTTCTTCTTTTCCCCCTGTGTATCGCATTTATCGGGAAGCAAGGGTAGACACGATGAGGCTGACGTGGGTCTGACGTCACAGTTCATGCATGCGTATAACGGCGAACATGCAGTAGTAATTAAATAAACGTAGCTGAGATTCTCGGCCCGATGATATAATTGCACTCGAGAAAGTAACAATCACGAGCGGCAACGGCGAACGACTCGCCATCTACGAGCGAAAAATGACAGAATGTCTATAAATACTAATAATATCAGATTGCCTTTACGTAGATCATGTACGTAACCACACACTCCATCATTTTTTACGCTCTCTCTCTCTCTCTCTCTCTCTCTCTGGAATATATATATATATATATATATATATATATATATATATATATATATATATATATATATATATATATATATATATATTAAGCAGTTTTAAAAGTATTGGTTTTGTTTATTTTGTTAATATTTGAACTTAATTAATTACTTTATATACATATATATATATATATATATATATATATATATATATATCTGTATATATAACTATATATCTGTATATATATATATATATATATATATATATATATATATATATATATATATATATATATATATATATATGTATACATATATATATATAATTATTAGTATTTGATTTGTCAACATGAAATTTTATAAGGAGATATAATTTTGTATGTATCAATTTTCAGTTTCTACTTCAACAGTGCTCGATACGTAAGTAGAGCTAGGTATATATATATATATATATATATATATATATATATATATATATATATATACATTAAGCACTTTTGAAAAGTATTGGTTTTGTTAAGTTTATTAATATTTGAACTTAATCAATTTATATACATATATATATGTAAATATATATATATATATATATATATATATATATATATATATATATAAGGTCAGAATTTCATGTTGTATCCACGTGTATTCCTTGTGAGTGCTCGATTAATTAAGAATTAAAGTTAAAAATTAAAAATTAAGAGCGTAATATTTATTTATATTGGTACAGAAAAATTAGTACATCATTCGTACCGTCGGTTTCAAACACGGAAGGACTTAGCCATCTGGCTCTCTTCAGCCTCTGTTGTCATCTGTACCAATATATATATATATATATATATATATATATATATATATATATATATATATATATATATATATTGTCGAGCAAAAAAGCTAAGCAAACGCGAAAATTTCGGGTTGTTTAACAAAGCCTGCTTTTATATATATATATATATATATATATATATATATATATATATATATATATATATATATGAATTAATGTTAAAATATATCAATATTTCTTTCTTTTTGTTGACGAATAGTCATACAAAATGTTTTACAAAAAAAAGTCCTAACAAATAGAATTTTTTATTTTTTATTCTCATACATTAACAAAATGGGAATGAATGAAAATTATATAAACATTTATATATTTTCACATGAATTTTTATACACACACATACATTCATATATATATATATATATATATATATATATATATACATATATATATATATATATATATATATATATATATATATATATATATATACCTAGCTCTAGGAAAATCTCTATCATACCAGTAATTATAGGAGCAACAGGACTAATGAAAAATAATTTGAAAGGCTATCTGGCGAGTATACCCGGTGAACCGAGTGCAAGAGAAATAAAAACAATTGCATTTAATGGGACGGTTTGAATCTTAAAAAGATCTATAGGCTGGAGTGTCTGAAATAGCTGGTGAATGTCTGGCATCCGGTAGGATGCCTCATCTCTAGCAAAAACGAAAAGATAAGAGAGAAAAATATATATATAAATATATATATATATATATAATAAGAAGATGTAGTTTGCTTGAAGCATTGTGTGTAATATGTATATAGATGAGTATTAGAAGGCTATCACAGTGCAAGAAATAAAAATATGTCGGCGTTGAGAAGTAAGACAAAAACAAGTGATTTTACTTCATATATTTTTTCAAAAATATTTTTTAATATGTTTTTCCTATATAGCCAATCTTACTTGATTAGTCAAGACTTCAACACTGTGATGTAATCTGTGTGACCGTGTTCCCTAATATATTTCGAGGAAGACCTCTTTGTCAAATGGTAGGTGTTTCAAATTTCAAAAAACGTGCGGGTGGCAATATTGCTTATAACGCAGTAAATATAAATATCAGCAGCAAATGTAATAAAACTAAAACTGCTGCTGATATTACTGTTATTGCTCTCTCTCTCTCTCGCTCCTCTATTTCTCTCTTTCGCTCTCTCTCTCTCTCTCTCTCTCTCTTTCCCTTACCCGTTAGCGACGCCATTTTTATTATTTTTACATTCAATGATTGTTTTAATTTCGTAAGAAAAACCTTTCGCATTCGTGTTTAAAAGTTTCTTTGCCACCTTTTGGGGACCTGTCTTGATGTTCAAGTTGTAAGTTAAAAAGAAAATCTCCATACACACACCATCACTCAGGCAAATTTATTTCTTCTTTCTTTCTATTTATTTACAGTCTTATTTAAAGATAAATAATTTTGTATAAAAATTATCAAAATGTTGATGTTTATCAATGTATATGAATAAATGCGAAAGTTTTTGTCTTATTAATGAAATGTTTATTATTTAACATTTTGGTGTCATGTATTTCAAGTAGCGAACTCTCTACAACGATAGCGAGCTAGGAAAGCCAACTAGTATTAAATAATATCCTGTTTTTAATGACTGACAATGAAAGGAATTCTTACTGTGAAATATCACTAAGCGAAATAAAGTATCAATAGGATTGAATATGTAATCGATGAAATCGATTGAAATTACAATATTTTAAAAGAACACGGACTGACATTTGCCATAAATACATTGCAAAGCAAGATAACTGCAACAGGATACCCCGGAGTGAAATGGGTCACGAATAATTTTCTTCCCAACTTACTTTCTCTCAGAGTTTGATGCTACCATTATGGATTGCATCAGGCATTGTCTTCATAATATTGCCATTGAAACTGTATCATTCTGTTGGATATTGGCCCTGTTAGGCCGAACGCATGTTGAGTGGACGTATGTGTGGGGGGTCGTTTGGTTTGGCTTGTGCGATTTAGTGCGGGTGAATCCGTACAACCAATTGCAAAATAGGGCTGTTCTCACAGTTGGAGATCACGAGCGTTGACAGGGCCACCACGTTGACGAGACCTCAGGTCAAGGGTCAAGGTGCACCTGCGCATAGGGGTTGTGTGACGTCACTGGCTCTTGTGTGGGAAACGGAGTTTTTTTAGTCTGGTTTTTGGAAGCAAGCTGAACAGACGTAGTCCGCAAATGAACAGGGGAATTTATTTCCCTAAAAGAATACAGGCGTGATGAAATTCTTTCCTCCCTTCTCCTTGAATGGCTAAGGACTTAATGGACCATGGATACTTAGGAATTAACTACGATAAAAGTAGTGAATTAATCTCTCTCTTCGTTAGTAAAACATCTCTAAGAACGACAGAAACTTGACGCCTAAATAAAAGTAATCATATTTATAAGAGAGAGTATGCCTTGTTTTCTGCTGTGTATGAGAATCTTTGTTACAGCCCAATACAACGATGATGATACTGGACGCGCGGTGATGTTCCACAGCAGTCCCTAAACGAGGAGAGAACTCAACCGCTGGACGACATCGAGACGACACCCCTCCACGACGAAGAAGAAAAGGTACGAGTAATTAAAGGACTATGTAGCAATTCTATCTGCTCTGCACTCTGATGAAGAAGGAACTGTGAATGCGAACGTATGCAATTTTTCACTATCTAATAACACTTTTGACTGATTTCTATTTATATAACTTGAGAACTCTAGTGGTAAAAGGTAAAGCCTGGACGCGCACGAGTGTCGTTGCCGACATCGCACACTGCCCATGGCCGTAGCGGCGGTGATTTGTTAAGAATCAACGTTTCTAAGGCACAACATCTGGAAGACGGAGCCCATCCCTCTCCTTCCGCTGCCTTGAACCTTTACTGCCGGGTGGACAGAGGGAGTTTTCAGACCCGAAAATTCGCATGCCGTGAGTGGGATCGAACCCGGGTCGTGCAGCCCAAAGACAAGTGCTATAACCACTCATCCACAGGCCCTCTAGTGGATGATATTCTTAAAATGAGAAGGCCATATAAGTATAATTGCAAAGCCCTTTTAAAACTTGTTGATAGAAAGCAATATGTTTCTTAGAATTATGTGACCGGGGTGAAATGGACCACATTGCATCTTAAATATTTATCGAATGTTGTTGTTTTTTTCATATTCCAGGTGTGACTGTGCCTAAAAATTGTATTAGTTTATGTTATGTTTGTTCCAAATTTGTGACCTTATGAAATGAGTTGGTTGATATGTGACATCTGTGACGAGTATGTGTGCCCTGTGTGTTACCAAGTGATACTCATCTTTAACATGACTTTTATTTTATTTAATGTACACAAGAGTAAGGTAAGTTCGTCTAATAGACATGCGTTGATGAAAAAATACGTACCGCTCTTCTTTACAGTGATTTTTAAACGCTTAATATAGGTGGACCATTTAACCGCGGTAATTCGTTTTCAAGATGGCTAAAGTACCTCATAAAACTTGGTACACTTTAGTATTATAGGGAACATTACCATGAATTATCTGCATTTGACTGGGCGCTGAGAACCCATTTGTTACTCTGAACACATTTCCTCCTTCATGTATGCAGTTTTGGGGAAGTTATCAGATGTCAAAGAAAGAAAACGCCAAGAGTGGTCCATTTTAATTACTTTCTTTCCGTGTTGATTGGTGGTGGCCTGGGGTTAGGGCTCAGTCTGAGAAGTCAAATGTTGCTTTGTAGCTGGGTTCGAATCCTCACGCCGGTAGTAATTAACTTTTCTTACACTAGTGACTGTAGGTAAAAATAATTAATATTAATAATATATATATATATATATATATATATATATATATATATATATATATATATATATATATAAACCAAACAAACGTACTATATTTGTTTCAATGCCCATTCGAGGAATGCTTCCCCAAGACCCAAACAGACAAACATAGTACCTATATCGGCCATACAACTGAAACCCTCTCCCGACGCCTTACGCATCACTTAAATGACATCTACGACACATAACCACACATAAAAACATAAAATCAACTGAACTAAGACAAATATAAACAACTAATACTAAGATCATACATAAAAACAACTTCACCAACAGAACAAAAATATTCGAAGCCGTACACAAAAAATTACAACCAACAATTAATAAAATAGCATTCACCAGCGGTACTAACGCCTTATCAGTCTTCAACAATTAATACATAATAATAATAATAATAATAATAATAATAATAATAATAATAATAATAATAATAATAATAATAATAATAATAATAATAATAATAATAATAATAATAATAATAGATAAAACATAAAATAAATAAAAACAAATTGATAAAAATAAAAATAAATTAATAAGTAAATAAAAAAATAAAGATATATATATATATATATATATATATATATATATATATATATATATATATATGTCCATACACATATGCAAATAATTAGATCTAACCAAAAATAAAATCATAAATACAAACAACAACAACAGACACCTTCTGAAGACGGTCACAAGACCGAAAGCGCTAGAGAAATGGCCTAAGAAACGACGTTAGGCGCCATGATCCATCAATTAATACCGGTAACTCGACGAATCGCTTGCCGCGTCGAGAAATGGACCAAAAAGATCATAAAGAAAGAAAACTCCGTGGTCTTCAACGACACATGTCTAATAAACGACTTGCTGCCGAAATATATATATATATATATATATATATATATATATATATATATATTATGTGTATTTAGGCAGCATTTTTTCATTAATGCATATGTTGTTGAAAACGACAGAACTCTTCTGTTTAGTGATTCCTTTTTTAATTTTTTCCATTCGTCGAATGATCTTTTTGACATAATTATTAGACTAGACCAAATTAAATCAGCCACTATTTTAAATTAAAATTATAAAAAATAAGAAGAAGAATAAAAAATAAAATTAATAAATAAACGAAGAACTGTTTCAATCGTCACATTTCAAAATGTAAACGTCCGTCTTTTTACGTGAACGGTTTGCCGGCGTATTTTTTAAGAAATTCCATTCTTTGACTCGCTTTTTTTCATTTTTGCCATTAAAGACCTGAAGATGATTCCGGAGAGAATCGAAAACGTTAGTCAAACACACGGATCCTACATTAATTCATTCCATTTCAACGTCAAAAAGATCATCCGATGAATGGAAAAAATTAAAAAAGGAATCACTAAACAGAAGAGTTCTGTCGTTTTCAACAACACATGCATTAATATATATATATATATATATATATATATATATATATATATATATATATATATATATATATATATACATATATATATATATATATATATATATATATATATATATATATATATATATATATATATATATATATATATGTCTGCCTGCTCGAGGTGGTGATTTGAGAGACACTATGGATGGAAGCGCATCCGATGTGAGTTTGTTTAGATTTTGGACCCGTATTTTTGTCACATTTCAATGTATACTTTTTTGAATTGAGAACTTTGCTGTCTTTCTGATGAATTCAGAGAAGATTCGATATTGACATACAAATGTTGGTTGGTTCCCTACTGAACGAAACGACATCGTAAAATTGTATCAAAAGGGTTTATTTTGAAAAATATATTTTGTAAGATACATACAATTGTTGTCTTTGGAATGTAACAAAATCTTCAGCCGGGCTTATAAAGAGTGGTCAATATCAAATAGATGTATATATATATATATATATATATATATATATATATATATATATATATATATATGATTATTTTTATTCATACAAACATGTACCTAATCTGCAACACTAGCAATTCGATGTTATCGATCAATAGCTGTAAAATGCTGATATTTCATCAGGGAGTATAAGGCAGATCAATTTATTATTTTCCTGATGAGATCTCAGCTTTTAACAGCTGTTAATCGATAACATCGACATGTCAGTGTCACAGATTATGTACATGTATGAATATAAATAACCATATATATATATATATATATATATATATATATATATATAAATATATATATATGTATATATATATATATATATATATATATATATATATATATATATATATATATATATATATATATATATATATATATATATATATATATAAGTAAGAGGGGATTACTTCAACGGGGTGTTTACATTTTACCTACATAAATCAACGCGAATGTGCTATGTATGTGCAGGTGTGTGTGGTTGTTCGTTTGTTTCTGGGAAGAGGGCGAGTGAGGACTTGCCGACAACTGTCTATAGCCGCCTTTCCTGACGTCGTGGGTGTGTCTCTGTTTACATATTTAGGGAAGGGGCGGCAATCAAAAAATACATTTTGTTTTTCATTTTTCTAATTTTCTATTTCCCGCTAGATCGACGTATTACCCCGTCCCCTTTTTACCCGGAATCGTGAGTCTCCACAACCACCATCAGACAAACACAAACATACACGACCTCAAGAAACAGTCGATTCTACAGGCCACCTACGTAACCGGAAAATCCATATGATCATAACGAATCTTTGCTTTTCAAATTTTATAAACACTTTTTAGCAGATAGATTATCTAAGTTGAAAAAAGGGTGATTCGGAAAGAAGGTTTAAACAGCAATTTAAAATGTTGACAGTTCACAAATAGAAAACAGAAACCAACAAAAGTTATTACCATCTCCATAATTTAAAGTGATCGTATATATATATATATATATATATAATACTTGTGATCCAGGGTTTCGAATCGCATGACCGGTAGTGAATAGTCATATCTCTATGCTGATGAGTCCAGATTAAAAAAGACGAAACGTATACGTACATAGCTAATAAACAATAACAAATATTTATATTTGTCGCTCCTCGTAAAAAAGTAGAGCACTGTAATGGTAGTACTAACACAGCATGACGTCACTTGTTTTATAATGCATCATTCCTTCCCTAATAGAAGTAGAATGCCTGGGCGTCAAGCCGCTTTAAAAGTGTAAAAATTATCATTGTTTATCAGCTATTTAAGATTGGCCGAGCGTTGGATTTGAGTTGAAAATTACTTGTAATCCAGGGTTTCGAATCGCATGACTGGTAGTTAATAGTCATATCTCTATGCTGATGAGTCCAGATTAAAAAGGACGAAACGTATACGCACATAGATAATAAACAATAACACACACACACACACACACACATATATATATATATATATATATATATATATATATATATATATATATATATGTCTTTTACAACTCTCTCCCTGTTTCTCTCTCTTTCTCTCTCACTACATACATATATATATATATATATATATATATATATATATATATATATATATATATATATATAGGGTGAGCCAAAAGTAGGTGGACAGTAAAACATATATTCCTTCTTGATTTACACAGCTTTGTTTATAATACTTATGTTAGAACATAATCTGAAGACAGCCGTATTGTTAAGTCATTCTGACCTTGAAACCGACGGTACTAATGTTGTTCTATTTTTTTAATACCAAAAAATTAATAAATATTACGCTCTTAATTTTGATTCTCAATTAATCGAGCATTCTGCTGCGATTTTTCCTACGATATTACAAAAGAAGTCATATATGTATATATATATATATATATATATATAGAGAGAGAGAGAGAGAGAGAGAGAGAGAGATAGATAGATAGATATATGGCACTACAGAAAAACATTCGACTCTAAGTAAGCGTGCCGCTATTCCGAATTCACAACAGCATCTTTTTCATGAAAAACTTTATAATTCAAACTTGTTTAAAGGAAAAGTTTTGTATTCATATATTAAATAATTTCTTTTAAAAAGATAAATAATAAAATAGGTGGGGTTTTTTTTCGAAACATTGAAATATTAATTTTTCGACCAATCATCGTGCTGTCGGATTGCATATATTAAAAAAAATATCTATTTTTACTTTATATTTAATTTTCATTTCAAAAAAATTACCAGCCAGTTTAAATTATAAAGTTTTACATGAAAAATATTTTGACTTTTGAAAAATTATGACCAGAGAGAGAGTCTATTGATTGCGGCTTGGTATTGTGAATTAGGAATAACGGCACGTTGGCTCAAGTTGAATGTTTTTCTGGAGTGCCATATATATATATATATATATATATATATATATATATATATATATATATATATATATATATACAAGTATCATTAAAAATAACGGACATCTTGTGTCTGGTTATTTTTTCTAACATCCTTTCCGTTTTTCTGATTAGGTTCTTAGTTTCAGACGGAAACTGGCTGATACATACTCGAAGCCCTATACATTAAAACAGAAAAACCAGCTATTAACAATATTAACTATACTATTAGTACTAATATACTAAAATGCCTATAAATATAAATTTAAATTAAACACAATCCTTTATTTTCCCGCCTAAATAGAATATATATTCACTCCTAGGTCTATGCCTGGTTAACATTGCTCTACTGACGATGGACCTGGAATGGTCCGAAAGCGCTTTGGGAAGCTATGGCAATTTTATCAGCCAGTTTCCGTCTGAAACTAAGAACCTAATCAGAAAAACGGAAAGGATCTTAGAAAAAATAACCAGACACAAGATGCCCGTTATTTTTAATGATACTTGTATAAAAGAAAAGATGCTGCCAAGATACACACACACATATATATATATATATATATATATATATATATATATATATATATATATATATACGCTTATTATCGTTGGTAGTGATAAAATTCAAATACTGACCGCTGATATACTTATCTTAAGGGGAGATTCTTGGACCCTCCCTCGCTACACGGTGACATACATGGTATACTTTTCCTATATTCCAATAACTTCGTGCAAAATATCGCTAGGTCTTCATGATAAATGGTTATAAAGTTTATCTAAATTTAAATAAATTTGTCACTAGAAGTTATGTTATTACAATGTTATTACACATGTTATTACAATACTTTTAAATTCCTTAATTTATTTTTAATATTAAATGGGAAAATAGTATGAAGTTTGACTTATTGTAATTTGTCAATTGACTCATGATTGTAACTTTAGATTTATTTTTAATATTGAATGGAAAAATAGTATGAAGTTTGACTTATTGTAATTTGTCAATTGACTCATGATTGTAACTTTTGATTTATTTTTAATATTGAATGGGAAAATAGTATAAAGTTTGACTTATTGTAATTTGTCAATTGACTCATGATTGTAACTTTTGATTTATTTTTAATACTGAATGAGAAAATAGTATAAAGTTTGACTTATTGTAATTTGTCAATTGACTCATGATTGTAACTTTAGATTTATTTTTAATATTTAATGTGAAAATTGTATAAAGTTTGACTTATTGTAATTTGTCAATTGACTCATGATTGTAACTTTTGATTTATTTTTAATACTGAATGAGAAAATTGTATTAAGTTTGACTTATTGTAATTTGTCAATTGACTCATGATTGTAACTTTTGATTTATTTTTAATATTGAATGGGAAAATAGTATAAAGTTTGACTTATTGTAATTTGTCAATTGACTCATGATTGTAAATTTAGATTTATTTTTAATATTTAATGGGGAAAATTGTATAAAGTTTTACTTATTGTAATTTGTCAATTGACTCATGATTGTAACTTTTGATTGATTTTTAATATTGAATGAGAAAATAGTATAAAGTTTGACTTATTGTAATTTGTCAATTGACTTATGATTGTAACTTTAGATTTATTTTTAATATTTAATGTGAAAATTGTATAAAGTTTGACTTATTGTAATTTGTCAATTGACTCATGATTGTAACTTTTGATTTATTTTTAATACTGAATGAGAAAATTGTATTAAGTTTGACTTATTGTAATTTGTCAATTGACTCATGATTGTAACTTTTAATTTATTTTTAATATTGAATGGAAAAACAGTTTCAAGTTTGACTTATTGTAATTTGTCAATTGACTCATGATTGTAAATTTAGATTTATTTTTAATATTTAATGGGGAAAATTGTATAAAGTTTTACTTATTGTAATTTGTCAATTGACTCATGATTGTAACTTTTAATTTCTTTTTAATTTTTGCGAAATACTTAGATTCTTTTCCATGATTTCAAACGGGGTTAGACCATCTTTCCAAACGTGTCGAGTGACCGACTAAGTGACTCACGATTGATCCGTCTACTGCGGCCTGCTACTAGTTACCGTTCCGTATGGGAACGGTAAACTCCTCCTTCCCCACCCCTCACCCTAACCTCCACTCACTTGAAATTCCCAAAATGGTGTAAATCATTGAAGTTTTACCGTAAACAAATGGTAAACCATAGAAAATGAATCGGAAGAGTCTCTTTCCGGAACGAAATTATTTATAGTACAAGTATAGCTTTGAAATGTGGAATTCAGTTTCCTCTTTTTAACTTTATATATAAAACAAGGTGGAAACTAGAAGGGTGTTCCTCCTTCAGGAGTGATAAATAACCTTATATATATATATATATATATATATATATATATATATATATATATATATATAATTATTTATTTTATACGTACATCAAAGTAAATGTATATATACAGGGTGGGCCAAAATAAGGGTCCTATCTTTAAATTTGAATAACTTGAATTTGAATAACTTCCACAAAATAAAAGTTAAACTCACCAAACTTTATGTGTGTGTAGACTGACCCTTCCGAGATTTTTTGAAATAAACAAAACAAACTTTAGCCAAAAAACACTTCTTAAAACTTACAAAAACTAAAGTATTGTTTTTTTCACTGTTTTGAGTTTTTTAAGCAAAAATAATGTTTTCTAAATGAGGGTACGTTCCTTAGGGCTAATACGGCTCATGCTTGCTTCGGAAGGAGTCCTTTACTTATTCTAAAAAAAAAATAAAAAAAAATCAATAAATAAAAAAGTTATAAATTTTTAAAAATAAGACCCTTATTTTTGCCCACCCTGTATTTGGGGGAAAAACTTTCTATAAACTTACAAACTTTTGCTATTTTGCTATCTGCACCATCGCGTCCCCTTTTGTCTTCGAAAATGGCTGCTCAATACTGCTGCCATTTTCCATCCCGACCATTTATTTCTTTATCTCCAACCTTTCTATTCTTATTCTTCAATTTTTCAAAGTTAAATAGAACTGGGGATTTTTTTCCTCCGATCACCCTCTTCACATCGTTCCCCGGAGCAAAAGCTGTCTCTTCCTCGATCGCCCCCTCTTTTTCGCCTCATTGTCTTCCCGATCGCCCCTCATACCCGACCTTACTAACCCCCTTCCCCTCACCCCGTGGCCCTGGGCATAAGTTAGTACTAACTCTGTCACTCGGTATTCTCTGAGTAAATTTATTTTTAATTTAAGGCCTTACATCTTAATTAATTGCTCCTTGACTTGGCCTTTTAGCTAAGATCAAAGTGTAGTATCTGTTCCGATGGATACTACACCCCATAGACTGGTATTGTCTTGGCCTTCGGGGCTTGATTTACGCCGGTCTATGGGTCTGTCCTGTGCAGTTCTAGGAGGTCCACCCTCCCAGGCTTCGCCTCCCCTCTTTGGGGATGAGTAAGTTTATTGCTTACTGCCTGAGGCGCCCCTACCGGGGAATGCCGACGGGGCTGCCCAGGCAATTTTTGATGGTCAGAGTGCTCACCTCTCGGGCGCTGGCTTTTCAACCCCCACTTTCCGACCCGACCTTGGGTCACATCTTACTTGTGGGAGTAGGATAAAACTGGCCTTGTGCCTAACTCCTGGAGAGGAGTAAATAATACTTAATTAATTGCTCCTTTGCTCGGCCTTTTGGTCGAGATCAAAGTGTAGTATCTGTTCCGATGGATACTGCACCCTATAGACTGGTATTGTCTTGGCCTTCGGGCTTGATTTACGCCGGTCTATGGGATTGTCCTGTGCAGTTCTAGGAGGTCCAGCCTCCCAGGCTTTGCCTACCCTCTTTGGGGAGGAGTAAGTTAATTGCTTACTGCTTGAGGCGCCCCTACCGGGAATGCCGACGGGGCTGCCCAGGCAATTTTTGATGGTCAGAGTGCTCACCTCTCGGGCGCTGGCTTTTCAACCCCCACTTTCCGACCCGAGCTTGGGTCACATCTTACTTGTGGGAGTAGGATAAAAACTGGCCTTGTGCCTAACTCTTGGAGAGGAGTAAATTACTCTTAATTAATTGCTCCCCGAAGTGCGGGTAGGTTTTGCTAGTAAATCCCAAAACAGTAACGGTCAAATATACGATATTCATAATATTGGCTAACGGGATTCATATAAAAATATTTTTTTTATTTTTTTATTTTTATTTTTTTATATCTCTTTAAATCTTCTCCGGTTAAAATCTCAACTGTTACTTTTCATCCCCACCCTTTTTTTCAAAACTCATTAAACCTCCCTTACACGAAATTTAAACAAACATACATAACACTCTAAGCAAATAACGCGTCCAAACCAAAGTGACACTTGACTTCACATTTCCGAAACAGATGACAACAGAAGCTGAAGAGAGCCGGATGGCTAAGTCCTTTTGTGTTTGAAACCAACGGTACGAATGTTGTACTAATTTTTCTGTACCAATATATATATATATATATATATATATATATATATATATATATATATATATATATATATATATATATATATATATATATATATATATATTATAAGCCCCCTTTACTAAAGGCTGGGCACTCTGAGTGAGTTTAATAACAAGCAGTAAAAATAGCTTCATGCAGAATCCAAACACAGTTTGTTGATCACTTTCAACTGCTCGTGTAAAATACCCGCCGACTCGGTATTTACAAAGTTAAATTCCTCCTTAATTATTAGTTAATTCGTTGTGGTCGACGGGGGAACACTCTTGACTGCAAATCAGTGGCGATTTGTGATCGGAGTTCGAGCCCGCTGACCGTAGATAATTAACTTCCTGCACTGAAGATTGCGTTAGCATGAAACATCGATGCCTGTAGGTAATAAATAATTAATATTTATTTAGAAATATTATATATATATATATATATATATATATATATATATATATATATATATATATATATATGTTCTATTATCTATTCAGCTGCGTATCTACTTCAGTCTCTTCATAGCTAGTTATTACACACACATCCTCTTTCTCTCTCTCTATATATATATATATATATATATAGAGAGAGAGAGAGACAGACAGACAGACAGACAGTGAGAGAGAGAGAAACGGAAACAAAAAAGCAATTATTGCTTCCATAGCTTAAAGTGGTTGTGTATATACATTTATTTAGCCAGTTTATGTTTAAAAACAAAAACCATGACGTTCTAAAAAAAAACCCGACGCCCTCATTATCCGACCCCCTCCCCGTTCTTTTCCCATGACATCCAGTCACCCCGCCCCCACCTTCAACCCTTGAATTCTCTTTTCAAAGCTTCAAACTTAAATTTAATCCCCTTGTTTTTTTGTGTGTGTGTGCTCTTTTTTTTTTACCCGTTACTTTTCCGGGAACGTTTCCAAATCCGCGCGTCTTAACTTTCCGATTTCCCCATCATCATCATCTTCTTCTTCTTCTTCTTCTTCTTCTTCTTCTTCTTCTTCTTCTTCTTCTTCTTCTTCTTCTTCTTCTTCAGCTCTCATCCAACACCTGATCCACGACCACGTACTCACCCCCCCTCACCAATCTCCCTTCAAAATCTAAACAAAATTCCCAAAACAGCCTTCAAACTCAGTGACATGGTTTCAAAAATATCACTGTACCCACTTCATCCTTCTCTCTCACTCTGACATTCTACACACATTCGCTATCTCCATCCCCTTTCCACCCTTTCAAATCCCCGACGATGTGCTTTTCCAATTTGAGTTCGCTCGTATAATTACTTACCACAATCTATTTTCCTTCTCTCTCTCTCTCTCTCTCTCTCTCTCTCTCTCTCCCTCTCTCTCTCTCTTTCTGTCTATCTACCTATCTATCTATCTATCTATCTATATCTATATCTATCTATCTATATATATATATATATATATAGATAGATATGGATCAAATATAAACCAAAGTAAAACTTTTAGTAGATGGAACCTATTGTGAAGAGGATTAGCTCAATATACGTTCTCTTTTTTACGGAACTTTTCTTTTCATTCACTGCGTTTTTTTAACAAAAATTCTTGTAAAAATAATTTTCATATTTTTCAAATATTTGAACTTTGGTTTTTTGAAAGCCAACTTATCCATCTGTATTTCTTCTCTGATGATAAGATCTCGATCTTTGAAAAGCCTTGGCTTAAGGAAAGAATAATAAACACTAGTTTATTACTGAATACACCTTGCATTGAACAATTGAAATTTGAAATAAATTTTGACAATCGTCGCATATTTATCACTCTTTTTTCTTCTATCTCTCTCTCTATATATATATATATAGGGCGACACACGAAAAACGATCATCATCTAAACTTGAATAACTTTTGAAATAATGATTAATAAATTATTTCAATTTGTCAGATTTACCAAGTAAAATCAATGTTCTAAGAGTCTACCAAATTCGAGATGCCATGGACTACTGAGGAGAAGACATTTATAGTTGAGGCATATTTTCGACTGAAGTCTATCCATGCCGCTCAATTGCAATTCAAAGAACGGTTCGGATGTCGTGAATTTCTTGTCCACACAATGAACTACAGGTGGGTCAACAAGTTCAGAACCCATGAGACTGTGCATAACCTCAATGGTAAAGACACTAACAGACAATCACACTCTGGACGACCGAAATCATCAAGGACACCACACAACGTTGCTGCAGTCAGAGACTCTGTTGTCCGCAGCCTAAGCAAGTATGTGCGTCGGCGAAATCAATGACATGAAATCAACCGGGAGTCCATGAGGAGAATGTTGATCACAGAACTCACTTTCTATCCTTACAGGATACAGATTAAACAAAAGCTTACACTTGACTACATGAGGAAGCGAGTGATAATGTGCCAGTGGTTTTGCGATAAGATTGACGATGTGCCAGACTTCCTTGACAATCTCTAGTTTTCGGACGAGACACATTTTCTGTTGTCTAATAATAACATTTTCTAATGTAGCACACACCTTGATTTCTGTCTCCAAAAGCCATTACACTCTGTGAAGTGCACAGCCTGGGTCGCCATCTCTAAGCATGGCGTCATTGGGCTATTCTGGTTCGAGGACAACAAGGAGCAGTCTGTGACAATAAACACCGATCGATATGTCCAGGTGCTTGGCAAGTTCTGGACAGCACTTTGTGGACGGAGAAGGGTCGTCAGGGCCCTCCAGTCGTTCTAGCAGGATGGTGCCCCCCCCCCACACATACACCTCAAACGAATCATTGGCATGGCTACGGCAGCGTTTCCTTGACCGACTGATTAGCCGCAGGTGTGACACGGAGTGGTCGCCGCATTCACCGGACTTGAACCCCCATATTTTTATCTGTGGGGATAGCTTAAGGACAAGGTGTATCGCAACAATCCCAAGACAATCCCTGACCTGAAGGCAGCAATCACAGCAGCCATAAGAGCGACCCCGAAGGGAATGCGGGAGGGTCATATAGAACTTTGCCAAGGAGCGCATTTGGAGCACATTTTGGAGCACATTTTGGAGCACATTTTGGAGCGCATTTGGAGCACATTTTGGAGAACATTTTGGAGCACATTTTGGAGCACATTTTGGAGCCCATTTTGGAGCGCATTTGGAGCACATTTTGGAGCGCATTTGGAGCACATTTTGGAGCACATTTTGGAGCACATTTTGGAGCACATTTTGGAGCGCATTTGGAGCACATTTTGGAGCGCATTTGGAGCACATTTTGGAGCACATTTTGGAGCGCATTTGGAGCACATTTTGGAGCACATTTTGGAGCACATTTTGGAGCACATTTTGGAGCACATTTTGGAGCGCATTTGGAGCACATTTTGGAGCACATTTTGGAACACATTTTGGAGCGCATTTGGAGCACATTTTGGAACACATTTTGGAGCACATTTTGGAGCGCATTTTGGAGCACATTTTGGAGCACATTTTGGAGCACATTTTGGAGCACATTTTAGAGCGCCAGTGAAACAAAAAGTTTTTGTAGTACACACTTGAAACTTTGGGGATGTCTGCTATATAGGCGTGACATCCCTAAAGTTTGATAACTTCCGAAATCTTATTTAGATCAACACAAAACTTCAGTTACTGAAGCTTTGTGTTGATCTAAATAAGATTTCGGAAGTTATTCGACTTTTGGTGATAGCCGTTTTTTGTGTCATCATGTATATACCATCTCCCTATCTTCTTCTTCTTCTTCTTCTTCTTCTTCTTCTTCTTCTTCTTCTCTCTCTCTCTCCTTCCCTCTGTCTTTTTTTCTCTCTCTCTCTCTCTTTATATATATATATATATATATATATATATATATATATATATATATATATATATATATATACCTATAGACCTCAAAATTTTGTCTTGATATGTAAGAAGTTTAATAAAATTTCAAAGGCTATAAATATTGAAACTGTTTCTTTGTACAAATTAAAAAAACTATAATAGGAAATATTTAATAGATTTACAGTAAATTAATATTCTTGTCAATAATAATTAAAATAATTCCTTGTCTAGTAAATATCGATCCCCTATCTGTTCATTTCGATCCGTTCTATATGTGCGTGATTTTTTGTATCGAGTGTTTTATCTGAATCATAATTGTATTTGTTTCTGGTGGAATTTATTTTTGCCTTTTTAAATTGGATATGTACATGTGTATATGTACATAGATGTGTATATGTATGCGTCCGTTTAGTGCGTATAATTGTATTTGATGAGGAGTGCACAATTTCCGCATGTTGCAGTAGATTGATTACTATTTGTTGTTATGTTACTGTTGTATTTTTTATTATTTTGTGTTTTGTATGTTTTTCTTCTTTTTTTTAAATTTCTTTTTATTATTGTGAAGAATTATTTAATTAGGTAGTTGGACGGAAACGTATTTTATTTTATCTACCTCTCGAGGAGGTTAGACACAAGGTCGGGGGTTCAGTTAAACAGCAAATCTATTAGGATTAGCGATAAACTTACACACTTTCAAAGAGAAACTAAAGCCTGAGAGGGTTGGCTTCCTGAGACTATACAACAAAGTCACTGTGGAACTGATTGCCAAGTACGAATCCGATTCAGTATCGTCATTACTTGCCTTCCTTAGTATATCGGTAGTTAAGAGACTATCGGACTTGCGCATTGAGTGATACCGGAAATAATAAAGAGGCCCGGTGTAAACTAATCAGCTTAACTCCGGCGCTGATTAAAACCACCCGCATATTTCTTTGTCTTTGTTCTTCCTTTTGTTCGTTTCAGCCTCGCGAGCCGAGCTTACGACATTACTACATTCGACTGGTACGAAAAGAAATAAGTTAATTAAACTTATTTGAATAATACCTTATAGGTAAGTTTCAATTAAGTGCAGATCATCTCCTAATTAGAAATGATAATTGCTAAAACAATTAGAAAATAAGCATAAAACATATGCATGTGTATAGGCATGTGTCCGTTTAGTGCATATTATTGTATTTGGTGAGGAGTGTACAATTTCCGCATGTTGCAGTATATTGGTTACTTTTCTTTTTAATGTTATTCTTGTCTTTTTAAATATTTTACTTTTATTTTTTTACTTTTCCTTATTATAAAGAATTTAAAATCAGGTATGCATGGTCCATGGTATCTTATATTATTATTATTATTATTATTATTATTATTATTATTATTATTATTATTATTATTATTATTATTATTATTATTATTATTTTCATTATTATTATTATATTATTATTATTATATTATTATTATATTATTATTATTGTTATATTATTATTATATTATTATTGTATTATTATTATTAGTAGTATATTATTATTATTATTATTATTATATTATTATTATATTATTATTATTATTATTATTATCATTATATTATTATTTATTATTATTATATTATTATTATATTATTATTATGATAATATAATTATTATTATATTATTATTTTTATTATATTATTATTATTATATTATTATTATTATATTATTATTATTATTATCATCATCTGATTTTAGGGTTAGGGTTAAGGTTAGAGTTAGGTTTACTCTATTTCTTCTTCTTCTCATCATCATCATCATCATCATCATCATTATTATTATTATTATTATTATTATTATTATTTACTCTATAAGAGTTTTTTCATACAAGTCACCATGTGGCTGCTGGCGCGGAAACATCTACGATTTAACAGTGTTTTTTTTTACTGATTATTATGAAACCCGGTCTCCTTGCTTGAATGAGTTTATCTGTTTGTATCTTTATGCCCCAAATGATTTTGTGATTTTCGTTTTCCAGTACTGTTTCCGGTTTGTGTCTGTACTATTTGATAGCATGCTCAAAATGCAGTCGTTTGCATAGTTCTCATTGTACTACGTTTCCCATGCAGTCGTGTCTGTTCTTTTGGGGGGGGGGCTACTTTGCTGCATTCACTTATTATGTGATTTACCGTTTCGTCGCTTTGTCAACAAAGTCTACATTTACTGTTTTCTTTGGGTTTGTCTATCTTAGATTTGACACAGATAGTTCTGATCTCATAATTTTGGTTGTTTTTCTTTTACTTCTTTTTTTTTCTTCTTCTTCTTCTTCTTCTTCTTCTTCTTCTTCTTCTTATTATTATTATTATTATTATTATTATTATTATTATTATTATTATCATTATTATTAAGCGTAGGGTTCGAAGCAGGAGTATACACGGGTTTTAATACATTTCTCGGTACCTCCAGAGTGCCTGCTAGTTAAAATAACAAGCCGCGCATACGTAGTCCCCCTCTGTATGTGACTCGATGTGGCGAGTGTAAAATGCAATAAATTTGGGCACTTTGGAGCATTTTTGACCCCCTTTTGACCCCCTGGGAGCGCGAACCAGAATGTTTCTAGAGTCAATCATGCTCATTTTATATCCAGAACAATTGCCTCTACATTTTGGCTAAGTTTCAGAAAAATTGAATTGATGGATCAAACGTTATGGAAGAAAAGGGTCATTTTTTGCCATTTTGGTGGCTTTTGACCCTTTGGGGGTGCGAACCAGATTTTTTCCAAAGGTCAGCGATACTTATTTTCTATTAGGAACAATTGCCTCCATATTTTGGCCAAGTTTCAGAGAAATTGAATGGATGGATGAAAAGTTATGGGGCAAAAAATGTCATTTTTTTGCCATTTTGGGGCCTTTTGACTCCCTGGAGAGGGGGGGGGCTAACCAGATTTTTTTTCAAAAATCGGAGAATGTCACTTTCTAACCTGACCAAAGTTACAACTTCATGCAAAATTTCAGAGAAATTCAATGGATGGTTGCGGAGAAAAATCCGGACGGACGGACGGACATGCCTCAAAACATAGGTCCCCCGATTTTATAAAATCGGGGGACCAATAATATGAATTGATTAAAGCACAAGTAGGTCCTTGTTTATTTTCTGTAAGCAATTACTGTTTTTCTAGACCAACGGAAGGTAACTTGATCCTCGTTTAAGCGTATCAAATTCAATTTGCTAAATCTCTTTTCTCTGTTTTGTTCGCAATGAACTTTTTGTTTTGTTTTTTTATTCTCATCGCGTCAAATCACTCTTTACAAACAAAGACACGTGATACGAAACTAGTTACACATTCATATTCGATTTCCTATCAAGGCAAAGAGCCACATAAGGAAAAGTGATTTAATGAGACGGAAATGATTGCCAGCGAAAGTTGAGGAACACTATGAGAGTACTTACATTTATCAATGCTATCGACTGATTATTACTTATGGGGCGGTTTTTGACCAAATTTGTTGACCAAGTTTTGACCAGTAGGAAAGAAGCCCGCGGTAGTGCAACCCCCAAGCAAGGATAGACACATTCAGGGAGAATGGAAATGATTTTTTCGTTGTGGAAGAAAAGCAAGTTCTCGCTGCAAATGTCTTACAGGGAGGAACCGAAAATTGGAGCTCAGTTGAACCCCTTCCATGGAAATAACAATAGAGTAGAAAAAGACTAGCAGCACCTTTTCTGTGAGATGGGATTTGTAGGTAAGAAAAAAGATCACCTCCAGTAGATTTCGAAGCCAATTTTGTACTCTGTTAAAGCAAGAAAAAGTGCTCTGAGCGGCACCTCCCCAGATGTGGGAGCAGTACCTCCCCATCTTATGGCGTGTCTGACTCTTATATAGGTAGAGGGTTGCATTAGAAGTCACATACTTTCTGGAGCAGTGGAATGATCCAAACATTTTTCCAGCAACCATAGCAACAGATTGGATATATGTCTTCCATTTTAGACCTGGAGTAAAAGTCCGTCCTAGAAGCTTATACAAATAAGGTGCTTTCTTCATGGGAGAGCCATTTATTCTGACTGGGGCAAAACAAGGATCCGAGCGTTGGTGGTGAAAGGAGAGAAGCTTGGTTTTAGAGGTGTTAACAGCAACAAGCTACTTTTTTCCCATTGCATCACGTACTCCAGGTCGGAAGAGAATCAGCAAGATCTTTATCATCAATGCTTTTCAAGGTGCTGTCATAGACAGAGGTGTTGCTGCTTGTTCTAGGGATATTTTTGGTTGATTGTGTTGTATAGCTTTAAAAAGCTAACATATATTTAATATTCTAGCGTTAACCTTTTTAGCGACCATGTGTTTGGGTATATCCTTCCTGCACATGTGATCGCCATTTTATGTTAATAACATACACGTGTTTCAGAGAAAAAAACAGTTGGATTTACATATATACACACATTTATTCTCAGATAAACAGAACTTCCTCTCCGTGCTTCCAAATCAGAACTCTTCTATAAACGTCTTACAACTTCCTCGATGGCGTCATATGACTTGCGCAAATCAAGGGGTTACTCAGAGGTGTCACATTTCTTGTGGCCATTTATCCATTTGGGGGGGGGGGGGGAGTAAATATCTTTTGCGGCCGTGGCTAAAAGAAATAATGACGTCTTCTCGGCTGAACGAGACATGCTCAGTTGTTGTTAATTACAATTAATTAACACAGACGATTATGAAAACAACATCTTGTTCTTTATTCCTCTTTAATGATCCGGGTCGATATAGAATAATCCAATCATTTTTCCAGCAACCCTAGCAACAGATTTTGAATGTCTCGAAACAAATTTCTACAAGATTAAAATAATATCAGTCATAAACTAATTCCAAATCAAGAGTGATCTTAGCGGCACCTCCCCAGATGTGGCAGCAGTACCTCATCTTAGGACGTATACAAGTAAAGGATCGCATCTGTAATCATGGACTTCCAAGAGCAGTAGAAGGATCCAACTATTTTTCTAGCGACTTTAGCAATGGACTGGATATACATCTTCCATTTTATATATGGGATGAATGTCAGTACTAACACCTTATTATAAGAAGGGACTTATTCAAAGAGAGAGCTATTTATTTCTCCTTAGACAAAAAAGTGATCCGAGCGTTGGTGGTGAAAAGAGAGATGCTTGGTTTTAGAGGCGTTAAATGTAACAAGCCACTTTTTCCCTCCTCGTAAGACATTCACAGCAAGAAATCGTCATCTTAACACAGCGGGAAAACAAACTTTCATTTATCCCACCATGTGTCTAGCGTCAGGCGAAATTTCCATGGGCATCGCTTCTTTGTAAAGACTTCCCACTTGTGAAATACATTACTGCAGGACTGCTTCCTTGTTGATTACAACTGGGTTGTCTTCAAATTCAATGTCAACAAATTCTTGCTATCAACGGACACATAAATAATCATACGCAGTCTATAAGATTGATAATCGTTAGTACTCTCATAGTGTTCCTCATCTTTCGGCTGACAATCATTCAGTCTCATTAACCCTTATCCTCGAGTGACTCTGTGCTTTAATAAATGGTGATCGAATAAAATAATATAAACTTTCACTCTTACGGATGCTTTTGGTTTATTGATTAAAAATAACATAAATAAATTAATTATATTTACATTATGTTTAAACAAATCCGTACATAAATTAATTTAACATATTCAGTTGCCCGAAACCTAGTAACATAGACACTCTACATCTTGGTACAGTCGTGGACAACTCCTCTAAACGAAAACGTCACTGTATCGAGATGGCGAGCAAAAAACCAGGCGAGTGCTCTCCTGATCCAGAGATCCTTCCTAGGCCTTAGAACACACGCTTCCCAAGCCTAACATCATACGCTTTTCGTCCCATATAAGTAACCCTGATACGACCCATTCTTTAGTGTACCATCTAACCAACAAATCCCTATTTTCAAACGGATATTGCACACCAGGATGGGTAGCGACTAGGATTGTGACGGGATTCTTAACGCTTACGTACAAAGAACGGCTTCAAAAGCGAAATCTGTCGTCACTTAAGCTGCGAAAAGTACGAGAGGACTTAATTCTGACATACAGCATCATCAAAGGGAATTTAAATCTACCCTTAGAGGATGTTTAACACCAACACCTGTTCGCGGTTTCCACAGACACCGCAGAAGATGTACAATCGTCGTTTTGCCCTCAACACAAAAAAGAGCAGCATTCATTGTCGGTGTTTCTGCTCCCTAGAAGTCATCATGATGCCTATCATATCAAAGTTTAAAGTCGCCTAAGACGGTATGTGGATGCTATATCTTCGAACTGCCTTTTTATATAGCTGGCTTCACTTTGCTATTTTTGCTAATAAAATTGATTGATTGATTGATTGATCTCCTCGCTGACATTGCACCTGCAGATACAAAACAGAAGGCGGCAAGCCGAATAGAAATCACAAACGCTACCAGTGATGAACGCTATCTCTTTCACGGACGTGAACCCCCCCCCCCCTGTCCAGTGACTGGAGTCAAGAAGAAGCTTTTTTTAAGCCATGTCATGCCCGAAACAGCATCACAGGAAAGAAGCCGGTCTACAGCTACGGACCAGAAAGCGAGAGAATGACCACCCTCCTATTGGTACGGGAATTCTTCTAAATCCACCCTCCGGGCTCTGAAGTATCGCGGGTTCAGTAAAAGACCCTCAACCGATTGAGAACGTGAACTAAAAGCTGTCATGTAATCAAACGCTTTGAAAACACATCAGCAGCAGCAACATGATAGCACAAAATCGCTAAAACTATTTTTTATTTAGCAAAATTGTTCTTATTTTCCACTGTTTCTCACAACTAGTTCACGTGTGTATAAACCTTTTTCGTGCTTCGTTTAAGTGACCTATGTTCAAGTGATTTTCGACTCGCTTTCGTGGCCAAAAAGTTATCGATGTAATCCAAGCCTGAGAGGTTTAGCGTTCGATCGCAGTCGATTCGTACAATTTTTTTTACATATGGCCACTGGGCCGTTTTTTTTTTAATTCGACGTTATTATGTAGTAATTTGAAAAGACATTAATGTAATATGTAGTACTGTAATTCAACGTTATTATGTAGTAATTTGAAAAGAAATCCATGTAATATGTAGTACTTTAATTCGACGTTATTATGTAGTAATTTGAAAAGAAATCAATGTAATATGTAGTACTTTAATTCAACGTTATTATGTAGTAATTTGAAAAGAAATCAATGTACTATGTAGTACTTTAATTCAACGTTATTATGTAGTAATTTGAAAAGAAATCCATGTAATATGTAGTACTTTAATTCAACGTTATTATGTAGTAATTTGAAAATAAATCAATGTAATATGTAGTACTTTAATTCAACGTTATTATGTAGTAATTTGAAAAGACATTAATGTAATATGTAGTACTTTAATTCAACGTTATTATGTAGTAATTTGAAAA
The DNA here is from genome assembly GCA_963556195.1 of Sepiola atlantica. NCBI lineage: Eukaryota > Metazoa > Mollusca > Cephalopoda > Sepiida > Sepiolidae > Sepiola > Sepiola atlantica. The sequence continues at coordinate 36,327,395 of OY744551.1, read as the reverse complement.
GACATTAATGTAATATGTAGTACTTTAATTCAACGTTATTATGTAGTAATTTGAAAATAAATCAATGTAATATGTAGTACTTTAATTCAACGTTATTATGTAGTAATTTGAAAAGAAATCCATGTAATATGTAGTACTTTAATTCAACGTTATTATGTAGTAATTTGAAAATAAATCAATGTAATATGTAGTACTTTAATTCAACGTTATTATGTAGTAATTTGAAAAGACATTAATGTAATATGTAGTACTTTAATTCAACGTTATTATGTAGTAATTTGAAAAGACATTAATGTAATATGTAGTACTTTAATTCAACGTTATTATGTAGTAATTTGAAAAGAAATCAATGTAATATGTAGTACTTTAATTCAACGTTATTATGTAGTAATTTGAAAATAAATCAATGTAATATGTAGTACTTTAATTCAACGTTATTATGTAGTAATTTGAAAAGAAATCCATGTAATATGTAGTACTTTAATTCAACGTTATTATGTAGTAATTTGAAAAGAAATCCATGTAATATGTAGTACTTTAATTCAACGTTATTATGTAGTAATTTGAAAAGAAATCCATGTAATATGTAGTACTTTAATTCAACGTTATTATGTAGTAATTTGAAAAGACATTAATGTAATATGTAGTACTTTAATTCAACGTTATTATGTAGTAATTTGAAAAGACATTAATGTAATATGTAGTACTTTAATTCAACGTTATTATGTAGTAATTTGAAAAGACATTAATGTAATATGTAGTACTTTAATTCAACGTTATTATGTAGTAATTTGAAAAGAAATCAATGTAATATGTAGTACTTTAATTCAACGTTATTATGTAGTAATTTGAAAAGAAATCAATGTAATATGTAGTACTTTAATTCAACGTTATTATGTAGTAATTTGAAAATAAATCAATGTAATATGTAGTACTTTAATTCAACGTTATTATGTAGTAATTTGAAAAGAAATCCATGTAATATGTAGTACTTTAATTCAACGTTATTATGTAGTAATTTGAAAAGAAATCAATGTAATATGTAGTAGTTTAATTCAACGTTATTATGTAGTAATTTGAAAAGAAATCAATGTAATATGTAGTACTTTAATTCAACGTTATTATGTAGTAATTTGAAAAGAAATCAATGTAATATGTAGTAGTTTAATTCAACGTTATTATGTAGTAATTTGAAAAGAAATCAATGTAATATGTAGTACTTTAATTCAACGTTATTATGTAGTAATTTGAAAAGACATTAATGTAATATGTAGTATTTTAATATTGTGAATACCATCATTTCTATTCGAACGCACATGGTTCATTAGTGCTCTGTGGGCTCCCTTAATTATATTTGCGTGTTTCAGTAGTGCTCAGGAAGCATATTCATTTTCCTTTTTTTTATTCCTCACAACAAAGGAAATTTCTATACAAAGATAACAGGGGGATTGGATTTAATAGGGCTCTGTAGGCCTCTTTAATTTTTAAAGTGCAAATTATCATAGATTGAGCGGGTGTTTAATCAAAAAGAAAAATTCTGCGGAAATACCGGTACCATGGGGGGCACAGGAAGATTCCTACAACTGCGTCTCCTTCCTTCCTTCATTTCTTTCTTTCTCTTTCATCCTTCCACAATTCCAAACCGACAATTATTCTAAAGATTAAAATTGTCTGATGTGACCTATTTGCGTTATGTCGGATGTTGACAAATTTTAATTCATTCTTTTATATTTCTCCCGTGCAACGCCGGGCAACGTCGGGCAACATGTCCAGCTAGTAAATTAATATTTTGTTATATTCATTAGTAATTTGCATTGTCATATTTCTTATATATACGCAATAGTTTCGTCGAGAGTAAAACGTCTGATGTCGCCGGGATGTTTATAACAGATTCTACACTTTAAATAATTTATTTACAGAAAATATTTAAAAAAAAGTATTTAAAACAAATTAGACATCCTAGCTCTAAAGTGATAAACATGCTTATCTTACTTTTAACTAGAATCATCTCAGTCACCACAATACCACATTTACATCAAGGACTGTTATACTTCAGATAACTCAACATTTTTATTAATTCTTAATTTTTTATGAATAGATTTCTATACAAAATTTCATCGTTTTAACTGGAAGTGGGGGATGGCAGAATAAAAAGCAAAACATTTTGGTTAGTAATAACCTCCCAACCCTTTTCAAATAATAACCCGTCTACTGTTTCTGGTTTGTTCAGAACCGAAAACAAGCAGGTCGTTCTCTAAATTGAAGTAGGATCATAGTGGGAGAGAAAAAAAAGAAAAATGGGGGGATTAGTTGGAGAATGGGTGGTATCCTTCCAAGATAAAAACAATTTAGGGGAGGCTGTGCACAAAAAATTAAAAGTGGGGAGTGCGCATCTTGGAGGATTTCTATTATCAGAGAAGGGGGGGTAATTAATTCATGCGGCTAGCTAAGAGGCTAAACTTTCCTGTTCGGTATGAGGTCTGATAGGACCAAGGACCGCGTGAAACATGCTCAAACAGAGAACACGTACTCAGACTTGACTCCTTTTCGTACACACAATCTTGCTACTTGTATCTACCTTTTTCAAAAACCAAGAAATGTCATTTTTTTGTATTTTACAGCTGATCTTGACCTTCAGCTGATGCTTGAAGATGGCGATCAGATCCTGATCAGCAAAAGATTCAATCCCTTAGCGCTACGACCAGGATCGCAAGAAACACCATTCGTCTCTCCCTATCCTACACTGGCCCGATTGTTAATTAGGTCGGATACTTTTAGCGGCAGAGGCTGCTCTGGATCGATACAAGCCATCACCGCGGTGACATACCCCCAGAACCACCGGAGTTCGCGGCATTCTAAAGAAAGTGTGCTAGAGCGTTTCTTCTTCGAGCGAGGACACTCGGGCGAGTCCTCCATTCCGAAACTGTGCTCTATGGCATTAAGGGATAACGGGTTCCAGGCCAATCACCAGGTCAGAGATAACTCAGAGTTGTTGAGAGTTGACTCGATTCAGAGCGGATCCTCTCCTCCGACCAACACAACCGTGCGATGAGTGGATCGTCAGCAGACCCTCTCACTATGCCCTCTGGGAATGAGATTAATCGGGTACAGACCATGTGTTAGTATTATAGAAGGTTTGGGCTGGAATTATGTAATAAGTACGAAACTATAGTTAGAACTATAGACATTTTAGTATATTATTACATATATTAAAGTTAATTCTATTAATTAGGGGTTTTCTTTTGTTTTTTATATATAGGGCTTCTAATATATGGAGTTTTTGTTTGTTAGTACTATATTCTAAGATTTTGGTATTTTCCCCTGAAGATGGACCCGGGTGGGTCTGAAAGTACTTGGGAGACAAATCTAAACAATGGCAAACTCATCAGCCAATTCCCCTCCGAAACTAAGATCCTGATTCGGACTATTGAAAGGGTCTACCAAAGGATATCTAGACATGAATTGTCTCTTATATTCAACAATATTCATATCCCACAATTCCAAGTAAGTTTCTTGAAAACAATTCGTCTTTTTATTTTCTATTGAGATTTAATTTCGTTGCTTTTGCCTTTGGATCTACTTGCTTGAAAACAGGAAGAATCGCGTTTTCTTTATATGGCTATTTTTGTCTGATCCACCCATCTAAGAACTGCGAGCTTGGGTGGAATCGTCGTCGTTGGATTTTCACAGATTCTTCTGGATTTACCAACTACATTTGAACCCCATACCACTTGGATTTCCGTTTTTGGTGAGTTTCATTTACATTGAGACATACCCGTTTGAACTTTAAAACCTTTAAAAAAATGTTTTTTTCAAATTTATAATATTGACTGTCCTTATCTGTCAACTTATCAATCACTACCTCCTCTGATGATAAGATTTTAATCTTTGAAAAGCCTGGCTTAAGGAATGAAATTGAAAGAGAAGAAGAAGAAATATTTTCATTTACTAAATGCTCCTTGTTTCTGAACAACTGAAGATATTGATTTGCTTCCATTTGCAGGTCTAATTATTTTTCATTGACTCATCATATTTTTGCTCTATCCAGTATATTGAGCTTTCCTCACCTCACAACAGGTTTGGTTTGGTTTGGTAGTTTTGTTTTACGGCATATCAACCCTTTTTGGGTTATTTAATGCCGAATCTGGTCTTGTTTTCTTCTCTTTTTTGTTTCCTTCCCCTTTTAATATCTGTTTCTATTTAACCCATAGTTGGGACCCTAACAGGTACTACCACTCCGGGTCAGGGTGGACCTGGGAGCAATGGTAATTAAGAGGAGGCTCCACATTCCCCAAAGTCCGTAAGCCGGATCTCACCATCGGATGTAGTTTAAGGTCATATCCAGGACCGGGAGTAGGGTAGGAAAAATAAAAATAAAAAAGGGGAGGGAGAAAGGGAGAGGGGCTGTTGTTTTTGTTTTTGGTTTTGTAGAACATAATTAAGTTTTACAAACAAAAAAAACAAAAAACAAAAGAACGTCAATGTAGGTGAATTTCGTCTCAGGGAGCCACAGGGCAGCCTGATCTGGTATCACCAGCCTCACAACAGGTCTAATTCTCTAAAAGTTACCTTTTAGTTATAAACTTTCATATATATATATATATATATATATATATATATATATATATATATATATATATATATGTGTGTGTGTGTGTGTGTGTGTGTGTGTGTGTGTGTGTGCGTGTTGTAGGCTGCTGCAATTGTTTACTTCTTTCCAAAAGCGCTTGTTGGGTGGGCAAACGTCTATATCGACTTGAGCCTCTTTTAATTTCTAATAATACTTGGGACTTCTCACTTTCAACTCAAACTCAGACGACCTGTTTCTGTTTTTTTTTTTTTTTTTTTTTGGTAAACGTATAGCCATCCAACCCTCCTCAGTTCACTGTCTGTCTCACCCCCCTCCCCCTAACTACGAAACACTTGCAACCCACCACTGGCTCATTTCAATGCAATCCGGATAAAAGAAAGAAAGAGAGAGATAGACAGACAGACGACGTGAAGGGGGGGGGGAGAGAACTTGGAACATCCATGCCAATTCGTAGCTCTTTTGCAGTTCGTGGAAAAGTTAACATTGTTTTTTTTGTTTTGTTTTTCTATTTTTCTTCTGTTTTCTTTTCCCAATTCTCAGAGATGGTACTGGAGATGGTTGGGAGTGCGCGTGAATATGCGGGCGTGGTGTAATAGCTGCTGACACATACTATGAAGTCGGCAAGCCGAGTTAAAATCGCGTTTTGGTTTATTATTCTCAGTAATGCAATTATGGAAAGCATGAAACTGCGTTTCCCTTGAAGGCAAAATAACTGCCGAAAATTCGTCTACAATCGCTAACAGGCCACAGCAAGAAAGGAAGAACGGCACCCTTCTACAATAAACACGACATAAATATTATTTTTGTTCCAATTTTCCAAGTGGGTATTTTTTTAACATAGTTCACCCCAAACAAGGCAGGCTGCAAGTGTAGACGTAAGGGGCTACTACTCCTAGGAAATGTGTCGGCGCTGAACCCCGATCTGTACACTGAGCTGATCGTTGCAGATTATTATAAAGGATCCACTTTTCGTTGCTAATGAGACTATGACAACAAACCTGGTTGTTTTCGTTGCGCAAAAATAAATGTAGACACTTTGCGGGGATTTTGGTCAGTTTAATGGGACACCAATTTGTTGAGCTTCGTTGATTATTTTAATTTTTTTGGAGGGAGGGAGGGAGGTCGAGAACTGTTTACTGTCTTCCGCATAACTTTTCAATAAATTATTCCAACTTCCGAGTAATTATGTAAATAAATTTATGTCAATCGCATGGAAACTTTCTATTGTGTATTTCATATTGAATGAGCACATTTTTTTCTTAATCAAAACAAAAATGGCACCATTTTATCAAATCGTTCTAAAATTGAAAAAACTTGTTAACGTTTAAAATAAAATTACTAAAAAAAACTATGAGATAGGAAAATGTTATTACCTAAAATCAAGGTCATCCCTATAACAGGCTGAGAGATCTAACATCTTGGGGTCTTTTACTGGAGCCAAGATTTCCAGACAATCAGCAGATATCTTTTGAGCTGCTAACACTTCACTCTCATTGTTCCAAGAATATTTCATTTTGAAAAGGGGATTCAAACTCATAACATTTATTCAAACAAACACTTTGCGGGGATTTTGGTCAGGTTAATGGGCACCAATTTGTTGAGCTTCGTTAATTTTATTAATTTTTTTTAGGGCGGGATGTCGAGAACTGTTTACTGTCTTCCGCATAACTTTTCAATAAATTGTTCCAATTTACGTATTTTATACCAGACCAGGTTCGCCTAAACTATCTTTCCGACAAGCCAGGGGTTGACTGTCAGTCCTATTCTGTTGCGTCACGCACCCTAGGCGGGTTCAGCCGGCCTTCCTCCGAAGGATGTAGTTACGAAGAAAATATCAGATTCACAAGCGGTCTTCACTAGCATGTGTATCTCACTAGATAGTTTTACTGACGTTAGTTTGTTTTTTAACGTTTTAGCATGAAGGTGTCGTCGTCCTCATACATATAATGCCTGGTATTTCCAAATAATCATCTATCTGGTACTGTCTAAGCTTACGTCGCTTAACTAAAGTATGAAGCATGTAGTAGTAATGCCGGCGTGCCTCGGGGATCTATTCTGGGCCCAACCTCTCTCTCTCTTTTTCTTTCTCTCTCTCTCTCTTTCTTTCTCTCTCTCTCTCTCTCTTTCTGTCTCTGTTTCTCTCTCTCTCTTTCTCTCTCTCTTTTTCTTTCTCTCTCTTTCTCTCTCTCTCTTTCTCTTTCTCTCTCTCTCTCTTTCTCTTTCTCTTTCTCTCTCTCTATTTCTCTCTATTTCTCTCTCTTTTTCTCTTTGTTCTCTCTCTCTTTCTCTCTCTCTCTTTCCCTCTCTTTCTTTCTCTCTCTCTCTCTCTTTCTCTCTCTCTCCCTCTTTCTTTCTCTCTCTCTCTCTTTCTCTCTCTCTTTTTCTCTCTCTCTCTTTTACTCTCTCTCTTTCTCTTTCTCTCTCCTTTCTCTCTATCTCTTACCCTCTCTCTTTCTCTCTTTCTCTCTCTCTCTTACTCTCTCTCTCTCTTTCTCTCTTACTCTCTCTCTCTTACTCTCTCTCTCTTACTCTCTTTCTCTTACTCTCTCTCTTTCTCTCTCTCTCTTTAACTCTCTCTCTCTCTCTCTCTGATATATCGTTATTAGAATGAAAGCTTCTCGACTGAGCTCTAATCCTTGGTTCCTTCTTGTAAGACATTCACAACAAGAACTCATTTTGCTACCACATCGAAAGCAGACTTTCCTCTCTCCCTCCATGCGCCTAACACCAGTTGGAATTTTGAGAGACAGAACTTCTTTGCGAGAACTTTCCCCCCTGTGGAACACATTGCCGCGGGAACTATTCTCTACTGATTACAACTTAGTCGTCTCCAAGTACAATGTTAACAAATACTTGTTAAAATTACATAAGTAATAAGTTCATACCATTGATCAATGTCTTATAGTTGTCCTCATCTTCAGCTGATACTCATTCCATCTCATTAATCCTTATCCTCGAGTGGCCCTTGGCCTTGATAAGCAGGGACTCAATAGTAAAAAGATACAATGTAAGCTTTTAGTGAGAAAAGATTTTGACATGAATTTGTTATCTTTGTTATTTTTATGTCTTTATTTTCAATTATTTGTATATATTATACAATATGTAGAATTTCTATTATACAATATGTAGAATTTCTATTATACAACATGTAGAATTTCTATCATACAATATGTAGAATTCCTATTATACAATATGTAGAATTTCTATTATACAATATGTAGAATTCCTATTATACAATATGTAGAATTTCTATTATACAATATGTAGAATTTCTATCATACAATATGCAGAATTTCTATTATACAATATGTAGAATTTCTATTATACAATATGTAGAATTTCTATTATACAATATGCAGAATTTCTATTATACAATATGCAGAATTTCTATTATATAATATGCAGAATTTCTATTATACAATATGTAGAATTTCTATTATACAATATGTAGAATTTCTATTATACAACATGTAGAATTTCTATTATACAATATGCAAAATTTCTATTATACAATATGTAGAATTTCTATTATACAATATGTAGAATTTCTATTATACAATATGCAGAATTTCTATTATACAATATGTAGAATTTCTATTATACAATATGTAGAATTTCTATTATACAATATGCAGAATTTCTATTATACAATATGTAGAATTTCTATTATACAATATGTAGAATTTCTATCATACAATATGCAGAATTTCTATTATACAATATGTTGAATTTATATTATACAATATGTAGAATTTCTATTATACAATATGCAGAATTTCTATTATACAATATGTAGAATTTCTATTATACAACATGTAGTATTTCTATTATACAATATGTAGAATTTCTATTATACAATATGTAGAATTTCTATTATACAATATGTAGAATTTCTATCATACAATATGTAGAATTTCTATTATACAATATGTAGAATTTTTATTATATAATATGTAGAATTTCTATTATACAATATGTAGAATTTCTATTATACAATATGCAGAATTTCCATTATACAATATGTAGAATTTCTATTATACAATATGTAGAATTTCTATCATACAATATGTAGAATTTCTATTATACAATATGTAGAATTTTTATTATATAATATGTAGAATTTATATTATACAATATGTAGAATTTATATTATACAATATGCAGAATTTCTATTATACAATATGTAGAATTTATATTATACAATATGTAGAATTTCTATTATACAATATGCAGAATTTCTATTATACAATATGTAGAATTTCTATTATACAATATGTAGAATTTATATTATACAATATGTAGAATTTATATTATACAATATGCAGAATTTCTATTATACAATATGTAGAATTTATATTATACAATATGTAGAATTTATATCATACAATATGTAGAATTTCTATTATACAATATGCAGAATTTCTATTGCATTTAAATACGACTGTCATGCTATGTGCTCCAAACTTCTGAATAATAACGGACTGTTTCACTTACACCGTTTCCTGGCGAACACTAATAATGCAATTGTCTGCATCTTAATCGCTTAGGAAGTGAGACAATCGAAATAATAGTAAGCAAAATAACAACGAACGCTGCAATCACCAATAAAAATAATTACATAAAAATACATTAAATATTTAGGTGATAAAAATCGTACATATTTCTAGACAAGCGTCTTGGTCCAGTGGTAAAGACGCTGGACTATAGACATGAATATCGAAGGTTCGATCTCTGTGTAAGTTAGCTATGCTGATGACGACTGTGAGCCAGAAACACGTGTCGATGGATTACTTTTATGTACGTATAAAATTAGCAAAAACATGTATATTAACGAAAAATAAGTCCTATAAAGTTAAGGGCGACTAATAATGAAATTTTCTACATCTTAATCACTTAGGAAGTGAGACAATCGAAATAATAGTAAGCAAAAAATCAACGAACGCTGCAATCACTAATAAAAATAATTACATAAAATTACATTAAATATTTACGTGATAAAAATCGTACATATTTCTAGACAAGTGGTAAAGACGCTGGACTATAGACATCAATATCGAAGGTTCGATCCTTGTCTAAGTTAGCCATGCTGATGATGGCTGTGAGCCAGAAACACGGATTACTTTTATGTACGTATAATATTAATAAATATATATTTAAATATATATAGGGTGGGCAAAAATAAGGGTCCTATTTTTAAAAATTCATAACTTTTTTATTTATTGATTTTTTTTTTTTTTTTTAGAATAAGTAAAGGACCCCTTCCGAAGCAAGCATGAGCCGTATTAGCCCTAAGGAACGTACCCTCATTTAGAAAACATTATTTTTGCTTAAAAAACTCAAAACAGTGTAAAAAACAATACTTTAGTTTTTGTAAGTTTTAAGAAGTGTTTTTCGGCTAAAATTTGTTTTGTTTATTTCAAAATATCTCGGAAGGGTCAGTCTACACACACATAAAGTTTGGTGAGTTTAACTTTTATTTTGTAGAAGTTATTCAAATTCAAGTTATTCAAATTTAAAGATAGGACCCTTATTTTGGCCTACCCTGTATAATTTTCATTTATTTTTTCAATTTCTTTAATTTCATTTTCATATTTCGATGACTACCTGTATAATTTCTTCATCTTACAAACAATATCTTGTTATCGCAGTTAGTCTACAAAATATCTTCAAAAAGATAGGAGCTAGATTTAATTGTTAGAGGCTCTTTCAGACGCACACCATTAGAAACATTCGATAGATAATTAGAAGAATTCCCGTCCCAGGACGGGTAAAATAAATTCTTCAAACAGAGCCGTTGTGCATCACTTTTATGTCCCTATTAGGATGATTAAAATCAATATATAATAATACTAAACCTTATATTTAAAAGCATTATTCTAATTTTGATAAAAATGATCAGTTTATTAATTTAGGAGTTTTACCTGTACAATATATATATATATATATATATATATATATATATATATATATATATATATATACATATAGAAAAATTAGTACAACATTCGTACCGTCTGTTTCAAGCACAGAAGGACTTGGCCACCCGGCTCTCTTCAGCTTCTGTTGTCATCTCTCTCTCTCTCTCTCTCTCTCTCTCTCTCTCTATATATATATATATATATATATATATATATATATATATATATATAATCCAGGGTTTCGAATCGTGTGATCGGTGGTGAATAGTCGTACTTCTATGCTGATGAGTCTTGATTGAAAAGAGACGAAACGTATACGTCCATAGATAAATAAACAATAACAAATATTTATATTTGAAGCTCCTCGTTAAAAAGTAGAGCACTGTAAATGGTAGTAATAACACAGAGTGACGTCACTTGCTTTATATGCATCATTCCTTCACTTATAGAAGTTGAATGCCTGTACGTTTCGCCGCCTCTAAAGGTGTTAAAATTATCATTGTTTATAAGCTGTTCAGAACTGGCCTAGCGGTTAGCGGCGTTGGACTGGGATTGAAAAATACTTGTAGTCCAGGGTTTCGAATCGTGTGACCGGTGGTGAATAGTCGTACTCCTATGCTGATGAGTCTTGATTGAAAAGATACGAAACGTATACGTCCATAGATAAATAAACAATAACAAATATATATATATATATATATATATATATATATATATATATATATATATATATATATATATATATATATATAAATATCGATGTATATATAAATATCGATGTCTGTAGGTAATAAATAATTAATATTTGTTTATAAATGTTATTGTATAGCCCTCTTTACTAAGGCTGGGCACTCTGAGTGAATTTAATAACAAGCAGTACTACTAGCTTCATTACGATATGTTGTTAGTATTTACAAAGTTAATTTCCTCCTAAATTCTGAGCTGATTTCTGGTGAAAAGTGGCGAGTCGGGAATTGCGTAAGCATGAAACATCGATTTCTGTAGGTAATAAATAATTAATATTTGTTTATAAAAAACATTATATATGTATATCTATATATATATATACATATGTATATATACATATGTATATATATATATGTATATATATATATGTATATCTATATCTATCTTGGTATTTATACTCGCCGCTTTCAGTACAAATATCACTTATTTTCTCCGTGACGATATCTCATGGACTAAGTGAACGTTTATAGATTCAAGGTGTTTCTGTGAACCGGGTTCGCACCCTGTGACAGTCTGAGATTGTTATTTCCTTGCGCTGATGAGAGCCCCCCACTTCACGGTCAACAATAATGAAGTTATATATGCATGTGTTTAACCGGCCCCCACTTTTTAGGAGAGCACCCCCCACTTTTATAACTGTCCCGCCGGTCCTGATATATATATATATATATACATATATATATATATATACATATATACATATATATATATATATATATATATACATATATATATATATATATATATATATATATATATATATATATATATATACATATATATATATATATATATATATATATATATATATATATATATATATATATATATATATATGAGAAAGGAAGGATGAAGGTAATCCGACGTAATGGCTACTACTTTCTTTCCATCAACCCACCATGTCAACCCAATATGTGCACGTGCTTGCATGACATTTTTCTTTATATTATCATCCTGAAAAAGTCTTACAAATAAAGACGAAACGTTTATGTATACATAAAAAAACATCCTTTTTGGTTTTTCCTTTTTCATCCCCCCATATATATATATATATATATATATATATATATATATATATATATATATATATATATATATATATATATATATATATAGCTGTATTTTTAAGCTGAAGCTTATTTATATAAATAAAAAAATTGATTGTTTCTATAAAAACGAAATCCGTGACTTACCAAAATGATGTCATGAACGAGGGAATCGGTGAACATTTGGTCGAGTTGCATTTCGTCATTTTCTAAGATGTCCTGAAACAAAAAGTATATATCCAATGGTTTAGTTGAGTGCCATCATAGTAACACTAAAACACCAACAATCTTGCTTGATTTCTTGCTTGCTTACACATAGGGTGTATTAGAAGTATGTAAGAAGAGCGAATTGGATGACACGTGGTGAGAAGAGGAGAATAAAGGAGAAGGAATGGTGGAATGCGAAGGGAAATAAAAAGTAATAATAGAAACAACAGCGAACAAGAAGATGACATAAATAAATAACATAAATAAAGAAGAAAAATGAAAACACACAAGTAGTACTCAATAGCAGGAGCAACATAAGTATACAGTAAGGAATGACGTAAACAAGTAGATGACGTAAATTAAAAAAGAAAAGTTTAAAATCGCAGAACATTATAAAAATACTAATATAGGGTGTAGGGCTTGGAGCAGGATGAAACAGGTCTTTTTATTTGTAAGTAATAAACGCCGGGACAATTTTCTCGTACATATTATTTATTAATTGTATTAAAACTATCAAAACACGATATTTGGTAGGCATTCGTTTAATGGCGTGGTGTAGTAATTACAGGCGTAGACTGTGAGCACGGTGTGCCGATTTTGAATTCTGTCGGGGTTACTGACTCATTTACACTAATACCCTTGCTGGTGATACCAGATCAGGCTGCCCTGTGGCTCCCTAGGACGAAATTTACCTACATTGACGTTTTTTTTTTTTTTTTTTTTTTTTTTTGTAAAACTTAATTATGTTCTACAAAACCAAAAACAAAAACAACAGCCCCTCTCCCTTTCTCCCTCCCCTGTTTTATTTTATTTTTAGAACTTGAAGCATAAATCTTTTACTATAATGACCAGATTCGGCATTAAATAACCCAAAAAGGGTTGATATGCCGTAAAACAAAACTACCAAACCAAAAACGATGATTAAACATTTGAAGATATAAAGAACTTGAAGCATAAAAACTTTTACTATAATGACCAGATTCGGCATTAAATAACCCAAAAAGGGTTGATATGCCGTAAAACAAAACTACCAAACTACCAAACTAATACCCTTGGGAAAGGTATCAATCAATATATCCTACTAAATAATAGAGTAGACTAGACTCCCAAGCCTTGTCTGGGAAACTAGTCTAGGAAAAGGACAACTTCATTGTTTCCAGTCGTCCTGGACTTCTTCTGCCACTGGATGGGAAAATAGTGGCCCTGAAATGGTACGGATGAAGATTGTGCAACCCTTAATTTAGTATAAACCTCCATTGGTTCTGGAGAAGTACAAATGTAGATTGTGCAACCCTTGCTTCACTATAGACTCCCCGCACATACATGCTTACAAGGGGTATCCATTGTCTATCGAGGGTGAAAGGAAGCCTCCTCCCTCCGTCTCTCTGTATGTCTCTGTATGTCTCTGTATGTCTGTCTGTCTGTATGTATGTCTCTCTCCTCCCTCTCTCTCTCTCTTTCTCTCTCTCTCTCTTTCTCTCACTCTCTCTCTCTCTCAATCCATAATTGAAGTATGATACTAATTGTTAAAACTTTACAAAAATCGAAGTTATCTGGATTTCCAAGAAGAGGTGTCCCCCTTTTTTACCCCTTTTTTTCATAAAACTAAACGAAGCTAGATATAGCCAACATTACGACCCCTTAAGCTTTTCAGCTGTGTTTCAAAACGCATAATGATCTGTTCATTAGTTTAGCACTGAATCCTCTACATACAAATATATAAACATATACACATACATAACTTTAGAGATGCTGTCGATTTAATTCAAGCTAAAAATCCAGTTTCAGAAATAAAGAATTGTCTAAGACATATTACACGTGTTTGGGAGCAAAACATAATTCTGTCACAAGGCTCTTGTATATGGACCCTAGTTTAATATTACTCCTCATCAAAAATGTTGTAGCGTTTTATCAAAAACCGAATTGATGCAACGATTTTTTCGTATGTAAACATTTTTTTATAAACCAAGTATTTGGACAAACGGATAACTTCATTTTCACAAGGACACCTGAATTTCCGGACAATGAATCTTACAGAATTTCCTAACAGGTTTTTCCTGACAATTTTAACTGTCTATTATTATTGTTTCTTAATCGGTCAGCAGCCCCTAAAGTCTAACCCTTCCTCATCATGATAGGTGCGGTGGCAACGAGGAAGTGTCAAAGCTACCAGGCTAACAGGGCTCTGTTGAAAATCTAAGAGTAGTCGGCATCAGGATCCGTCGTCCTCTGGTCGTCTCTGCTTCTGCATGAGGCAAGCAAAAGCGTTTCATGTGCAGAACCGCAACTTAATGAAGTGGTAGTGACACCGTTGCTTTTGCGCTACTCTTTTATGTGTTCTGGGATAAACCTTCCTCGACTTCGTATGCAACTGCTGACTCTTGCTGCTCTTAGTGCCGGGTGTCGAACTTTGCAATCCTGCATGTTAATGAATAGCTGAGATTAACTAGGAGAACTTCGTGCAGACCAGACAGTCGTGAGGCATGCTTTTCGTGAGTTCTATTTAGAAGGCCAACTCGCTAAACAACAACATCAGAAACAATCAGCAGCAGCTTTTTTAATCGTAGGTAAATATTTACTAAATCACAGCTGATTGGAGTAAAACCTCCTGTTCAAGTTATTCCAGGAAGAAAGAATCGTTCATTTGAACCATGATTCTTCTTTCTTCCTGTAATAACTTTCCTATCAGGTATTACTCCAATCAGCTCCTTTTTAGTAAATATTTATCTACGATTAAAACAGCTGCTGTTAACGATTTAGAATTAACAGTAAACTCTCAAATTTTAGATATGTGTGTGGTATTTAGGTATGTGTATATACTTATATATCTCTATACAGAGGATTCACTCCTAAACTAATTACCCGATCATTATGTATTTTGTAGACCACGTGTGCTCGGTGTAAATGTGGATAATGTGGGTTATATTAAGTTTATTTTAGCTTTATGCAAACGGGGAAAATAGAGAGTAGAATCCCTTCCTGAAAATTCAGATACCTCCGATTTTTTTGTGAAATTTCAACAATGGATATTAGATATCAATTAATAAATATTCCCCAATATCGGTTTATAGGGTGTAGTATCCATCAGAACAGATACTACACTTTGATCTTGGCCAAAATTTCAATTTCTTTGGAGTATTTTAAATTCTGTTTAGAGGGGTATTATATGTGCATAAGCTCACATTTAAAAAATTCAAATATTTCAGATTTGCATACCACTTTCTGTGGTGTTCGTCAAGCGTCGGGCATTTCGCCTTCCACTGAAATAGGGAATACAAATCCACATGCGGTCCTCGGTCAGCATGTATATCCGGTTAGGATAGATAACATACATCGACTAGTATTTAGATTTGGTCACCCATTTTGTACTGCCCAGGCTAAACATTGCTTAACGTCGGTGATCTAACGTGGACCGGTGGATCAACGTGATTACACCGTATATTAATATATGCATATTAATAGACCACAAATCCCCGTCCACCTATGCACGCAAACAAAAAAAAGATCAAAATGGATAGTAAAACTAAGCCCACATAAATCAGGTTGAACTCAGACATGGGTGTTTTTAATCTCCACACTGAGAAATATATCATTTTAACTATTAACGGATTACTTCGACTTAGCGGTACTAAAAACATTAGAGCTACGCCTATTTGAAGACAATATATATATATATATATATATATATATATATATATATATATATATATATATATATATACATATAATATGAAACTAAAAGTATACTTTTCGTAGATAGAACCTATAGTGAAATGGTTTAAGCTCAATATACGAGATAGAGCAATTATAAAGATAGATGAAAGAAGAGGGATAAACATGTACGAATGACACATTTATTTCAATTTCGATTGTTCAATGCAAGGTGTACTCGGTAAAAACATGTTTATTATTATTTCCTTAAGCCAAGGCTTTTCAAAGATTAAAATCTTATCAGACGAATTACATAGATAGATAAGTTGGCAGTGGAAAAGCCAAAATTCAAAATTTGAAAAAATATTAAGTAATGGAGATTCAGAATGTACGTGTAAAAAGATATGGAGTCTATCTAGTTGGCTTAAGGAAAGAATAATAAACATGTTTTACCGGGTACACCTTGCATTGAACAATTGAAGTTGAAATAAATGTGTCATTCGTACATGTTTATCTCTCTTCTTTCATCTATCTTTATATATATATATATATATATATATATATATATATATATATATATATATATATATATAGTCATCCACATGAGACTGTTTCGCTGTATCACAGCTCTTCGATGCGGCTAGACCAGCTAGTGCCTCAACCCTCGAGTTAACAGTCGGCGCTTCTACCCCCTACGCTATCATACGACAATGGGTGAATGCAAGTAAAATCTCAATGTAAACATTGTCAAATGCCGGTAGCTCGAACTGGTTTTACCCAATGAGCTATGCTATTTTAGTTAGTGGCAAATGGCGATTTTTTTACGACAAGCTCTACCCGAGAAATGGAGCTTCAAATGTGTGTATGTGTGTGTTGGCGTGATGTTTGTGTTTTCCCTAAAGAAAAAAGATTAGAAAATCAACATAAAATCTAGAAGTGTATGCTTATGTAAAATTTACCGGGGAAGACAATGGAAGTGGTTCTAAATCTCTAAGTGACATTCTTACCTTAGAAAGCTATGGAGGCCGAGCCTCCTTTAAAACTTCAAATATATCCTATTTTGATGAAATCTATATCATATGTATAAAATTCTCTGGGGAAGACAATGGAAGTGGTCTCGAACCTCCATGTTACATTCTATGTACCGAATATGTACGTGCCCCCCACCTCTAAGTAACCTATTGGGAAATAACCCCCTTAAAAATTCTAATTCGTATCTCTCTCTCTCTCCCTCTCTCTCTCTCTCTCACTCACTCTCTCTCTCACTCACTCTCTCTCTCTCTCACTCACTCTCTCTCTCTCACTCACTCTCTCTCTCTCTCTCACTCACTATCTCTGTCGCTCGCTGTCACTTCCTTGCTCACAAACACACACGCACACAAGAAGAAGAGTAGAAAGTCGACCTTAGGCAGCTCTCGCTTCTCTTATTTTGTCCTTTAGTCCTCGTATTCGATGAGCGATGTTGCTGACAAAGGGAGAAGAGTTGCTGTTGTCTGGGTCGGAATCTATCCATCTAACACTTATCGCTGGCTAGTTTTTGACCTTTAAGTTGTTTTGTTTAGCTCTTTACATCAAGTGGCTTCATGCGTTGTCTGGAGCGATTTTCATTTTAAAAAAAAGTCAACCCGTTTTCTATTTCTTTCCTTTTTAATAAATCCTGTCAAAATACTAAACAACCGAAGTCGGCGTGGTTTTGTAACTCGGGTTCACAATGAGAACGACACGAGCGTGTGAAAGAAATGTACTCGGTAGGCGAACGTAAAACACTAACAGTAAGAGCCGCCGTCACCCGGGATAAAATTACAAACCCCATATCCATATTTATTTGCATCCCCACGATAACAGAGTAAGACAACAGAGTGAGGCACAAGGTTGATTTCTAATGTGAGAAAAATCCAGCTCCCCAAAAAGGGTCACTCTGACAAAAATGTTAAAAAATAACTTAATCTAAAAATATTCATCCGTCACCGACCGAGGACAGAACGGATGTATTGTGGCCTATGAACAGATACTGCACTTTGGTTCTAGCCAAAAGGTCAAGGATTTTAGAAAACTTATGTCTATTTGCACAAAGACCAGGTTGATGGCGACGAAGAAGATAATGCGAACTGACCATCTGGGTGTTCCAAGTTCGAATCCAGTCGGTTCCACAGCACCACTTTTCACTTATTAATGTTGGCAACCTTCACGTGGCCCCCTCCTGTAAGTATCTGATTCTAGACAGAATGAAGGAAACCAAAGCCGACAATACAAGAATGAAACTATATGCTGGTTCATACGAATATACTTTTTACTTTATTTTTTTTTCTCTCTGAGAATTAGCCGTGGTGAAGTTGATAACGAGGCGTACTGACGACCTAAACCGTTCCATAGTTATACTTTCACTTATAGATGTTTGCAACCTTCACGTGGTCCTTCATGTGAGTACCTGATTACAGAAAGAATCAAGCAAACCAATGGCAACAATACAAGAATTTAGTCGGTCAAAGAAGTCGTACTTTGTTGATTCATACGAAATTAGTTTACTTCATTTCTTTGATAAAAGAAGAAACAAATTCTGGTGCAGGGTACATGTTCTTCTTCTTTCGTGTGAATCAGATGAAGGGAAGACGAATTCTATCGTTCATGATTAAAAGTTAATCAAGAAAAAAAATGCCAGCCGACCGGTTTCGCCCTCTCTTAACAAAGGTTGTATCGAGGCATTTAAAAAAAACGAGGGATTAAAAAAGGGGGGGTGAAAAGAGAGAGTACAGAAAATAAAATAGCGTTATGGTATATGTACAATAGAGGATGCATCTTAGCGACTGATCACAAAGGGAGGGACGTTTAAAACGAACGTGGATCGTCTCCAAGATTTTTAGATGGTATGATCTTCTTCTTTCGTGTGAATCATATGATTCTGGTGTTGGCATTAGTTTCTCCGATGTTTTTTTAGTTAGAAATTTTTCTGGAAAGACATCGGGTGCTTACGGGAAGGACCACGAGAAGGTTGCCAACATCCCTAAGTGAAAGTGGTACCGTGGAACCGGCTGGATTAGAACTTGGAACACCCAGATCTTCAGTCCGTGTCGATATCCACTTAACCACCGTCACCCCAGGGTACATGTTGATAACAATGAAGACGAGTTTTCATAATTTTGGGTTGACATTGGCGTAACTATTTACATTTCGAACCTGGTACAGGCTGGCGCAACACCTTCGTCGCCATGTATATTCTTAAAGCACGTTACCCAGAATATCTGGATAAGTATATAGCATTTGGGGAGGTGGCGGTTGTTAAGTGGATAACGAAGCAGACCTAAGACCAGGGTGTGTCAAGTCGGATTTTGTGTGGATGTGGGTGTCTTTCTTGGAGTAGTCAGTTCATAGAATTTATGACAGTTTTAGTTCCCTTGGTTTCGTGTGACGTTCTTTTAATGTTTTCGTTTAATTTATATTTTAACTCACTTCGACCGACGACAAAACAGATACTATACTTTAATCTTAGCTCAAAAGCCAGGAAAGTGTATTTTACTTCGAGTTTCAGACCAAAGGTCGATGAGAACAATCGTTTTAAATGTCGACAAGTCCATGATTAATTTTGTTCTCGGTGACCCCCTCCCCCCAAAAAACACGAATGAAAATGTGCTCATATTCTGTCCAAGGCAAATTTGAGAAAGAATATATCAGCTTTATGATTGTGTATTGTACAAATTCTATTTTTAACTTGACACAGAATAATCATGTTTGGTGTTAATCATTTGTAATTTTATCGTCCTATTTTTCTATATAAATATATGCAATAGTTTCGTCGATATTATCAGTAGTTAATTAAAGTAATTTAATAAAAAGAAAGATAAATTACATTTTTTTCTTAACATATGCTCATTAATCAAAATTAATCTAATATATCTTAGCTAGCTAAAAAGAAAGATATACCGACGAGGCAGAAGAGTTCGTAAAGACTGATCTCTCTCACTTTCCTTCCCCCCTCTCTCTCTCTCTCTCTCTCTCTCTCTCTGTCACTCCCTTTCCTTCTCCCACTCTTTCTCTATTTTTCTAGCAATGCCAATTTTTTTACTGTTTTTAAAAGAGCTCCACACAGACGCACCATCGCTCCGGCGAATTGATTTCTTCTTTCTCATCATTTCTTTACGGTTTTATTTAAAAGATAAATAAATTTCTATCAAAATTTTTAAAATGTTAATATCTATTCATATGACTTAGAACTTGATCCTTGTTGTAAGCGTTGGCTAATTTGAATGAGTAAGTTAAAAGCACAGACAACGCATATATATATTTTTATAAATAAATATTTATTTACTTCAAATAATATTTGAAATAAATATTATTTGAAATAAATATTTATTTCATTTGAAATAAATATTTATTTAAAATAAATATTCAAAACTGGGCTCCAAAACTTACTTATCTATTTATATGAATAAATGTTAATGCTTATCTATTTATATAAATAAATGTTAATGCTTATCTATTTATATGAATAAATGTTAATGCTTATCTATTCATATGAATAAATGTTAATGCTTATCTATTTATATGAATAAATGTTAATGCTTATCTATTTATATAAATAAATGTTAATGCTTATCTATTTATATGAATAAATGTTAATGCTTATCTATTCATATGAATAAATGTTAATGCTTATCTATTTATATGAATAAATGTTAATGCTTATCTATTTATATGAATAAATGTTAACGCTTATCTATATATATAAATAAATGTTAATGCTTATTAATTTATATGAATAAATGTTTATGCTTATCTATTTATATGAATAAATGTTAATGCTTATTTATTTATATGAATAAATGTTAATGCTTATCTATTTATATGAATAAATGTTAATGATTATCTATTTATATGAATAAATGTTAATGCTTATCTATTTATATGAATAAATGTTAATGCTTATCTATTTATATGAATAAATGTTAATGCTTATCTATTTATATGAATAAATGTTAATGCTTATCTATTTATATGAATAAATATTAATGCTTATCTATTTATATGAATATATGTTAATGCTTATCTATTTATATGAATAAATGTTAATGCTTATCTATTTATATGAATAAATGTTAATGCTTATCTATTTATATGAATAAATGTTAATGCATATCTATTTATATGAATAAATGTTAATGCTTATCTGTTTATATGAATAAATGTTAATGCTTATTAATTTATATGAATAAATGTTTATGCTTATCTATTTATATGAATAAATGTTAATGCTTATCTATTTATATGAATAAATATTAATGCTTATCTATTTATATGAATAAATGTTAATGCTTATCTATTTATATGAATAAATGTTAATGCTTATCTATTTATATAAATAAATGTTAATGCTTATTAATTTATATGAATAAATGTTTATGCTTATCTATTTATATGAATAAATGTTAATGCTTATTTATTTATATGAATAAATGTTAATGCTTATCTATTTATATGAATAAATGTTAATGCTTATTTATTTATATGAATAAATGTTAATGCTTATCTATTTATATGAATAAATGTTAATGCTTATCTATTTATATGAATAAATGTTAATGCTTATCTATTTATATGAATAAATGTTAATGCTTATCTATTTATATGAATAAATATTAATGCTTATCTATTTATATGAATATATGTTAATGCTTATCTATTTATATGAATAAATGTTAATGCTTATCTGTTTATATGAATAAATGTTAATGCTTATTAATTTATATGAATAAATGTTTATGCTTATCTATTTATATGAATAAATGTTAATGCTTATCTATTTATATGAATAAATGTTAATGCTTATCTATTTATATGAATAAATGTTAATGCTTATCTATTTATATGAATAAATGTTAATGCTTATCTATTTATATGAATAAATATTAATGCTTATCTATTTATATGAATAAATGTTAATGCTTATCTATTTATATGAATAAATGTTAATGCTTATCTATTTATATAAATAAATGTTAATGCTTATTAATTTATATGAATAAATGTTTATGCTTATCTATTTATATGAATAAATGTTAATGCTTATCTATTTATATGAATAAATGTTAATGCTTATTTATTTATATGAATAAATGTTAATGCTTATCTATTTATATGAATAAATGTTAATGCTTATCTATTTATATGAATAAATGTTAATGCTTATTTATTTATATGAATAAATGTTAATGCTTATCTATTTATATGAATAAATATTAATGCTTATCTATTTATATGAATATATGTTAATGCTTATCTATTTATATGAATAAATGTTAATGCTTATCTATTTATATGAATAAATGTTAATGCTTATCTATTTATATGAATAAATGTTAATGCATATCTATTTATATGAATAAATGTTAATGCTTATCTATTTATATGAATAAATGTTAATGCTTATTAATTTATATGAATAAATGTTTATGATTATCTATTTATATGAATAAATGTTAATGCTTATCTATTTATATGAATAAATGTTAATGCTTATCTATTTATATGAATAAATGTTAATGCTTATCTATTTATATGAATAAATGTTAATGCTTATCTATTTATATGAATAAATGTTAATGCTTATCTATTTATATGAATAAATGTTAATGCTTATCCATTTATATGAATAAATGTTAATGCTTATCCATTTATATGAATAAATGTTAATGCTTTTCTATTTATATGAATAAATGTTAATGCTTATTTATTTATATGAATAAATGTTAATGCTTATCTATTTATATGAATAAATGTTAATGCTTATCTATTCATATGAATAAATGTTAATGCTTATCTATTTATATGAATAAATGTTAATGCTTATCCATTTATATGAATAAATGTTAATGTTTATCTATTTATATGAATAAATGTTAATGCTTATCCATTTATATGAATAAATGTTAATGCTTATCTATTTATATGAATAAATGTTAATGCTTATCTATTTATATGAATAAATGTTAATGCTTATCCATTTATATGAATAAATGTTAATGTTTATCTATTTATATGAATAAATGTTAATGCTTATCCATTTATATGAATAAATGTTAATGCTTATCTATTTATATGAATAAATGTTAATGCTTATCTATTTATATGAATAAATGTTAATGCTTATCTATTTATATGAATAAATGTTAATGCTTATCTATTCATATGAATAAATGTTAATGCTTATCTATTTATATGAATAAATGTTAATGCTTATCCATTTATATGAATAAATGTTAATGTTTATCTATTTATATGAATAAATGTTAATGCTTATCCATTTATATGAATAAATGTTAATGCTTATCTATTCATATGAATAAATGTTAATGTTTATCTATTTATATGAATAAATGTTAATGCTTATCTATTTATATGAATAAATGTTAATGCTTATCTATTTATATAAATAAATGTTAATGCTTATCTATTTATATGAATAAATGTTAATGTTTATCTATTTATATGAATAAATGTTAATGCTTATCCATTTATATGAATAAATGTTAATGCTTATTTATTTATATGAATAAATGTTAATGCTTATCTATTTATATGAATAAATGTTAATGCTTATCTATTCATATGAATAAATGTTAATGCTTATCTATTCATATGAATAAATGTTAATGCTTATCTATTTATATGAATAAATGTAAATGCTTATCTATTTATATGAATAAATGTTAATGCTTATCTATTTATATGAATAAATGTTAATGCTTATCTATTTATATGAATAAATGTTAATGCTTATCTATTTATATGAATAAATGTTAATGCTTATCTATTTATATAAATAAATATTAATGCTTATCTATTTATATGAATAAATGTTAATGCTTATCTATTTATATGAATAAATGTTAATGCTTATCTATTTATATGAATAAATGTTAATGCTTATCTATTTATATGAATAAATGTTAATGCTTATCTATTTATATGAATAAATGTTTATGCTTATCTATTTATATGAATAAATGTTAATGCTTATTTATTTATATGAATAAATGTTAATGCTTATCTATTTATATGAATAAATGTTAATGATTATCTATTTATATGAATAAATGTTAATGCTTATCTATTTATATGAATAAATGTTAATGCTTATCTATTTATATGAATAAATGTTAATGATTATCTATTTATATGAATAAATGTTAATGCTTATCTATTTATATGAATAAATGTTAATGATTATTTATTTATATGAATAAATGTTAATGATTATCTATTTATATGAATAAATGTTAATGCTTATCTATTTATATGAATAAATGTTAATGCTTATCTATTTATATGAATAAATGCTAATGCTTATCTATTTATATGAATAAATGTTAATGCTTATTTATTTATATGAATAAATGTTAATGCTTATCTATTTATATAAATAACTGTAAATGCTTATCTATTTATATGAATAAATGTTAATGCTTATCTATTTATATGAATAAATGCTAATGCTTATCTATTTATATGAATAAATGTTAATGCTTATCTATTTATATGAATAAATGCTAATGCTTATCTATTTATATGAATAAATGTTAATGCTTATCTATTTATATGAATAAATGTTAATGCTTATCTATTTATATGAATAAATGCTAATGCTTATCTATTTATATGAATAAATGTTAATGCTTATCTATTTATATGAATAAATGTTAATGCTTATCTATTTATATAAATAACTGTAAATGCTTATCTATTTATATGAATAAATGTTAATGCTTATCTATTTATATGAATAAATGCTAATGCTTATCTATTTATATGAATAAATGTTAATGCTTATCTATTTATATGAATAAATGTTAATGCTTATCTATTTATATGAATAAATGTTAATGCTTATCTATTTATATGAATAAATGGTAATGCTTATCTATTCATATGAATAAATGTTAATGATTATCTATTTATATGAATAAATGGTAATGCTTATCTATTTATATGAATAAATGTTAATGCTTATCTATTTATATGAATAAATGTTAATGCTTATCTATTTATATGAATAAATGTTAATGCTTATCTATTCATATGAATAAATGTTAATGATTATCTATTTATATGAATAAATGTTAATGCTTATCTATTTATATGAATAAATGTTAATGATTATCTATTTATATGAATAAATGTTAATGCTTATCTATTTATATGAATAAATGTTAATGCTTATCTATTTATATGAATAAATGTTAATGTTTATCTATTTATATGAATAAATGTTAATGCTTATCTATTTATATGAATAAATGTTAATGCTTATCTATTTATATGAATAAATGTTAATGCTTATCTATTTATATGAATAAATGTTAATGATTATCTATTTATATGAATAAATGTTAATGCTTATCTATTCATATGAATAAATGTTAATGCTTATCTATTTATATGAATAAATGTTAATGCTTATCTATTTATATGAATAAATGTTTATGCTTATCTATTTATATGAATAAATGTTAATGCTTATCTATTTATATGAATAAATGTTAATGCTTATCTATTTATATGAATAAATGTTAATGCTTATCTATTTATATGAATAAATGTTAATGCTTATCTATTTATATGAATAAATGTTAATGCTTATCTATTTATATGAATAAATGTTAATGCTTATCTATTGATATGAATAAATGTTAATGCTTATCTATTCATATGAATAAATGGCAATGCTTATCTATTCATATGAATAAATGTTAATGCTTATCTATTTATATGAATAAATGTTAATGCTTATCTATTCATATGAATAAATGTTAATGCTAATCTATTTATAGAATAAATGGTAATGCTTATCTATTTATATGAATAAATGTTAATGCTTATCTATTGATATGAATAAATGTTAATGCTTCTCTATTTATATGAATAAATGGTAATGCTTATCTATTTATATGAATAAATGTTAATGCTTATCTATTTATATGAATAAATGTTAATGCTTATCTATTCATATGAATAAATGTTAATGCTTATCTATTTATATGAATAAATGTTAATGCTTATCTATTCATATTGTAAGCGATGGCTAATTTGAATGAGTAAGTTAAAAGCACAGACAACGCATAGATATATTTTTATAAATAAATATTTATTTATTTCAAATAATATTTGAAATAAATATTATTTGAAATAAATTTTTATTTCTAATAAATATTCAAAACTGGGCTCCAAAACTTACTTATCTATTTATATGAATAAATGTTAATGCTTATCTATTTATATGAATAAATGTTAATGCTTATTTATTTATATGAATAAATGTTAATGCTTATCTATTTATATGAATAAATGTTACTGATTATCTATTTATATGAATAAGTGTTAATGCTTATCTATTTATATGAATAAGTGTTAATGCTTATCTATTTATATGAATAAATGTTAATGCTTATCTATTTATATGAATAAGTGTTAATGCTTATCTATTTATATGAATAAGTGTTAATGCTTATCTATTTATATGAATAAGTGTTAATGCTTATCTATTTATATGAATAAATGTTAATGCTTATCTATTTATATGAATAAATGTTAATGCTTATCTATTTATATGCATAAATGTTAATGCTTATTTATTTATATGAATAAATGTTAATGCTTATCTATTTATATGAATAAATGTTTATGCTTATCTATTTATATGAATAAATGTTAATGCTTATCTATTTATATGAATAAATGTTAATGCTTATCTATTTATATGAATAAATGTTAATGCTTATCTATTTATATGAATAAATGTTAATGCTTATCTATTCATATGAATAAATGGTAATGCTTATCTATTCATATGAATAAATGTTAATGCTTATCTATTTATATGAATAAATGTTAATGCTTATCTATTTATATGAATAAATGTTAATGCTTATCTATTCATATGAATAAATGGTAATGCTTATCTATTCATATGAATAAATGTTAATGCTTATCTATTTATATGAATAAATGTTAATGCTTATCTATTTATATGAATAAATGTTAATGCTTATCTATTTATATGCATAAATGTTAATGCTTATCTATTTATATGAATAAATGTTAATGCTTATCTATTTATATGAATAAATGTTAATGCTTATCTATTCATATGAATAAATGTTAATGTTTATCTATTTATATGAATAAATGTTAATGCTTATCTATTTATATGAATAAATGTTAATGTTTATCTATATATATGAATAACTGTTAATGCTTATCTATTTATATGAATAAATGTTAATGTTTATCTATTTATATGAATAAATGTTAATGCTTATCTATTTATATGACAAATGTTAATGCTTATCTATTTATATGAATAAATGTTAATGCTTATCTATTTATATGAATAAATGTTAATGCTTATCTATTTATATGAATAAATGTTAATGCTTATCTATTGATATGAATAAATGTTAATGATTATCTATTTATATGAATAAATGTTAATGATTATCTATTTATATGAATAAATGTTAATGCTTATCTATTTATATGAATAAATGTTAATGCTTATCTATTCATATGAATAAATGTTAATGTTTATCTATTTATATGAATAAATGTTAATGCTTATCTATTTATATGAATAAATGTTAATGCTTATCTATTTATATGAATAAATGTTAATGCTTATCTATTTATATGAATAAATTTTAATGCTTATCTATTTATATGAATAAATGTTAATGCTTATCTATTTATATGAATAAATGTTAAGGCTTATCTATTCATATGAATAAATGTTAATGCTTATCTATTTATATAGATAAATGTTAATGCTTATCTATTTATATGAATAAATGTTAATGCTTATCTATTTATATGAATAAATGTTAATGCTTATCTATTTATATAGATAAATGTTAATGCTTATCTATTTATATGAATAAATGTTAATGCTTATCTATTCCTATGAATAAATGTTAATGCTTATCTATTTATATGAATAACTGTGTATGCTTATTTATTTATATGAATAAATGTTAATGCTTATTTATTTATATGAATAAATGTTAATGCTTATCTATTCATATGAATAAATGTTAATGCTTATCTATTTATATGAATAAATGTTAATGCTTATCTATTTATATGAATAACTGTTAATGATTATCTATTTATATGAATAAATGTTAATGCTTATCTATTTATATAGATAAATGTTAATGCTTATCTATTCATATAAATAAATGGTTATGCTTATCTATTTATATGAATAAATGTTAATGCTTATCTATTTATATGAATAAATGTTAATGCTTATCTATTTATATGAATAAATGTTAATGCTTATCTATTTATATGAATAACTGTTAATGCTTATCTATTTATATGAATAAATGTTAATGCTTATCTATTTATATGAATAAATGTTAATGCTTATCTATTTATATGAATAAATGTTAATGCTTATCTATTTATATGAATAAATGTTAATGATTATCTATTTATATGAATAAATGTTAATGATTATCTATTTATATGAATAAATGTTAATGCTTATCTATTTATATGAATAAATATTAATGATTATCTATTCATATGAATAAATGTTAATGCTTATCTATTTATATGAATAAATGTTAATGCTTATCTATTCATATGAATAAATGTTAATGCTTATCTATTTATATGAATAAATGTTAATGCTTATCTATTTATATGAATAAATGTTAATGCTTATCTATTCATTTGCATAAATGTTAATGCTTATTTATTTATATGAATAAATGTTAATGCTTATCTATTTATATGAATAAATGTTAATGCTTATCTATTTATATGAATAAATGTTAATGCTTATCTATTCATTTGAATAAATGTTAATGCTTATCTATTCATATTAATAAATGTTTATGCTTATCTCTTTATATGAATAAATGTTAATGCTTATCTATTTATATGAATAAATCTTAATGCTTATCTATTTATATGAATAAATCTTAATGCTTATCTATTTATATGAATAAATGTTAATGCTTATCTATTTATATGAATAAATGTTAATGCTTATCTATTTATATGAATAACTGTTAATGCTAATCTATTTATATGAATAAATGTTAATGCTTATCTATTTATATGAATAAATGTTAATGCTTATCTATTTATATGAATAACTGTTAATGCTTATCTATTTATATGAATAAATGTTAATGATTATCTATTTAT
Source organism: Sepiola atlantica (assembly GCA_963556195.1). Lineage (NCBI taxonomy): Eukaryota > Metazoa > Mollusca > Cephalopoda > Sepiida > Sepiolidae > Sepiola > Sepiola atlantica. The sequence continues at coordinate 36,298,029 of OY744551.1, read as the reverse complement.
ATGAATAAATGTTAATGCTTATCTATTTATATGAATAAATATTAATGATTATCTATTCATATGAATAAATGTTAATGCTTATCTATTTATATGAATAAATGTTAATGCTTATCTATTTATATGAATAAATGTTAATGCTTATCTATTTATATAGATAAATGTTAATGCTTATCTATTCATATAAATAAATGGTTATGCTTATCTATTTATATGAATAAATGTTAATGCTTATCTATTTATATGAATAAATGTTAATGCTTATCTATTTATATGAATAAATGTTAATGCTTATCTATTTATATGAATAACTGTTAATGCTTATCTATTTATATGAATAAATGTTAATGATTATCTATTTATATGAATAAATGTTAATGCTTATCTATTTATATAGATAAATGTTAATGCTTATCTATTCATATAAATAAATGTAAATGCTTATCTATTTAAATGAATAAATGTTAATGCTTATCTATTTATATGAATAAATGTTAATGCTTATCTATTTATATGAATAAATGTTAATGCTTATCTATTTATATGAATAAATGTTAATGCTTATTTATTTATATGAATAAATGTTAATGCTTATCTATTTATATGAATAAATGTTAATGCTTATCTATTTATATGAATAAATGTTAATGCTTATCTATTCATATAAATAAATGGTTATGCTTATCTATTTATATGAATAAATGTTAATGCTTATCTATTTATATGAATAAATGTTAATGCTTATCTATTTATATGAATAAATGTTAATGCTTATCTATTTATATGAATAACTGTTAATGCTTATCTATTTATATGAATAAATGTTAATGATTATCTATTTATATGAATAAATGTTAATGCTTATCTATTTATATAGATAAATGTTAATGCTTATCTATTCATATAAATAAATGTAAATGCTTATCTATTTAAATGAATAAATGTTAATGCTTATCTATTTATATGAATAAATGTTAATGCTTATCTATTTATATGAATAAATGTTAATGCTTATCTATTTATATGAATAAATGTTAATGCTTATTTATTTATATGAATAAATGTTAATGCTTATCTATTTATATGAATAAATGTTAATGCTTATCTATTTATATGAATAAATGTTAATGCTTATCTATTTATATGAATAACTGTTAATGCTAATCTATTTATATGAATAAATGTTAATGCTTATCTATTCATATGAATAAATGTTAATGCTTATCTATTTATATGAATAAATGTTAATGCTTATCTATTTATATGAATAAATGTTAATGCTTATCTATTTATATGAATAAATGTTAATGCTTATCTATTTATATGAATAAATGTTAATGCTTATCTATTTATATGAATAAATGTTAATGCTTATCTATTTATATGAATAAATGTTAATGCTTATCTATTTATATGAATAAATGTTAATGCTTATCTATTTATATGAATAAATGTTAATGCTTATCTATTTATATGAATAAATGTTAATGCTCATTTATTTATATGAATAAATGTTTATGCTTATCTATTTATATGAATAAATGTTAATGCTTATCTATTTATATGAATAAATGTTAATGCTTATCTATTTATATGAATAAATGTTAATGCTTATCTATTTATATGAATAAATGTTAATGCTTATCTATTTATATGAATAAATGTTAATGCTTATCTTATCATATGAATAAATGTTAATGCTTATCTATTTATATGAATAAATGTTAATGCTTATCTATTTATATGAATAAATGTTAATGCTTATCTATTTATATGAATAAATGTTAATGCTGATCTATTTATATGAATAAATGTTAATGCTAATCTATTTATATGAACAATTGTTAATGCTTATCTATTTATATGAATAAATGTTAATGCTTATCTATTTATATGAATAAATGTTAATGCTTATCTATTTATATCAATAAATGTTAATGCTTATCTATTTATATGAATAAATGTTAATGCTTATCTATTTATATGAATAAATGTTAATGCTTATCTATTTATATGAATAAATGTTAATGCTTATCTATTTATATGAACAAATGTTAATGCTTATCTATTTATATGAATAAATGTTAATGCTTATCTATTTATATGAATAAATGTTAATACTTATCTATTTATATGAATGAATGTTAATGCTTATCTATTTATATGAATAAATGTTAATGCTTATCTATTTATATGAACAAATGTTAATGCTTATCTATTTATATGAATAAATGTTAATGCTTATTTATTTATATGAATAAATGTTAATGCTTATCTATTTATATGAATAAATGTTAATGCTTATCTATTTATATGAATAAATGTTAATACTTATCTATTTATATGAATAAATGTTAATGCTTATCTATTTATATGAACAAATGTTAATGCTTATCTATTTATGTGAATAAATGTTAATGCTTATCTATTTATATGAATAAATGTTAATGCTTATCTATTTATATGAATAAATGTTAATGCTTATCTATTTATATGAACAAATGTTAATGCTTATCTATTTATATGAATAAATGTTAATGCTTATTTATTTATATGAATAAATGTTAATGCTTATCTATTTATATGAATAAATGTTAATGCTTATCTATTTATATGAATAAATGTTAATGCTTATCTATTTATATGAATAAATGTTAATGCTTATCTATTTATATGAATAAATGTTAATGCTTATCTATTTATATGAATAAATGGTAATGCTTATCTATTTATATGAATAAATGTTAATACTTATCTATTTATATGAATAAATGTTAATGCTTATCTATTCATTTGAATAAATGTTAATGCTTATCTATTTATATGAATAAATGTTAATGCTTATCTATTTATATGAATAAATGTTAATGCTTATCTATTTATATGCATAAATGTTAATGCTTATTTATTTATATGAATAAATGTTAATGCTTATCTATTCATTTGAATAAATGTTAATGCTTATCTATTTATATGAATAAATGTTAATGCTTATCTATTTATATGCATAAATGTTAATGCTTATTTATTTATATGAATAAATGTTAATGCTTATCTATTTATATGCATAAATGTTAATGCTTATCTATTTATATGAATAAATGTTAATGCTTATCTATTTATATGAATAAATGTTAATGCTTATCTATTTATATGAACAAATGTTAATGCTTATCTATTTATATGAATAAATGTTAATGCTTATCTATTTATATGAATAAATGTTAATACTTATCTATTTATATGAATAAATGTTAATGCTTATCTATTTATATGAATAAATGTTAATGCTTATCTATTTATATGAATAAATGTTAATGCTTATCTATTTATATGAATAAATGTTAATACTTATCTATTTATATGAATAAATGTTAATGCTTTTCTATTTATATGAATAAATGTTAATGCTTATCTATTTATATGAATAAATGTTAATGCTTATCTATTTATATGAATAAATGTTAATGCTTATCTATTTATATGAACAAATGTTAATGCTTATCTATTTATATGAATAAATGTTAATGCTTATCTATTTATATGAATAAATGTTAATACTTATCTATTTATATGAATAAATGTTAATGCTTATCTATTTATATGAATAAATGTTAATGCTTATCTATTTATATGAACAAATGTTAATGCTTATCTATTTATATGAATAAATGTTAATGCTTATTTATTTATATGAATAAATGTTAATGCTTATCTATTTATATGAATAAATGTTAATGCTTATCTATTTATATGAATAAATGTTAATACTTATCTATTTATATGAATAAATGTTAATGCTTATCTATTTATATGAACAAATGTTAATGCTTATCTATTTATGTGAATAAATGTTAATGCTTATCTATTTATATGAATAAATGTTAATGCTTATCTATTTATATGAATAAATGTTAATGCTTATCTATTTATATGAACAAATGTTAATGCTTATCTATTTATATGAATAAATGTTAATGCTTATTTATTTATATGAATAAATGTTAATGCTTATCTATTTATATGAATAAATGTTAATGCTTATCTATTTATATGAATAAATGTTAATGCTTATCTATTTATATGAATAAATGTTAATGCTTATCTATTTATATGAATAAATGTTAATGCTTATCTATTTATATGAATAAATGGTAATGCTTATCTATTTATATGAATAAATGTTAATACTTATCTATTTATATGAATAAATGTTAATGCTTATCTATTCATTTGAATAAATGTTAATGCTTATCTATTTATATGAATAAATGTTAATGCTTATCTATTTATATGAATAAATGTTAATGCTTATCTATTTATATGCATAAATGTTAATGCTTATTTATTTATATGAATAAATGTTAATGCTTATCTATTCATTTGAATAAATGTTAATGCTTATCTATTTATATGAATAAATGTTAATGCTTATCTATTTATATGCATAAATGTTAATGCTTATTTATTTATATGAATAAATGTTAATGCTTATCTATTTATATGCATAAATGTTAATGCTTATCTATTTATATGAATAAATGTTAATGCTTATCTATTTATATGAATAAATGTTAATGCTTATCTATTTATATGAACAAATGTTAATGCTTATCTATTTATATGAATAAATGTTAATGCTTATCTATTTATATGAATAAATGTTAATACTTATCTATTCATATGAATAAATGTTAATGCTTATCTATTTATATGAATAAATGTTAATGCTTATCTATTTATATGAATAAATGTTAATGCTTATCTATTTATATGAATAAATGTTAATACTTATCTATTTATATGAATAAATGTTAATGCTTTTCTATTTATATGAATAAATGTTAATGCTTATCTATTTATATGAATAAATGTTAATGCTTATCTATTTATATGAATAAATGTTAATGCTTATCTATTTATATGAATAAATGTTAATGCTTTTCTATTTATATGAATAAATGTTAATGCTTATCTATTTATATGAATAAATGTTAATGCTTATCTATTTATATGAATAAATGTTAATGCTTCCCTATTTATATGAATAAATGTTAATGCTTATCTATTTATATGAATAAATGTTAATGCTTATCTATTTATATGAATAAATGTTAATGCTTATTTATTTATATGAACAAATGTTAATGCTTATCTATTTATATGAATAAATGGTAATGCTTATCTATTTATATGAATAAATGTTAATACTTATCTATTTATATGAATAAATGTTAATGCTTATCTATTCATTTGAATAAATGTTACTGCTTATCTATTTATATGAATAAATGTTAATGCTTATCTATTTATATGAATAAATGTTAATGCTTATCTATTTATATGCATACATGTTAATGCTTATTTATTTATATGAATAAATGTTAATGCTTATCTATTCATTTGAATAAATGTTAATGCTTATCTATTTATATGAATAAATGTTAATGCTTATCTATTTATATGCATAAATGTTAATGCTTATTTATTTATATGAATAAATGTTAATGCTTATCTATTTATATGAATAAATGTTAATGCTTATCTATTTATATGCATAAATGTTAATGCTTATCTATTTATATGAATAAATGTTAACGCTTATCTATTCATATGAATAAATGTTAATGCTTATCTATTTATTTGAATAAATGTTAATGCTTATCTATTTATATGAATAAATGTTAATGCTTATCTATTCATTTGCATAAATGTTAATGCTTATCTATTTATATGAATACATGTTAATGCTTATCTATTTATATGAATAAATGTTAATGCTTATCTATTCATTTGCATAAATGTTAATGCTTATTTATTTATATGAATAAATGTTAATGCTTATCTATTTATATGAATAAATGTTAATGCTTATCTATTTATATGAATAAATGTTAATGCTTATCTATTCATTTGAATAAATGTTAATGCTTATCTATTCATATTAATAAATGTTTATGCTTATCTCTTTATATGAATAAATGTTAATGCTTATCTATTTATATGAATAAATCTTAATGCTTATCTATTTATATGAATAAATCTTAATGCTTATCTATTTATATGAATAAATGTTAATGCTTATCTATTTATATGAATAAATGTTAATGCTTATCTATTTATATGAATAAATGTTAATGCTTATCTATTTATATGAATAAATGTTAATGCTTATCTATTTATATGAATAAATGTTAATGCTTATTTATTTATATGAATAAATGTTAATGCTTATCTATTCATATGAATAACTGTTAATGCTTATCTATTTATATGAATAAATGTTAATGCTTATCTATTTATATGAATAAATGTTAATGCTTATCTATTTATTTGAATAAATGTTAATGCTTATCTATTTATATGAATAAATATTAATGCTTATCTATTTATATGAATAAATATTAATGCTTATCTATTTATATGAATAAATGTTAATGCTTATCTATTTATTTGAATAAATGTTAATGCTTATCTATTTATATGAATAAATATTAATGCTAATCTATTTATATGAATAAATATTAATGCTTATCTATTTATATGAATAAATATTAATGCTTATCTATTTATATGAATAAATGTTAATGCTTATCTATTTATTTGAATAAATGTTAATGCTTATCTATTTATATGAATAAATATTAATGCTTATCTATTTATATGAATAAATATTAATGCTTATCTATTTATATGAATAAATATTAATGCTTATCTATTTATATGAATAAATGTTAATGCTTATCTATTCATATGAATAAATGTTGATGCTTATCTATTTATATGAATAAATGTTGATGCTTATCTATTTATATGAATAAATGTGAATGCTTATCTATTTATATGAATAAATGTTAATGCTTATCTATTTATATGAATAACCGTTAATGCTTATCTATTTATATGAATAAATATTAATGCTTATCTATTTATATGAATAAATGTGAATGCTTATCTATTTATATGAATAAATGTTAATGCTTATCTATTTATATGAATAAATGTTAATGCTTATCTATTTATATGAATAAATGTTAATGCTTATCTATTCATATGAATAAATGTTAATGCTTATTTATTTATATGAATAACCGTTAATGCTTATTTATTTATATGAATAACCGTTAATGCTTATTTATTTATATGAATAAATGTTAATGATTATCTATTTATATGAATAAATGTTAATGATTATCTATTTATATGAATAAATGTTAATGCTTATCTATTTATATGAATAAATGTTAATGCTTATCTATTTATATGAATAAATGTTAATGCTTATCTATTTATATGAATAAATGTTAATGCTTATCTATTTATATGAATAAATGTTAATGTTTATCTATTCATATGAATAAATGTTAATGCTTATCTATTTATATGAATAAATGTTAATGCTTATCTATTTATATGAATAAATGTTAATGATTATCTATTCATATGAATAAATGTTAATGCTTATCTATTTATATGAATAAATGTTGATGCTTATCTATTTATATGAATAAATGTTAATGCTTATCTATTTATATGAATAAATGTTAATGCTTATCTATTTATATGAATAAATGTTGATGCTTATCTATTTATATGAATAAATGTGAATGCTTATCTATTTATATGAATAAATGTTAATGCTTATCTATTTATATGAATAACCGTTAATGCTTATCTATTTATATGAATAAATATTAATGCTTATCTATTTATATGAATAAATGTGAATGCTTATCTATTTATATGAATAAATGTTAATGCTTATCTATTTATATGAATAAATGTTAATGCTTATCTATTTATATGAATAAATGTTAATGCTTATCTATTCATATGAATAAATGTTAATGCTTATTTATTTATATGAATAACCGTTAATGCTTATTTATTTATATGAATAACCGTTAATGCTTATTTATTTATATGAATAAATGTTAATGATTATCTATTTATATGAATAAATGTTAATGATTATCTATTTATATGAATAAATGTTAATGCTTATCTATTTATATGAATAAATGTTAATGCTTATCTATTTATATGAATAAATGTTAATGCTTATCTATTTATATGAATAAATGTTAATGCTTATCTATTTATATGAATAAATGTGAATGCTTATCTATTCATATGAATAAATGTTAATGCTTATCTATTTATATGAATAAATGTTAATGCTTATCTATTTATATGAATAAATGTTAATGATTATCTATTCATATGAATAAATGTTAATGCTTATCTATTTATATGAATAAATGTTAATGCTTATCTATTTATATGAATAAATGTTAATGCTTATCTATTTATATGAATAAATGTTAATGCTTATCTATTTATATGAATAAATGTTAATGCTTATCTATTTATATGAATAACTGTTAATGCTTATCTATTTATATGAATAACTGTTAATGCTTATCTATTTATATGAATAACTGTTAATGCTTATCTATTTATATGAATAAATGTTAATGCTTATCTATTTATATGAATAAATGTTAATGCTTATCTATTTATATGAATAAATGTTTATGCTTATCTATTCATATGAATAAATGTTAATGTTTATCTATTTATATGAATAATTGTTAATGATTATCTATTTATACGAATAAATGTTAATGCTTATCTATTTATATGAATAAATGTTAATGATTATCTATTTATATGAATAAATGTTAATGATTATCTATTTATATGAATAAATGTTAATGCTTATCTATTCATATGAATAAATGTTAATGCTTATCTATTTATATGAATAAATGTTAATGCTTATCTATTTATATGAATAAATGTTAATGCTTATCTATTTATATGAATAAATGTTAATGCTTATCTATTTATATGAATAAATGTTAATGCTTATCTATTTATATGAATAAATGTTAAAGCTTATCTATTCATATGAATAAATGTTTATGCTTATCTATTTATATGAATAAATGTTAATGCTTATCTATTCATATGAATAACTGTTAATGCTTATCTATTTATATGAATAAATGTTAATGCTTATCTATTTATATGAATAAATGTTAATGCTTATCTATTCATATGAATAAATGTTAATGCTTATCTATTCATATGAATAAATGTTAATGCTTATCTATTTATATGAATAAATGTTAATGCTTATCTATTTATATGAATAAATGTTAATGCTTATCTATTTATATGAATAAATGTTAATGCTTATCTATTTATATGAATAAATGTTAATGCTTATCTATTTATATGAATAAATGTTAATGCTTATCTATTTATATGAATAAATGTTAATGCTTATCTATTTATATGAATAAATGTTAATGCTTATCTATTTATATGAATAAATGTTAATGCTTATCTATTTATATGAATAAATGTTAATGCTTATCTATTTATATGAATAAATGTTAATGCTTATCTATTTATATGAATAAATGTTAATGCTTATCTATTCATATGAATAAATGTTAATGCTTATCTATTCATATGAATAAATGTTAATGCTTATCTATTTATATGAATAAATGTTAATGCTTATCTATTTATATGAATAAATGTTAATGCTTATCTATTTATATGAATAAATGTTAATGCTTATCTATTCATATGAATAAATGTTAATGCTTATCTATTCATATGAATAAATGTTAATGCTTATCTATTTATATGAATAAATGTTAATGCTTATCTATTTATATGAATAAATGTTAATGCTTATCTATTTATATGAATAAATGTTAATGCTTATCTATTTATATGAATAAATGTTAATGCTTATCTATTCATATGAATAAATGTTAATGCTTATCTATTCATATGAATAAATGTTAATGCTTATCTATTTATATGAATAAATGTTAATGCTTATCTATTTATATGAATAAATGTTAATGCTTATCTATTTATATGAATAAATGTTAATGCTTATCTATTTATATGAATAAATGTTAATGCTTATCTATTTATATGAATAAATGTTAATGCTTATCTATTCATATGAATAAATGTTAATGCTTATCTATTTATATGAATAAATGTTAATGCTTATCTATTCATATGAATAAATGTTAATGCTTATCTATTTATATGAATAAATGTTAATGCTTATCTATTTATATGAATAAATGTTAATGCTAGTCTATTTATATGAATAAATGTTAATGCTTATCTATTTATATGAATAAATGTTAATGCTTATCTATTTATATGAATAAATGTTAATGCTTATTTATTCATATGAATAAATGTTAATGCTTATCTATTCATATGAATAAATGTTAATGCTTATCTATTCATATGAATAAATGTTAATGCTTATCTATTTATATGAATAAATGTTAATGCTTATCTATTTATATGAATAAATGTTAATGATTATCTATTCATATGAATAAATGTTAATGCTTATCTATTTATATGAATAAATGTTAATGCTTATCTATTTATATGAATAAATGTTAATGCTTATCTATTGATATGAATAAATGTTAATGCTTATCTATTTATATGAATAAATGTTAATGCTTATCTATTTATATGAATAAATGTTAATGCTTATCTATTTATATGAATAAATGTTAATGCTTATCTATTTATATGAATAAATGTTAATGCTTATCTATTCATATGAATAAATGTTAATGCTTATCTATTTATATGAATAAATGTTAATGCTTATCTATTCATATGAATAAATGTAAATGCTTATCTATTTATATGAATAAATGTTAATGCTTATCTATTTATATGAATAAAGATTAATGCTTATCTATTTATATGAATAAATGTTAATGCTTATCTATTTATATGAATAAATGTTAATTCTTATCTATTTATATGAATAAATGTTAATGCTTATCTATTTATATGAATAAATGTTAATGCTTATCTATTTATATGAATAAATGTTAATGCTTATCTATTTATATGAATAAATGTTAATGCTTATCTATTTATATGAATAAATGTTAATACTTATCTATTAATATGAATAAATGTTAATGCTTATCTATTTATATGAATAAATATTAATGCTTATCTATTTATATGAATAAATATTAATGCTTATCGATTTATATGAATAAATGTTAATGCTTATCTATTTATATGAATAAATGTTAATGCTTATCTATTTATATGAATAAATGTTAATGCTTATCTATTTATATGAATAAATGTTAATGCTTATCTATTTATATGAATAAATGTTAATGCTTATTTATTTATATGAATAAATGTTAATGCTTATCTATTTATATGAATAAATGGTAATGCTTATCTATTTATATGCATAAATACACACGCATACAGCTGTCCTTTATATACTAGACGCACCGAATATTCTGATTATGCGAAAAGTACTTCTTTATCGGTTTGTAACCAGCAGCACCGACTCGACTATTTGGGGTGACAATGTGCGCGATCAGACTAAAGGCCCTCGTTGCTACCATTGATCCAGACAGTGTTTACCTGTGTTCAGCCAACATTCTCAGTTTTTTTTTCTTCTTTTTGTTGCGGTTCTGTCGGCTCTCAGAGAGCGTTAGAAATGTTTCAAGCAGTGGTTCGTTCGGAATTCCTGGAAGTCATCCAAGAACCGCCGTCTGAGAACAGACAGACAAATAAAAATGGCCGACAAGGACGGGGAACGGGTGTGAGAAAGTGGACGGGTATGATAGCGATGGTGTTAAGAAACGCAGGGTGGAGATATGATTGGGTATGGAAGGTGGGTGGCTGGGGCATGGTTCACGGTTGGAAACACCGCAGTCGAAAAATTACCAAACATTTCAATACGATTATTACTTCCAGAACTTCGGTGTGGAATCGTAGGCTGTTCTTTCGTCGATCCGCTGAAGAAGACCCGGTGCCCTACGTTCTTCTAAACCCCTCGATTATATCAAGGGAAAGGGCCACAGATGCACCGCTCTGAAGACCTTCTTATTTTATTTTTTTAAATTTTTTTAACTCTTTACTTCAAATGGTGCCGAGAATAAAGATTACATACACTTGCTTTTTAACGGTAACAACATATTTTAAAAGCAAACGAGAAATCTTACTGCACATGTGCGTCAGCGTTTTTTTTTTGTTAACGTAGTTCACCCCAAACAAGGCAGGCCGCAACTGTAGACGTAAGGGGCTACCGAGAAGAAAGAAAAAGGGAGAAGGTTGGGGGGAGGTCAACCTAAACTGGGATCTTAATGAAAATCTACATTCCGTCAAGATTCCACTAGTTTGAAAATGATGTAAAATTCTTAAACTTGAATTACTTAATATAAACTGAGAAAGTCCAATGTCTTAGCTGTCTAGGCCAACTTGCTAATTGTTATTTGTAAGATATATTTACCACATTTAATTACGCTAATCGGTTTTATTTCCGTGTAGTTCTCAGAAATAAAGCGACCCTCCTAATACCTCAATTCTATGTGAGATACATAGATATCCAAGTGTTCAATTAAGATATCCCTCTACCTCTGAAGAGTTGAGTTAATAAAGCAATGAACACCAATTGTCCCTTTCCCAACCGACGACTTAACTATACTAGTTTATCTTTATTGTAGGCTTTTCTTGGTTTGGCCGGGTTTCCAGGGCAAAAATTAATCTGGTCTGGTGGAGTATTCCGGCTTAGTGCTGTTAGTTGAGGTAGCGTCACTTGTGCAATTCCTCGTATGAGCCAGTGTGTAGCTATGCCGAGGGGATCTTATTTAGGATTCGAATAATATGTTATTTTGTATATTTGGTTGTCCTGACAAACACCTGTACTTAGTTGTCTTGTATTGAAGAAACACGAGGGCAGTTTCTAGTATGCATTCAACTTTTCCTAAGTAGGCATTCAACTTCTCCTCGATGGAGGATCCAATTATGTTTAGGGAAGAATCTCGCATATAATTATTTTAATACCTACAGACATCGATGTTTCATGCTAACGCAATCTTCAGTGTAGGGAACTAATTCTCAACGGTCGGCGGGCGCGAACCCTGATCACAAATCGCCACTGATCTGCAATCACAGGTCTTAACCCCTCGGTCATAGCCAATTAGTTAATAATTAGGGAGGAATTTAACTTTGTAAATAGCGAATCTGCGGCTAAATTTACCCAAGCAGTTAAAGTAAATATATATATATATATATATATATATATATATATATATATAGAGAGAGAGAGAGAGAGAGAGAGAGAGAGAGAGAGAGAGAGAGAGAGAGAGAGAGAGAGATAGAGAGAGAGAGAGAGAAGAGAGGGAGACAGGATAGAGAGAGAGAGAGAGAAGAGAGGGAGACAGGATAGAGAGAGAGAGAGATCCGCAGACACGTGCTTCGTCGTTTCTACGACTCATCAATGTGGTTAGGTGTAACGAGATTCGTAACGCGGTGGGTTTCGGTGTTCTACTATAATTAAAGCTGACAGGAGAAATTATATCGTATTTCATTGGATTCATTTGTTTACATTTTTACAATATTGGTAACTGAAAGTACGCAATTCGTTTTATGCAAGTGTATTGCTTTTACACTTAGTAGAAACCATCATTTCCATCCATCACAATGCTCCATCCAAAATATATGTATCCAAAAACATGTGTTTCGTTGTATCTACGACTCGTCAGTGTGGCTTTGCGTACTAGTTGTAGAAGAGCCTACCATAGATAGTTACGGTTTATCCAGGTTTAAATTTGCCTGGACAAAATATTCAGACGGTATCTAGAGGTACACATATTCGAAGTGTCCTTTTACATGGCTTGTTTAAATTAGTTATTTTTCACCAATAAATTTGGTTTCAATTGAGTTGGTTCATAACTTTTGGTATCGGCTTTTGGGACCAACTCGAAGCGTTTAGTTTGCTCTTTTATACAGCGTTTTATAGTACTCTCTCCCTCCCTCCCTCTCTCTCTCTCTTTCTCTCTCTCTCTCTCTCTCAGGGTGGGCCAAAATAAGGGTCCTATCTTTAAATTTGAATAACTTGAATTTGAATAACTTCCACAAAATAAAAGTTAAACTCACCAAACTTTATGTGTGTGTAGACTGACCCTTCCGAGATATTTTGAAATAAACAAAACAAATTTTAGCCGAAAAACACTTCTTAAAACTTACAAAACTAAAGTATTGTTTTTTACACTGTTTTGAGTTTTTTAAGCAAAAATAATGTTTTCTAAATGAGGGTACGTTCCTTAGGGCTAATACGGCTCATGCTTGCTTCGGAAGGGGTCCTTTACTTATTCTAAAAAAAAAATTTTTTTAAATCAATAAATAAAAAAGTTATGATTTTTTAAAAATAGGACCCTTATTTTTGCCCACCCTGTATATATATATATATATATTTACCAACTAATTGGTTATGGCCGATGGGATAAGACCCTCGACTACGACCGTTGAGAATTAGTTCCTACACTGAAGATTGCGTTAGCATGAAACATCGATGTCTGTAGGTATTAAAATAATTAATAAATATTTATTTATAAATATTATTATTTATCAGCCCCCTCCAACTAAGGCCGGGCACTCTCGAGTAACTTTAATAACAAGCAGTGCAAATAGCTACACGCACGATCCGAACGCCGTTCGTAGATCACTCTAAACTGCTTGGTATCTAGCCGCTGACTCGCTATTTACATTTAAAATTCCTCTGTATTTAGCAACTAATTGGCTATCGCCGATGGGATAAGACCCTCGACTACGAATCAGTAGCGGTTTGTGATCAGGGTTCGCGCCCATCGGACGTTGAGAATTAGTTCCTACACTGAAGACTGCGTTAGCATGAAACATCGATGTCTGTAGGTATTAAAATAATTAATAAATATATATATATATATATATGCATTCTTAGGCGTCAAATACCTTTCTTACATTTAAATATTGAATGCTTTCTAATGGGAGACCAACATATCTATCCTTTAATGCGTGTCCGCGCATCTTTCCCTAAAAGACTTCGACATTTGAACTATTATCGAATCAACATCTTACGGATTCTACCTTATACTAGCGACAAACATGTCGCTATGGAAAAAAAATGTCTTGTACCCCTGACGAGGACGTATTACGTCGAAAATTTGGGACTACTTTTAAATAAATTACTGTTTATTTAAAAAAAAAATGCATTCTTAGGCTTCAAATACCTTTCTTATATATATATATATATATATATATATATATATATAAGAAAGGTATTTGAAGCCTAAGAATGCATTTTTTATGTATATATATATATATATATATATATATATATATTACGTCGAAAGTTTGCGACTACTTTTAAATAAATTACTATTTATTTTTAAAAAAATGCATTTTTAGGCTTCAAATACCTTTCTTATATATATATATATATATATATATATATATATATATATATATATATATATATAAGAAAGGTATTTGAAGCCTAAGAATGCATTTTTATGTATATATATATATATAAGGAAATGGTTAACATCTTTGAAGCACCATGTGCCGGAGTATTTGTATAACATTTTGAAAAACCAAAAAGTGATGCAATTTTAACTGATGAAATAATTTATTTATTTAATTTCATTTCAGCTAAGACTTTCGATGAATACCTCTTTCTAAGAAGGAGGACTTATTCTTTTTCTCTCTTTTTTGTTGGTATTAACCCCGAGGGGTCGGATCCACCGTAGAGTCAGAAAAATACGCCAAGTTCAAAGAGACGATAGTTTAAAGTATTGATTTACTCCTCTCCAGGAGTTAGGCATAAGGTCAGTTTTTATCTTACTC
>OY744551.1:36269818-36277318 GCA_963556195.1 Sepiola atlantica | reverse complement strand
TGGATTTAAAACCGACGGTACTGATGTTGTCTACATCTTCTGTAATTTCATATTTAAATAAATATTACGCCCTTATTCTTGGAGTTCTTCTTAACAAACGAGCACTTTGCAGGGGTTCTCTCTCACTAACCTTATATATATATATATATATATATATATATATATATATATATATATATATATATATATTACTAGCAGAGCTACCCGGTGTTGCCCAGGTTAGAGTGTGGAATAGCATCATATGCAACATCATAGTAGAGAGAGTTTACTTTAACAGCAACCTTGATGCTGTCAGCTAGATATCTTACTCACCGAACTATTCAAATATATGTTAATACACTTAAACTAACGCCAATAAATAGATTAGTTTTATTGTGTAACATGTTTGAAAATTGTCTTTGGCTTCTTTAAGGGTCAGCCAGAGACGCAAAAATACTTCCATTATGTTCACATGCAAATTGTGCATGTGAATACAATTATATTGAAAGTACACTTCCTAGTATGTCTTCGTTTTTAGAGACAGACATGCACATACAGAGAGGTGTTCTCCTTGATTATATATATATATATATATATATATATATATATATATATATATATACATATATATATATACATACATAAATATATATATATATATATATACATACATATATATATATATATATATATATATATATATATATATATATATATATATATATATATATATATATATATATATATGGGAAGAGAAGGATGAAGGTAATCCGACGTGATGGTAAAATGAAAAAGGAAAACCAAAAACTGGATGTTTTTTATGTGTACATCAACGTTTCGTCTTTATTTATAAGACTTCATCAGGATGATGATATAGGGAAAAGATATCATGCAAGCACAGATACATGTAGGGTAGACATGTTGGGAAGAAAAATAAAAATAAAATAAAATGAAAAATAATGGCAGCGTCTTGCTGGACGTCCGTACTTGTTAGAGAATGAAAATGAGTGACGAAAGTGAGTGGGAGAGAAAGGGGAAGGGTGGAGGGAGCAAGGACTACTGTGGCTGGCGATGAGAGAAAGAGGTGGGGGATGAGCAGGAGTAAAATGGATGGCAGAGAGAGATTGGAGGAAGAGGGGGAGGGGGTGTTTGACCAGATGGCTGTGGTCGAGATTGAAGGGGGAGAGTGAGTTGGAATGTTTGTGTGTGGGGGGTGTATGCAGGGAAAATGGGGATGGGTAGAGAGGGAGGGGGGGCTGTGATTTTGGTGAATGGGCTAAAGTTATGGTCTTAG
Source organism: Sepiola atlantica (assembly GCA_963556195.1). NCBI lineage: Eukaryota > Metazoa > Mollusca > Cephalopoda > Sepiida > Sepiolidae > Sepiola > Sepiola atlantica. Next base: position 36,276,045 of record OY744551.1, on the reverse strand, counting down.
AGAGCGTTTTGAGAAAATGAGGGAATTTAAGAAGAGGTATGGGAGAAAAAATATGAAAGGGGGAAGAGGGAGGATTTGTCGTGAAGATTATTGGAAACTGCCCTCATCACATCCTCCACCACCATCAAGCAACGAAATGGTTTCTTTAACCTGTCACCCTTAATAAGCAAGATCATCCTCACAGAACAAAGTCTTTTGCCTGATCATGGCTAACTTTTATTTTCATCTCTAACCTTATGACACTCTTCCATTCACCCACACCCTTCCTTCTTCTCCCTGAATCTTCTTTTTTTCCCTCACTTTTTTCCCTCACATTTTTAATACTACAGTCCAAATAAACTTTCTCATGCATACACCCCCCACACACAAGTTTTTGGTTTTCCTTTTTCATTTTACCATATATATATATATATATATATATATATATATATATATATATATATATATATATATATATATATATATATTATTTGAATCAAATGGAAAACAGTTTTCAGTTGAGGAGTTGTGCCCCCGGAGAACATCTTAATATTATCAAACGTTGCTGAAATGTTGAGAATAGACATCATTTTGAGTCATTCGAATCAAAGGGAAAAAAAATTTTCAGCGTGTATGGGGGGAGTTGTGCCCCCGGGGATCATCTTAATATTATCAAAACTTTCTGAAATTTTGGAATGGACATAATTTTAGGTCAGTTAGCTATGATTTGAATTTAATTTGAATCAAAAGGAAAACAGTTTCAGTGGGGTGTGTGCCTCCCGTGGACCCCTGGCGTTGAAGTGATATAAGTATTATATAGCATTTGACCTTTCACTGAGATGTAAGTATTCGACATGGCAATTTTTAAGAAATTCTGTCCAGCTGTTTGGGTTAACATTAGACACAAAGATCAGGCGGACACGCACACACACAGACAGCGTTACTATTATATATATATATATATATATATATATATAGCACTAGATAAAGTGAAAGAATAAAATAAGGTGCGAATCAAATTTTATTAGAATTCAATGTTCAGGCAAAGTACTTTAAAGTCCTTAACTCATGAGTTGTATTTTTATATATATTGTTTTATATATTTTCAAAGTTTAATTTTATTACCTGCAGTAATGTCATTGCGGTAATGGTCCTCTGAGGAGTTAAGGACATTAAAGTACTTTGCTTGAACATTGAATTCTAATAAAATTTGATTCGCACCTTATTTTATTCTTTCACTTCATCTGTTGCTGTTAATGCTCTATCCAGTTTATTGAGCTTCAGTTTTATCCGGATGTTCACTAATTAAAGATATTAGTTACCTCTTTTATTGGATTAACCTTATATATATATATATATATATATATATATATATATATATATATATATATATATATATATATATATGTTATTGTTTATTATCTATGTACGTATACGTTTCGTCCCTTTTCAATCGAGACTCATCAGCATAGAGATATGACTATTCACTACAGGTCGTACGATTCGAAACCCTGGATTACAAGTATTTTTCAACTGAAATCCAACGTCGGTAACTGCGCGGCCAATATTTGAATAGCCGATAAACAATGATAATTTTAACACATTTAAAAGCGGCACGATATCCAGGCATTCTACATCTATTAAAGAAGGAATGATGCATATAAAGCAAGTGTCGTCATGCTGTGTTTGTACTACCATTTAGAGTGCTCTACTTATTTTACGAGGTGTGACAAATATAAAATATTTGTTATTGTTTATTATCTATGTACGTATAAGTTTTGTCCCTTAAAAAATGTAACCTAAATAGGCAATAAAAACAAAAGTTGTACATGCAAAGACCCGACAGTTTATTTAGTGACAGTTAGAGTCACATACTAAAATATTTTTTAATGTAACCGATGCCGGCGGAGACGACCATTTTAAGGCGGGTGCGAACTGAGATAACTTAGTGTAATTTAATAAAATGTGGATGAATTATTAAACTTTTTCTTAAAAGGGAGATAACTTTTGCAGAGGAAAGAAAGATATACTGACATTAGCAACAAAAGTTCATAGAGAAAGGGAAAAGGTGACTGGCTGTTTTTTTTTACTCTCTCTCTCTCTCTCTCTCTCTCTCTCTCTCCCGTTATCAACGCCATATTTGTTTTTTAATTCTTCTTAAATGTAATAATTGTTTTGATCGCGCGCGCAACCATACTGCATTTTTGTCTAAATGTGCGTTTCCGGCCATTTCTAAAGTTTACGTGAAAAAGGGCTCCTCTACACACATCAATTGAGCTAGAGTTTACAAGATGCATGGTGAGGTGACGGGATAGGGTAGTGCTAGTAAAACCAATGTAGCTATAAACTCAATTTACCAACATCTACAAAAACATAACTGTCCCCTCTGATTAAAGACAAATTCTTGTTAATAACACTAAAATTATACATTTCGAAACCAATTAAAAAAGATAAAAATACTGGAAGAAGCTATCTACATAAAAACACAACAACCTAAAATTAATAACATCACATATGAAACCAGTGGTAACATTTTAAAATGCTTAACGTAATGTGATTTTGTTCTGTGATGCCATCCAGCGTTGCTGCATTTAAATCGTCACCGACTTTCCGGAACAATTCGAAAAACGTTCCCTGCGCGTTTCTCCGCTGTCTTTTTTAAAATTCACTTCTTTCTTCAGCTTTTTTTGTTCATTTGCTTTTGGCACCTGAGGATTATTCGACGAAGAATCGAAAACGTTCGTGAAACCTGTGGAACCTATGGAACATTGATTCATTTTTTTGATTTTGATACAAAAATGACCATCAGAAAAATAAAAAAGGTATAATTAAACAGACGAATTCTGTTATTTTTAACGATGTTTGCAGAAATGAGAAAATGCTGCCTAAATATACACAATACACACACACACACACACACATATATATATATATATATATATATATATATATATATATATATGAAGAAGAATGGAAAGGAATTAGAGAAGCAAAAGCCAAATCAAAATTCAATTCAATTGCTCAGAGCAAGTTATATTCCGCAAAAAGGCAATTTATTCAAGTTAAATTTTCAAAGATCAAAATCTTATCATCAGAGGAAGTCGCTGGGATAGATAAGTTGGCAAAGGCCAAGATTTAAAATTTGAAAAAATAAAATAAAAGTTGTAGGGAAAGAAACACAGGGCAAAACTCTGCCCGAATGCAAGCAAATGTCCGATTGCTAAAAAGTCCGGTGTCGAAAAGTCCAGCGGAGAGAATGAGATGTAGATAGGTAGGTCGTTAAAGGCACGAGATGTTGTGAGAGGGGATTCAAAGTTAAATTCCAAGAAGCCACAACTTCAGGTGCGGCGAAAATAGAAAATCCAAAAGGGTAAAAAGTCCTATAAGAGGTACGCTCGTGGATGCAGGCAGGCTCAGTTACCTTTCCTAAAAGTTCGCTTTTAGTACACCACTTTATATATATATATATATATATATATATATATATATATATATATATATATATATATATAATATTTAAATGTTGAATTAAATAATGATAATCGAATTATCGTTTAATAATAATAATCTATAGTGATAATGTAAAGCTCAATATATTGAGTAGAGCAATTAAATATAAATATATATATATCACTGTTTCACAATTGAAATTGTGAATCCTTTTGATTGTAAGTGTAGTTTTCTTGTACAAGAATAAAACAAATACAAAAAGGAAACAAAGTGTGTTAGTTCTCAGACTAAAATTAAAATCCCAGTGTTATACAGTTACAATTTGTGAAAGTAAATTGTTTTTATTTCTCAAAAGAAACATTAGTTTTATACATGATTTTATTTGTAAATAAGTTCATGGCAATTGTTTATTTTGTATTTTCCTATTTTCACAAGTCATTATTGTTTTGGTGTAATCGAGGGCGTTAACCTTATTAGAGAAAACGTCGTTTGCTTAGTTGAAGATTAAAAAAAGATGGACGCCATTGTTTTTGTCTTTTTCTTGCGCAGGAAGTTGTCGACATTATCTATTTCCGCTTTTGCCTTTTTGTATGTTTGATTTCGTATTGTATGTATTTCAATTTTATTTTCTGTTTATTTATGAACCATTTCATCTTTTTTTGTGTGTCAGAAACAAATGTTTGATTCAACAGACAACAAGTAAGGGGAAAGGATAAATGGGAAATAAATAGGAAAAGGGAGAAAAAGAAGACGAAGAACAAGAAAAACAAGAAGAACAAGAACAAGAAGAAGAACAAGAAGAAGACGAAAGCGGAGGAGAAATACATAAAGAACCAAGCAAATCAGAAGAAAGAAACCAAACGAGAAACGAGAAAAGAAAAAAAAGAAAAAGAAAAGGAGAAAATAAAAAAAGTAGAAGAAAGTAGAAAATGAGAAGGACGAAAAACAGAAGAAAAGGAACGGAAAGAGGACCGAGATAAGCAATAAATATAGAATTAGATTAATTTTTTTTTCTTTAGGGATATTGTTCGGGTTCAGTGGCACCCCTTAAATGGTAAAGTTTACAAAAAATTGAGCCCACGTAATTAAACCTGTTGCCTTGAATACATATTCCATAATTCATAATAATAAGTCCAATAGTTTAGAATTTTACCAGGTACATACATATTATTGACGCTCACACTCACGCACCGATTCTAACTTATTTTTAAGAATGTTTAAGAATTTTTGGGGGGTGGGGGGTGGGGGGGAATTATCAACATCTTCATCCTGCGGGGGTGCTTATACAATATAGGACCCGGAGGCTTCTGAAGTATATGGACCTGGGCTAGGGGTTCTTCTGCAGTATAGGCACCAGGGGGTGGGGGAGGCGCTTCTACAGTATAGGACCCAAGGGCTTCTGCAGTATAGGAACCAGGAGTGCTTCTACAATATAACACCCGGATGCTTCTGCAGAATAGGGACCATGAGTGCTTATGCAGTATAGGGACCAGGGCTGCTTCTACAGTATAGGGACTAGGGGTGCGTCTACAGTATAGGACCCAGCACAGGGGGTGCTTCTACAATATAGGACCCGAATGCTTCTACAGAATAGGGACCATGGGTGCTTATGCAGTATAGGTACCGGGGGTGCTTCTACAGTATAGGATCCAGAGGCTTCTGCAGTACAGGGACGGGGGGTGCTTCTGCAGTATAGCCACCGGGGCGCTTCTACAGTATAGGACCCAGCACCGGGGGTGCTTCTACAGTATAGGACCGATTCTAACTTATTTTTAAGAATGTTTAAGAATTTTTTTGGGTGGGGGTTGGGGGAATTATCAACATCTTCATCCTGCGGGGGTGCTTATACAATATAGGACCCGGAGGCTTCTGAAGTATATGGACCTGGGCTAGGGGTTCTTCTGCAGTATAGGCACCAGGGGGTGGGGGAGGCGCTTCTACAGTATAGGACCCAAGGGCTTCTGTAGTATAGGAACCAGGGGTGCTTCTACAATATAAGACTCGGATGCTTCTGCAGAATAGGGACCATGAGTGCTTATGCAGTATAGGGACCAGGGCTACTTCTACAGTATAGGGGGCGAAATTGGGTGGGCGCATCTCGTAAATGATAAAGATTACAAAAGAAAAATGTCAATGTTACGTATCGGGTTTGTTGAAAATATATATTTAAAAAAGTCATAATGGTTGGTTCATAGACAAATTAAAAGACATTTTTTAAAAATACATGTATGTTAACATTTACAAAAAAGTAATGTGTCTAAGTTACTAAACGTGTTGTTTAGAAATTATATATTTTAAAAATTCATAATGATCCATTGATTAGTTTGGATAGTATCCTGTATATATATATATATATATATATATATATATATATATATATATATATATATACTAGCAGGGGTACCCGGCGTTGCCCGGGGCTCTCCCTCCTCCTCTCCGCAAACAAAATAGGATATTGAGCACTTTTCTCCCGGACAACGCCGAGTATTTAGAAAATCAAGATGGCCTCCAGAGCACTACTAAAATCACTCTTACCGACCCCCCTCCTTTTCATCTGCACAATAGTCCGAAGAGAAACACTACAGTAGCTCTATCTAGGACATTTAGCACTTTTCTCCCAGACAACGCCGAAGCCTCTGGGTCCTAAATTGACGAAGCCCCCCCCCCCGGTGCTGGGTCCTATACTGTAGAAGCGCCCCGGTGGCTATACTGCAGAAGCACCTCCCGTCCCTGTACTGCAGAAGCCTCTGGATCCTATACTGTAGAAGCACCCCCGGTGCCTATACTGCATAAGCACC
>OY744551.1:36224818-36264818 GCA_963556195.1 Sepiola atlantica | reverse complement strand
GGGAAGAAATAATACATTTTTTTATTACCTGGTTAAAAACTATTTTTTTGTATTGCTTAAAACTTAAAACTATTTTGTTTTTATGTTGGCGTTTTTAATAGCATTGTCTATTGCCTGCTTAAAAGGTAGGTATCCAGAAGGGGAGTGGCTCATAATAAAGCAAGCGTAACTTACTAACAAATAGAGGGTGCTTTGTTACATTAGGACCCGTATTGAAAACATCATTTCGTGTAATTTACACGGGTTCCGCTGGTGAAATTTTAATTTGCATATGAGGGTGAATTTTTATATATATATGGTTCGATTGAGAATTTAATAAATTCGAGTTTGGTGGATGATTTAGAAATTTGTTACGGAGATCGCTCCAGACAAGGCATGAAACCACTTGATGTAAGGAGCTAACAAGAACTAAATATGATCATCGCAATAACAGAAGATGCCTATTGGTCTTAGTCTTGAAAAGACCAATGCTATACGTAGGAGAAAAACAGTCAGCAGGTAGAGAGTGCCACAACTCTGCAGTTCTTGAAAAAACGCTACTGGAATAGGAAGCAGTATTACAATGAGATATTAAAACAGCGAATTGATAGAGACCACTAGACCAATGAGTCAAACGAGCTGGAACAAAAGAAGCGGGGAATAGATCAGACAATTCTGAAGAACACATGTTATAATAGTATTTATAGAAAAGACTAGCAAAAGCCCGTCTGTGAGAAAGAGGGTTCAGAGAAGAAGGAAGGGTTGGTCCAATCTAATTATAGATATGTTTCTGCACCTTATCAAGAACCCTCAAATGGGACAGAGATTCACTTGCCTCAATATGAAAACAATCTCGACAATGTAGGGAGATGTGTGCGGAACATACGACTTCGATGGTATGGCGACGTTGACAGAATGGATGAGAGTTCTTCGGTTAGTAGATTTAGAATAGTTGATGTAGCAGGTTCAGTTTACAGGGGTAGGCTAAGGAAAATATGGGAGGAAGTGATAAATATGGACTTGAGAGAAAGAGGGATAAATAAAAGCCTGGTCAGACATATATTAGTTTGGAACTCAATTTCTAATAGCCGTCCGACACATGTAACGCAGACGTTAAATCGAATATGAAGAATGATAGCCTGATGATTTTTCTTCGGGAATGAAACACAAGCGTTTCTATGTAGCTTACTCGTCATAAGTATATTTTATACGACTACCAGGTTCTACTTATTTATTGAGTACTGTTGAGGTATGCATGAAATAGTAATTATATATACAACTTGCTATCTCTCTCCCTCTCTCCCTCTCTCCCTCTCTCTCTCTCTCTCTCTCTTTCTCTCTCTCATCATGGCACAAATAGCTTTTTAACTTTGTGTTTTGACCGTTTTTTATGATGATGCCGCTGCCGCTGCCGCTACTGATGATGATGATGATGATGATGATGATGATGATGATGATGATGATGATGATGATGATGATGATGATGATGATGATGGTGACAATCAAATTACAGAAATAGCATTAGAGCTCGATGTCTCTGTGCGCGTGCATAACCGAGTGTCGTATCCGTCTCCATTACTTAACAGGAATAGAAGGCTTCTTTAAATGGAAAATTTATTCGCAATCAGAACACGTTTTAATACAGTTACAGAAATTCAAAGGCGACATATATAAAATTATTCACTCGACCGAGAGGGAGAGAGAGAGGGAGAGAGAGAGAGAGAATGAGATGGAGAGGTTAAGATACGGGATTCAATTAATGAATCACCCCCTCCCCCCATCCATCTGCATCCAGGGTGGGACCAGCGATTGCTTTCCGCGACCACCTGCTCGAAAAGCTGGCAGAAACAGAGATCACAATACACTTATCAGAAAAATACGTCAGATGCCTGACTTCCGTTTATTCGCTGAGGTCACATTTTAACCCAAAATCCGTCAATCATTCTGCCTGCTTTATCGGTCATTCGTCTAACCGACATTCTAATTCATCTTAATTAGACCTTCATTGTATATAATTTTCAACTATTAATTACTATGCTGGGGTAAACGTGAGGTGACTTACGGGTAGAATAGATAAGTTCATTGAACATGTTGTTACGGAATTTTTTAGATGGTGGTTGATAATTTACATTTGGGGAAGTATTCGGACTACCGTTCTCATCATGGTTATGATATTGACAACATTTCGGGCGATGTAACCGCCGACTTTTTCTAATGAATGTGCTCAACTGAGTTCCATTCTCTGGTTCCTCCTTGTAAGACATTCATAGCAAGAACTCGTCTTACTACTGCAACTGCAAAGAACTTTTCTTTCCTCATCCATGTTCCTAGAATCAAACGGAATTTTTACGAACAAAGTTTCTTTTCAAGAATTTCCTATCGGTGGAACGCATGATATCGGGACTGCTTCCTTGTACACTACAATATAGTCGTCTAGAAATCCAATGTCAAAGAATACTTGTTATAAACCGTTCACGTAGACGGGGCAATTTTTGTCTATTTCATTCACCATGTTCAATATTCATAATTCGGTGCTTCTTTAGATAAGGGCCCGAGCTAACTTTGACCCCAACCCTGACCCTAACCATAACCCTGACCCTGAAACTGACCCTAACCCGAACAACCATCCTGACCCTTACGACGGGGTCAAAGTTAGCTCAGGTCCTAATCTGAAAAAACACCAATCATTCAATTAAAAATCTATTAATTTAATTAACTCTTATCCTCGAGTGGCTTTTGGCCTTGATAAATAGTGACTAAGTCGTAAAAATAGTACATCTTTTCAAACTTGGGAACCTTCTAGTCGAACTCGGAAACATGTATGGAAATTCCAACTGAATCCTTTACTTAATCCACGGGGGAAGATTGTTCTCATTCCATCATCCATTGGTCTGGTATACTACTAAACCTATGCTATTGTTATCTTTTGCTGCTTGCTTTTCACCGTGCACACTTTTTAAATAATTTAGGAATGTTTTAGAAAGTGGAAGGAAGAGCGAATAACGTGAATAAAGGGCAAATGATAAGAGATGATGGTAGAGGAATGGAATGATGTAAAACAATTGAGAAGAAAAGGGAGACAGAGAGGGAAGAGTGATCGATGAAGAGAGACAGAGAAATAGAGAGAGAAACAAAGAAATAAGAGACAGGAGGAAGATAGTGAGAGGGGGGAAGAGGAGGAATAGAGAGGGGTCTATTATGACATCACACCAGAGAGAGAGAGATAAATAAGAGACAGGTGGAAGGCAGGGATAGAGGGGGAGGGTAGAAAGAGGAGGAATAGAGAGGGGTCTATTATGACATCACACCAGAGAGAGAGAGGGAGATAAATAAGAGACAGGTAGAAGGCAGAGATAGAGGGGGAGGGGAGAAAGAGGAGGAATAGAGAGGGGTCTATTATGACATCACACCAGAGAGAGATAAATAAGAGACAGGTGGAAGGCAGGGATAGAGGGGGAGGGGAGAAAGAGGAGGAATAGAGAGGGGTCTATTATGACGTCACACCAGAGAGAGAGAGAGAGAGAAGGAGAGAGAAATAGATAGATAGATAGATAGATAGAGAGAGAGAGAGAGAGAGAGAGAGAGAGAAAGCGCGCATTATAACATCGCTATGTAAACCCGGGAAGAGAGGAGAAAGAAATAGAGAAGGAGAAAGTGGATGAAGAGAGAGAAAAATGAGACAGGAAGAAGACAGACAGACAGACAGGGGAGGAGGAAGAGAAAGAGTAGGAAGAGACATAGACAGGGCCCTATTATGATATAATGCGAAATAGATAGATAGATAGAGAGAGAGCGTGCATTATAACATCACAATGTAAACCTGTGTTTCAACACGTCTAATTTTATAAGCAAAGTTAAACGGGCGAAAACATAACAATAAAGTATCTATAAGCGAAGATAAATGTATAAAAAATATAATAAATAAAAATGTTTTGAATTAATAAGTTTCCTACACTTGTGAAAACATGATTATAAACTTATATTAAGTTAAGAAATAAGGTTAATACTAGAAAAAAATGCTATGAATAAAAATGTTATAAATTAATAACATTTTCTCATCCTTGGAAAAATATTATTAAATATTTATAAAATCATTAAAATAATTCTTTTTTTTTTTTCATAAACATTTAATCTATAATATAAAGAAAAAAATGCTATGAATAAAAATGTTATAAATTTATAACATTTTCTCATCCTTGGAAAAATATTATTAAATATTTATAAAATCATTAAAATAATTCTTTTTTTTTTTCATAAACATTTAATCTATAATATAAAGAAAAAAATGCTATGAATAAAAATGTTATAAATTTATAACATTTTCTCATCCTTGGAAAAATATTATTAAATATTTATAAAATCATTAAAATAATTCTTTTTTTTTTTTCATAAACATTTAATCTATAATATAAAGAAAAAAATGCTATGAATAAAAATGTTATAAATTAATAACATTTTCTCATCCTTGGAAAAATATTATTAAATATTTATAAAAACATTAAAATGATTCGTATTTTTTTTTTCATAAATATTTAATCTATAATATAAAGAAAAAAATGCTATGAATAAAAATGTTATCAATTAATAACATTTTCTCATCCTTGGAAAAATATTATTAAATATTTATAAAAACATTAAAATAATTCGTATTTTTTTTTAATAATTATTTAATCTATAATATAAAGAAAACAATGCTATGAATAAAAATGTTATAAATTAATAACATTTTCTCATCCTTGGAAAAATATTATTAAATATTTATAAAAACATTAAAATAATTCTTTTTTTTTTTCATAAATATTTAATCTATAATATAAAGAAAAAAATGCTATGAATAAAAATGTTATAAATTAATAACATTTTCTCATCCTTGGAAAAATATTATTAAATATTTATAAAAACATTAAAATAATTCGTATTTTTTTTTTATAATTATTTAATCTATAATATAAAGAGGGCAGCAGAAATTAGAAATTGGCCGGAACCATTTGTTCTACTCGGCGTTGTCCGGGATAAAACTTGTAAGATTACAGTATTACTTTTGGTAGTTTGGTATGGTTTGGTAGTTTTGTTTTACGGCATATCAACCCTTTTTGGGTTATTTAATGCCGAATCTGGTCTTGTTTTCTTCTCTTTCTTGTTTCTTTCCCCTTTTAATATCTGTTTCTATTTAACCCATAGTTGGGACCCTAACAGGTACTACCACTCCGGGTTAGGGTGGACCTGGGAGCAATGGTAATTAAGAGGAGGCTCCACATTCCCCAAAGTCCGTAAGCCGGATCTCACCATCGGATGTAGTTTAAGGTCATATCCAGGACCGGGAGTAGGGTAGGAAAAATAAAAAAGGGGAGGGAGAAAGGGAGAGGGGCTGTTGTTTTTGTTTTGGGTTTTGTAGAACATAATTAAGTTTTACAAACAAAAAAAAAAAAAAAAAAAAAAAAACGTCAATGTAGGTGAATTTCGTCTCAGGGAGCCACAGGGCAGCCTGATCTGGTATCACCAGATTACTTTTGGTAATGGGTATATATTAAATTTCTTCGGACTATTGACTTTATAAACATCATGTATCTTTTCAACATGTTGTCATAGAGGTGGGGGAGAGGTAAGAAATAAGAAATTTATCAGGACCATTTGTTCTTACTTGGCGTTGTCCCGGACCAATAATCGTTATCTATATTATTTCTCTTGGTATTTTGAAAGTAACCTACTTTTGTCACCGCTATGAAAGCTTCCTTACTAGAATTACAGTAATATTTGATAAGTGAAGGGGGGGGGGTAAAAGTAACTTTTGTTATCGTCTGCGTTGTCCAACGAGAAAGATGGAGATACGGATAGAAAGAGGTAGCGGGATAGAAGTTTTGATAGAAATATGTTACACTTTTGCTGCGGACAACGCAGGGTATCCCTGCTAGTTTAAATATAGGATTTACGTACTTATACGCACATTTCACAATTAAACAGTGACCATCCAGCCATGATGCATCCCAATTAATCCATGGCTACCGTCATTTTTTCACTACAATTTACAAAAAGCAAATAAACGGACCAGATGAATAAAAGTGCTGTTTCCAATTTCAAACTAAAACGTGAATGTGTCAGTTTTAAATACCTTTTCCGTTGGTCTGTAAAACTAAAGTTTCAAATAGAATTTTTCACTGCTCTGTCACAAATAATTATGAAAAAGCATTTTCGTCGGTCTGTCACACTTAAGTTAAAAATAGCACTTTGTCGGTCTATAACACTTAAGTTTCAAATAGCATGTTCGTTTGTCTGTCACGATTAAGTTTAAAGTAATACTTTCGTTGGTCCGTCACGGTTAAGTTTAAAATATCATGTTGTGTTGTTCTGTTGTATTTGCGTTAAAATGGCATTTTTGTTGGTCTGTCACGGTCAAGTTTGAAATAAGATTTTCATTAGTCTGTCAGGCTTTTTATCAATTTCGTTGGTCCGTCACGGTTAATTTTGAAATAGCATTTTCTTTTGTCTGTCAGGTTTACGCATGAAATGATATTTTTGTTTTTCTGTTGTTCTGTAACACTTCAGTTATAAATAGCATTTCCGTTGGTCTGTCACGCTTAAGATTGAAACGACCCTTTCCTCAATAATCGCGCAAATTGAACGGACGTATCTTTTGCAAATCCCTCGTTCGCCGATGTCCAACTTAATCTCGAGTCGAAAATGCCCGACGTCTCACCTTGAACATTTGTTTTTTTTCTTTAACGTCCCCCCCCCCTTTTTCTTTCCTTTTCGTTCGTTTGTTTGTTTGTTTGTTTTTCAAGTTTCAGGTGTTCAACTTCCTGGAAAGCTCATCGCGTTTTTGTCTCTTAAGAATGCGAACACGAGAAGGTTAATTACTCTGCGAATGGCTTTCGGCGGAATCAGGTTTTTTATGGCCGTTTTTTTTTCGCGGACGTAGGGGAAGGGGGGACCTTCGTGAGCGAGGAGGGGGGTAATTCCTTGAAAACTTGAAAGATTGATGAATTTCGTTTTTTTTTTCAATGTATTTATTTATTTAGCTTATTCAGTGAGTCAATTGGAGGAATGTATTTATACTGACAAAGGATATATATATATATATATATATATATATATATATATATATATATATATATATATATATATATATATGTGTGTGTGTGTGTGTCTGTGTGTGTGTGTGTGTGTATGTGTGTGTATGTATATATATATATATTAATTGAAATTCCTGCATATCTCTATTTATATCATGTGTATGTGTATATGTTTATATATTTCTATGTATGAGATCAAATCCTAAACCAATTAACTGATCATTATGAATAATGGAACACAGCTGCTAGGCTTAAGGGTAGAGAATGTGTGCTATATTTAGTTTAATTACGTTTAATGCAAAGGGTGGAATCCCTTCGTGAAAATTCAGATACCTCTGATTTTTGTGAATTTTTAACAATACATATCAGAGATCAATTAATAAATATTCCTAAGATTTCAGTTTATTTGGGGGTATTTTAAGCGGTGTTTGAAGGGCATCATATCGACACAACCTTCTTTTTTTTAAACTGAAATATTTCAGATTTGCATTAAAATCGATAGTCATTAGCCACCAATTAAGCAAGATTTTCTGAATTTAAATTTCTTCTTAAGACCTCTTAAGTTTAAGTCTTAACTTTTAGACATTTTCTGGAATAAAAATCACGTAATGGATTTTGGGATAAGATGGAATAAGGATTCTAGACATAAGGTTTAATAACATTTTATCATAGTTAACCCCCCCCTCAAAAAGGTTGTGGTGTTCAAACCTATGTATATGCTTTTTTTTCTTCATTGTCAGAGACGCAGTCTTCCAATGGGAAGTCAAATTCACCACCACACACCCTTGTCAAGGGGGTGAACTATGCACCTATTGCTTAACGCCCAATCAACCAGCATATTTGATCCCGCTCCTAATTTCGAAAAAAATTAGTAGATAACACTTATATACTAGAACACATTACTAACAAAGCAAACCTGCATATACTAGAAGCTCTACTAATTAAAACAAAAAATACTATCAACAAAATACGTTTTAAATAATAGTTACAATATCCTTAAATGCCTTAAATACTAACATAGTATCCTATTAATATAGTAAATAATACGTGATTACCGGGAAAACCGGTCACCCCTATAACTATCTTAGCACCATAACCTTTACTGATAACCACCCTTGATGATGGATCCTGACAGATCAGAAAGTACTCGGGTTAAGAGTTATTATCGCGGATACATCGGTCAGTTCCCGCTAGAAACAAGAAAATACATTAGGAAATTGGAACGGATCAGGACAAGAGTAGGTAGATAGAAGTTGTCTATCGTATTTAATGAAATATGTCTATAGGAAGGAATGCTGCCTATATATATATATATATATATATATATATATATATATATATATATATATATATATATATATATATATTGTGTGTATTTAGGCAGCAAGTTTTCATTTAGGCAAACGTTGTTGAATAGCACGGAGTGTTTCTGCTTTGTGATCTTTTTATAAATTTTTTCGATCTTCCGAATGGTCAACTTCGTACCTCGATCAAACTGGTGTATGAAGTTTCCGTAGTTTTGTTGTTCCATCTTCCTTGCGAGTACTTTCGATTTGATATCCTCAAATCATCTTGTTAGTGTGAAAAAAGAATATGTATTTATAGAATGTAAAGAGAGGAAAAGAGTGTCTTTACTTTTTATTTTATTTATTTATTCTATATATTCATTTATTTTTTTTTGTTGTCTTAAAACATGGTCGAATTTTTTTATTTTTTTTTTTGCACTTAAGAAATCAAACTCTAACTTCACATCCCTTCGAACATAATCACGCCCTTGTAACTTTTCAATACTTTAGACGCTTTTTTTAAGTTGTATGAATTAAAAAATAAAAATGAAATAAAAAATAAATATAAATAAATAAATTAATAAAAATAAAAATTAAAAATTAAAAAATAATAAATGAATAAATAGAATAAATAAATAAAATAAAAAGTAAAGACACTCTTTTCCTCTCTTTACATTCTATAAATACATATTCTTTTTTCACACTAACACGCCTGAAGATGATTTGAGGATATCAAATCGAAAGTACTCGCAAGGAAGATGGAACAACAAAACTACGGAAACTTCATACACCAGTTTGATCGAGGTACGAAGTTGACCATTCGGAAGATGGAAAAAATTTAAAAAAAGATCACAAAGCAGAAACACTCCGTGCTATTCAACAACGTTTGCCTAAATATATATATTTATATATATATATATATATAGGAAATAAAAAGGAAAAACCAGAAAGGATGTATTTTTATATATTCATCAACGTTTCGTCTTTATTTGTGAGACTTCCTCAGGATAGTAATTTTAAGAAAAATGGTGTGCAAGTACGTGAAAATATTGGGTTGACATGATGGGTTGACGAGAAAAAGTAGTAGCCACTACTGGGATTGGGAAACGTTGATGAATATATAAAAATACATCCTTTTTGGTTTTTCCTTTTTCATTTCCCATAACGTCGGATTACCTTCATCCTTCCTTTCTTTTATATATATATATATATATATATATATATATATATATATATATATATATATATATATATATATATATATATATATATATAAGTCTCAGACGTTTTTCAACCATCACAGCTATATGGAAAAAAACATACTTTTAGTCCAAAGTACTTCGGTGGAAAATAACTTTTCTTGTAAGTCAATTTACTTTTAACAATCACTATATTAGATTGCTTCTAAGAATGTACGCCAGTCTTAACATTATTTAAGACATCATCAGTTGTTTACCACGAAAAACTGTTTCGGGAATTTAAAAACAAAACAGTATTTTATCTCATGGCTTCCCAGCAGAGTTGATCAGACTCCACTTTCCTTAAACGACAAGAACAAAAACGTTTCGTATATTAGATCTAAGTTTTGTTCCAGATTAATGTTTTCTTAACTTATTTTGTTATTAAAAAATGAACTCCTTACTTGTGTTGTTCATGTGTGTCTAAGAAAATGCATCTATTATTTACAGAAATTGGCTGTATTATATATATATATATATATATATATATATATATATATATATATATATATATGAGTATATGAAAGGATAAAAATAATCCGACGGTATGAAATTAAAAATGGAAAAGCGGAAGACCTTTTCGCTCAACGTTTCGCCCAAATTTCACGTGGGCTTTGTCAAGAGCGGACGAAGAATACAAAAATGACAAAAGACGAGAAAGTCTGTAAATTTGCATACCCTTTATCTCAACATGAACCCAACCACTATATATTTTTCCCATAATTTACAGACTTTCTCGTCTTTTGTCATTTTTGTATTCTTCGTCCGCTCTTGACAAAGCCCACGTGAAATTTGGGCGAAACGTTGAGCGAAAAGGTCTTCCGCTTTTCCATTTTTAATTTCATATATATATATATATATATATATATATATATATATATATATATATATATATATATATATATATGAACAGATTTTTTGTGCTACAGAATTTTATCAAGCTTTTAAATAGAATAAACGGAGTCATAGCGTGTCAGGGCAATATCACATGAAGAAACAAAAGGGAGGAAAATTATAGTAATATATTTAATCGTCGGAAGACATTCGATTAAAAACTTTTAAAAAGAATAAAAGGGTTCGACCAAAATTAGCAAACTAAATCCCAAGGTACCTTTCAACCGACACATTTTCAAGGGAAACGTTGGCAAATATTGCTTTAAAAAGTAACGTAGAGAGAAAAAAACAGGGAGATTGAATATCGCCATTATAAACAGAAATGGAAATATATGGATGTGATAGAGGCAAAATATTTTTAGAGGTCTCTAGATAAGTCTAATTTGTGAGACAACTCTTTTTGCCTACAGAGCGATGACTTTATTCAAAGCCCAACATTGTTTCTTTCTCTATATAAATAATCTTCCAGGGAATATTGTTCAGAAAATTAACATATATGCTGATGATACTACTCTCTATTCTGGTGTTGGTTCTCGCTCATATCCTTCGGATAAGTCGAAATATGCAGCTGATCTAAAAGTTGACCTGGGTTCAGTTGTGGGTTGGGGAACGTAATGGCTTGTTTCATTTAATTCACTTAAAACTCAGCTCGTGTCTTTCAATCGTAGGCGTGTCTTTTTTCTTCCTGGGATTTTCATGGATGACCCTGCTCTTGAGGAAGAATTGACTCTGAAACTTATCGGTATTTCTCTCTCATCAAATCTTTGTTGGAGTTCATGCAATTGATCCAGTGCCTTTTCTGTTTCTCGTAAAGTTTGTTATCTATATCGCTCCAAATACTTTCTCACACCTGAGCCCATTCTCTATCTCTACAAATCTACAATCAGACTACGTATGTAGTACTGTTTTCATATTTGAGCTGATGAATCTCTGTCCCATTTGGGGGTTCTTGATAAAGCGCAGACACGTATCTGTAATTTGATTGGTTACACCCTTTCTCTAACAGACGTGCTGTTGCTAGTTTCAGTCTTTTCTATAAGTACTATTCTGGCACCCTCTTTCTCACAGACGTGATGTTGCTAGTCTCAGTCTTTTCTATAAGTACTATTCTGGCATATGTTCTTCAGAAGTATGTGATCTATTCCCTGCTTCTTTTGTTCCAGCTCGTTTTAATTGTTAGTCTAGTGGTCTCCATCAATTCGCTCATTGTAATACAGCTTCTCATTCCAGTAGCTTCTTTCCAAGAACCGCAGACTGTGGAACTCTCTTCCTGTTGACTGTTTTTCTCCTACCTATAGGCTTGGTCTTTTCAAGATAAAGGCCAATAGGTATCTCCTGTCTTTGCGATAATCATATTTTTTCTTGTTACCTCCTTACATCAAGTGCCTTCATGCCTTGTCTGGAGCGATTTCCATTAAAAAATATATATATACTTGGTGTAGGTGTATTTGTTTAAAGTTCATGTTTAGATATTATAATAAACATGCGTTGTTATTTTTTAACGGTATCGATTATTCCGCGGTCCTGTGTGCTCGTCTGTTATTAATTGTATATTGAAGGGACAGTTTTTAATAAAAATATTCTATATATGTTTTATTTATTTTTGGAGTGCATTTATATTTGTTTTTATAGTGTGTTTTAATAGTTACCACTCAATTACTAGTAGTGGTTTTGAATCGGTATATTTGTTATTTAATGTAATTATGTGGTTATTATACTTGGATTTAAAACTTAGATATGTTTATCCTATGTAATATTTTTGTTGTTCGGGTTTTCATGTGTAAACATTGTGGCTTGGTAAACGATGCATTTCGTTAAGCAACTATAGTGCATAAGTTCTACAGTTATATATTTTTCTCTTCACTATTAACTTTCGTTTTTCTATTTGAGGTAATGCTATTACTGTTTGAGTTGTTACTATTTCTTGTGATTATATTACTGTTCTTTCTCTTTTTTTACGCATTTTGTTTTTATTTTTTCTCTACTACTCTCGCTTAATACTTTGTTAATATGGGCTTGGATTATCATTTCTAAGTTTTTACAGCAGCTGTAAGACAGTTTGAATTCATTTTTATTGAAAGTTCTGTATAGGAAATTAGATACTGGGAAGTATTTTTCGATAAGATGTAAGAATCAATTTTAGTTTTTAACATCTGGTAATAGGGTGGGGTGAACCATAGTATATTTCACTTCTTCTATTTTTATTTTTATTATAATTATTGGTATATTTTGCTTATATTTAATCTGTATATTATTATACCAATTATTTTTAAAGCTGTGTTGTAAATGGTACTTGAATTCTGACATATTTATTAGTTACTGGAGTTATTGCTAAGCCTATGTTCGATAGAAGTAAGAATATGTTTCATGATTGATGGGAGAGATGTGACTTAGGGTTCACGTATATCGAAGTTGCATTATCCTTTAAATATGGCTTGTATATATTTTTATATATGTTGAACATGACATCTAAAAAGTTAGTTACTTTATGTTAGATAATAGGTCGACTCTTAGGAAAAATTAACATGCATCCGAAATACATTTAATTTATACAATTTTCTTTTCATTCAAATTTCAAAGGAGAAACTTAAAAATAAAAATAAAAAATAGAAATGAAGAATATATAGAGAGAAATTCAATTTTAATAATAAGAAAAAATATTTTTAAAATATTTAAAAAATAATAATTAGAAAAATATATATAATAATTAATTAATAATTAATTAATATATAATAATTAATTAACTAACAATGATTAATAGAATAATAGTAATAAGAACAAATAGTAATTAGAGAAAATAATAATAACAATAATAATTAGAAAAAGAAAAAATAGTATCTACATACACGTGGACAGATATATATATATATATATATATATATATATATATATATATATATATATATATATATATATATGTGTGTGTGTGTGTGTTTATACCAGGAAAATAAAGTCCTTTATGTGTGTGTATATTATTATTATTATTATTATTATTATTGTTGTTGTTGTTGTTGTTACACCGGCCGTTCTTACACAGGAGAAACTACACCGGTTGTCACTATAAATAGTGCGAGTCACCAGAGACACTGAAAACAAAGCACAGTCTTGTAACTGTCTAGCCAAGAGCTAGTCACTTTCTTACTTTGTTAATACACTTGTTAAACCAACCCTCGACTTGACTTCCTTTATTTATTATTTACTGTGGAACAACTTCACAACAATTATTAAAGCTCTGTTTTAGTCGAATACTTTTTTAGAGAATTACAAAATGTTTCTAATTAAGCAATATTGCGAAAGTTCTCTCCCTTGGCAGATCGAACACTTTATTATACTATATTTGTACAAATAAAGTAAGGATCGATTTCTCTCACATTTAAATATGACTGTCATGGTGTCTGAATGGTTAAGAATGTTGGATTTTTCGTGAACATGAAACCTATATGGTTGTGGATAATTTATATTTATTTATAAAAAATAATATTATATATATATATATATATATATATCCAT
This sequence comes from Sepiola atlantica, assembly GCA_963556195.1. Classification (NCBI taxonomy): domain Eukaryota; kingdom Metazoa; phylum Mollusca; class Cephalopoda; order Sepiida; family Sepiolidae; genus Sepiola; species Sepiola atlantica. The sequence goes on along the minus strand of OY744551.1, from coordinate 36,250,841 downwards.
ATAGATAGTTTGGTATTCCACGTATGCTTATATAGATGTGTATTAAGATTGAGTGGTAATGTATGGAAGCATAAAAAACGAGGTTGTTTTATTTTATTTTTAATTTTGTACTAGACCACCCGTGACCCGTTGGGTCAGTTTGTTATATTAGCTATGGAATTCATGTATGAGCGTGACACTTGTGACATAAAGAAAATAGGTTTTTTTACATAACAGAAGCATTTCTATGAAAGTATATTAAAATGAAAAAAGAATATAGATAGATTTCTATGAGTCGTTCTGTTTATTATAATTGTTTTTTTTTTAATTACAGTTACTGAATTATAAGTGGTTGGTTAGGCCGATTTGAGAAAGGAAGGGGGTACAGCAGGCTTTCTCGCGTACGTAACGAAAACAGAGGGAGTAGGAGTGGTGAAATCTATGAGAGGGAAAGTGGGAGGTGGTTTCGTTTACCGACCGCTAGTATGGCTGATATTAATAATGAGTGTTGTTTTTTTGTTTGTTTTTTTTTTTTTTAAAGGGAGGAGTTTTTTTGAAACTGCGACAGACTTTACGAAGTCCTCCCGTTGAATGTTTTTAGCCGTGAAGAAAACAAATAAACTATTTGATGAAATTAAATGAAATTGTTTAAAAATTACCAGAATGAAAAATTTCATGCGTTCGTTAATCATAATAGAGAATAACGGAATTGGAATAACAGATTGAAGACGATGCTATTTACGCATGCGCAACCGGATGTTGAAAACCGGAAAGCTGAAAGCTGATTGCAAACATACAAGAACAATAGACTTTTAGTATTATATAGATTTTATTGATTTCAAACGACCCGCGTTATTCATCAGGGATGATCAGAGAAAAAAGAGGAAAGGTAAAAGGAAAAGCTGGAAATGAGATAAGCCCCGTGTGGGATATGAGTCTACTTGAAACTTCACCGATCAACCAGAACACACAACAACACGGTAGTTTCAAATGTAACAAACCTCGATGCTAGTTATGCACACATATAAACACCACTCCCTACTTTAACATACCTAACACTAACATCGGACTTTAACCCCTAAGATCTGACATGTGATAACACTAACATCATATATTAAATGTATTGTTCTATGTGTGACAACGGAGGATATATCGGCGAGACCTAAGTTCCCTTAAGATCTAGTTTGAACAACCACAAAACATCAATTCCACAAAACTCTCACTTCACTCTACAACAACCTTCTTGAACATTATACGCACACAGAAAGAGATCTAATTGATCCTAAGGTTCGGCATGTACATTACATGACTTAATACAGTCCTATGGCTCCTGAATCCTTTAAAAATACTTCCACAATCGGCAATATTATATAATATACTAAAATACTTCCATAACTATAAATTACCTTCACTTCCTACAACAATTAAATCAATATAATTATAAATTATACAAGCTAACCATTAACATTAAACATTCTCCTAAACAACAATACAACAACATAACACAGACCTAGCATAAAAATCTAAATCGCTGTAATAACTATTTAGGTTATTTCCATATATTATTCCTTATTATTATTTTCTTTTATTACATAGTATATATGTTTCACTCCAATCAAGTTTTCTCTTTTTGGGGGTGGGGAGTATATTTCCGGCCCAGCCACACACCGACGAGTGGATATATCTTTTTCTGAGGATGAGGTATGTTACACCGGCCGTTCTAACAGAACAGAAACTACACGGGTTCTCACTATAAATAGTGCGAGTAGACAATCACCAGGAAGAAAAGGACAGTATTGTAACTGTCTAGCCGAGTGCCAGTCAGTTTCCTTACTTTTGTACCTTTTATGTTAATAGACTTGTTATCTTAACCCAACCTCGACTTGACTTCTTTTTACTGTTTGACTACTTCACAACAGGGTATTCCTCCGAAAATTTGAATTAGAAAAAAAGAGAGAAAACGAATAACACACCACCCATCACGGTTCGAACTTAACACTGGTAAATATAATAAAATTATTTGAAAATTATTGATTCCTCGATATTGTCACTATTTTGATTGTTTACCATTTTACGTACCGCCGGTGTCACCTAATCAATGCATTGACTCCACCTTCTAACAATACTTATTACATACTACGCACAATGCTTCAAGCAAATTACAACATTCTTCTCATATATTCTTATATTTATTTAAAATTAAAAATATTAGTTGACTTAGCGATATAACGAATAACACACCACCCATCACGGTTCGAACTTAACACGGGTAAATGTAATAAATTATTTTAAAATTATTGATTTCTCAATATTGTCATTATTGTTTCCCATTTCACGTACCGCCGGTATCACGTAACCAACGCATTGTCATCGCCTTCTAACAATACTTATTACAATATAAATGAATAAAGTAATCACTCAGCCAAAATATAGTTTTTTTCTATGCATACTAAAAACTATAAAAAAATTTTTTAAAATAAATAATCCAATATTAACTTAAATTACTAACTGACTTTTCATTAATTTATTCAGTAACGCACTTCAACCACTGCGTGTGATTTGCTATCATGGCTCGCAACTTCAGTCACGCATAGAATCGATGATAAACAATCAAATTAATTGTATAACACACAGTGAAATAGCTTCATCTGATGATCTATTCATGACTCAGATAGTAAAGAAAAAATCCTTCTAGACGGAGACAATTTTTTTAAATTTTTATCTTTGTATTTATTTTTATTTCTATTTTTTGTTCCATTCAGTTCGGGAGGCTGGATTTCCCCCACAGTTAATACCCACCTTGTGTCCGACTCTGCCCTCGTGGGATGACAATTATATAGAAATATAACACACCGCGATCGAATGTGGATGTAGGTTAACACGCATGCGTCAGTTAAACCATCATATAAACCAATGTAAACAACTAGATGAATTATTCACTCATCCTAAATATTGCTCTTTTTTTATATACATAAATAATATATATTAATTAAAACGCTGCTTTACCCCGCAGATAATAGTATAAGTATCTTAGAGATTACATCTTTTATTAACAATTATCGCAACACTACGCATGACACTTACATATTGCCATGCGACACCACTCATATACACAGCTTAAAAAAAACAACAGCCTCTCGACACAGTTTAACTACACTTAGCCGACTTTTAAATATATTAACTGAAAAACAAATTCAATCAATCTCAACAGAACACAAGATTCTAAATACAAACTACACTTACATTGGTCATCACAACCATAACGGAAGTGTCGAAGTAAAGTATAATCCCGCAAATAAGCACCACACAATAATAATGCTTAAATTATAGCGTAAGCAATATTTTTTTTATGAAAATAGAAAATAATAACAGCATCTAAACATATTTTTAAAAAACCCAGAAACTCCCTCCCCCATTTTGCTCCTTCCCAAATAAACATTTGACCGTCCGATTTCTAGCACACCGTTACTTCGTCAGAGGTTTATCTTATTTCTATTTTTTTTTCCTTTTTCTCTCTGATTATTCCTGATGAAAAACACAGAGCGTTTGAAATATTGAATTAAAAATAATACTAAAACAAAAAAAAAACATCGTTTCTATGCTTCAAACAATACCAATATATATACATATATATATATATATATATATATATATATATACTTAGTGAGGCTACTAACGCTTATATTTTTTTAAATTATTAATCAATAAAAAATATTAGGAAATATTAAATAATAAAAAAATAAACAAGTTTATAAATGTTTGGAGTCTCACTTATTAAAATGTATACTTTTCTCTTGTTGGACCCATATTATTCTCACTTTTTCTCTCTCTTTCTCTCTCTCTCTCTCTCTCTATATATATATATATATATATATATATATATATAGAGATAGATAGATAGATATGTGTGTGTGTGAGTGTGTATATATATGAGTGAGAGAGAGATTCAAGAAACCTTTTAGTAATGTATACATGGAAAAACACACAGAGTACATTATATATATATATATATATATATATATATATATATATATATATATATATATATATATATATATATATATATATAACACTCGCACAGTGTGGGGTCGTGGACAAGAGTCGATGTTTAAGTGCACTGGAACGGAGAGTATAAAATTGAAATCATAGTTTAAATTTAGCGTTTTTAATGTTAGCTGGAAGGCATGATTGGTTGTTTGAAGTCTGTTAAACTCTAGCGTAAATAACTTGAAAGCGTACGTTGCGTGATGGTTACCGGTACGGACTGCTGGTCCAGCTTCCGCTGTTCGAGTTCTCACCAATAATGCCATATCTCTGTCATTAATTGAAGATTACGCGACCACTTCTTCACAGTTTTGAAACGGAAGTGGCTTTGAAATGACTTTTACTAATACCTTGTGGAAAAATATTAATCCATAAAAGACTTTGCAGGTCGCTTTCTACTCAATCGTTATTTCCATGAAAGGTGCTCGACTGAGCTTCAATCCTCGGCTGCTCCTTGTATGACATTCACTGCAAGAACTCGCCTTCTACCACAACGGAAAGTGGCTTCTCTTTCTTCTTCAAAGTGCCTGGCGTCAAGCGTAATTTGCATAAACAGAGATTCTTTGCAAGGGCTTTGCGCCTGTCGAACACATTACATAGGGACTGCCTCCCTTTTTATCACAATTTATTCCTTGTCATTTATCGCCTCATGAGTATGAAATCGAAATTCATACCTTTGACCAATGCTAGTACTTTAACAGTATTTACTATTTTTCGGCTGACAATCATGCCGTCTCATAAACCCCTATCCTCGAGTGCCTCTTAGCCTTGATATGTGATGACCAAATAGTAAAACAAAAAACGTAGAGTAGATAAGACTCCCAAGCCTTAATAAAGCTACTAATTCTGGCATTTGTATTTTTTTGATTGAATAACATCTTGAATGTTGTTCTCATAATGATTCAGCCGATATAATCTCCGACCTTCTTTAGGTTTATCTTGTCGTACTCGGAACCCTTTATTTAATCCAAGAGGGAGGCTTGCTCTCGTTCCGTTCGAAATTGCGTACAGATTGCCTCGTTCGACGGACAGAATTCCGAGTTTGACAAGATGTATCTGAAGAAGGTCGTGGGTTAAATCGGCCGAAATGTTGTGTTTGTTTGGTTGTTTTGTTTTACGGCATATCAACCCTTTTCGAGTTATTTAATGTCGAATCCAGTCATTTTGGTAAAATTTGTTATGCTTCCAGTTCTTTATGTGTTCAAATATTTATTCATGTTGTTTGGGTTTTTTTACGGCATATCAACCCTTTCCGGGTCATTTAATGGCAAATCCGGTCATTTTCGTAAAAATGTTTATCCTTCAAGTTATTTGTATAATCAGATATTTATTCATGGTGTTTCGTGCAGTTGTTTTGTTAAAGGATTAATTTTGTGTTTGGCTTTGCAGAACACGATTGAGTTTTGCAAAGGGAAAGGACAAAACTCAATAACATCAATGTTTGGTGCATTTTAAGCCAGGAAGCCAGCATTTTCAGACAGCCTTATCTAGTATCATCAGAGAAATTTTGCGAAAGAATAACACTCAAGATGAGAACGGTAGTCCGAATAATACAAATAATAAAACTTATCCATCGTCATTTAAAAAAATTCCGAAACATAATCCCGGCAGTGTTTCCAGTGTTCTTGGACTTTTCATTGCCACCATATTTAAGAAATTCCTGGATTTTGAAATTACAAGTGAAGAAAAAGATGATTTGCTTTCGAGTGTTAAGACTTACTTGATCGAGCTCTACAATATAGATCATACTAGCTAATCTTACCCGGTGTTGCCCATGAGTCTTGTTACTTTTTTTTCGCTTTTTTTACCGGTGTCATTTGTTGGTTTTGTAAATGTTTTTTTATCAAATTTATATAGTATTTTATTCATCAAATCTATATAGTATTTTTAATCAAATTTATATAGTATTTTTAATCAAATTTATATAGTATTTTTTTATCAAATTTTTTAGTATTTTTTTATCAAATCTATATAGTATTTTTTATCAAAACTATGTAGTATGTTTTAAATCAAATTTATATAGTATTTTTTATCAAATATATAAAGTATGTTTTAATCAAATTTGTATAGTATTTATTTATCAAATCTATATATTATTTTTTATCAAATCTATATTGTTTTTTATCAAATCTATATAGTATTTTTTATCAAATCTATATAGTATTTTTTATCAAATCTATATTGTTTTTTATCAAATCTATATAGTATTTTTTTATCAAATCTATATAGTATTTTTTATCAAATCTATATAGTATTTTTTATCAAATCTATATAATATTTGTTGTTTTTTATGTAAGCGTGACACACAAAATAACAAACACGCTATCGTATTAATATGTGTCTTTCCGGTCGTCCCATACCTACCCCCCCCCCCTTCGATGTAAAAAAAAATCTTAGAGATTGGTTGGGATCGAACTATAAACCAAGTCGGGCTGACTTCAAAAACCGAAGTCATAATCCTACGTCGATAACCGTTGCGCCAAAAAAGAATACTTGAAATACTACAAAAATTAGGTCACTTGAATGCTTTTCAAAATCTAGGTGCGGCACGCATGTGATGATGATGATGATGATGATGATGATGACGACGACGACGACGACGACGACGACGACGACGACGACGACGACGACGACGACGACGACGACGACGACGATGATGATGATGATGATGATGATGATGATGATGATGATGATGATGATGATGATGATGATGATAAAAATTTAAAAAAAAAAAAAAAAAAAGCTTACCCCGTAAAAGCTGGCAACCACCTCCTTTTTTTACACTTTCAAAATATTAAAACTATGCAGGGCGATATAAAATTAAATTCTCTTTCATTTCGTAGAATTTGTTTTTTGTATATCTTGTTTGTTTTTATTTTATAGGATGTTAGCTATACGGCATGATTGCCTTTTACTATAGCTGAGTTTATCTATGCGTGTTTCCTTGGGACTTTTTCCTATATATTTTAACTACACAAAGAAATATTCTAAAATATAACTGAGTTTGGAATTGAGTTATGTTCGAAAACAAATCAATGTTCAGTGTTTTAATGAGCCGTAATTTGCAATTAACTCAACAAGTATTCCACATCTTGAAAATATTTGTATGTATAACTCTCATCCTCTCTCACTGTATGTTGTTTGAGCTCCCGTCTTATTTTATACAGTATGTAACACTCTCGCCTTCGTCTCTCTCCATTCCCCTTTCTCTTTCTTTCCCTTTCTCTCTCTCTCTCTCTCTTTCTCTCTTCCCCTCTCTCTCTCTATCTGTTTATTTAAAGTCAAAAGTAAAAAAGCAAACAAAGAAAAAGGTTGGAATAGTCCATTATTAACCAAATAAGGAAAATTATTATTTCTACTTGACATTAAGGTAATGCTTTTACGTAAAAATAATTGAATATTTTCGGTTATCAGTATCGTAAATAAAATAAAAATATAAATAGCATCATTTATAACATAATACAATCTCTCCCGATGCTGCTAGCAGGCTAGTGTTCGGTAGTAGAGCGCATACGTACGTACGTACACACGGATAACACAAAACGATGCCTGGCTTTAATGGACTTCAAAAACGAATGACCTATGCTAGTGTTGTGAAGTTGTCCAATAGTAAATAATAAATAAAGGAAGTCAAGTCGATGGTTGGTTTAACAAGTGTATTAACAAAGTAAGAAACTGACTAGCACTTGGCTAGACAGTTACAAGACTGTTCTTTGTATTCCCTGTGTCTCCGGTGACTGGTGACTCGCACTATTTATAGTGACAACCGGTGCAGTTTCTCCTGTGTAAAAACGGCCGGTGTAACAGCTAGAAATCTCATTTCTTTGATCAATCATAACTCAAAAACCAATAAACCAAATTAGTTAAAACTTTGCACAAAATTTTTATTTGATAGGTTCTATAAGTGTGTAGAATTTCAGCATCATTAGTCAAGGCAACCCAGAGATCCAGAAAGGCCAGGCATGATTTTGTGTTATCCGTGTGTACGTACGTACATATGTGCCACCCTGTATCCCATCAACTATTTGATGGATTCAGCTGATTTTTGGCAGAGATAGAGGTTCTAGGGTCTAGTTGATGGCATTTTAATTTCAGTTTACTTTATAACTTAGTTTTCCAGAAAATTCCAAAAAACCTTATGAGACTTCAAAAACTGCCTATGCTAGAAATCTCATTTCTTTGATCAATCATAACTCAAAAACAAATAAACTAAATTAGTTAAAACTTTGCACAATTTTTTTAACCCTAACCCTGTTCCCTAACCCTAACCCTAACCCTAACCCTGTTCCCTAACCCTAACCCTTACCCTACAGCCGTTTCGTCCATGTTGAAAAAATGCAATACCTAAATTCTCAAATTAAGCATTATCTCTGGGACTCCTCCGTTATGAAAACAATATGAAGACGAAATTACTTATACAGAATACGAAAGCTGAATATCAAATGCAGATAATTCTTTACGACCGGAAATGATTGACCCGAACTTCCGGAAAGATTGATTGAAACTTTAAAAGCAATCACTCGGAACGAGTATATACCTGATGGAGAGATTTAAGATGTTTAATAGGATATACTTACATCCTGGAAAACAAGTTTTTCTTTTTCTTCTATTTCTCTTATTTAACTTCTGAAGAGTCTATGAGATAATGCTTAATTCGAAAATTACCATATTACATTTTCTAATGAGGAACGAAACGGATGTAAGGTACGAAAAAATAAAAATACATTGACAAAAAAGAGTAAAAATCTGTTTATATTTTATACAGCTCTAGTTGATTACCAGATCAGGCTGCCCTGTGGCTCCCTGAGACGAAATTCACCTACATTGACGTTTTTTTTTTTTGTTTTTTTTTTTGTAAAACTTCATTATGTTCTACAAAACCATAAACAAAAACAAAAACAACAGCCCCTCTCCCTTTCTCCCTCCCCTTTTTTATTTTTATTTTTCCTACCCTACTCCCGGTCCTGGATATGACCTTAAACTACATCCGATGGTGAGATCCGGCTTACGGACTTTGGGGAATGTGTAGCCTCCTCTTAATTACCATTGCTCCCAGGTCCACCCTGACCCGGAGTGGTAGTACCTGTTAGGGTCCCAACTATGGGTTAAATAGAAACAGATATTAAAAGGGGAAAGAAACAAAAAAGAGAAGAAAACAAGACCAGATTCGGCATTAAATAACCCAAAAAGGGTTGATATGCCGTAAAACAAAACTACCAAACTACCAAACAGCTCTAGTTGATGCATTTATTAGTAAAAAGTAACAAACTAACTATTGAGCTATTTTCGATGTAACTTGAACTTTCAAATAGAGGGCTTCTTACTCTAAAGAAGCCAACATTGAAATATATGTATATATCTTTAATTTTTGTATTCACTTCCGGATGATCACGTTACCCCAATTTTAAACATGGCTGACTGTAGCTAATCGCATTGTTTCGTTTTCTTAATCCGGTACAGCTCGAAACCGACGGTATCAAGGTGATATCTCCTGATCATCTGTAACACCATTAATAAACAAATGCATGTGTATTTATAAAGTAAGGTATGTTTATATGTTTATATATTTATATTACAGGATTCACTCCGAAACTGATTAACCGATAATTATAAATTTGGCGTTAGGGGTCCAAATGTGGGATATATTTTGTTAAATTTAATTTCATGTAAAGGGGGGAAAGAGTGGGTGGAAACCCTCTGTGAAAATTCATATACCCCCGATTTTTGTGCAATTTCCCAGATTTCAGTTTTTTGGGGGTATTTTAAAGTTTTTTTTTAAGGCATGATATGAACACATCGTCTCATTTGAAAACTAAAATATTTCAGATTTGCATTGCATTGCATTTCATCGATAGTCATTAGACACTAATTAAGTAAGATTCCCTGAATGTCGATTTCTTCTTAAGACCTCTTAAGCTTAAGCCTTACATTTGAGATATTTTCTAGAATCCAAATCATGTAATGAATTTTGATCACAATCGGAACACAGATTCTACACACAAGATTTCGTATGATTATATTTTGATTTTAATCTTGGTAAAGGAACATAAAAGTGGTGCAAAACTGTTCTCTTAGGGTTAGGTTATATAAAAGTCGTGTAAAACTGTTCTGTTAGGGTTAGGGTTAGGGTATATAAAAGTGGTGAAAAACTGTTCTGTTAGGGTTAGGGTTAGGGTATATAAAAGTGGTGCAAAACTGTTCTGTTAGGGTTAGGGTTAGGGTTAGGGTTAGGGTATATAAAAGTGGTGCAAAGCTGTTCTGTTAGGGGAATTCATTTTACCCGCCCTGAGACGGGTATTGTTCTAGTATTCATATATAAAATAAGTTCTAACTTTGGACTCACGATTTTGAGTTCTTTTCTCACTGTCCGCGTTAACTCGACTTGTCTTTTATTCACTTTACGGACAGCCACGATCTGTGTCTTGTAGGTACCGACGCGCGTGTACAGATGACGGCCCCCGTTGACCTCCAGATGAGAACCGAGGGACACTTGGCTGGACCTGAAGGCCCCGTTCACCTGCGAGATGGGAGAATCGTCCCTCTTTCCCAGTAGATTGGCACCAGCGCTAAGAGACTTCAACCAAGGCTGAAAAGAAAAGAAAGCAATGATAGAAATAACTAAAGAGCTTAAACATAATTCCTCTATATTTACTAACTAATTGGCTATGGCCGATGGATAAGATCCTCGACTACGAATCAGTGGCGATTTGTGATCGGAGTTCGCGCCCACCGACCGTTGAGAATTAGTTCCTACACTGAAGATTGCGTTAGCATGAAACATCGATGTATGTAGGCAATTAAAATAATTAATAAATATTTATTCACAAATATTATTGTATATATATATATATATATATATATATATATATATATATATATATATATTAAAGTGAAATATTTTGAAAATCAACAATCGTGCAATTTTAAATGAAAAATTAATTTATTTAATTTTTTTTTTACAAGCTTTCGTTGTAGAACAACCTTGTCAGGCACTTAATACATTTAATATACTTTAATACATTCTAATCCGTGCTTCAAAGATGTTAATGTCCTTACTTAAAAAAGGCGCAAATCTGCGCATGACATCGCCAGGACTACACTTTCCTAACGCCTAAAGAACTTGACGTCTTTCTGCTCGTGTCGTGATTCGACCCCTCAGGGTTAATACCATCAAAATGAGGAGGAAGAAAAAAAACAAAAAAACTATAAGGCAGTCTCGCCTGACAAGGTTGTTCTACAACGAAAGCTTGCAAAAAAAAAAAATTAAATAAATTAATTTTTCATTTAAAATTGCACGCTTGTTGATTTTCAAAATATTTCACTTTAATACATTCTAATCCGTGCTTCAAAGATGTTAATTTCCTTATATATATATATATATATATATATATATATATATATATATATATATATATATATATATATATATATATATATATTAATACGCGTGTGCATTGTCTATTTGTTCGTTCACACGTTTAGAATTAGCAGCAGCATATCCGAACCAGAAAAAGGAGAAGAGGGATGGTTGAAAGAGACGGTGGAGGAAAGAGAGAGGAAATCACAGGTGTTGATATATGTGTAATTTGCGAAAGAGCGTGGTATATCAGTTAAAGGAGAAAAATCAAAAGAGATTATCTCTGTATTAATAAAAAATCAAAGAGATTATCTCTGTATTAATAAAACTATCAGACAGGATCTTGTATGTGTATTTCTCGCCTATACGTAATTTTGATAAATACACATTGAATTATTTTTAGTTTTTAATTATTTGAATATTTATTGAAATCAAAAATAAAATAAGAGAAAACAAAAACGAATTTTAAAAAGTCCTATTTTGAAAACAAAAATGTAAACATATTTATATTTTTAATTATTTTTTCTCTAAGTTATCCATCCGGCAATATGTCTCAATCCGGGCAACGCCGGGTAAAATAAACCCAGCATAATTATATTTGTGTGTAACATACACAATTCTTTTTTAGATTAAATTACATTTACGTTATTCTAACTTGTGTTTCCAGATGTATAACATTAAAACATCCGGGTGTTTTAATCAGGGCGCGCACACATGACTTGAGCAGATGGTGTAGTGGGAATAAAAAGTCTGACTTTTCACAAAATGGTCGAGTTTCGATCTCTCTTTGAAGGAATTACTTTTCTACCCACATTCAAGCACTGTGATACATCGAAAGAGTCTGTATCTTTGTATGTGTTCGTAGAGATAGGAATATATTAATAAGAAAGGAATAAACTAAATGGCTTATTCTTGACAAAGTTTTGTAACTTAAACGAAATATCGAATCAATAAAAGCATGACTCTGTGTTAATTGTTACTGTTTTATTAGCTACCTTATTCCTATATACAAAACAGGCACAGTTAGTTTGAAAATAGATGTTGCTGTGAAATAACTTACTCTAATCTGCTGGAGAAAAGTATTATTGCATATCTTTTCCATATATAGGTGGAATAATAAGATAGTCATGACTCCCAGACTTAGGTAAGTCAGCTAATCTAGGAGGAAAACTCCAAAATAACATCAATTATTATTTGCTTATTGTTATGGTGCCGTACCTGTACGAAGAACAAATGGACTCGTCCATCCATAATAAAATGAGAGAAGCATTCCAACTCACTGTCTACTTCCACCCCAGTTTTATATGGAAGTCCAGAATACCACTTCTTGTATAAATTGTGTTTCTCGCTTTATTGCAGATGATAATATTGTTAATAACTTCAATAATATAAATCGCACAAGTTTGAAATTTTGCACACTGAATGAGTGCTCCTAAGTAGGTAAGATACCAACATATTTTGCAAATCTATACCATATTTCTAAAGTTATAGACATTTATGCATTTGTTAGCCACTTTAACTGTTTCTCGCTTTATTTCAGGTTTGTAAAAATGCCCCAAAATCGACGTTTGACTGCTACTGAAAGGCAAAGGGTTGTAGCTGGCCTTGGATTTAGCCAAGGAACTGGGAAGGGATAAGAGAACCGTAGCTTCTTTTGTGGAGAAGCTCAACACTGCACCAAGGAAACATAAGGGTACAAGAAAGAGCATTTCCACTCGTGATATGCGACAAATACGCAGACAGATCATTAGGGAACCAAATGGCACTAGCGCCTCTATTTTTTGCAAAGCTGGCGTTGTTCCGATGTCCAGGAAGACCAGATGCAGTGTCTTGAATGAGATGGCCAGGAACGTGAAGCCCATTTCCAGGCCTCCCTTGAACAAAACCCATAAGGGAAAACGCATTGCGTGAGCAGAAAAATACATGAAAACGGACTTCCAACAGATGAAGCTAGAGCCACACTTGATGGTCCGGATGGATGAGCTAAAGTTTGGAGTCCTACCGGAGCTGCTATCTCACATCGCGTTCGTCGCCAACAAGGTGGCGGGGGAGTTATGTTTTGGGTGGGTATCATAGGTGATAAATTAATTTGACCTTTCCGAGTGCCAGAGGGTGTGAAACTCATAAGCCAAGCATACATATCGTTCTTAGATGAGCATTTGTCACCTTGGCTGAACGACCTGCCTTTACTTTTTTTATGCACGACAATGCTCTATCTCATGCAGCAAAGGCTACGACTACCTTCTTCGCATCTCTAGGCATCAAGGGAGAGAGTCTCATGACTTGGCCGCCTTGTTCTCCTGACTTAAACCCGATTAAGCAGCTCTGGTCAATTTTAAAGATGAAGGTTTATGAAGGAGGACAACAATTTAGATCAAAAGATGCCCTCTGGAATAAAATTGTTGATGTTGCTAGTAGCATAACACCTTCCCAAATCAACAGATTGACTTCATCTGTTGATGGGAGACTGCAGAGGGTAATTTCAAGAAATGGGAGATTTGTTGATAAATGATTCAATTTTGTGGTGCATATCTGGTGATTTCTTCCTTACATTTCATTCATATTGTTACTTATGATTTAAATGATTAAAATAATTAACCCTGCTAAGTCAATTTTTTATCACATATAGACTGTATTTTAACAAACCTGCAATAAAGCGAGAAACAGTGAAAATGGCTAACAAATACATAAATGTCTATAACTTTAGAAATATAGTATAGATTTGCAAAATATTTTGGTATCTTACCTACTTAGGAGCACTCTTTCAGTGTGCAAAATTTCAAACTTGTGCGATTTATATTATTGAAGTTATTAACAATATTATCATCTGCAATAAAGCTAGAAACACAGTTTATATATTCTTTTTCTTCAATAATATATCTTTGTTTCTGTAACCCCGTTTTTCCGTGTCTTTGTTGCGTCCCTAACAAGGTCACAACACTTATCACAGCTTCCGGTTGTTTTGGACTTCTCCTTACCACTAAACGTAACCAACACTTATTCAGGAGATCTGCGGTTAGAGATTGCACAACTCTTGTTTCACATCGTGAATGGACGGTTTCAGAGGGTATCCATTGTCTTTCGAAACAAAATAAGGCCTTCTTCTATTGCTGCATTATTGGGTGTACACTTTGCTGGTTGCGTCTTTGGCTCTCTCGTTGTCAACCTTCTGATCGGTCGATCACACCAGGAAATAATAGGCATTGATGATAATTTACTCAACTATATAATGTATTTATGGCTAAGAGTTCTTTCTGTTTTATATTGATGGGGATACATCTACTAGTACCTATTTTTGAGATCTAATATGTTGGAAAAGAGGAAATGTTTCAGACAAGGAGTCAGTAATATTGAAGAGAGTTAGATATATATTTTTCTGACCCTGTTCAATAAATGCTATTCTAGACAAAGTTTCTTAACTGCAACGAAATGTCAAATCAATAAAAGCATGACTCTGTTCATTTTTACTGTTATCTTTAGCTTTCTCTTTGCTTATTACCTTTTTCCTATCGGTGTAGACATTCTGTCGGATATTTTTCTGACTCTGTTTAATAAATCCTATTGTTGACAAAGTTTCTTAACTGCAACGAAATGTCAAATCAATAAAAGCATGACTCTGTTAATTTTTACTGTTATATTTAGCTTTCTTTTTGCTTATGACCTTTTTCCTATCGGTGTAGACATTCTGTCGGATATTTATTTTCTGAAAAAATTTTTTTACACGGACACAGAAATACAGGCATATATATATATAGTATGAAAATATATCTATCGCAAGTAAGCTTTACAAATTGGTCCATATTTCATCCCCGCATCATCAGGTTATGGGCACGGAATTTTGTTAACGGTTCTGTTTATATATCTAAATAATGTTTAGTCAAGCTAACTAAAAAATCAGAATCGATGTTATTTCTCCCTCACGGGTTTATGTTTAAATTAACCAATAGCCGAGCTTCTCTCAAACAAAAGCTTGGCCAACCGTTACTTGACACTATCTTCTTTCGTTTGAGTCTTGGCGCTGCTCGTTTGTATGTTTATAAAAAACAGGTGACCTTATTTTGCCACGTGCGGTAGCGAAATAATTTATTTTCTATTATTTTTTTTATTTGTTGCTACTTTGCATGTTGATTTAGTTTAGTTATTTATTTATGTATTTTATTTATTTATTTTTATGCATATAGTTATCCTAAAGTGAAATTTATTGTATGTCTACAGTTGATTGCTATTTGGTTTCTCCAGTTCAGTAAGTTTAAATTTCAAGCTTTTTATTCAAACATAATATATACGGGCCGTCTAAATATCTACATGTACTGACCCATCGTAATATTTTCCACTCAATTATTGGCGAGTATCCGCTTTCTTTTAGCTTCAATTAATAGATCGCTAGTGATCCTTTGAATCGGTGTTTTTTTTTTGTTATTGAATGTTTTTTATGTTTCTGTATGGTTATTATACCGGGTTTTTAAATATATGGAGGTTTGTCCTATGTAGTATTTTTGGCTATTTATTATAACAAAACTAATGAATATCACCAAAAAGACGGAAAAAATAGTCGCTCCTCCGTTCTCCTTCATCTTATTTGAGGTATCGCTATTTACCATATTCTGACCTTATCTGTATTTCTGCCATCGTAGAGATGCAAGTAAATATAAACTTAAAAGAAAACAAAATCATATTTTTCCTTTCCTTAACTTACCCTTGAAAATAGAGGGGTCGGTGTATTCTCCAAGGGTTCCCGGAAAGTGATTTCCCTGTAATCGATTTTCCACAGCAGGCTAGACAAGTCTTGTTCGTATTTCCAATTTCTGAAGGAAAAGAGAAAACATTACTCGAAGACAATTATTTACGAAATCGGCGAAAGGGCAGTATAGTGAGCAAGTTAAAAAGGTGTGAAAAAACAAATATTGAACATATAACTGTTACCAAACGCAAGAAAGGTAACTTTTCTACTTTTTTTGTTTAATAATTTTTCAAAACGTTTTTATTTAAATAAAAGATTTCGTTCAAATACGCTGGCGTTACAGTCAAAATTAAACAAAATGGGAGCCGCCGGATTTCCGGAATCACCAGAGTTTTCTTACTTATTTTTTTCTGACATTTTCTCACTTTAATAAGGCATAACAGTTATTTTTATTGAATTTGGAACAGTTATTTTTGTATATTTGTTTGTTTGTTTATTCAGCCCAAAAGACGAATTTCTTGAAAGCTGTCTGTCCGCCATTTTGAATTCTGACTGTAACGACAGCATATTTGAACGAAATCTTATGTTGAAACAAAAACGTGTTCAAACGCTTTAAAAAAACGAAATTAAATTATACAGGTAGGTTGAACAGTAACTTTTCTTGCGTTTGGTAAAATTTATTTGTTTGATATTTGTTTTCTCACCTTTTTTTGTTGTTAACTATAATGCACCATCGCTACGAAATCTGACAGAAAGTTTCATGATAATGATTCCAACAAGCATACATATATAAAAACAAACTTTAATTGTTACAGATGATCAAAATATCCTAAAATCTTCATATAAAAACAAAAACGTTAGCCATTTATAAAATTAATTTTTAAATTTAAGGGTAGACGTTTTGCTAGCCAGACTTTTAACCCCTTTCTTATTAGGATCTTGAAGGGCTTACATTTTGAGTATTCATTTACCTCCTCTCCAGGAGGTTAGACACAAGGCCAGTTTTATCTTACTCCCACAAGTAAGATGTGACCCAAGGTCGGGAAAGTGGGATTAGATAAGCCAGCGTCCGAGAGGTGAGCACTCTGGCCATTAAAAATTGCCTGGGCATCCCCGTCGGCATTCCCCGGTAGGGGCACCTCAGACAGTAAGCAATAAACTTACTCCTCCCCAAAGAGGGAAGGCAAAGCCTGGGAGGGTGGACCTCCTAGAGCTACACAGGACCGACCCATAGACCGACGTAAATCAAGCCCCGAAGGCCAAGACAATATCAGTTTATGGGGTGTAGTATCCCTCGGAACAGATACTACACTTTGATCTTAGCCAAAAGGCCAAGGGAAAGGAATCCAGGTGATTGAACGTTGGTGGTGGGATCTTTTTTCAGCTTTGTATGTCTGATAACTGACAGAAAGTGAAGATAGTTAAGTATGCTTTATAAAAGGGCGACGTCATAGTGCTGTTTTGGTCGATACCTTCCCGGGTGATAGTACTGCAGACCGAACTCAGGGGTAGCTCATTGAGAGCCTTCTCCATCAGCACTCGCTAAATGTCGGGGTATTCTCAAGCGCCATGTTGCGCATGGATGTGTATCCCGTGAGGTATTTTCGGTATCGATGACTGAACCCGTCACTGTATTGCTAATGTTTCGACTTTAGATTCGAATATTTTTCTTCTGAAAGTACCAACATCAGTTAAAAGACGACCTTGTTTTTAAGTGATTCTATATTCCTCTTCCTTTTTATCATTATGCAACTAAGTCATCTTTCGTTGCTCTTCATCCCTTTACACCAAGTTGCTTTAAGATATGTCTGAAGCGACTTCCGAAAACATACAGTGAAAACGTTTTAAAATGTCTTTAATAATTTTCATGCTATATTAATACTTCTATTAATCGTAACTGTCCTGCCAAAATCCCCACTTAAAAATTCAAGAGTTTACGATCTTTCCTTGATACACACCTCTGATGATGGTTCACGATTGACTCTAAAATACTAAGGGTCAACAACCACTATAGCAAGTTCAGGTAAACGTTCAGATTGCCAACATAAACAGTTTCGTCAAAAAGTTGAATATAAGTAATGTAAAGGCGATAATATATATATATATATATATATATATATATATATATATATATATGTATATATACAGGGTGGGCAAAAATAAGTGTCCTATTTTTTAAAATTCATAACTTTTTTATTTATTGATTTTTTTTTTTTTTTTTTAGAATAAGTAAAGGACCCCTTCCGAAGCAAGCATGAGCCGTATTAGCCCTAAGGAACGTACCCTCATTTAGAAAACATTATTTTTGCTTAAAAAACTCAAAACAGTGTAAAAAACAATACTTTAGTTTTTGTAAGTTTTAAGAAGTGTTTTTCGGCTAAAATTTGTTTTGTTTATTTCAAAAAATCTCGGAAGGGTCAGTCTACACACACATAAAGTTTGGTGAGTTTAACTTTTATTTTGTGGAAGTTATTCAAATTCAAGTTATTCAAATTTAAAGATAGGACCCTTATTTTGGCCCACCCTGTATATATATATATATATATATGTATATATATATATATATATATATATATATATATATATATATATATATATATATATATATATATATATATATATATAAAGCTAATAGCTACATTGGTTTTACAATCACTACCCTATCCCGCCGTCTCACCATGCATCTTGTAAACTCTAGCTCAATTTACCAACATCTACAAAAACATAACTGCCATCCCTCTGATTAAAGACAAATTCTAGTTAATAGCACTAAAATTATACATTCTGTAACCAATTTTAAAAAAAAATTTAAAATACTGGAAGCTATCTACATAAAGCACAACAACCTAAAATCAACAAGATCACATAACAAACCAGTGGTAACATTTTAAAATGTTAATTTAATGCGATTTTGTTCTGTGATGGATTCCAGCGTTGCTGAGTTTAAATCGTCAACGACTTCCTGAAACAATACAAAAGACGTTCTATGCGCGTTTCTCTGCCGTCTGTTTTAAATTCTCTTTTTTCTCCAGCATTTTTGTTCATTCGCTTTTGACACCAGAGGATGATTCGACGAAGAATCGTAAACGTTTGTGTAATCTGTGAAATCTATGGAACATTTATTATTATTTTTTTATTTTAATACAAAATGCCATCATAAAAATTGAAAAAAAAGTATAATAAAACAGACGAATTCTGTTATTTTTAACAATGTTTGCATATATATATACATACATATATATATATATATATATATATATATATATATATATATATATATATATATATATATATATATATATATATGAGTATATGAAAGGGTAAAAATAATCCGACGGTATGAAATTAAAAATGGAAAAGCGGAAGACCTTCTCGCTCAACGTTTCGCCCAAATTTCACATCTTGTGTCATTTTTGTAATCTTCGTCCGCCTTTGACAAAGATCACGTGAAATTTGGGCGAAACGTTGAGCGAAAAGGTCTTCCGCTTTTCCATTTTTAATTTCATATATATATATATATATATATATATATATATATATATATATATATATATATATATATAAAGAGTATGACATTAAGAACGTTTTCGAGTTAAAATCAATTTGGTATTACGTAGAATAAAATGTTTTAATACTTTTTTACTTCTTGAGCGATACATAAAGACAACGTGGCGCCGGTTAATTTTTGTAAAAATCTTGATTATTCTAGCATATTTACACTTCTCAAACGTGTTTCTCTTCAGATTACATGCGTAATCCTAAATAGATTTTAACTCGAAATGGTTCCTCATTTAATAATATTTAAAAAAAAACAAAAAAAAACAACATAACACCATTCTATCGCCTATACAAAATGTTTCATCGAATTCTGTTTATGACGTCAATCTGGTAGATTGGCGCGAGTTCATCAGTCAGCTCCAGGGTGAAATTCGAACAGCTATTAGGCAACTCGAAATGATCAAACATAAGATATGCAGAGATAATTTGTATTATTGGAGAGTGGTTGAATCAACATAGAGTGAGAGCGATGAGAGATATATATATACATAGCTAAGAGAAAGATATGGCTGACTTATTTAGCTAATTACAAATTACGGCTTATTAGAAGAATTAGAATGGATTTTTTTTTAAACTCAATTCAAAACCAAAGAATATTTTGCATGCATTTTTGGTGTCATTAAAATACATAGGAATAGAAGTTTAGGAAACAAACGTTTATTAACTAACCTTAAGCATAACAATAAATATACAAGCCGCACGTGCGTGGTCCCCCTCTGTATGTGACTCGATGTGGCATAGTGTAAAATGCAATAAATTTGGGCAATTTGGGACATTTTTGACCCCCTTTGAGCCCCTGGGGGTGCGAACCAGAATTTTTCTGAGGTCAAGGATGCTCATTTTATATCCAGAACAATTGCCTCTACATTTTGGCCAAGTTTCAGAAAAATTGAATGGATGGATCAAACGTTATGGAAGAAAAGGGTCATTTTTTGCCATTTGGGGGGAAGATTAATTTTTTTTTTTTACTTTAATCTTATTAATTTCGGAATAAAATTCCATCATCAGAGTCGACCAGTATTGTGTCATTTTTTTTTTCATCAAAAAACACAAAAACAAAAATAAACAAACTTTTTTTCTTTTGTTTTTTTTAATGAAATATCCTTGTTATTGTGTATCCACGCCGATGTCGTTGGCGGTTATGAATTACAATTCTGGTTGTAGAACGAAGAAAGCATTGGTGTGCTCGTAGTTTAATAATAATAATAATAATAATAATAATAATAATAATAATAATAATAATAATAATAATAATAATAATAATAATAATAACATATATATATATATATATATATATATATATATATATATATATATATGTTTACAAATTGTATCTAGCCGGATGCAATGAAATCATTTGGGTTTTTCATTTTATTTTGATTTCACATTTTTGTAGACAACTTTTATTATATTCTTCAAATTAAATGGGTTATTCATCTTGCTGATTTTTTTTTTATTTTAGGTGATTATTTCAAAATATTTCATATAAGCAGTCGTCTGGGATGGGCTAAGTAAAATTTTAAAAATAAATTGTAGCTGACTGCGTTATAATAACGCCAATAACACGGGACCACAATATCAAATGGAAATTGACCGGTTAGAAGGAAAGTTTGATTTGTCAGCTTAAATGCTATTTAGGTCTGACTTTTAAAATCCGATACGATAAATTCATACGTTAGACACATTTTTAAAAATTGTGTTTGCGATTCTGTTTGAGTTTCAATGAAAAATGTAAGACGCGACGCGCCACTTTTGGAAAACTTGTAGAAATGAAAAAAAAAAAAATGGAATAAAAAATTAAAGGTAGTTACCTGTAAATAATGACGAGAATCACAATGACAATGACAGCGATTCCTCCAACGACACCGGCGATGATTTCTTTGATGTACGCTGAAAGAGACAAGAACCCATATTCTTAAAGTTGCGTCCATTCAATTTGCGCGTTTAATGACGAAAATATCATTTTAAACTTAAGCTTTACAGAAACAAGAAAACACTATTAAAAACTTAAGCAGGTCTCGTCGATTTTGAACGAGACGCGATCATTTGGTGATCACTTGTTGATTTTAAACCTACGGTGCCATGCTGTTCTGAACTTCTGTAATACAATACATATATATATATATATATATATATATATATCGCATGACCAGTAGTGAATAGTCAGATCTCTATGCTGATGAGTCCCGAGTTAAAAAGGACGAAACGTATACGTACATCGATAATAAACAATAACAAATATTTATTATATATATATATAAAATTTCATGAGGAGATATAATTTTTTATGTATCAATTTTCAGTATTTAATGCAACTGTGCTCGATACATAAGTAGAGCTAGGTAGTAAGCTATGAAAATATATTTATGGCAAGTAAGCTACACAGAGGCTCACGCGTTTCATCCCCGGGGGAATGTTCAGGCTAAAATTTTAGCCTGAACATTCCCCCGGGGATGAAACGCGGGAGCCTCTGTGTAGCTTAATTGTCATAAGTATATTTTCATAGCTTACTATATATATATATATATATATATATATATATATATATATATATATATATATATATATATATATATATATATATATATATATATATATATATATATATATATATATATTCGGAAATAATTTTTTTAAATATTTCTATTTTAAGCGTGACAGATGAATGAAAATGCGATTTCGAACTTAAGCGGGGAATGCATAAAACTGCTACTTCGATATGATATGTATATATGTATATATAGAAAAGAGGGTAGTGCAGTATTAGTATACTTCTCGAACATATGTTAGAAGCCCTGCACATAAGAAACATCCATTAAGAAAATGAATGTTTCTAATTACCTTTAACAAATATTTCTGTGGAATATATTGGATATTTAAACGATTTGTAGAGAAGTTAAACATTTGGGGGGGGGGGGCTCAGTTTTTGCCAGAAATACAAGAATGGTGGCAAGAAACACGTATGAACGCGAAAAAAAAACATTCAAAAAGTAAACAGATTTTCCTTTAAATTAAATCAATAGTTTTTAATAAAAAAAATAATAAAAAAATTAAAAAAACAAAAAAACATTGACAGTATATCCCTATACGTTGTGACTATTTCAACTTATTGCGTAGTCGTGAAAAAACAGGGAAGCGACGGTGTGGAATAGGGGGAGGGGGAACACAGCAACGTGGGAGGATGGATAAATCCCCTTAAAAGATGTTTGATAAGTCGTAATTGCAAGCGTTTCAATCTTGAGATTAAAAGTCTAATAACAAAATGGCCTATGATAAGTCATTCGCATATCATCGACAAACAAATTAATACATGTACATGTACATGATGATGATGATGATGATGATGATGATGATGATGATGATGATGATGATGATCTACTCTATTTGAAAGACCAATGTATATTTATTTATATATATATATATATATATATATATATATTCCGAATACGTTTGTGGAACACTCTCAACTAGTCTTCTATCTGTGCCCGCTTCTAGGTACATATAGATCTTAATTTCCCTTAATTACGTGACAGTTTCTGTTGGATATGGCGACTGCTTGCAGATTCTAGGTTGACTCTATGAACCGGGTTCGCGCCTCCCGACCGTCTGAAATTGTTACTTTCCTGCACTGATGAGAGCAATAAACTTGAAATGCTAGCGTCTGTAGGTATTAATAATTTAATATATATACAGGGTGTTTCAAAAGTCTTGGGAACATAACGATTTTTAATAACTCAAAAACTATTAGGAGTTGAAAAATGAAATTTGTACCGTTGGAAAGGTTAAAGTTTCAAGTTTAGTGGGGAATCTTCAAAGTTGCTCAATATGAGCACCATTCGTCACACGGCAGACATCTAGTCGATAGTCCATTTCCTGCCAAACGTGTTCCAGCATCTTGACGTCAATGGTTCCCACAACTGCCGTTACTCGAGCCTTTAGTTCGTCAATATCTCTTGGAAGGGGCGGCACATAGACTTGTTGCTTGACAAAGCCCCAAAGGAAAAAGTCACACGGGGTAAGATCTGGAGACCTAGGAGGCCAGGGCATGAGAACGTCATCACCTCGCCCAGATCTCCCAATCCATCTACCAGGCAGCCTTGTGTTAAGAAACTGCCTTACTCTAAGACTCCAGTGTGGTGGTGCACCATCTTGTTGAAAAATGAAGTCATCAGATTCTGCTTGTTCCAACTGAGCCATTAACCAGTCTTCCAGCATGTTGAGATAGGATTCACCAGTGATAGTTGCCTCTTCAAAGAAGAACGGTCCATAGACACTTTTCTTGGAAATTGCACAAAACACGTTCACTTTTGGTGAATCTCGCTCGTGCTTAAGAAGTTCATGAGGATTCTCAGTACCCCATATGCGAGTGTTATGCTTGTTAACTTTGCCATTCAGATGGAAGGTCGCCTCATCGCTAAAAACAAGCCGGTCATCAAAGCCGTTATCTTCCAACTTCTCTTGCATTGCAATGCAAAAGTCACGGCGAAGTGGCTTATCAGTGTCCTTCAACTTTTGGACCAACTTGAGCTTGTAAGGTACTATTTGCAGTCGTTTCCTTAAGACACGCCAGACAGTTGCTGGAGCAAGCTGAAGTTCCCTGCTGGCTCTTCTCACTGATTTACGGGGGTTCCGCTGAAAGGCTGTCCGAACTTGCTCAACTGCATCTTCTGAAGTTGAAGGGCGACCTGTTCGCTTACTTGGGCACAAACACCCATCTTTCACAAATTTAGCATGCCATCTGACAATGGATTTCCTTTCAGGGGCTTCTTTTTTAAATTTCCTGCGAAATGCACGCTGAACACATGTCCACGATTCAGTCTTTGAAAATTGGAGGACGCAAAATGCCTTGTCTTGTTTAGAGAACGCCATTACTGCACCTGGAAAGATAACATGAAAATCATTAGTATGACCAAAAACTTGATTAAGCAAGCTTTAAAATGGCACCAGTTTCATTTTTCTACCTGGAATAGTTCATGAGATATACGCATTTGTAATGTTCCCAAGACTTTTGAAACACCCTGTATATATATATATATATATATATATATATATATATATATATATATATATATATATATATATATATATATATATATATATATATATATACAAGAGATGAAAGATTAGAATAAAAATTGTTCAAGGTGAGGAGTTTTATATCCTCAATCCAAACTTTCTTCATCAGACTGATAAATTTCATTCTGGATCCTTTGAATTAGATAATTATACCCTCGGACTTTTACGCACACGGGGTACACGAACTAAACTGACTACCGTGGAATAATCAGCGTCCTAACAACATTTGGACTCCTAAATACTTTGAATATTATGTTTCAAACATTTATTTCCACTATAACAGCTGTTTTGTTTTTGACGTGTTTTTGACGGTGACTACCCTAACTTTACGTTTTCATCTCAACAAAACGTTATTTATCTTTTGTGTTGTGTATGAATTCTTTCAAAGTTAAATGTTGTCGATAATATTCACAGTTACATTATCCGTTTTTATCCTATAATGAAAACAGTTTATCTTTGAAAATCCATAGATTAAGGATATGAAACTCCTTGCTTTGAACTTCTGATGTTTTAATAAATATTGTATCGATACGATCTTTATTCTCATCTTTCATCTCTTCAATTCAGCCGTCTTAACAGTGTTCCACAGATCACGTGGACACGAACTTCGAACTTTAGCTTAAATTAGACGGTTTATATCATTTCCTTTAAAGGTGCCCACCCGAAAGGGGGCTATAAATAATTATTTAATAATAAATATTTTACACACACACACGCACACACACGCACACACATATATATATATATATATATATATATATATATATATATATATATAAGTATAATTTTTTATTTATACAAACATTATTGGTTACATATGTGCATACATGTTTCGGTTGCACTTTTCCAAGAAAGTCAACCTCATCAGACCAAGAATTTTCGATAAATGGTACTATATATATATATATATATATATATATATATATATATATATATATATATATATATATATATATATATATATATATAGGGATGAGAGATGAGAATTTTAAAAATAGTAAAGATGCAATATTTATTAAAACATATTTTTTATTTTCATCAGTTATCTCTAGAATTGATTGCTCTATTCAATATATTGAGCTTTATATTATCACGATACATTATTATTAAACGATACCTCGCTTATCTTTAATTTAATTTAATAAATATATATATATATATATATATATATATATATATATATATATATATATATATATACTATTTGGTACAGAAAATCAGTACAACATCAGTACCATTGGTTTCAAGCTCAGAAGGTTTGAACCACCCGGCTATCTTCAGCTTTGTTGTCACTTGGTAAAGAAAATGGAGGGTTTCGAATAAGTAAC
>OY744551.1:36169818-36219818 GCA_963556195.1 Sepiola atlantica | reverse complement strand
GACAGTTATAATATTCATGGCTCTCCAATGGTACTGCTTATACGACCATTTCCCCAATAATCAAGTGTCGAAATAATTCATAATAGATAGATAGATAGATAGATAGATAGATAGATAGATAGATAGATAGATAGATAGATAGATAGATAGATATTTATGTGATTTTTTGAAGGCTTACCAAAACATTTCGTTCAGGAGATAATTTATCACCACAAAATAGTTTTTCTTTCAAAGTATTATCTATTTATCATATATATCAAAATTAAAGAGTTTCTTCCTACACGTGTTTCACTACCAAGCAGGTCCTTGCTTGGCAGATCATCAGTGAAATTAAGTACCTGGATTAAGATGTTTCAACAACTGACAATACACAATGTGGTGTTGCCTTAATTATATATATATATATATATATATATATATATATATATATATATATATATATATATATATATATATATATATATATATATATATATATATATGTATATATATAGTGTAATCCCCATAACTAATAAAATGATTTTTATAAATTTTTGAACATATATTCTCGGCAATAAGGTGAATAACATAAGCACATTACTTTTGTAAATGTTTACATTAAGGACGTGCATATATATAATGTTTTTTCACCGATCATTACGAATTTTAGAATATATATTCTCGAGTACCAGGTGAGTAACATGGGCACATATCTCCAGTAGTTTAGGAAGGCACTTAGAGATTCACGACCACTTCCATTGTCTTAACCCCCCCCCCAAATAAAATTATAACTAAGTTTTAAATTTCAAAAAAATAGTATATATTTGTAATTTTAACGGCGTTATGCTTTCATTACTCCCTTAGGGATACACTTTGAGATCTGGAAAGCTTATTAATATATAATTACATATATTAAAACTCTGATGATGTTTTTAACGTACTTGCTTGCCACCTTCCACGCATTTCAGCTATAAATTAATATTTAGATGATTTTGAGAAGCGCAAATAGCGTAAATAAAGGTGTTTGTTTTTTTTACATTAAAGGTTACTGCTTATCAAAGCCCAAAGGCTACTCGAGGACAAGGGTTAAAAAGATTGACTCAAGGATAAGGGTTAACGAGTTTGATTGGTGGATGGTGAGACAAACTGATTATTTACGGGGACGGGTACAACAAGAACTTGTTTACATTTGACTTGAAAACGACCATATTGTAGTCAGCAGGGAAGCAGGCTCGCGGCACTGTGTTCAACAGACGGGTAGTTCTAGAGAAAGGAGCTCTGTCTATGGAAGTTTGGTTTCGTCTTGGGCACGCAGAGGGAGAAAGGGAAATCATTGACAGTGGTAGTAGCTAGGCGGGTTCTTATTGTGAATGCTTTACAAGGAGGAGCATAGATTTGAGCTCAGTCGAGCACCTGTCATGAAAATAATGGCAGAGCAAAAAAAAGACTAGCAATATTTCTTCTGTGAAAGAGTGACTGTAGGGAAGAGAAGAGGACATCACCCACTAGATTTCAAAATCGGTTTTTTACTTTGTCAAGGCAGAAAGGGTGTTTTCTTTGTTTGCTTGTTTTTTGTTTAACGGCATATCAACAATCTATGGGTGATTTAATGCCAAATACAGTTGTGAAATGGGCCTATACGAAGGATAATTATTTTATACTCTTATAAAACATTGCTCTTAGGAATATTACTCTTTGAAAACATTACTCTTTGAAAACATTACTCTTTGAAAACATTACTCTTGAGAAACATTACTCATTGAAAGAATTACTCTTTGAAAACATTACTCTTTGAAAGCATTACTCTTTGAAAGCATTACTCTTTGAAAACATTACCCTTTGAAAACATTACTCTTTGAAAGCATTACTCTTTGAAAACATTACTCTTTAGAAACATTATTCATTGAAAGCATTGCTCTTTGAAAGCATTACTCTTTGAAAACATTACTCTTTGAAAGCATTACTCTTTGAAAACATTACTCTTTTGAAAACATTACTCTTTGAAAACATTACTCTTTAAAAGCATTGCTCTTTGAAAGCATTACTCTTTGAAAACATTACTCTTTGAAAGCATTACTCTTTGAAAGCATTACTCTTTGAAAGCATTACTCTTTGAAAACATTACTCTTTGAAAGCATTACTCTTTGAAAGCATTACTCTTTGAAAGCATTACTCTTTGAAAGCATTACTCTTTGAAAACATTACTCTTTGAAAGCATTACTCTTTAAAAGCATTACTCTTTGAAAACATTACTCTTTGAAAGCATTACTCTTTGAAAACATTACTCTTTGAAAACATTACTCTTTGAAAGCATTACTCTTTGAAAACATTACCCTTTGAAAACATTACTCTTTGAAAGCATTACTCTTTGAAAGCATTACCCTTTGAAAACATTACTCTTTGAAACTATTACTCTTTGAAAACATTACTCTTTAGAAACATTACTCATTAAAAGCATTACTCTTTGAAAGCATTACTCTTTGAAAGCAATACTCTTTGAAAACATTACTCTTTGAAAACATTACTCTTTGAAAACATTACTCTTTGAAAGCATTACTCTTTGAAAACATTACTCTTTGAAAACATTACTCTTTGAAAGCATTACTCTTTGAAAGCATTACTCTTTGAAAACATTACTCTTTGAAAACATTACTCTTTAGAAACATTACTCATTGAAAGCATTACTCTTTGAAAACATTACTCTTTGAAAACATTACTCTTTGAAAACATTACTCTTTGAAAGCATTACTCTTTGAAAGCATTACTCTTTGAAAACATTACTCTTTGAAAACATTACTCTTTGAAAACATTACTCTTTGGAAACATTACTCTTTGAAAGCATTACTCTTTGAAAGCATTACTCTTTGAAAACATTACCCTTTGAAAACATTACTCTTTGAAAGCATTACCCTTTGAAAACATTACTCTTTGAAAGCATTACTCTTTGAAAACATTACTCTTTGAAAACATTACTCTTTGAAAGCATTACTCTTTGAAAACATTACTCTTTGAAAACATTACTCTTTGAAAGCATTACTCTTTGAAAGCATTACTCTTTGAAAACATTACTCTTTGAAAGCATTACTCTTTGAAAACATTACTCTTTGAAAGCATTACTCTTTGAAAGCATTACTCTTTGAAAACATTACTCTTTGAAAGCATTACTCTTTGAAAACATTACTCTTTGAAAACATTACTCTTTGAAAACATTACTCTTTGAAAGCATTACTCTTTGAAAACATTACTCTTTGAAAACATTACTCTTTGAAAACATTACTCTTTGAAAGCATTACTCTTTGAAAGCATTACTCTTTGAAAACATTACTCTTTGAAAACATTACCCTTTGAAAACATTACTCTTTGAAAGCATTACTCTTTGAAAGCATTACTCTTTGAAAACATTACTCTTTGAAAACATTACTCTTTGAAAACATTACTCTTTGAAAGCATTACTCTTTGAAAGCATTACTCTTTGAAAGCATTACTCTTTGAAAACATTACTCTTTGAAAACATTATTCTTTAGAAACATTACTCATTGAAAGCATTACTCTTTGAAAACATTACTCTTTGAAAACATTACTCTTTGAAAGCATTACTCTTTGAAAGCATTACTCTTTGAAAACATTACCCTTTGAAAACATTACTCTTTGAAAGCATTACTCTTTGAAAACATTACCCTTTGAAAACATTACTATTTGAAACCATTACTCTTTGAAAACATTACTCTTTAGAAATACTACTCATTAAATGCATTACTCTTTGAAAACATTACTCTTTGAAAACATTACTCTTTGAAAACATTACTCTTTGAAAGCATTACTCTTTGAAAGCATTACTCTTTGAATACATTACTCTTTGAAAGCATTACTCTTTGAAAACATTACTCTTTGAAAGCATTACTCTTTGAAAACATTACTCTTTGAAAACATTACTCTTCGGCAGTGGTAATCTTCTTTGTTCTCAATACTATTGACCTTTAGCCACCTCCTTCTAGTATCGATTTGGAAGTAAAATAAAAAGAAGAAAAAAGGGTTTAATTTTAGTATAATCAGATTGAATAATACGGTCGAGGATGAATTTATAGATACAAGGGCATGACGTTACCAGCCGATTGATCGGATCGGGCCTCTCTGATCTCATGTCCACCCGAATTAAGAGCGAAATGGAGTGTTTCAAGTCAAGTAACCATTTACGCAATCAGGCCACAGACTGCTCAGCCACCAACATCCTGTCCTAAGGACTCACGGGTCGCCACAACGGAGGTGGGAGTTACCCCTCTGCATGAGGTTGCAGTCGGCGAATTCGTGGCTGCCAACAAGACGAGCGTAAATAATGGGCGAATGGGAAGATAAGTGGTGAGTGGAATGGAATGATGTAAATGATTAAAATTAAGAAAAATAGAAGAGAGTGGGGAAGAAAAAGAGAGATAAGGGAAAGAAAGGGGGAAAGAGGAGGGAAACAGAAAAAAGTCTATTATGACGTCATAAAAGAGTGTCATAAATATTTAGAAATTCGAAAATGTTTTTTGAAATATTTTATAATATATATCAGGAATACTGACCCAAAGGGTTAAGTGTGGTCGAAAAACGTTCATTAGTCGCTGATGATTTAAATAGTATCTAACAACCTTTTTAACAGCAATAAAATGTCAGCCTATTTCAATGAAACCATGGTACGTCTTTGAAGTATGTAACTTGTAGTTTTTAAATAGATAATTATTACTCGTAAGCATTTATTTCTTTTCGCCAAGACGAGAGTCATCAGACGTGGTTATGAGACTGGTGGTTTCTGAATGAAAAAAATAATCTATTTTTCATTTAGAAACCACCAGTCTCATAACCACGTCTAATGACTCTCGGCCTGGCGAGAAAAATAAATTATAACGTTAAATGACTGGATTGTTCGTTTGAGTTACTACTTTCTAACTTATATATATATATATATAAAGTAGTGTACTAAAAGCGAACTTTTAGGAAAGGTAAAACCTATTGTGAAAAGTATACAGCTCAATATCCAGGATAGAGCAGGTAGATATGAAGAAGAATGGAAAGGAATTAGAGAAGCAAAAGCCAAATCAAATTTCAATTCAATTGCTCAGAGCAAGGTATATTCCGCAAAAAGGCAAGTTATTCAAGTTAAATTTTCCTTAAGCCAGGATTTTCAAAGATCAAAATCTTATCATCAGAGGAAGTCGTTGGGATCGATAAGTTGGCAAAGGCCAAGATTTAAAATTTGAAAAAGTAAAATAAAAGTTGTAGGGAAAGAAACACAGGGCAAAACTCTGCCCGAATGCAAGCAAATGTCCGATTGCTAAAAAGTCCGGTGTCGAAAAGTCCAGCGGAGAAAATGAAATGTAGATAGGTAGGTCGTTAAAAGGCACGAGAGGTGGTGAGAGAGGATTCAAAGTTAAATTCCAAAGACCACAACTTCAGGTGCGGCGAAGATAGAATGAATCCAAAGGGTAAAAAGTCCAATAAGAGGTACGTTCGTGGATGCAGGCAAGGCTCAGTAAAACGTGAGGTGGAAAATATTCGCCATTAAAAAAACTTCCTGGGCTAAAATATCATGGAAAATGTTTTAAAATGGGAAAAAGACAGCGGAAAATATTTAAAAGCTTGCCCGTTATAAGATACGTAACTGGTATTTGAGAAATTTAATAAATTTAACAATCGCTCAGCAGCTAAGAATCTCTCTACATTTGATTTTTTAACTTTGTGTACAAAAATTGAACACGAATATTTGATAGATGTTTTAAACAAGGTAATTGACAAAGCATTCAAGGGAGGTAAGAAAAAGTATATGTCCTGTTCAGGCACGAAAGCATTTTGTGTCTCGAAGGCAACAGAAAAACAAAGTTTTTAAAGTTCATCAGTCAAACTTGATGTTAGGTTTTTAAGTAAAAATTGCTATTTTACTAAATAAAATTTACTTTTAAGGCTAAACATAGGCATATATCCCTCTCTAATCTGAGCGAATATTTATCTTTATTGGTATGAGTATCGATTTATGTCAGAAATGATTCGCAGGGCAGAGGAAAGGCAATACTTTTTAATGGAAACTCCAGGTTAATTAATGATGTTTTAAACGCTAATGACTGAGATGTGTTTCTTCAAACATGGGGGTATATCTATCTTCAAACTTGAAATTCAAAAGAAACATTTCTGTATCTTCAAACTTGAAATTCAAAGGAAACATTTCTGTATCTTCAAACTTGAAATTCAAAGGAAACATTTCTGTATCTTCAAACGTGAAATTCAAAAGAAACATTTCTGTATCTTCAAACTTGAAATTCAAAAGAAACATTTCTGTATCTTCAAACTTGAAATTCAAAAGAAACATTTCTGTATCTTCAAACTTGAAATTCAAGGGAAACATTTCTGTATCTTCAAACTTGAAATTCAAAGGAAACATTTCTGTATCTTCAAACTTGAAATTCAAAGGAAACATTTCTGTATCTTCAAAATGTGACTCACGTAGACGAATTTAAGTATAAATTGTTTGACAAACGAGATACGTTCACTTTCTAAATTATTCGGATGCTATACTTAGATAGACATAAGTGGTTAACGACACGGACTGAGGGCCTGGGTGTGCCGGGTTCGAATCCAGTGTGTTCCGCAGGAACACTTTCATCAAAACCTACACATGACCTTGTGTATTACCTCTTGGAGATGAGGTAAATAAAATACTTTAATTTACTTTTTTTATGGGTCGGTTTTTAGTGAGTTTCACAGAATTGTCCAATACTCTTCTAGTGTGTATTGTAGAACCATGTTGCCTCACTCGACGACCATCAACCCCAACGTTGTGTGTCCGTGGCATTCTTGCATCCATCGTCTAACCGAGTCGTCTATCCACTGACGAATCGTCGAGGGCACAGCACTGGTCCACAAGTTAAATAAAAGAAACACAACTCTCGAGAAAGAACACAAACACATATACGTTGTGCATAATTTAGTTGGAACTATGAGTGTGTGTGACACCGTCGCGGACTGTCGAGACCCCTATAGCCGTTACTCAAGTCGTCAGCTCATCTCATCGTTTTTCTGGTCCGATCCGCTCTATGGGGAGGTTCGATCCTAACTGCTCGGCTTCTCTCCGAAACCCTAACTCGTAAACTTTTTGCCATAAACCTTACTGTCGTCAAACTGTCGTAAAACTAACTTACCTTACTGTCGTCAAACTGTCGTAAAACGTTGTCACTCCTAAATGTCGTGTCCGGTATTCTTTTCTGTGTCACCTGTCCTGAACAATGGAAACTGACCAATTCCGCATTTCCTTTTGTCTCTGTCGATGAGTCACTTCCTATCTTCGCGACCTTCATTGTTTCACAGTATAAATTTTGTTCTAGCAGCACATGGATTGTTTAGGAGTATGGAAAGTCATTTGAAATCGTATTGCTCAATTCAATGATTAAGTCAAGGACATACAGTATACAATAACATTTGTGAGTTATTTTGTAAGTTATAGCAGATGACCAATCACCCCTTCTATGGTCACATGGTTCTACCATGTGGTTTGTGAAATCACTTGAGGTCTACATGCATTTAAGTAGCAAATCATATTCCATATCTGTCAAGTGGAAACTTTCATTAGCTTGAATTGCCAGCCTTAATTGGTGGGCTTTTCACATAATGTTAAGTCTTTATCGGAAAACATTTATAAAGCTGGGTATTGGATTAACTTCATAATCTTTTACTACATGTGTTCCTCGTAGTTATAACTGGAAGAATGGGAAAACTAACAACGTGCCAACTATTTTCTAGAAGAACTATCCCAGGAATATATAGATAAGGACGATCTGT
Source organism: Sepiola atlantica (assembly GCA_963556195.1). Classification (NCBI taxonomy): domain Eukaryota; kingdom Metazoa; phylum Mollusca; class Cephalopoda; order Sepiida; family Sepiolidae; genus Sepiola; species Sepiola atlantica. The sequence goes on along the minus strand of OY744551.1, from coordinate 36,212,033 downwards.
AGGTTGGCTTAAAAGAAGATCACTGCACTATGATCAGAAGAGAATGATAATGGCTGATCAAGATCAAGACTTGATTACCAATGCTTTTAAAAAGATCAATGATCTCATAAGCGATAACAAGTGCGAGCCATCTGACATCTAGTTGTAAAGTTCTGCTGGGGGACGGCTATTATACTATGCGACACAATGGTGTGTAAATATCTCCATTGTAAATATCTCCACTGTAAATATGATATGTAATATGATTTTAAAAGTTTGACCTTAATAGCATTTAAGCTGACAACACAAATTTGATTCTGACGAGCCAATTTTCATTTGTTATTGTTGCACCATGTTATTGGCACTATAATAACATACTTCGATGCAGTATATTTAAAAAAATGTATATGTAGTCCCGTTCGGACAACTAGTAATATGGATACATTTTTAAATTATGACCGAAAAATCAAAACCAACAAGAAGAGTAACTTATATTTTTTATTCAATTATATAAAAAGAGTTGTCTCTGTTTTCAACTAAAATCTTATTTCTTTTTCTCTGTGAGTTTTAAAAGTATCAAATAAAAAATTAAAAACCAAAATGACTTCACTGATTCCCGGACAACGCCGAGTAGGTCCAGTTCGTATGCAAATATATTCACACGCATCTATTCACACACATACGTACGTATTGATGACCAATGCTTTTAAGAAGATGAGTGGTTTCAGAAACGACAACAAATGCAGGTTCTGCCACACAAAAGTAGAGAGTGTGACCCACCCGACATCCAGTTGAAAAGTTCTGCTGGGGGACGGCTACTATACAATGCGACACAATGGACCATCTGTAAAAATTGAATATCCAGTGTAGCAGCCTGGTGATACCAGATCAGGCTGCCCTGTGGCTCCCTGAGACGAAATTCACCTACATTGACGTTTTTTTTTTTGTTTTTTTTTGTAAAACTTAATTATGTTCTACAAAACCAAAAACAAAAACAACAGCCCCTCTCCCTTTCTCCCTCCCCTTTTTTATTTTATTTTTAGAACTTGAAGCATAAATCTTTTACTATAATGACCAGATTCGGCATTAAATAACCCAAAAAGGGTTGATATGCCGTAAAACAAAACTACCAAACCAAAAACGATGATTAAACATTTGAAGATATAAAGAACTTGAAGCATAAAAACTTTTACTATAATGACCAGATTCGGCATTAAATAACCCAAAAAGGGTTGATATGCCGTAAAACAAAACTACCAAACCAAAAACGATGATTAAACATTTGAAGATATAAAGAACTTGAAGCATAAAATCTTTTACTATAATGACCAGATTCGGCATTAAATAACCCAAAAAGGGTTGATATGCCGTAAAACAAAACTACCAAACTACCAAACCAGTGTAGCAGCAAGTCTCAGGAACATATACCAGAAAGTGTTAGAAGTATATTATACACCATCTACTATGACTATGCAATCCCTACACATTCATACCTAGAAAACGGAGCTGTTAAACCTGACATAATGATATGGGACAAAATTAAGAAAGCAGCAACCCTAGCTGAAGTCAGTGTCCCTAATGATGCTGACTTAAACAGAGTTGAGAGGGAAAAGATAACTAAATACCAAGGTCTTATGTACGACATTAAAAGAAACTGGAATCTCAGGAAGACAACAATCATTCCAGTAATCACAGGAAAAATATTTTAAAAACTACCTAGCGAATATACCCGGTGAACAAAGTGCAAGTGTGATACAAACACTTCTGCTTAACAGCAAGTGTTAAAACAGGGTATACAAATACAAAAATACCTTTAAACCATGGCGTTTCAAAGATAACGCTCTTATCGTCATTATTAAATATTAATTAATTATTTGAGGTTAGGGTTAGGGTTAGTGTCAGGGTTATGGTTATGGTTAGGGTTAGGGTTAGGGTTTGGTACGGTTAGGGTCATGGTTTGGATTAGGGTTAGGGTTAGGGTTAGGGTTGAATATCTTGAAAATGCATAAATGAAGAATTTAAAAAAAATATAAAAGGGGGAAAATGTCTCGATTTAAGTCCTGAAAAAGATCAAACATGCTCTGAATTATGGGCAGAATGCTGTATCAAATTCGAATGAATACATTTTATTCCCTAGCAAGTTTTATTTATTTATTTATCTGTTAGCAAGTTTTATTCAGATAAATAAATAAATAAATAAATAAATAAAACTTGCTAACAGATAAATAAATAAATAAATAAATAAAACTTGCTAGGGAATAAAATGAAGACCTTTCATACACGAAATAACATCGATCTCCCTTAAGTCTTAGTTAATCACTATCCCACACCGGTTTTTTTCGGGGACCACCTCAGAGATACACCGTTTTCTGTCATTGTTGACGCCATTCCCTGTCGGGCGTGACTACAATCGTTTCAGCTTGCCGATGATTCCACTGGGCACGGAGATTTACTAAAGATGTCTAAATCTGCCCTTTTGGATGAAACCACGGTACATTGCTGAATTATGTAATATACAGTATCTAAATAAATTATATTAGCTCTCTTATATGATCGAGCACTTTCTTTAATTTCTTTTCATATACAACCTGACACACACTATATATATATATATATATATATATATATATATATATATATATGTGTGTGTGTGTGTGTGTGTGTGTGTGTGTGTGTGTGTCCCTTGTCATTAGTTTTATTTTTTATGTGATTTTAAATGTGTTTTTTTATGTTTGTTATATATGTAAAGAATGTTGATGTTTTCACTCTAATTTTCTGTTGGTGTCCCAAGTATATCGCGCCGAAAATTAAATATGATTCCTAATCGTCTTTGAAACGATCGTATGCCAGACATTGTTGACTTTGAATTCTTCGAACTGTAATAAATAATGTTATAAATCTTTTGATTCATTCTTTCTCTCTCTCTCTCTTTCTCTCTATATATAGAGAGAGAGAAAGAGAGAGAGAAAGATGGAGCAATTTAAATAAGTTCAAAACAGGCCGTCATTTACAGCGTAATGCAACCCTCTAGGCCCTGTCTAGTGAGTGCTCTCGACAGCTTGCTTATGGCCGCCTAAGTTGCCATTAAGACGTTAATTTAATCTTCCATTTCCAGACAATGCGTGGTGGGCAAAGCGGTACGCACTCCGACTACTGAGTTAAATGTGACTTTCGTATCGGTGATTGCAGGTTTGGCATGAAATGCATGTGTATATTGGGTAATTTGAAATATAGTATTTGTAAATAATTATATATATATGTTATTGTTTATTTATCTATGGACGTATACGCTTCGTCTCTTTTCAATCAAGACTCATCAGCATACCGGTCGCACGATTCGAAACCCTGGATTACAAGTATTTTTCAACCCAAATTCAACGTCGTTAACCGATCGGCCAATTCTGAATAGCTTATAAACAATGATAATTTTAACACATTTTAAGCGGCGAGACATACAGGCATTCAACTTCTATAAGGGAAGGAATGATGCATATAAAGCAAGTGACGTCACGCTGTGTTATTACTACCATTTACAGTGCTCTACTTTTTTACGAGGAGCTTCAAATATATATATATATATATATATATATATATATAAATTGAGATACATTTAGATAGATAGATAGATAGATAGATAGATAGATAGATAGATAGATAGATAGATAGATAGATAGATAGATAGATAGATATGAACGCAGTGGTGTAGATCTGCAGGTAGAAATATATGAACGGACTGAGATAGACAGGTAGATAGGGTATTGCAAGATAAGAGGAATCTATCTCCATTACAAATGACTAGGTGGGGCTGAGATGCAACATGCTAAACGTTTACAAGATAAATAAACACTTTCCCCCGCCCCCCCCCCCCCAAAAAAAATATAAAAAATAAAATAGTGTTTAATTCTGAACAACAAACACTAGTTGATCGTCAGGCTTTTTTCAGGAGTGTTTCAATTATAACACAACCACAAGATGAATAAACAAACACACACACACACACACACGAGAAGCCCAGACAAAACAATAGAATTAAAACGAAAAAAAGGTTATGACAATGACGGTAGGAAATTGGCGCCGAAAGAAAATCAGATTTGTGAGAGGAAGGCAGCCATTGTTACGACCGTTTCTCAGAAATTTCTCGTCGAGAAGAATCGGCGAACAGGGAGGAGGAGTAGAGGAGGAGGAATTCTTCCTTGCTTACTCATTCGTTTTTGTTTTTTTTTATTTTTGTTTTTTTATGTTTTTGTTTTTGTTGTTTGGGTGAGAGTTTTTTTGTTGTTTTTGTTTTATGGTTTGTTGGTATGAGGACGTTTGGCGAGCCTATCGGTTGAGGAGTTACTTGGTGAATATCGGCGCGTCGAAATGTTGTCTAAGTGTGCACTGAGGATCGTTCCCATAATTGGGCCATGATTGGCTTTACGTGCGCGAGGGCCTATTGTGTTTCTTTAGGTTGAAAGCGGGAGAGTTCGGGGGGGGGGGGCTCTTCTCTTGCCTACAGCCTCGTACTTACAGAAGAGAGGTCGTTAGTCTTTCCCTACTCTATCGTTATTTTGCTATGCTCGGCCTTTTGGTCGAGATCAAAGTGTAGTATCTGTTCTGATAGATACTGCACCCTATAGACTGGTATTGTCTTGGCCTTCGGGGCTTGATTTACGCCGGTCTATGGGATTGTCCTGTGCAGTTCTAGGAGGTCCACCCTCCCAGGCTTTGCCTCCCCTCTTTGGGGAGGAGTAAGTTAATTGCTTACTGCTTGAAGCGCCCCTACCGGGGAATGCCGACGGGGCTGCCCAGGCAATTTTTGATGGTCAGAGTGCTCACCTCTCGGGCGCTGGCTTTTCAACCCCCACTTTCCGACCCGACTTGGGTCACATCTTACTTGTGGGAGTAGGATAAAAACTGGCCTTGTGCCTAACTCCTGGAGAGGAGTAAATTACTCTACTCTATCGTTATTTTCTTGGCCTTTTGGCTAAGATCAAAGTGTAGTATCTGTTCCGATGGATACTGCACCCCATAGACTGGTATTGTCTTGGCCTTCGGGACTTGATTTACGCGGGTCTATGGGTCTATCCTGTGCAGTTCTAGGAGGTCCACCCTCCCAGGCTTCGCCTCCCCTCTTTGGGGAGGAGTAAGTTTATTGCTTACTGCCTGAGGCGCCCCTACCGGGGAATGGCGACGGGGCTGCCCAGGCAATTTTTAAACCCCACTTTCCCGACCCGACCTTGGGTCACATCTTACTTGTGGGAGTAAGAAAAAATCTGGCCTTGTGCCTAACTCCTGGAGAGGAGTAAATCAATACTCTATCGTTATTTTCAATAGTAGGTGCTCGACTAAACTCAAATCTATGCGATCCCCTGTAAAACATTTACAACAAACACTCGTCTAACTACAACCACTGTAAATAAAAAAATTCGTTTCTTTCTCTGTGTACCTAAACTTAACGGAACTTCTGTGAGAAGAGTTTCTTTCTAAGAACTACTCGACTGTGGGACACAATTCCACAGAGCTGCTTTCCAGCTGACTACAACATGGTTGTTTTAAAGTCCAATGTAAACAAATTCTTGTTGAGCCGTCCTCTAAAATAATCAAATTCTGCCCAATTTCAACCATCGGTATCAATCCTCACGGTGCTGTCCCGCCGTCCACTTGACAAACTCATTAACCTTTATCCTCGACTGGCTGTTAGGGCTTGATAAGCGGTGACTCATTAGTACTTAAAAAACAAAGAGAAAGAGAGGGAGTAGAGAAAGATAGATAAATAAACAGAGATGGGTGATAGCCGTGCACAGTGAATGAAAAAAAAGAAAGAGAGGGAGTAGAGATAGATAGATAGATAGATAGATAGATAGATAGATAGATAGATAGATAGATAGATAGATAAACAGAGATGGGTGATAGCCGTGCACAGTGGATGAAAAAAAGAGAAAGAGAGGGAGTAGAGATAGATAGATAGATAGATAGATAGATAGATAGATAGATAGATAGATAGATAGATAGATAGATAGAGACGGGTGATAGCCGTGCACAGTGGATGAAAAAAAGAGAAAGAGAGGGAGTAGAGATAGATAGATAGATAGATAGATAGATAGATAGATAGATAGATAGATAGATAGATAGATAGATAGATAGATAAACAGAGATGGGTGATAGCCGTGCACAGTGGATGAAAAAAAGAGAAAGAGAGGGAGTAGAGATAGATAGATAGATAGATAGATAGATAGATAGATAGATAGATAGATAGATAGATAGATAGATAAACAGAGATGGGTGATAGCCGTGCATAGTGGATGAAAAAAAGAGAAAGAGAGGGAGTAGAGATAGATAGATAAATAAACAGAGATGGGTGATAGCCGTGCACAGTGAATGAAAAAAAAGAAAGAGAGGGAGTAGAGATAGATCGATAGATAGATAGATAGATAGATAGACAGTGATGGGTGATAGCCGTGCACATTGGATAAAAAAAAGAGAAAGAGAGGGAGTAGAGATAGATAGATAGATAGATAGATAGATAGATAGATAGATAGATAGATAGATAGATAGATAGATAGACAGAGACGGGTGATAGCCGTGCACAGTGGATGAAAAAAAGAGAAAGAGAGCGAGTAGAGATAGATAGATAGATAGATAGATAGATAGATAGATAGATAGATAGATAGATAGATAGATAGATAGATAGATAGATAGAGATGGGTGATAGCCGTGCAACGTGGATGAAAAAAAGAGAAAGAGAGGGGGTAGAGATAGATAGATAGATAGATAGATAGATAGATAGATAGATAGATAGATAGATAGATAGATAGATAGAGATGGGTGATAGCCGTGCACAGTGGATGAACAAAAGAGAAAGAGAGGGAGTAGAGATAGATAGATAGATAGATAGATAGATAGATAGATAGATAGATAGATAGATAGATAGATAGATAGATAGATAAACAGAGATGGGTGATAGCCGTGCACAGTGGATGAAAAAAAGAGAAAGAGAGGGAGTAGAGATAGATAGATAAATAAACAGAGATGGGTGATAGCCGTGCACAGTGAATGAAAAAAAAGAAAGAGAGGGAGTAGAGATAGATAGATAGATAGATAGACAGAGATGGGTGATAGCCGTGCACAGTGGATGAAAAAAAGAGAAAGAGAGCGAGTAGAGATAGATAGATAGATAGATAGATAGATAGATAGATAGATAGATAGATAGATAGATAGATAAACAGAGATGGGTGATAGCCGTGCACAGTGGATGAAAAAAAGAGAAAGAGAGGGAGTAGAGATAGATAGATAGATAGATAGATAGATAGATAGATAGATAGATAGATAGATAGATAGATAGATAGATAGATAAACAGAGATGGGTGATAGCCGTGCACAGTGGATGAAAAAAAGAGAAAGAGAGGGAGTAGAGATAGATAGATAAATAAACAGAGATGGGTGATAGCCGTGCACAGTGAATGAAAAAAAAGAAAGAGAGGGAGTAGAGATAGATAGATAGATAGATAGATAGATAGATAGATAGATAGATAGATAGATAGATAGATAGATAGATAGATAGATAGATAAACAGAGATGGGTGATAGCCGTGCACAGTGGATGAAAAAAGAGAAAGAGAGGGAGTAGAGATAGATAGATAGATAGATAGATAGATCGATAGATAGATAGAGATGGGTGATAGCCGTGCACAGTGGATCAGAGGTGGAGTAGGAAGAGATTCTTTATATAGACAACCCGTGACCATTCGGTGTCTAGTATACTAGTAAGAAGTATAACAAGAAACGGATAACCGTGCTCAGTGGATTACGTCATGAATCAAATCGGAGAGAGATCGGGTAAAAGAAATCTTTCATCTCCAAGGATCACGGATGGTCTCCTGGACGAACCGTCTTGAGCCCTTGGCGTCTATTATATTACTAAACGTATGTGGATATTTCTTGTTATCTTGACTATATGCAGAGTTTATGACGTCATCGTTTTCTGACGTCAACCATTAAAACAAAGATTAAAACAAGTGTGAAGAGAAATTGGTGGATTTTAAGAGAAGTGATGAGAGGAATAGGATGATGTAAATAATAAAAAAGATCGAAGGAGAGAGAGGGGAAGAGAGAGGATAGGGGAAAGAAAGAATAGGGGAAGAGAGATGATAGGGGAAGAGAGAGATGGAAGAGAAATGGAGACACGGGAAATATAGTAGACAGCGAGAGAGAAGGTGAGGTGTTATTATGATGTCACATTGTATTCTGACTTTGTCGTGTCGGAAGAGAACGGGGGTAGATTATGATATCACAGTCTATTCTTTGTGAAATAGTTTTACTTAGTAATCCTTGTAATAACATGATTATCATCCAATATATATATATATTGCGTTTCGATTACGGCTTGAGACACTAACTGGTCTAGCCGCACTGATGAGCTGTGAAACAGCGAAACAGGCTGTATGTGGATGACTATATATATATATATATATATATATATATATATATATATATATATATATATATATGGTAAGTCAATGAAAATTGATTAGACCTGAAAATGGAAGCAAATCGATATCTTCAGTTGTTCAAAACAAGGAGCAGTTTAGTTAATAAAAACATTTATTTTTCTTCTCTTTCATTCCTTAACCCAGGCTTTTCAAAGATTAAAATCTTATCATCAGAGGAAAAATTATGATTGATAAGTTGACATGATAGGACTGTCAAAGTTCCAAATTTGAAAGAGTTTTTAAAAAGATTTTAAAGTTCAAACGGGTATGAGAATCACCAATAACGAAATCCAAAAAAGTGTGGGGCTCAGAAATATTGGTAAATCCAGAGGAATCTGTATAAAAAATCCAACGACGACGATTCCACTCAGGTCTGTTGTCCTCTGAGAAGGGGTCAAATAATATTGGCCATGTTAAGGAAAACAATATGCTTCCTGTTTTCAGTTAAGCGTATTCCAAGGCAAAAAACAACGACCAAAGTCTCAATGGAGTCAAGGCGAAATTACTTGGGAATTGTGGGATAGCATAAAGAAGGGAAGAGAAAAAGAAAGGGAAGAGAAAGAATAAAGGAAAAAAGAAAAAAGAAAAAAAAGAGAAAAAGAAAAGCGATCGGAAAAAGAGTTTAATCTTTTGCTCTATCCAGTATATTGAGCTTTCCTTATTTCACAATAGGTCCAACTCTCTAAAAGTTTACCTTTTAGTTATAATTTACATAATATATAAAATATAATTGGACAAAATGTGTGAAAAATGACAAACGGAAAACAGGTTAAAGTGCAGGAGAAAAACAAAAACAAGAGATTTGACCGGTTTCGTTCGTGTTGGTGAACGTTTTTCTGAAGACGTTCGCCAACACGAACGAAACCGGTCAAATCTCTTGTTTTTGTTTTTCTCCTGCACTTTAACCTGTTTTCCGTTTGTGATTTTTCACACACACACACACACGCACACACACACACATATATATATATATATATATATATATATATATATATATATAATTTTCTTAAATCAAATTTGATGCCAAATATTTTTTTATACAAATAAATCAAGTATTTCGGCCAACGCAGGCCTTTGTCAATGAATTATTGGCATTGTTCTTTTCTTTTTTTCTTTGTTTCCTTATTGTCGAGCCACAACGCCAAGTTACGAAGTCGGCCGATCCCCTCCGGTGTTAAATGGAGATTGTGGTAAATGTCTAGATATTTGTAGAGAGACGCTTGGTAGCGTGTGTAAGTAATAAATCAAATATTTCTACATCGGAAAACAACGCCCAATGAAAACTACAAATGAAAAATACAAAACAAAATGAAAAAAAAAAACGACATAGATCGGCCTACTTCGGCACTTCTCGTTGTGGCTCGACAATGAGGAAAAAGAAAAAAGAAAACAATGTCTATAATTCATTGACAAAATCCTGCGCTGGCTAAAATATTTGATTTATTTGTATAAAAAAAAATATTTGCCATCGAATGTGGTTTTTAAAATATTATATTTTTCATTCTGCGATGTTTTCTCGATGTAGAAATATTTAAAGTAAATAAATAATTTATTTTAAAAAACATAAATAATTTGCGTTGTTCAGGTTTTCAAGATATTTTTTAAAAATATTCTTATTATTATTGCCATTTCAGCAACGTTTTCAATGTGTGACTTTTCAAACTATATATATATATATATATATATATATATATATTGCTGATCACTCTTCGCTGCTTGCTGTGAATACCCGCCGACTTGGCATTTACAAAGTTAAATTCCTCCTACATTCCAAGCTAATTTCTGGTGGCCAACGGATAAGTCTCTTGACTGCGAATCAGTGGCAATTTGTAATCGGAGTTCGCGCCCGCCTACCGTCGGGAATTAGCTTCCTGTACTGAAGATTGCGTAAGCATGAAACATCGATGTCTGTAGGTAATATAAAATTAATATTTATTTATATATATATATATATATATATATATATATATATATATATATATATATATATATTAAACATATTCAGTTGTATTCAATAAAATGAACTTAAAACCAATATATATTTCAAAAGTGTTCAATACTAGATAGAGGTTGATAAAAATGTATTATATAAATAATTAATATGGCTTATGTAAGTTCAATCGCGTTTCAGTGATTACACCTACTCGGAGCTCAAAGTAAGTATTATGATTTGATATCTCTATACTACCCATTATCCGAATTTATGTTCTCATAATTATTTTGACCTCCGAGGAGGTGGAAGTACTGAAACGCGATTTCAGTTCCGTAAGCCAAATTAAATGCCTATATATATATATATATCTTACTATTTCATGTATCCACATAACATTTTATAAGGGGATATAATTTTTTATGTATCAATTTTCAGTATTTATTTCAACAGTGCTCGATACGTAAGTAGAGCTAGGTATTAAGTTATGAAAATATATTTATGGCAATTAAGCTACACAGAGGCTCTTGCGTTTCATCTCCGGGGGGAAATCTTCAGGCTAAAATGCATGGAGTTAGTTTTGCCGGGTATTTTTATATACACTGCTAGTTAGTTAACCAATCAGATTCGTTGTTGTTCTCTTAGCCAATCGTTGGGCTTTTCTCGAACAAAGCTCCGGTTAGTTTTACTTCCTATTTCCTATTCTATTGTTCTGTTTTTATAAAGTAGCCTATATCCCGTTTCCGTGTTTTGTAAATATAATGGGTGACTTTATTTTAACACGTGGTACCTTGTATTTCAATTTTAGGTTTTAGTTTTTAAGTTTTTAGGTTTTATTTTAGTTTTTTTTACTTATTTGTTTGTTTATTTATTTATTTATGTATTTTAAGCCTAAGATAAATGTTATTCTGTGCAGGCAGTTGTTAGCTATCTCTCTTCTACAGTTTAATAGATTTTGGGCTTTTTAAAGTTTAGGATTTCAAATTTCTCATTCAGACATAATCTACACGTGTTCTATAGACATTTCTTTTGTTCTCTATGACTATTAACATGTATTAGTAATTTTACCTACATAGTATATTTTCTACATTTCCCGCCACTTTACCTGCTTTACTATTTACGTACTATAGAATTCTTTGCAATCCACACATGCATGCTTTTACGATTCCCACACACATGCATGTCGGTACGATTCACCCCTTCATCTTGACGATAGTCTCTAGGGTAATTGAAAGTACTTGGATATAAACACCTCCTGCCATTACAGCAGCATCCTGCTTAACCAATTCAAATCTGGCCTTAAGAATCTTATTGAGCGAATCTAACGCATCTACAAGAGATTGAGTCACCACAACGTTCCTGAACTCCTCTTTAACGAAACAGCGCGTAAATATATACCAGTGTTACCATGTAAAAACTGACAGCAACATATTTACATAGATATGCCGTCTAAAATATCGCTCACAAATATTGATGTACTTACTATTGAGTTTGGTATAGTTTGGTAGTTTTGTTTTACGGCATATCAACCCTTTTTGGGTTATTTAATGCCGAATCTGGTCATTATAGTGAAAGTTTTTATGCTTCAAGTTCTTTATATCTTCAAATGTTTAATCAGGGTTTTTGGTTTGGTAGTTTTGTTTTACGGCATATCAACCCTTTTTGGGTTATTTAATGCCGAATCTGGTCTTGTTTTCTTCTCTTTTTTGTTTCTTTCCCCTTTTAATATCTGTTTCTATTTAACCCATAGTTGGGACCCTAACAGGTACTACCACTCCGGGTCAGGGTGGACCTGGGAGCAATGGTAATTAAGAGGAGGCTACACATTCCCCAAAGTCCGTAAGCCGGATCTCACCATCGGATGTAGTTTAAGGTCATATCCAGGACCGGGAGTAGGGTAGGAAAAATAAAAATAAAAAAGGGGAGGGAGAAAGGGAGAGGGGCTGTTGTTTTTGTTTTTGGTTTTGTAGAACATAATTAAGTTTTACAAAAAAAAAAACAAAAAAAAAACGTCAATGTAGGTGAATTTCGTCTCAGGGAGCCACAGGGTAGCCTGATCTGGTATCACCAGCTTACTATTGAGTAACTTGCATTAAATACATATACACAGATAAAAAGAGGGTGTATATTTATCTCACTTATTTATATATTGACCCTAGAAGAATACATGTCCTAGGACGGGTAACATGGATTTCAAAAACAGAACAAGTTTACACTAATTTGATGCTCTCTTACGATTATTAAAATTAAGATGATGTCTCGGTGAAGTTTAAAAAAAGAAATTTAAAAAAAGTCTCAAACTGAAAAGTATTAAAGAAAGAAGAAAAATCAAAAAAAATCGTATCAATCTAGAAAGAAGAAAGAGAAAAAATAGAAATAAAAGATCACATTATAGAAATAGAGTGAAGGATTTCTTTTCGTATTCATTTCAGACATAATACGTTGTTTAACTCTCGTTCTCTAAACACTTGCAATGGTTTCGTCCGGCAATTTTTCATTCTTTAACTTTTGTGTGACGGGACGGATTTATATTTATTTATTTATATACAAAGTAGCAGAACTATCCGGTGTTGCACAGGTTAGAATGTAGGATAACATCCTATGCAACATCATGAGAGTTTACTTTAACAGCAACCTTGATGCTCTCAGCTAGATATCTTACTCACCGAGCTATTCAGATATATGTTAATACTCTTAAACTAACACTAATAAATAGATTAATTTCATTGTGTAACATGTTTGAAAATTGTCATTAGCTTCTTTAAGAGGCAGCCAGAGACACAAAAATATTTCCATTATGTTTACATGCAAATTGTGCATGTGAATACAATTATATTGAAAGTACACTTCCTGGTATGTCTTCGTTTTTAAGGAAAGACATGCACAGACAGAGAGGTGTTCTCCGTGATTATATATATATATATATATATATATATACATTTCATTTGAATCAAAGGGAAAACAGTTTTCAGTAGAAGGGTTGTGCCCCTGGGGACCATCTTAATATGATCAAAATTTGCTGAAATTTGAGGAATAGACATTATTTTCAGCCATTTACTTATGGTTTAAATTCTATTTGAATCTAAGGGAAAACAGTTTTCAGTGGGGGGACTCTCTTAATATGATCAAAATTTGCTGAAATGTTGGGAATAGAATTATTTTCGGTCATTTACCTATGGTTTAAATTCTGTTTGAATTCAAGGGAAAACAGTTTTCAGTGGGGGGGGGGGCTCGCGGGGACCCCCAGTGTTGAAGTGATATATTTCTTATATATCATATGACCTTCACTGAGAGGTCAGTAGTCCGCATACCAATTTTCAAGCAATTTTGTCTAGCGGTTTGGGTGAACATAAGACATAAATATCAGGCGGACACACACACACACACAGTTACTATTTTATATATATATATAGAAGATAAATACTCATCGTCTTTATTAGAAAGTGGAGGATACAAATTAATATACAGGGTGATTCATAAATCACTTAGCTATTTAAAATGATTACCATATGAAGCACAAACATACTATGAACTTTTGATAATTGTTATCTTACTCTCTAATTACTGCTATTTGTCATTTTAAATTTGTTCGTTTATATATTTGTTTCTATATATATTTATTTTTATTTATTTAAATTTGTGTAAATCATCATATGTGCTTTTTTTTTCAGGCAGTATGTCATTTACAATTGAAGAGCGAATTTTTATTGTTATTCATATGGTCAAATTTCATGAATCTCCCACACTTGTTGAAAGGCAATGGAAACGTGATGTGAACAGAAAGCCTCCTTCGCACAACACCATAATCAATCAAATATGCTACAAAGAGTCGTAAATTCATTGCAAAAAAAAATGGAGCTATGCATGCAGAACAAAGGTGGAAATTTTGAAAATTTGCTGTAATTTTAAACTCCCATGAATGAATTTGTTGAATAAACTTTCTGTTTTGTATTACCGTATTTTTTAACTTTAGAATTTCAAAAGTAAATAGCTAAGTTACTTATGAATCACCCTGTACATTGGTCTTTATCATCGAGATGTATATGTATCGGTATTTTAAAATTCCGTTCACTTGACTGGTACATTGTAGTATCTGTTCTGATACTACATTTTTCTGTCCTCATTCAGTGAAGGGGGGATCCTTCTGGACTGAGGCGGTTTGTAATTTTGTTCCAATACAGAGTATCCTTTAGATAGAGTTAGATTTTTCCCACATTAAAAACAGATTGTGGTGAAGCAAGTAAATAAGGACTAGCCCATTATTGACTTCATATGAACTCACCTATTTTGAAAACGAGAGCGTGTGTGGATTCATTAAATGAATGGATATAGATGTTCGCTTAAACTACAGTCAAATGTAAGAGGTTATCTTCAGTGCTCGTAAAAAAGAGGGTAACCCTTTAGAGAAGAAAAAACTGTATAGCATTCAACATTCTTTATTTTTTATATTCTGTTGTGTGCTATCAGATGTTGGTAGATGTATCTGTGATGGCATATGAGGTGACATGTTAAACGGCGAGTGATACTTGTTCTTGTCATGCTTTTGTTTTTAAAACGTTCGTAATCGTCTTTCGTAATAAATTCACCAGTTTTCATTTTGTGATCTCGCCACGCGCCTGACGACGACTCATGCGAGTCGAAAACGTTTGCAAATATGGCGAGGTCTTATTCACACTGAAGCACAACATTAGATTGTTGACTCGAAAAATTAGATGAGAAAAAGATGTTGCTCAAATATTTTGCTTGAAGAGGTTATCTTCAGTGCTTGTAAAAAAGAGGGTATCGTTTGCCATGAATATAGATTTTCGTTTAATCTACAGTCAAATGTAACATAAATGTATTGACTAACCGTTATACGTGTTTTAGAAACAAAAAAATAGTTTTATTCAAATCACGTTGACACGCAACGTCTCGTTAGATACCCGTAGTTAAGCGATTTTGACGCTGGTCAGTACCAGATGGGAATAACAGGCGCTGTATATGCGGGATGACAGCGACACCTTCCTTAAAAATATATAAAATCTAACGTCATTATCTCCCCATAGCAGGATATACCACAACACTCAATAAGTTCCGGGCCTGCCGCATAGATGGTGTCAGTAATAAAAAAATGCATATAACTTTATACAATACTAACCTTCAAATGGCATGTGTCAAAATTTAGGCTCAATCAGATTACGAATTAGAATTATTTAATTGTTGTAAATTTTCAAAACAGTGGAAAATCTGAATTTCGTAAGTTAATAAAGTTTTCTGATTGGAAAAAAATACTGTTCAAGTAAAGGAATGGCTTGATAAATGTTATTTGGACCTTTTTCGTTGAGCCTGGTCAGTGTCTAATAGTTGACTATTTGAGAATACCAGACGCTGTATGTGGAAATATGACGTACCATTCTTGCAAAACACTCTAATATTTGACATCAGAACGGGGATATACATGCGAGTGGGAACCGCACAAGGTGGCATTACCTACCTCCTAATCGGAGGTTATTCAATTTTACTTGATCAGAAAGTGTTACATAACGCGGACCGTGTTTGAATGTAAAAATTTGAGTGACACCTAAGGGTCAGAGGTGACCCCAGATGGAAGTTGTGTAACCACGTGATTGCCGGAGAATATTTTCTGTCTTGCGAAACTCAATAAGAAAACAGGTGTCTGCGTGATGCCCCCAATAGGGGGCACAGAGTGTTGCTAGGTGCAACGAGACAATCTATCCGTCGGTCTGTCTGTCTGTCTGTCTGTCTGTCTGTCTGTCTGTCTGTCTCTCTCTCTCTCTCTCTCTCTCTCTCTCTCTCTCTCTCTCTCTCTCTCTAACGCGTATGAAAAAACCTGTCTCTCTGATATTTTCTGTGATTGTTTTTCTAGTGGTTTTGTATCCGCTGATAAGCAAGATCCTTGGGATGTGATGGTGGTTAAGTGGATATCAACACGGACGGAAGACCTGGGTGTTCCAAGTTCGAATCCAGTCGGTTTCACAGTACCAATGTCACTTAGGCATGTTGGCAACCTTCTTGTGGTCATTCCCGTAAGTACCCGATGTCTTTCCAGAAAGATTTCTAACTAGAAAAACATCGGGGAAACTAATGTCAACACCAGGATCATCTGATTCACACGGAAGAAGAAGAAGAAGAAGAAGAAGAAGAAGAAGAAGAAGAAGAAGAAGAAGAAGAAGAAGAAGCAAGATCCTTGGTTCGGCGATGAAACAGGTGTATAATGGTGTATACACGCAAGCAGTAAAATTATAACAAACGGATTGTTTAAAAAATTCATTTTAAAATCTCTGATAAAAGCAACACCATTCAGAATACTTGAAGAATGTGAGTGTGTACATACTTTTCTCGGGGATACATTTCTCTCCTCTGTAACCGCACGGGGGTTCATCTAGTGGGGGTCCTTTCCCGTCCGGCCAAGAAATATTCTCACCCTTGAACAGATGAAACGTCTGGTGTGTAAAAAAGAGAAGAAAATTGGTTTGAAAGCTTTTATTAATTAACAGAAAAAAAAGAAATTTATACGACAACAAATAATAGTTAATTAATAAAATGTCCTTTGTCAAAATCAATATGAAAATATCTGAAAGTTTCATCGGATTTCCTGCTAACTTGGCAGGCCGAGAGCAGACTCATAGCGTTTCCTCGAATAGACGCGATGGTAAGGTGCTCGTATAGCCAAGTCAATTCACGATGGTTCCCAGTGCGGCGCGTCATAAATAGATCACGTCTGTTGTAGAGTCAATGGTGGTGGGGCCTATCGCTCCACTCGTCTCCATGTAAAATAATTAATTTTTAACAAAATAATTATGTTTTAACATGGAGCAGCGTTTTTAAAGAAGTATCCGGCGATGATGCCCTAATTTGGGAGCTTTCGGGCGTGTATAGAAACCCCTTTATTTTCCATTACTCCCTAACCATCTCCATACTTAATACATCACCCAATAAGTCCCAGGCCTAACTTATAAGACAACAACTTTTAGGCAAAATTCGACTTTATTCACCAACATAGTCTCCTTCTAGAAGATACACAGATTCCAACGATTCTCAAATAATTCGATGCCTCTCCTGTAGAACGATTTGTCTTTAACCTCAAAGTACGCCTTAATTTCTGCTATCACTTCTTCATTGGGGCCACATCTCTTTCCCTGGAGCATTCTTTTGAGGTCTACAAACAGCCAGTAGTCGCTGGAGTCAAATCCAATGTCACATATTGATGCACAAACTCGTTTATGTTGCGTTGAAACAGTTGCACACAACGCTCTGAATCGTCGACGTGTTGTTGCTTTTGATCGACTGTGAGCAATCGTGAGCCCTATTTTGAACATAGCTTTCTCATTGACAAATGTGCACGCAAAATTGATAAATACACTGCCGTCGGATATCTTCAACTAATCGTTTGCACGGCAACTGATAAAGCCGAACCACTTGCCCAGCGTTTCGCTTTAAACTCCACTTTGGACTCCGCAAACCACTCCCTCCCAAATGTTACACTGCAGACTGAAGTCACACTTAATGAACTGACCATCACCCCATCTGATGTCCAAGACATCATAATAAAACCTTGACACCTCCAAAGCACGTGGGGCTGATCTTATACCAGTAATAGTAATAAAGAAATGCTCTGCTGAACTGGTCCCAATCCTATCCAAACTCTGCAACAAATGCCTTGCCGAATCCTGCTTCCTTGATAGCTTGAAAATTGTCTCTGTGGTACCAGTCTTCGTAAATTCCGGTAAAGAACTAACTCCCAGAACTATTGGCGCCTCACTCTACTCCAGCTCTTCGCTAAAGTCTTTAAATCTTTAATCAATCTAACAATAGTCCGATCGTACTCATGCAGTTTATGAACCACGTTTTTATCATCAAATTCTGGCAGGTTACGTAAATCGCCGAAAGATGCCGAACAAAAACCATGTTCTTTTTTTAGTGTCGACAACGCTGGCCAATGTTATAACGCTAGAAACAGCCATCGTATGTTAATTTCAACGGAAAAACATCAATGAAAAATCGGAAAAAAAGATGCGAATTTGTAAGAAACTTTCAAAATGGAGGAAAAAATTCAAATCATGGAACAAATCACTCATCGTATGTGGTAAGTTTCATAAATATTTATTTTTATTTGAAAAAAATATGGTTCAAAAACTGATAGCAAACAGATTTTTTTTTTAATTTTATTTTAGCAAATATTTTTTCTTCTTTCCTGCCAATTCTTGTAAAACTCTACTGACTTGGTTAGAGTTAGGTCAGGGTTAAATGATAGCAAACATTTTTTTCATCTTTTTTTTTTTTGCAAACAGTTTTTTTTTTCTTAACAAATCTTTTTCTATCCTACCGACTAGGTAAGGGTTAAGTTATGGTTAGGTACTGTTTCTTTGAGAATTAGGTTACGGTTAGGTACTGTTTCTTTTAGGGCTGGGTCCTGTTTTTTTAGCTAATTTTCTGTGGACTTAATTGCAGACGATGGAAAAGTGGAAGAGGGGTTAGAGGACGTGGAAAGGAAGTACCAAAACTTAAAACAGGCAGATACGAAATCTCCATTAAGCATAGATTATTATTATTTTTACAGTAAATCCGATTTAATCAAGATTTGTCTTCCTATATATTTTAACCAGACAAAATACATGTTAAAATATGCCGCAATTTGCGGATCAAGTTAAACTTTTTTTAAAGATTCAATTTGAATCGTTTTAATTAGCCGTAATTTGCAATTAAATAACTATATGACCAATCTCTGACTACATCTCTTATTATCACTCTCATCCCCTCTCTATGTATGTTGTTTGAAGTTTCGCTCTTTATTTGTGCGTTTTATTGCTCTTGCTTTCGTAACTCTCTCTCTCTCTCTCTCTCTCTCTATCTATCTATCTATCTATCTATCTCTTTATCTATTTATTATTATACTAAGTCTGAGTTAATCAGCGTTTTTATCTAAAGCTTTATTGTATATTTCAATAGCACAAAATACATGTAAAAATGTACGTCGATATAGTGATGTTTAAAAAAGAGTTCATTCGTAATAGCTATGATTAGTCGTAATTTGCAATTAACTCACAAAGTGATATTTCCCTTACTGTGTTTCTATCTATCACTCACACACTCTCTCATTGTATGTTGCCTGACATCGTCCATCTCTTATTGTATACACTATCTTTCACTCTCGACCCCGTCAGTTTTCTCTTCCGTATAATAATATTAAACTTGTTTCTATCCCACTTGTTTTTAAACCTTTTGGGTGGCGGGGCGAGTTTGGGTGGGCGATAGAGATACAGGAGGGTTATAGTAAGCAGATAATCAGTAATAATAGTAAGCAGGTTTGGGATGTTGTATTTCTACTTATTGTAAATAAACTGGCTTTTTGCAAACTAACTTTTTCCTGATTCGAACAATCAAACCCAAACTGAATTTTTCTAATGACAAAAACACATACGGTAAACAACTGATGATCCCTTAAATAATGTTAAGACTAGCCTAAATTTGTGGAAGCAAAACAATATAGTGACTGCAAAAAGTAAATTGACTTACAAAAAAGTGATTTTCCACCGAACGACCTGGGATTAAAATATATATATATATATATATATATATATATATATATATATATATATATATATATATATATATATATATATAACTCTTATTGGCAGCGATGTTCATTGAACGTTTAAATTGCGGTTAAACACCTATCTAGCGAAGGGATATTTTCCCGAAATATCATTATACGGAAGTTCCCTCACACCAGCCTGACGCAGGTAAAATTATATATATATATATATATATATATATATATATATATATATATATATATATATATATATATATATTAATAAAAAGGTGGAAACTGCTTAACTCATTCCACCATTATGTCTTAATTTACTTCAGTTTGTGTTGTTAGAAATCGCAGTGCTGGCAGTTCAAACTCGCTGACCCCCTCCTACGGCATTTGACCATGGCATTTGACCGTGGACATATTGGCGCCTCTAAGCGAAGAGTGAACATTGACAAGGGGGCGCCTTTTTTGTTACGAGGGGTCCTTTTGGAAGTGCTTATGCAATTGAGATTTAGCAAGGCGACAATGAACCTCGTGCCGACTCCATGGACCATTTTACAATTTCTCTAGTGTTGTGTTTTGCGAGGAATCAACCACGCGCCAACTCTAACAGAGTATAAGAATTCTAACGACCGAGCAATAATGTAACCTCGTGTCAACATTTTTTTATTCACTAATTGATGATCTACTAAATGGCAGATCACGCAGATCGCAACGTTTCTGCAACCAAGAAAAGCCACTTCCATTTTGATGGTTTCCCGGAATCGAGGAAAGTGTGAATGCTAGCGTTACGATTCGTGATTTTTAGCCATCATCTAGGTGAGGAGAAATTCTCACAGTGTCTATTCGTTTCACGTCTGCATTATATTAGCTTCTATACACATTAAACAATGATCCAAGCAAACTACTTTAATCTCTTATATATATATATATATATATATATATATATATATATATATATATATATATATATATATATATATATATATGTATACTTAGGCAACAAGTCATTATCCAAGCAATATATATATATATCCATCCAAGCAAGCGTTGTTGAACGTCACGGAACTTTCTCGTTTGTAAATCTTCTTCGTGAGGTTCTCAAACCGTCGAGCTATCCTTCTGATTTCAGGTGGCAGTCCGTAGAGTATTTCCCCAATTGTTCTTTATTTGGCCATATATATATATATATATATATATATATATATATATATATATATATATATATATATATATATATATATATATATATATATATATATAAGCCAAGAAGAAGGGGAAATATGCTAAGGCCAACACAATAACGGTTAGTCAATACATTTATCTATTTATTTTACTGTAGTTTAAGCGAAATCCTATATCTATGGCAAACGAGAAAAGCAATTGTGCTGGATGGTACGAAAATGCCCTGATTTGTATATACGGGTGTAAATTACCCTTTTCAACAATATGATCTGAAGAATAAATGAAAACTAAAGATATTTATGGATATAATATATTAGTGAAACAGAATATAAAAAATAAAGAATGTTGAATGCTATACAGTTTTTTCTTCTCTTGAGGGTAACCCTCTTTTTTACGAGCACTGAAGATAACCTCTTCAAGCAGAATATTTGAGCAACATGTTCTTTTTCTCATCTAATTTTTCGAGTTTGTGAGTCAACAATCTAATGTTGTGCTCTAGTGTGAATAAGACCTCGCCATATTTGCAAACGTTTTCGACTCGCATGAGTCGTCGTCAGGTGCGTGATGAGATTGCAAAATGAAAACTGGTGAATTTATTACGAAAGACGATCACGAACGTTTTAAAAACAAAAGCATGACAAGGACAAGTATTTCTCGCCGTGTAAGATGTCACCTCACATCCTCTCACAGATACATCTAACAACATCTAATCGCACACGACATTTCCAACAAAAACTTCCAAAATATATTAACAAAAAACACTGCCATCCTCGCAGTTTCAAATAATGGCGGCATTTAGTACTTTTAAATACTTACCGATATTATCATTATCATTATCATTATTATTATTTTATATCATTTCAATTATTATGATTAGTAGTAGTAGTAGTAAGAGTAGTAGTATTACTAATAATTATATAGACTTAATTAATTTACTAGTATATTTGTTTGATCTATTAATTTATTAATGATAATTTGATAAACTCTAAATAAAAATAAAATAGTATAAATAACATCGACATGCCAGTGTCGCAGATTTTGTACATGTCTGTGTAAATAAAAATAATCATATATAAAGCTCTATTTGATACTGAGCACTTTTTATAAACCCGGTTAAAATTCTTTGGATTACTACCCTGTGGATGTTTTACCTGGATTATTGTCGTCATTATATATATATATATATATATATATATATATATATATATATATATATATATATATAGTAATCCAGGTAGGGTAAAAATCCACAGGGTAGAAATCCAAAGGGAATCAAACCGGGCTTATAAAAGAGTGCTCAATAAAAATATAGAGCTGTATTGTGAATGCTTTTATTAAAACATGTACAAGGTATGCTACACTGGCATGTCGATGTTATCGATCTACAGCTCTCAAGAGCTGAGGTCTCATCAGGCAGTGAATTATTTTATGATACAACCTGGTCGCTGAATTCCAGGAATAACCTGGAATTCCTGGAATTCAGCGACCAGGTTGGATCATGAAATAATTCTCTGCCTGATAGGACTTCAGCTCATGAGAGCTGTAGATCGATAACATCGACATGCCAGTGTAGCATACCTTGTACATGTTTGAATAAAAGCATTCACTATATATATATATATATATATATATATATATATATATATATATATATATATATATATATATGTGTGTGTGTGTGTGTATATATGTATATATATATATAGTAATCCATCTAAAGTGTATATATACAGGGTAAAAATCCAGAAAATATTTACTGAGTTTATATAAGAGTTCTCAATATTAAATAGAGCAAGCTGTTTAATAGGTATCAAGATGGAATCCATTCAATGAAGCTGTAAAAATAAGATGTTTGCTTTGGTGAAGTCCGGCTGCCCTATAGCTGTGACCGAAACATGTTTAGCAAATGTGTAGCCAAATACTGTTTGTATAAATAAAAATCGTTACACCTACTATATATATATATATATATATATATATATATATATATATATATATATATATATATATATATATATATATATATATATATATGAAGTAAATCCAACAAAAGATATACGAGGCAACTAATATCTTTTAATTAGTAAAACATCCGGATAAAGACTGAAGCTCAATATACTGGATAGAGCATTAATAGCATAATATAAAATGAAATAATAAAATAAGGTGCGAATAACATTTTATTATAATTTAAAATTCAAGCAAAGTAACTCATGAGTTTTCAAAGATAATTATTCTCCTCAGAGGACCATTACCGCAGTGACGTTACTGCAGGTGATAAAATTACACTTTGAAAATATATTAAAATATATACAAAAATACATAAAAGTACATAACACATCAAATATATCAAGCCAAAAACATACTTATTTGTTAAAGTTATAAAATTCATCCACATCATACAAATTAGAACATAGTCAATGAAAGATGTCTAAGAAGTTGACTGAATGGAGATCCAGGCATTGGGTGATAGTCCAAAGGCGAAAAAATTGAAAGAACTGAAAAACCGAAAAATTCATCCAGTCGGGAAATTCGTCCGCAATCAATGCAGTAAATTACAGTGAAAAATGCCTCTAATGCTTATGTTAATTAATACAATGATAAATGAACCACATCAAGTAAAAAGTTCAATAAACTCACTTTAGTTGAAATCATCCAGTTCAAAAGTCAGGGTTCAAATGATTTGATCAAATGATTTGATCAGAGCAGCACAAATCAAAATTCGCTGGTTAAATGTAAAATCCGCTAAATCCGATTTGAATAAAATCAAATCAAACTAAGTCAATATATTAATAATGTTAAATTTGAAAGTAATCACTCTCCCACAAGCCAAGTAAACAGAACCTCTTCTCGTCGATCTTTTATGTATTTTTGTATATATTTTTATATTTTTTCAAAGAGTAATTTTATCACCTGCAGTAACGTCACTGCGGTAATGGTCCTCTGAGGAGAAGACTTATCTTTGAAAACTCATGAGTTAAGGAGTTTGAGTTACTTTGCTTGAATTTTGAATTATAATAAAATTTTATTCGCACCTTATTTTATTATTTCATTTGATATTATGCTATATATATATATATATATATATATATATATATATATATATATATATATATATATATATATATGTGTGTGTGTGTGTGTGTGTGTGTGTGTGAAAAGATGACAGACGGAAAACAAGTCAAAGTGCAGGAGAAAAACAAAAACAAGAGATTTTTTGACCGGTTACGTTCGTGGGGAACGTTTTCAGAAAATCATTTTCTGAAGACGTTCCACACGAACGTAACCGGTCAAAAAATCTCTTGTTTTTGTTTTTCTCCTGCATTTTGATCTGTTTTCCGTCTGTCATCTTTTCACACATGTTGTCCATCTTGACACTTCATTTTCATGAATTATCGTGTACCTTACCCATATATATATATACATAGAGAGAGAGTGAGAGAGAGAGATGGAGAGAAATAGATATATATATATGTAATATGAAAATATATTTATTGCAATTAAGCTACGCAGAAACGTTCATGTTTCATTTTCGAAATAAGTCCTCGGGTTTTCCGTGTGTTCCTGTGTGTGTGAAATACTCACCGGATATCCGGTCAGGTTTTCGCTCAAGCGAAAGACGCCCACTGGATAAAGTCCCCATCCTTTGCCTTTGGTAAACCGGCGGGCTATGAGTGAAAAATTACCCTCTGCATCTCCATTGGTGTTGATACGAAAGTAGAAGCCACTCACACCTAAAAAGAAATGTCAATACAATTCAGTCATTGGTTCGAAAAATGAATCTTTGTACGAAACTAAATAGTACTAATTAATACTTATAGTAAATGACTCATTCAATTGGTACCACGCCGAATTTTTTAGCCCTTTATACTATTTCATATTATTTTATTTTATTTTTTCCCTTGTTCTTGTCCCCAACGTTTCGTCTTCCTAACTGCCAGCTCCAATATGTCCTCTCGCCATCGCGGATTCCACAAACTACTACACCACCCACCATAACATTCCTCCTTACTTCTTTTTTCACTCGCCTGCTATTAAACACCAGATCTCTTCCATCGACCATGGGAAGTCCTTAGAAAGGAATTCTGTTCTTGAAAATTCCGTTTATTTTTAGGTATGCAAAGCAAGAAAGGAAATTTCTTTACAATGGTAGCAATAAGACAAAACTGTGAAAGTTTTACAGGAACTAAAGATGGGAGCCGAGTCAAGCACCTACCACGAAAATAACGATAGAGTAGAAAGAGAGACTATCAATGTCTCTTCTGTAAGAAAGGGGTTGTAGGGAAGAATTATAGATCACCCCCATTAAGCTACGAAGGCGATTTTGTCCAGGCAGGAAAAGGTGGTCTGAGCGACACCTCCCCAGATGTGGCAGGAGTACTCCATATTGTGACGTATCTGACTCTTGTACAGGTAGAGGATGCATCAAATTTCAAACTTAAGCGAGACAGACAGACCAACAGACGGACATATCCCTTTTTAGAGATGAGTGGACGCATCTAAAAGAACTCTAAACAATTATCAACACTCAATGTGCTACCTACTACCAACCTCACTTCCACCCCACCTTAACACATTCGTCTACTTTATCCACTCACAATTTTAGGGCTGCCTTTTACTACTACTTCTAACATTTAATATATTTGATCTGACTCTGATCAATAAATGCTATTCTTTACAAAGTTTCATAAATGAAATTAAATATTCAATATAAAGTAACATGATTTAGTGTTTAATTTTTCTCGTTCTGTATAGTTTTATGTATTCCTATATTATATAATTGAAAATAGAAGCCTTTATCAATGCAAGATTAATTTATTTTTATTTTTTTACTTTAATCTTATTAATTTCGGAATAAAATTCCATCATCAGAGTTGACCAGTATTGTGTCATTTTTTTTTTCATTAAAACACAAAAACAAAAACAAACAAACTTTTTTTTCCTTTTGTTTCTTTGATAAATGTCCTTCTTATGATGTATCCACGCCGATGTCTTTGGCGGTTATAAATTCAAATTCTGGTTGTAGAACGAAGAAAGCATTGGCATGCTAGAAGTTTAATAAAATGGGTCGTTTATTTAAAGCATTGCTGGGTCAGTATTATAAAATTGAAAATAGAAGCCTTTATCAATGCAAGATTAATTGATTTTTATTGTTTTTACTTCAGTCTTATTAATTTCGGATCATTCGGATTCTACGCTTGCATAACAGCAATAATTGGTTTAATATGCTAAAACCTCCAAACGTAATTACACTTCATCATATTCAGTTAAACGTCTGTCTTACATACTTGTATGCGTTGGACGGATTTAGAAAATTAATTTCTGTCTTCCCATGGTTTGATCATCATTATCAGCATCATATCCGGTTTAACTCCGTTTTACATGCTGCCTGTTCCGATGGATACTGCACCCCATAGACTGGTATTGTCTTGGCCTTCGGGGCTTGATTTACGCGGGTCTATGCGTCTGTCCTGTGCAGTTCTAGGAGGTCCACCCTACCAGGCTTCGCCTTCCCTCTTTGGGGAGGAGTAAGTTTATTGCTTACTGCCTGAGAGGTCCCTACCGGGGAATGCCGACGGGGCTGCCCAGGCAATTTTTAATGGTCAGAGTGCTCACCTCTCGGGCGCTGGCTTTTCAACCCCCACTTTCCCGACCCGACCTTGGGTCACACCTTACTTGTGGGAGTAAAATAAAAACTGTCCTTGTGCCTAACTCCTGGAGAGGAGTAAATCAATACATGCTGCCATGAAGATGTGACGCAATGCCCGAAGGTTAGGATAATAGGCCAGCCCACAAGAGGTAACACACTCTGGCCTCTAAAAAAAATACCAGCACCCGTCTGCATTCCTCGGTAGGGGCGCCACAGGCGATTGGCCATAAACCAATCCCTTCTAAAAGATAGGTATCCCTCCTAGCACAACCGAGGACAAATACCTCAGCCCGATAGAGCAGGGCAAGAGCAAACAACAACATCCCACCTTCTGTCGAACTGATCGTCGAAGACGTATCCTCGACTGTTTTTTATGGAAATCGCTCCAGACAAGGCATGAAGCCACTTGCTGTAAGGAGCTAACAAGAACAAATATGATTATCGCAAAGACAGGAGATGCCTATTGACCTTAGTCTTGAAAAGACCAAGATTATAGGTAGGAGGAAAACAGTCAGCAGGAAGAGAGTACTACAAGTCTGTGGTTCGTGGAAAGAAGCTACTGGAATAGCGAATTGATGGCGACCACTAGACTAATGAGTCGAACGAGCTGGAACAAAAGAAACGGGGTACAGATCACATAATTTTGAAGAACACATGCCATAATAGTATTTATAGAAAAGACTGAGACTAGCAACATCACCTCTGTGAGAGAGAGAGTGTATGTAGAGAAGAAGAACGGAGAGGGGCAATCAAATTACAGATACGTTTCTGCACCTTATCAAGAACCCTCAAATACGACAGAGATTCACTAGCCCAAATATGACAACAGTACTCCATAGATGGTCTGATTGTGGATTTGTAGAAATAGAGAATAGCCTCATGTGTAAGAAAGTGTTTGGAGTGATAGAGATAACCGACTTTACAAAAAGCAGAAAGAGCAATGGATCTAATGTATGAACTCCAAGAAAGAGTTGATGAGAGAGAAAAACCAAGAAGTTTCGGACTTCTCCTCATGAACAGGGCCATTCATGAGAATCTCAGGAAGAAAAGAGACACGCCTACGATTGAAAGACACGAGATTAAATGAAACAAGCCATTTCCCGAGGGAGATGGGCGAGAAGCAACACAAGTATAGAGAATGGTATCATCAGCATAGATGTTAATTTTCTGAATAATATTCTCTGGAAGATCATTTATTTAGAAAAGAAACAGTATTGGGCCTAGACTAGATCCCCGAGAAACACCAGCATTGATAGGAAAATAGAAATAATTATACGTTTTTGTTGTGAAACAAAATAAGGTATTATTCGAGCTCTCCACTGCTAATTCACCAAAATAGAAAAATGCGAGTTTCCATTTATTTTAGGCGATTACATGTAAACCACCTGAAAAACTTACTGATAAAAATAAAATAAAACAACAAAAATATCATTTTCGAATATAAATTTAATGTAACATGTTCATCCCTTTCGGACAGACAGCGTTTTAAGGACATGTAACCAATTTCGTTTGTTTTAAATCTTGGCCATGTCAATGTTCCTGATCAAACTTTAGTATAAAATATGTCATTCTTAAAAGTCATAAAAAAACACGCCCCATTCCCACTAATAACCCTAACCCTAAGATTGTGTTGTAATAGGAAAAATAAAGCGATTACGTGTGCTTTTGTGACTTTGCCGGTCGGACTTAGGATTTGTGGTAAAAAATTTAGTAAACTGCTCTAAAAATTTAGAATGGCCCGGAAATGGGGGATCATTTTACGTTGAGTTTATATGCGCAACAAGCCCCCCACTCTAAATTCTAAAATAATTGTGTTTATTTTTCAATGTGTTTACACATAATCGCCTGAAAAAGTAGAATCTCATTTGGGGTGGGTGTAATTTTAATTGTAAATATTTATATACATTTTTTTATTTATTTGACAAACTTCCACATGTTTTCCCTTTATGTATTGTATCCAAGATTTTGATGAACTCATTGTGACATTTTCATCTATATTTTTCATTTGTGCCAAAAGTTAAAACCGAAAAAATACAATATATTTATTTACTCCTCTGCAGGAGTTAGGCACAAGGCCAGTTTTATCTTACTCCCACAAGTAAGATGTGACCACAGTTTGGGTCGAGTAAGTGGGGTTAAAAGCCAGCGCTCGAGAGGTGAGCACTCTGGCCATTTAAAAATTGCCTGGGCAGCCCCGTCGGCATTCCCCGGTAGGGGCGCCTCAAGCAGTAAGCAATAAACTTACTCTTCCCCAAAGAGGGGAGGCGAAGCCTGGGAGGGTGGACCTCCTAGAACTGCACAGGACAAACCCACAGACAGGTGGAATCAAGTCCCGAAGGACAAGACGACACCCGTCTATAGGGGTGCAGTATCCATCGGAACAGATACTACACTTACTTCCTAGCGTGTGCCAGGTATAAACATTCATTATTTCAGAGGATATATACGCGATGACCAGACAACGACATTGTCAGAGCGGTGCAAAAACAAAAAATGACGTGTCACGAGCGTTTGAAATATTGTAATACATAACTGTGACCTTTCTGAGAGACGTCATATAGATGTTTAGCAAATTGATGCGAAAAGAAATTGAATATTTCAAAAGGTTTGATAAGAGAACTCTAGAATATTTACTTTTTTCCCCATAATTTACCAATAAAAAAATTAAATTAGACTCTGAAAGTAAATAGTCAATCTGAGAATTGGATTCCTTACCTGCGGGGTTATGTTGTAAATAAACGATATTTTCATAAATAAATACCTTGTGTTTGTTTCATTATTTATTGTCAAGAAAAAATTTAAAGAATAGTTTTTAGAATCGAAATAAGGTTAAAATTTTTCCGATTCCGATACCAATTCCAATGCCCCAAAAGTTCCGAGTTTCCGATTTCCAATTCCGATTAATTGTTCCAACACTAATGTATATATATATATATATATATATATATATATATATATATATATATATATATATATATATATATATATATATATCCAAGCAAGCACTGTTGAACGTCACGGAGTTTTCTCGTTTGTAAATCTTCTTCGTGAGGTTCTCAAACCGTCGAGCTATTTTTCTGGTTTCAGGTGGTAGCCCGTAGAGTATTTCCCCGATTGTTCTTAATTCGGCCATTTTTTTTCTGAGCGCTTTCGACTTTCTTAGTCGTCTTCAGGATTAGTTTTTTTTTAATAAGGAGACTTTGGTTAGGTTTTTGATATGGTTCATATGTTCTATTGTTTAGGTCTAAGCTGATGTCTAGGAAGTTAACTATCTTATGGTTTATGTCTATTGTTACCTTAAGGTCCAACTTTAAAAAAAAGTTATGTATATCCTTTTTAGCATTGTCTAACCTTCTATTGCCAGAGTTTACGAAGAATAGTGCGTCATCTCTGTATAAACCGCGCCTTAAACGTGGTAAATCTTCATGGAGCTCCTTCAGGATGTAAAGGCCTACCAAATCTGTTACCGCACAGAGTCCGGTGCTCCCATAGTAATGTCGAAGTTATTTTCCCTATCTTTTCTTGTCCATAGTTTGTTCTCATACAGAATCAGAGTTCTTCTAGCTAGTTTTATAATGTCTATTTCTAGTTAAGTTTTATTCGTTTCTATTCGAGCTTATCAAGAGCTTTGTCTAGAAGTGTGGGGTAAATTGATGGGTAATATAAATCTATGTTAAAGATAATGAACTTTTTGTTAATCCCTTGGGGTAGTTTCCCAAATCAATTGATGACTTTGTCGGACGATGACCACAAATTCTGAGTTATCTTGGAGTTAATGGTGGGTATGATTCTATCCAATATCCTTTTGCTAATTGATCCTATATCCGATATACAAGGGGAGATAAATCTGATAGTGGGGTTATTATTGAAATCGTCTTTGTGATCATATATATATATATATATATATATATATATATATATATATATATATATATATAGTACTATATGTCATGTTGGACAGATAGTACTATCTGTCATGTAGGACAGAAAAAAATGTTATATTTTGGGGGAATACTTTTTTTAAATCTTATAAAAATACCTCCTATAAAGTTAAAGTTAAAAATAATTACATAAAAAAACATCATATAAACATATATATATATATATATATATATATATATATATATATATATATATATATATATATATATAATGTATTTTTATGTAATTGTTTTTGTTGGTGATTGCAGCGTTCGTCGTTTTAGCTTACTGCTACTATTTCGATTGTTTCACTTCCTAAGTGATTAAGATGCAGAAAATTTCATTATTCGTCGCCCTTAACTTTATAGGACGTGTTTTTCGCTAGTACATATATTTTATTAATTTTATACGTACATAAAAGTAATAGATGGACACATGTTTCTGGCTCAAAGCCGTCATCAGCATGGCTGACTTAGACAAAGATCGAACCTTCGATATTGATGTTTATAATCTAGCGTCTTACCATTAAACTACGTCGCCCTGCTTAGAAATATGCACAATTTTTATCACCTAAATATTTAATGTATTATTATTTAATTGTTTTATATACGTATAGAATTAATAAAAATGAATAAATAAATATATTTATATGTGTTTGTGTGTGTGTCATCCATAGATAGACTGTTTCGCTGTATCACAGCTTTTCGGTGCACCTTGACTAGTACATGCCCTAAGTTGATAGTCCATGACTCTATCCACTTGGCTACGTGGCGAGCGCTGTTGGCAAGTGACGTGTCAATGCTTTATATCAGGGGCGGGCAACCTCCGGCCCGCGGGCCACATCCGACCCGCAAAGTCTTAGCGCCCGGCCCGCCACCCTGCTTTATTATTGCAATCCGACCCGCGGACCTTCCAGTAAAACTCATATCATTTTGTGACATAGACGTAAAAGTAGGTTTCAATTAAGATTTACAGTGGCATAAAAATGTATAAACATCAGCGAGCGATGATGCATGTATATTTCATTTTTCTTTAACTATTAATTTCAAATCCTTGGCCTGAGATAAAAATAGAAAAAGAGAAAAGGAGAGGTAAAGAGGAAACAAGAGACGATGAAAGGGCATGAAACATAGAACTTATGTAATGTGTTTCAAAACGAATGCTGGATCAACTTGCTACTTCCCCCGTCATTATTTGTTTATGATTCCAAAGTGGCTCTTCATCGACGCCTTTTATAACATCACATACAGAAGTCTCTTGAGAAAAAATATCAGATTTGTAGAGTGTTCAATGCAATTTTTGTGCAATTTATTCATGTAAACAAAATATAGTAATTCTGAGATTTCGTTTTTCACTCCGGCCCGCGATCTCCTTCCAAAAGTCTCATCTGACCCTCACTCTGAAAAGGTTGCCCGCCCCTGTTCTATATAAATATAATCAACGACAAGAGAGTACCCCATTTGTTTATTTACAACGAGCTTTGTATTATCGCTAATGATAGTTCGCGATATCACTTACCACAGTGCTCAACCCGTCATGAGGTAGAAAATCACCTTTTCTGCTAACAAATTACGAGTTAATCGATGCAAATATTTGCGTAGTTAAGCCCCCTCTTAAAAATCCTCCGTGGTCATTTTGGCTAAGATCAGAGTGTAGTATATGTTTCGATGGATGCTCACGGAACTGTCTTGGCTTTCGGGGCTTTATTCCGCCGGTCTGAGATACTGTCCTGTGCAGTTCTAGGAGGTCTACCTTCCCAGGCTTTGCCTTCTCACCCTTTGAGAAGGGGTTAGTTTATTGCTAATCGCTGTAGGCGCACCTACCGGGGAATGCCGACGGGGCTGTCCAGGCATTTTTTGGCGGTCAGACTGCTCTTCTTCCTCTAGGGCGCTGACTTATCAAATCCCACTTTCCTGGCCTTGTGTCACATCTTACCGCCGTGGGAGGTAGATAAATAACAAGCCCCCTTTTAGTGAGCTCCCACTTAACCAGAGCAGGGTATCCGCTTTCAGAAAGTATACACTTATTTATATATTTATTCCGTGATAAATGCCAGTATACTGAAATCATATTCCCTTAATAGGGTTAAGATGAAAATTCATATACACTAAATGTACAAAAGCAAGGAAATTCCCAAATTTTTACACTTTTATTGTCATTAAGGGTATGCGAGCACAACAGGGCTATGTATTTTACTGGTAGGAATTTTTCTTCAGCGCACCTCACACACTTCATCTACTCATGCATAGAGATTTATACTGTAGGGATGTGATAATGAAATGGTTTGGTTGATATGTAGTCATACCCTTAATGACAATAAAAGTGTAAAGATTTGGGAATTTACTTGCTTTTGTACATTTAGTGCATATGAATTTTCATCTTAACCCTATTAAGGGCATATGATTTCAGTATACTGGCATTTTTCATGGAATGTCACTACTTTTGTAAAGGCTATGCCTCAATACAATGCCTTCTCATAAGGTTTTTTGGAATTTTCTGGAAAACTAAGGTATATGGTAAACTGAAATTAAAATGCCATCAACTAGACCCCAGAACCTCTATCCCTTCCGAAAATCAGCTGAATCCATCAAATAGTTGATGAGATACAGGGTGGCACATACGTACGTACGTACGTACGTACACATAGATATCATTATTTCATGATTGAACTTTCTGGATCTCTGCGTTGCCTTGACTAATGATGCTGAAATTCTACACACTTATAGAACCTATCAAAATATAATTTTGTGCAAAGTTTTAACTAATTTGGTTTATTGGTTTTTGAGTTATGATTGATCAAAGAAATGAGATTTCCAGCATAGGCCATTCGTAAAGTCTATTAAGGGATAGAGCGCTCTCGCGCCTCCCTTGATTTCTTTAGATATTTGATTATTTCATGTTCTCCTATTTTTCGTGTCATAGGAGTTTCTGCGATCGACTAATACCGGCCAGCGATTCACCACTTTCGCCCACGATGATACCGCCAAAGGTTTTAATACCCTAATAAATAGTCAATTTGTTTTGTTTACGCTATCGAAGCGGAAGTGAGAATAAGCCGAAATAACGACCGATTCAAAACGGCGTTTACGTACATACTAATTGCCTTATTGGCATAATCTAAAATCGTGTCCGGGTGCCACCGCGACTCGAAAGCCGAACCCCCGTAATAAATGTATATTTTTATGCGAAATATAAAATAGAGAATGATAACAATCTCTGTCCGGGTTGTGCTAACGTGGGTTGGGGGATATCGCACGTTAGCAATTATTGTGACAGGCGTTTCAGTGTTTCCTTAATATCATGAACACTGAAAAAGAGGGAATTGCAAACTGTTATACAATTGATTAAGATTAAGATGCGTACCCTGGATTTCAAGACACAGGAAGGAGAGCACCTACCAGACTTCCACTAGAATGGCGCGGAGAGAACGTGAACACTGGGCAGACCTATTGTCACTCAAATTCCAGAGTAGACCCACGGTCGTTGCCAGAGAGAAGGCAATGGTAAACTGATGTTGCGATAACGCAAAATGATCAGTAACAGTTATCAGAAGAGGCGAAGAGTACTGCAAATCCGGGGAGATTTATTGCCACTCAGACTCCAGGGAGCACCATTTTGGTATTATCGGCATGCAATTACTGAAAATGACTTTTCTGGGAACTACTGGTAAATAAATAATACTAGGGAACATTATGAGCGATTATTAGTAATAATTCGTATGAGAACTTTTAGCGGGTAAAATAATGGTAATAGGAGAACTAGGAACAGTTTCAAAAAAATGGGAGAAATTAGAATCAAAAAGGGGATTTACACCATACGACCAACACAACTGACGGAATATTAAGAAAAATCCTCGAGTGCAGAAACCAATTCATATAACCAGATAAACTGAAATAGAAATAAAATAGAACTATCGAAGGTATGTTGGGTCATGCTTTCACCTACCGAAGCGTGTATAAACCCTATATACACCCGTGTCGTCGTTGTTGTGTAACCCAGAGTATTGCTTGTATGTGGATACAAAACCACTCGGACGCCGATGTTGATTTATGAAAAGGTTTATTGAAAAAGAGACAGTCATAGAAAACATCAGAAGAACGGGTCACTTACGTGCGTGTAGGGGAGACAGAGAGCGAGCGAGCGAGAGAGAGGGGCAGACAGAAACAGAGAGCGAGCGAGAGAGAGAGATAGAGAGAGCGAGCGAGAGAGAGAGACAGAGACAGAGAGCGAGCGAGAGAGAGAAACAGATACAGAGCGATAGAGAGCGAGAGAGTGAGACAGAGAGCGAGAGAGACGGAGAGCGAGAGAGACAGAGACAGTGAGAGACAGAGAACGAGCAAGAGAGAGAGACAGAGAGAGAGACAGAGAGAGAGACAGAGAGAGACAGAGAGAGATGCAGAGAGAGACAGATAGAGAGCTAGCGAGACAGATAGAGATAGATAGATAGATAGATAGATAGATAGATAGATAGATAGATAGATAGATAGATAGATAGATAGATAGATAGCTCGTCTTTCTACACCCAGCCACATGGGGGGGGGGCGTGCTCTAGACACGTCTTTCCTGCCAAACAAAAAATAAAATCTCTGACCGGAAGTCACGTGGTTTCGCGACTTTCGTCTGGAGTCACTTCTGACCCTTAAAAGTGTCA
Source organism: Sepiola atlantica (assembly GCA_963556195.1). NCBI lineage: Eukaryota > Metazoa > Mollusca > Cephalopoda > Sepiida > Sepiolidae > Sepiola > Sepiola atlantica. The sequence goes on along the minus strand of OY744551.1, from coordinate 36,176,706 downwards.
CTCGAACGTTTTCATTCAAACACAACTTGTGTTATGTAACAATAGCTAGAAACCGAAGGGACTAAAACTATCAGAGTAGCTAAGAAAAATCCCATAATCTGCCACCCCCCCCCCCTCTAAATGCGGTGGCGCCAGCAGCGTTTGTGCTATAGAAAACAGTTATGACAGGTGATAGGTAGGTGGAAAAAACGGATTTTAGAGAGCACCATCCAAACCTCGACTCGAAATACACGGGGAGTACTGCAATACAGAGGAGGCTTATTGACACTAATCAAACAGAAAACCAATCGCCGATGCCAGCGAGAAGTCAACAATAAACAGCTGTTGAGAGAAGGCACAGTGATTTGCAATGATTAGCGATAGAAGCGGAGAGTGCTAGAAATCCGGAGAGACTCGTTGTCACTCAGGCTCTAGGGAACATCACTCGTTGTTACCAGTGAACGATACGCTTTGATCTTGGCCTTTTGGTCAAGATCAAAGTGTAGTATCTGTTCCGATGGATACTGCACCACATAGACTGGTATTGTCTTGGCCTTCGGGGCTTGATTTACGCCGGTCTATGGGTCTGTCCTGTGCAGTTCTAGGAGGTCCACCCTCCCAGGCTTTGCCTCCCCTCTTTGGGGGAGGAGTAAGTTAATTGCTTACTGCTTGAGGCGCCCCTACCGGGGAATGCCGACGGGGCTGCCCAGGCAATTTTTGATGGTCAGAGTGCTCACCTCTCGAGCGCTGGCTTTTCAACCCCCACTTTCCGACCCGACCTTGGGTCACATCTTACTTGTGGGAGTAGGATAAAACTGGCCTTGTGCCTAACTCCTGGAGAGGAGTAAATAATACTCGTGTTTAAACTGCTAGTGAGTAAAATAATGATAGTAATAAAAAAAATCCAGTTATTTATTTTTTCATGAATTTATAAGGTTATTTATTTATTTATGTATTTATTTATTTTTGAGGGTGCCGAGAGGTTCTATTCGCTCAGTGCCCTCGCCGTGTGAACTGCTAAAACGTAATTGCTTTTCGAAATCGGCGGGAACGACTTCAAAGAGCTGGTAATTTGTTCACGTTAGGCAAAGCGCACCGTCGCGCTCCAAAGACCACAATCTTGTCCCAAGATTCGGGGGAGGGCATGCAGCGAATTATTTATAATCAAGCACGATTTGCAGAGTCGAGGTGTAAGCTGCAGTCGTTGAATTTCAATGTCAGCAATAATGACGTCTATTGACAGCGGGAACTCTATTTATCTGGCCCTGTGCCAAACGGACTAATGTTCATCGTATTTTGCAAATCATCAATCGTGAATTATATCTATCATCACTGGGAAATTACTTCTGGTATATCAACCAGTTCTCATATATGTATTCGAAAGAATTTCTCATATATATATATATATATATATATATATATATATATATATATATATATATATATATATATATATATATAGTCTTGGAGGTTTCTCAACCATTAAAACTATATTTTAAAAAAAAAACAAAAAAAAAAATTAAGTCCCAAGTCGTTCAGTGGAAAATCACTCATGTAAGTAAATTTAACTTTTTCAGTTATTATATTAGTTTGCTTCTAACATTATTTAAGGGATCATCAGTTGTTTACCATGAAAAGCTGTTTCGGGAATTTATATATATATATATATATATATATATATATATATATATATATATATATATATATATATTTCCATGGATTAAGTATATGGGACTACTTGCTTTGTACTTCTGATGTTTTAATAAATATTGTACCTTTGCAATTTTTTATTCTCATCTTTCATCTCTCTATATGTATTGATCTTTATATTATCACAATAGATTATTATTAAACGATAAATTGATTAACTTTAATTTAATTTAATATTCTAATATTATATATATATATATATATATATATATATATATATATATATATATATATATGTAAGTCTTGCTAGTTCCAGCTAAACTTATGAGTTGTAGCAACGACGAAACACGTGTCTGTGGATACCTATATTATATATTTATATATATATATATATATATATATATATATATATGTAAGTCTTGCTAGTTCCAGCTAAACTTATGAGTTGTAGCAACGACGAAACACGTGTCTGTGGATACCTATATTATATATATATATATATATATATATATATATATATAATATATATATATGTAAGTCTTGCTAGTTCTAGCTAAACTTATGAGTTGTAGCAACGACGAAACACGTGTCTGTGGATACCTATATTATATATATATATATATATATATATATATATATATATATATATATATGTATATATATATATATTGGGGGATATGTGTGTTTGCCGATTTAGATCATTATTAAATAATATTCTAAATAAAAAGCAGATACAAAGTTATTATAACTTTTTACAGCGGTTTCAAGACATTTATTTTGTGACTATATGGATTCTTCTAGATCAGACTACTAAAAGAAAAAGTATTGACTCCATACGGAGCAAGGCTAAAAAAACGAGTGTAATAGTGTGATGGTGTTCTTTTTTATTTCGTGACTATATGGATTCTTCTAGATATTATGTATAGAGGAGTCTACAAAAAAGAAAGAGAAACGACAAATTTATCGCAAAATCGACACCTGAAGTTAAGGGAACATTTAGAATATCACATCTTGCTCAAATTATACTTTTTCTTTTAGGGTGTATTACAATCAACTCCGTAATCTTACGTTTTCTTTTAGATTTTTGCTTTTCGGAACCTGTTTGCGAAATTGGTGTCTCAAATGTGTCGAATACGACATCCATTAGTTCGTCACCGAGAGTATTATTCTCGACAGAATCTGAATATATTTTCCTCATTTTGATCCATGTGTCTTTTGTAAATAAACTTGTGTCTCTTTAAAATGTAAATCATTTGGGATAAGTCTTGATAATCCGTCAGCATGACTAATTTGTGACAATGGTAAAAACTCCATGGTAAAAACAATGGTAAAAACTCCATTTTATAATTGTAATTGAGGAGAATGGTCCCCTATGCGTTGGTATTCGTCTTTTACCCTTAAGTCATTAGCAGTGGCTTATGGTCGGTTTGCATCACAAGATGTCTTTTGTGAACAAATCGAGGAAATTTGGTGACTGCAAAAAATAGCAACGTGTCTAACTTTATTTGTGAGTAAGTTTATTGTGCACATAGTAACGTACGAGACGCGTGAGCGATAGGTTTTATCAATCCGTCTTCCATTTTGTGTAATATGCATACTTCAATGCTATACGAGCTATCATCAACAGCCACAGGTATTTCGAGATCTAGATTGTAGTGCGTCAAATATAATTCTGATGTGAAATATTTTTTATTTTTTAAATGCCTTCTGGCATTCTGTCGTCAAGCCCCAATCTTTTTCTTTTTTAATAGCTTATTAAGAGAAGCTCGCAAATTGTGCGTGTTTAGAATAAACACATCATTATAATTTGTTAAACCAAGAAAACATTGTAGTGGCGATACGTTTTCTGGAGTTGACACATTTCAATAGTACTAGCTCACTCTGTGTCTGGTCTTTTACGATCTTTAAAGCTAGGTAGTACGTTATGAAAATTTCAGATGTTTTATTTTTTCCATGAAAAAATCGCATTTTGCTTTTTTCAATTTAAATACATCGTTCTGGGTTCTGGAATGAGCAAATGGGCTTCGCCAACAGTTTACGTAAAGTTAAAAGAAGAAAGAAATTCATGTATGCGCAGACCTTTTCCACGGGTTTGAACACGGCATTGAGAGATAACCATTATTCGTTGCCAAGTCCGGAAGAAATATTCGCGAAGCTAAAATGGAATAAATTATTTTTTAGAAGTGTATTTAAGCGACGCATATTTGCAGGTCCCGACAAATGCTCTAAGTTAGTGTGTATAAATACACATAAAGGGGTTACACATTTGAAAGACTACCGTTTGGAATAAAGGTGGCGCAGCATGTAATGGGCGTATTACTGAGCGGTCTGGAGTTAGCTACGGCCTATCTCAATTTAGTAAAACTACAGAGCAACATTAAGCGCACATACATAAAGTTTTACAAAGAATTCAATACTTTGGGTTCAAACTGAAAGAAGATGAATGTGATTTTTTTATGAAACAAATATTTTGGACAAATAATAGACAAGAATGGAAGAAGACCCGAACCAGAGAGAGCAGGCGCAATAAAGAATATGTCAGCGCCAGAAAATATATAGTCTTGCAGAGTTTTCTTGGGTTTGCGAACTAATATAACGCATTTATCGCAAGTATCTACAACCTACGAGCGCCTTTAAACGAACTATTGGAGAAGAAGAAAGAGTGAATTTGTACGGCAAGATATCAGAAGGCATTTGAGAAAATAAAATAAAAAACATTCTCACGTCTAATTTATTTTTAACACATTATGATCCAAAACACGAAATCCTTATAGCTTCTGGAATTAGTGCATGTATTTTACACATAATGGAAGACGGTTCGCTGAAGCCGATAGCGCACGCGTCTCGTACGCTGTTACCAGCCGAGAGGAGCTAATAGAAAGAAAAACGCTGAGCATCATTTTTTTGCGGTAACAAAGTTTCACTGTTTCGTGCACGAAAGAAGATTTACATAAACTGACGATAAACCTTTATTAACTATTCATGGATCAAAAAATATATTACAGATATCGCTTAATATATTACAGATATCGGGAATCCTCCTCCTAACTGATAACTACAAGATGGAGTATTCCCCATAGATTAGTCATGCGGACGGACTGTCCAGATTGATACCGAAAACTGTGAAACCCCTTGAGGACACGGTAATTGCATCTATACGAAGAGAAGTTGAGGTGAAAAACATGTTGTGTACTGTATAATTTGGGTTATTCGGACTACATTTATAATCTAATCGTTTCGGCCGCTGTAACCTTCTTCAGGTTTATCTCTTCGAACTCGGGAATATTTCTGTCGAACTCGGGAATATTTCTGTCGAACTCGGGAATATGGACGGAATTTCGAACGGAACCCTTTATTTAATCCAAAAGGGTATCATGCGCTGGTTTCTCAGTAGTTCGCAATTCTTCGTATCGCCCGCAGGATTGAACCGTAAACCTTCAGATGACTATTACTATGACTTAGAACTGAATTTAACTTAGTACTATATCCACTGCGCTACGGGCCATTGCGGACAGTTCTAGTATAAATTTTGGGAGTCTTAAACCTATTCTTGTTTTTTTTCTGTGTAGGCTTACTACTTATCACTATATATCAGTACTTTTATTACTACATATCACTGTATATATATATATGTGTGCGCTGCTCCTTTGAGTCGTCTTACTCTCCACTGTTCTGCTCTATCTATGATGTTTACTTCGTTCCTTAAGCTTAGATGGTGTCCCTTTTCCCTCCATATATATGCTGTGTACTATCCTGAAATAACCGCTAGTGACCCCTAAAAAGATAAAGACAAAGTCGATGAACGATGATTTTATAAAAAAAAATATTTAAAAGAGCATAATAGAAAAGAACCAAAAAATTCCGGAAGTATATTCCATCTGCGACAATGTAGTAATGCACAGTGATCGGGTGGTAATTACTTCAAGTGACATTGGAAAAACGTATTCTACGAGAGTTCCATGTTGAGCATCCAGGCATATCACGAATGAAGAGTCTCATGCGTAGTTATGTCTACTGAAAGAACATAGATCGAGTTATTGAGAATACAGTTAAATCATGTAAAGGGTTTGCGTTCGCAGCAAAAACGCCTCTAATAAAATTTAAACCCTGGCTTAAAACGGACCGACCGTGGTCGAGAATCCATATTGACTTTGCTTGGCTATTGGACGGGTTCTATCGTATGGTTTTAGTGGATAGCTTCACTAAATAGCCAGAGATACTTAAGTATAAAAAAAACAACGACAGAAACAACAATTGGGTGTCTGCATGAATTTTTCGCACATTTCGGAGTCGTGGATCGTGTAGTATCGGATAACGATACTCAATTCACGTTAAGTGAATTCAAAATGTTTTGTCAGTTGTTTCTAGTGGAACAACTCACAATCGCGCCATACCACGCAAGAAGTAATGGTCTGGCGGAGCGATTTGTTGATTCCGTTAAAAAAACGATAAAAAAGGAAAAAAGCAATGCAGGATTTTCTATGAATTTTTCGCACATTTCAGAGTCGTGAATTGTGTAGTATCGGATAACGATATTCAATTTATGTCCAGTGAATTCAAAATGTTTTGTCAGTTGTTTTTAGTGGAACACCTCACAATGGCACCGTATCAGACAAGAAGCAAGTAGAATAGACATTGTTATCATTATAGACAAAGACCTGTATCTCTACAAAGCCACCATCAGTCCATGCATGAAGCATTGTTGGCACAATAAGAGTCGCCAAGTTAATACGTCCGTCACTATCCACCAAGCTCCAACCCCTGTCCCATCGCCGCAATGTTGAATCTATTGTTCTTGCTTTACAAATACTTCAATGGATTGTGCTCCGATGAACTGGCTGCTCTGGTGCCCCCTCGACGTAAATACACAAGACCAACTCGACAATCAGCTAAATCCCATCCATTCACTGTGGAGGTCCCCATATGCCAGAGAGCCTTCTACTCCAATAGCTTCTTTCCTCGTGCTGCCGGCCTCTGGAACTCTATCCCTGCTCCCTGTTTCCCCCGCCTGTATCGATATGCAGAGATTTAAAACTAATATAAACAGACATCTTGCTACACAGCTCCCAACTAAGGATGACACACTAAACCTACGCCCTAACTCTCAGTAGCCCCTTCGTTTACAGTGGCGGCCTGCCTTGTTTGGGACGAATTATGTTTAAAAAAGAATGACCAACAACATTCATCTTTTAACACTTTAACGGCCTTGTGCTTAATTTGTTTTAAATGTATTTTTTTGGTATTTTCTGCAAATAAATA
>OY744551.1:36152318-36164818 GCA_963556195.1 Sepiola atlantica | reverse complement strand
ATATATATAGTTCATAATACCCAAGTCAGATCACTTAGCGGTTGCAACACTGATCAAATCCTCTTCATACTGGTTACAATAATATTTGATGCAATCTATTTGGATCAAATCTGTTTGTAAATTGTATAGATAAAGTCCAGGTTTCAAAAGGGTAAAAGTAAAAAAAATCAGTTTTGGGTGAATAGCAAACTGCATCGTCTGAAGCAGTTTATTAATAAATTACAGTGTTTATTTAATGTTCTGTTTTCGTTATTTCTTAGTCGTTGTCTCAACTACGCGAGCTAATTCTCGGGTCTCTGGAGTTAAGTCATGCAGTAAGATTTAAACCGCTTGAGATGGCCGAAACAGATCTTGTGTCTATGACTCATGAATTAACACATAGGGACCCGGAAACTAGCTCGTCGAGTCGAAACAACGATTAAGAAAATAACGAAAAGAGAAAATTCCATCGTTATTAATTAGACATGTATCCATAACGATCTGCTGCCTCAATATATATATATATATATATATATATATATATATATATATATATATATATATGGTTAAACAGGAGTGCCAAGATATCTTAACCGGTAGCACATCCATTCTTGCTATATCATTTTGCGGTATTCGCCTCCCTATAATGGAAGCGTTGTTCATTCAATTAAAAACTCCCAACATTAACCATCCTCGTTATGAGGGGTGCGAAGGCGTTTTGAAATGCTGTTGAATGATTTTATGTTTTTAATCACATGGAAAGGTCCTCTTAAATAAATTCACCAATTTTATTTTGCATTTATCAATCATCCGCTTGAAGACGACCAATGATGGTCGAAAACGTTCGCGTTTAATATGGAGATTTCTTACATTCCATTATTAAAAGCACAAGATCTATCGTCCGACGAATAGAAAGATTGGATCAAAAAAGGAACAAACAGAAGTTGGCACTCCTGTTCAACCAGATATGTATAAAAGAAGGAATGTTGCCTAACTATACAAAATATATATATAGATACATATATATATATAATATTGAGCTAGGATTAAGGTTTAAAGATGGCGGACTGATACACATGGTGGAGCAATGCCAAAGGACGAATGTAAGTTCACGGTTGAATTTTTTACGTTAAGTTGTCAAGTTATGCTATAGTGTATAATCTTTTTTTTGTAATGTCTGAGGAGCTTAAGGAGGACAGATCCTATATTAAAATACTAACGAGTTTGTAAAATAATTGTACTAAAGACTAAAATTTACATGAACATCGCTTACTTATACATACAGGGTGGGCCAAAATAAGGGTCCTATCTTTAAATTTGAATAACTTGAATTTGAATAACTTCCACAAAATAAAAGTTAAACTCACCAAACTGTATGTGTGTGTAGACTGACCCTTCCGAGATTTTTTGAAATAAACAAAACAAATTTTATCCGAAAAACACTTCTTAAAACTTACAAAAACTAAAGTATTGTTTTTTACACTTTTTTGAGTTTTTTAAGCAAAAATAATGTTTTCTAAATGAGGGTACGTTCCTTAGGGCTAATACGGCTCATGCTTGCTTCGGAAGGGGTCCTTTACTTATTCTAAAAAAAAAAAATCAATAAATAAAAAAGTTATGAATTTTTAAAAATAGGACCCTTATTTTTGCCCACCCTGTATATATAGAGATAGATAGATAGATAGATAGATAGATAGATAGATAGATAGATAGATAGATAGATGTTGAACAAATTGAGATAGACAAATAGATAGATAGATAGATAGATAGATAGATAGATAGATAGATAGATAGATAGATAGATAGATAGATAGATAGATATCACTTACTTTTGAATGTTCTTCCACGTATCCTCTTGAATATCTCGCGTCCATCCCTTACAGATTTCCCGTCGATCCAAGCTGAGTGGGCTGCCTGGGCGTATAATTTGACGGCGTCATATAAATAAGCAGCTTCCGGTCTCACCTAGAGGCGGGAAAAACAAATATGAATATTATATATGAACGAAATTGCAAGTAACGAGATAAAAAAAATGAGTGGAGGACATATATATATATATATATATATACATACATATATATATATATATATATATATATATATATATATATATATATATATATATATATGTGTGTGTGTGTGTTATTTATCTACCTCCCACAGCGGGAAGATGTGACACAAGGTCGAGAAAGTGGGATTTGATGAACCAGCGCCCGAGAAGGTGAGCACTCTGACCATTAAAAATTGCCTGGGCAGCTCCGTCGGCATTCCCCGGTAGGGGCGCCTCAGGCAGTAAGCAATAAACTTACTCCTCCTCAAAGAGGAGGCAAAGCCTGGGAGGGTGGACCTCCTAGAACTGCACAGTACAAACCCATAGAACGGCGTAAATCAAGCCCCGAAGGCCAAGACAATACCAGTCTATGGGGTGCAGTATCCATCGGAACAGATACTACACTGTCTTCCTAGCCAAAAGGCCGACAAAGATATATATATATATATATATATATATATATATATATATATATATATATATATATATATATATATATAGTTGTTTTTTTTCATTTATCTGTAAAATTATATATTTTAGGTAGAAAGGGTGGGATATTCTAAGCAGATTCACGGACTTTTTCCCGCGGAAAAATTGTCATTTTACTATCAGATAAGGCGAACTGTCGTTATCAGCGAAAAATCAATGGTAAATGACCGTTGCGATAACGTAAATTAGTTTACAACTGTTATTGAAAAGGACAGAGAACGCTTGAAATGTGGGGAAAAATGCTTCTTCTAAGGTTGAACACCATTTGTTATTTCTGAGGAGCAATCAATGACGTTGACTCGTGTGAAAACTCTACAGAGTTAATAATAATAGAAAGAAAGAAAGAAAGAACATCCACTTACCACCTTCAAATCTATTTGTTAGAATGACACTAAATGTCGCATAGCACCGAGTGTGTCATAGGTCAATACTAAAATACCACTACTAATGTTTCTAGTGCTTCTAACACTACTGTGACTTTTAGTATCACTACTAATCTATAACTAATAAGGATTTGGTATCTGTCTGTCTGAAAACAAAACTATGATATTCTATCTTTTAATAATGGAGATGTGGCATCTGTCTGTCTGAAAGATATACGGAATAATTACGCTGAGACACCGGTTCCCGTTAAATCGCCGAAGTTAAGCAACGTTAGGCCTGGTCAGTACTAAAATGGGTGACTTATTGGGAATAACAGGTGCTGTACGTTCTCTTCGCTTATCTCGGCATTGTTTCTAGTCGGCGTGGACTTCTTTTTGCCACTGGAATCAAGCAATGCCGACTCATGGTATCGGCATTACGCAACCCTCGCTTCACAATTACACGTGTAGCCACCTATACAGGGGGTATCCATTGTCTCTCGAGACTGAACGGATGCCATGATATATCAAAAGTACTTTGATTTTGTACTCTGTCAAGACAAGAAAGAGATCTATGAGTGGCACCTCTCTAGATGTGGCAGCATTATTCTATTTCAAGACGTATCTTCTGTTATAAAGGTAGATGATTACATTCAGGAGTCAGAAATGTCTTTGTTCCCGGCCTTTTGGCTTGGATCAAAGTGTAGGATCGGTTCTGATGGATGCTACACTCTATAGACCTGTACCGCCGATCTTGGGTATTGTCCTGTGCAGTTGTAGGAGGTTCACTGGAATCAAGCAGTGCCGACTCAGAAAAAGTGTGGTTTAGAATTGTGCAACCCTTGCTTCACAATTACACGTGCAGCCACCCTTACAGGGGGTATCCATTGTCTCTCGGAACTGAACAGATGGCATTATGTATAAAACCGAAACTATACTATAAGTTTTATTAATAATGGAGATTTGGTATCTGTCTGTCTGAAATCGAAACTATCCCATTACTTCTATTAATAATGGAGATTTGGTATATGTTTGTTTGAAATCGAAACTTTGATATTATTTCAGTTGATATGAAGATTTGGTATCTGTCTGTCTGTCTGAAGCCGAAACTCTATTATATACTTGTATTGATAATGGAGATTTAGTATGTGTCTGTCTGAAGCCGAAACAATATTATATACTTGTATTAATAATGGAGATTTGGTATTTGTCTGTTTCAAACCAAAACTACACTATAACTTATATTAATAATGAAGATTTGGTATCTGATTGTTTGAAGCAGAAACTATGATATTACTTCTATTAATTGTATTATTTAAGAACAATATTGCGAAAATATATAAAACGAAAGCCCATTTAGTCCCTTATATAAAAGGATTGGTTCAAGAGCTCACTTCATCTTTTCTAACTATGTTGGATAATAGCCCTATGGGAATGGACGTATCTGTTGGAACTCGTTGGTTTGACTTGCGCGAATTAGCGCGGGTGCAGTCGAGTGTAGAATAGGGCCTCACAGTCAGAGCTAACAGACGTGAACAGGGCACCGTGTGACGAGATCCCAGATCAGAGGTCAGTGTGCGCCTGCGAGAGGCTCTGTGACGTAACGGGCCCATGCGTGGGAAACAGCGGGATTCGTTTCGTCAGTCTGGGTTTTGGAGGCAAACCGATGAGACGTGATTGTTACCATGTAAATTACAACAGATAAGAGAAATATTCCCTAAGAAAATACAAACGAGAGATATCCTTTCCCCCCTCTATGAATGGTTAAGAAAATAATTGTTAATTAAAAAAAAAGTAATAACACAGACAAAAAAGTGAATAAATAATAATAATATTATTAATAATAATAATTCGTGACACAGCACGCATGAATTTAGAACTAAAAAACAATGTACTATTGCACACACGAAAGAAAAGAAAAAGAGACGGTGACGAACTGACATTCTGTGGGGGAGAAACTGATTTCTTTGTTGTTTTTTGTCGAGTGGGACGTGTTTCACTCAAATTGTATTGTTGTGAATCATTTTTTGTTTGATTTAAATGTATCGTCGAGAGAGAGACTCATTGAATTAATTTTCCTTGTTTTTTTGTCTAGCCGAGAGCATTTTTTTGTTTTTGTTTTACTGTTGTTTTGGCCCTCCTCATATTAAAATATTAGTACATAAAAGAAAAAGAAACAGTAACTAATTAAGACTAAGTTGAGGTCAGCCAATTAAAGGCAGTTAGAATGAGAGAGTTGACTTTTTAACGGTGCGGTAAGGGTTTTAGCGGATGTCCGATGTGCAGGCCGTAGGGCCGTGTCTCTTCCAACTGACGGGTTGGGATTGAGTTATGTTCGCTGCGCGTGACCCGTTGAGGTAGTCGGTGAGCTTGCGATTATGCGGACAAAGAGTTGTTTCGGTGCCACACGCATGAAGAGGAAGCGATTTTGTAGCCATGAAAAGAGTGGTATGATATATATTTGGGGGGGACATCGGAGTTATCGCATCGGTATGGGTCTTGTTGTTTAGTGGGTCGGTGGGGCCCACTAGAGCACCGCGACGGTGTGGCGGGTCTGGATGATCGTGAAATTAGGTTGGGAGTTAAGAGGTCGCTTTGGTCCGTGTTAAAAAGCATATGCAGTCCAATATTATGATAAGACATATCTTATAGAGAAATTAGATGGCTGACCAGAAAGAGATTATAAGAATTTTAAAATAGGGGTTTTCTGTTTTGCCCTGTGTTCTGTTAGAATTTAATGGATGGGTGTGGTGAATTGTGTGACTAGGTATCGTGTGCAGATGCCCGTGGGGTCAAGTGGTCAAGCAACTTTGCGACAGGGGAACAACCAGCGTGTTCTATAATTGATTGTGACAGGGATGGCCATAGAGCCGATATCGATCGTAAGGATGAATTTTCTTACATCCCAGGAAAGGTCATAAGGCCGATTTATGGCAGCCGGGTCAAGAGGGTGGAACTGAGATGTCCAGCCGTGCTAACCCCTGGTTCTGACCAGACCTTAGGATTGTTTTGTTTTTTGTATAGGGTAAATTACAACAGATAAGGGAAATATTTCCCTAAGAAAATACAAGCTAGAGTTATCCTTTCCCCCATCTATGAATGGTTAAGAAAATAATTGTTAAGTAACTACGATAAAGTAGTGATTTGCTCTCTCTCTCTCTCGACGTAGTGAATGACACCCAGCTGATTAAATAACTAACGCTTGTAATAAAAAGAATTAAATTTAAAGAAGAGTTTGTCTTCCGACCTGATCGTGAAGTTTTTGTTGCAGACAACGGACGGCGTGGTTCACAGCAGGAAGGAAAGAAGAAAGAATTCATCCACTAGACGACACGACCCCTACACGGCGAGGGAGAAATCTTAGGTATGCAAAAAATATATGAGCTATGTTATTTATGATGTTTTAAAAATTACGAGTATTAAATGTGAACTGCCACGGCCCTTTCAGGGACGGGTATACTAAAAGAGTAAAGCCACGGCTCGTAGTGGGACTAGTGTACGAAACGCGTAATGCCGCGGTCCAAGCAGGAGTGGTTCTATGCATGACCAAAGAATAGCATCGAGGACAATGGCGGTTGAAGCGAGTTATGCGTCCCCCTCTCCAATCTATCACGTGAAGTTGTTGACCAATTCGATTTGCGATCGATCCAGTAGATTCAATTGGATCTTGATTTGTATCCTTATATGCGATCGATAGATCAATTTCCAATATGAATGAAGAGTCAATCGAATAATATGAATCGATCACAGATCGAATGCGTCAACAAATACGAGTTGATCGAAAATCGATTGGATCGATTGAGTAGCGAGGAAGAAGGAAGATAAGTAATTAATAAACTTGGGCAATATGGAACCAGGAAGAAAATAAAAGAAAGAAGAAGAGGAAGAAGAAGGATAGAGTATGAGATGAAAGAAAGAAAGAAAGAAAGAATAAAAAAATAATGAAAGAAAGAGAGAGAAGGAAATAGGGGGAGAAGGTAAAAGAGATAGAGAGATGAAAAGATATATCGAAAGAAAGAGATAGGGGTAGACAAGTGCGAGAAGGGCAGAAAGAAAGAAAGAAAAGGAGAAGGAAAGAGAAAAATGGGTAGAAATAAAGACAAAGGGGAAACAGAGAGAAAGAAAGAGAAGCAAGAGAGTGAAGGAAAGAAAGAGATAAGGGAAGAGAGAAAGATAGAAAGATATAATGAAAAAGAGAAGAGACGAGAATAAAAAGAGAGAAAGAAAGGAAGATATAATGAAGGAGAGAAGAGAGATGAGAATAAAAAGAGAGACAGAAAGGAAGATATAATAAAAGAGAGAAGAGAGATGAGAATAAAAAGAGAGACAGAAAGGAAGATATAATGAAAGAGAGAAGAGAGATGAGAATAAAATGAGAGACAGAAAGGAACATATAATGAAAGAGAGAAGAGAGATGAGAATAAAAAGAGAGACAGAAAGGAAGATATAATGAAAGAGAGAAGAGAGATGAGAATAAAAAGAGAGAAAGAAAGGAAGAGCATGGAAAGGAAAAAGGAAAGAAAAATGACAAAACAAGAAGGAAGAAAACAAAGAATGACAGTATAAAGAAAGAGAGCTGGAGAATAAAATAAAGTGAGAAGAATGAAAGAGAGAGAGGGGAACAGAGAGAAGGAAAAGAGAGAAGCAAATAAAGAGCATTGATAGGAAAAGGAAAGAAAAGAAGGACAAAAAGAAGGAAGAAAAAAAGGACAGAATAAAGATAAAGAGAGAGAGAGAGGGGAATAAAGAAAGTGAGAGAGAGTAAAAAAGAGGGGGGAAGAGAGAGAGAGAAGGAAAATAGGGAAGAAAAAAAAGAACATGGAAAGGAAAAGAAAAGAAAAGAAAAGAAATGACAAAAAAGGAGGAAGAAGAAAAGGACAGAATAAATAGAGAGGGGGATAAAGAAAGGGAGAGAGAATGACAAAAAGAAGTACAGAATAAATAAAGAGATAAGAAAAAAAGTGGAAAATATAAAATAAATGATGAACGTACGAAATAACGAGAGAGAGAGAGAGAGAGAGAGAGAGAGAGAGAGAGAGAAAGAGAGAGAATCAAAAACAGAAGAAAGACACAAATATTAAAGAAAGAAAGAAACAAAAAAAGAAAGAATAAAAGGGGGAAGACATAAAAGTTATAATGAACGAAAAGTAGAAATATTAAAGAAAAAGACAAAAAAGAAATATATAAAAAAACTAATGAAAAAATAAAGAAAGAAAAAAGAAAAAGAAAGGCAGAAAAAAGAAGAGAAGAAAAAATAAGTTAAATGAAAAAGTAAAAAATATCAAAGAAAATAAGTTACAAGAACGCAACAAACAAAAAATAATCACAGAAATATTCGAAGAATTTAAATTATTTTAATAAGTGGTGCAGAGGGAAAAGGGGTAAAACAGAAGGTCGAAAGGTCAAAAGGTCAAAAGGTCAAAAGGTCAAAGGGGAAAGTTCTATGAAAGAAGACACATATAAATCGAAAAACTCCACAAAAAAAAAGAAAAAATGAAAGGTGATTGGCTGGTTGTTTGGGGGTTTTACGTGACGTCAATTGGATCAATTGGATCAATTCATTCTGAAATCGTGCATATGTTTTATATGCAAGAAGTATAAAAACAATAAAGACGGATGAGAAATCAAATGTGGAGAAAGTATATTTGGAAGGCAAGCCTATTGAGATTGTTTAGAAGTTTTGTTGGTGCTTCTCTATTATAAGGGACCGATGAAATGCCCATCTTTTATTTAGAAGAGTTAGTTGAAAAGGGAGATAATTCAAATTGAAATCCAGAGAATTAGTAAGAAAATAAATTTAAAAAAGGTACTTATGCAGTTTACGGACCGGGCTGAAATAATAACTTCATAATTTAGAAAGCCATTCTTAACATGGTGAGTTGGCGGTTGATTCACTATTCTGTTTATTAAATTGTTAGGTGAAAGTGCATCTATCAACATTTGACTCAGCATACTTTGTTCCGGCATATTTTTCAACACTGGATGTCAACATACACGTTAAATGATATCGACAAGTTAAGACGTCCTTTTTTATTGTTTTTTTTCCATTTAATATATGACCAGATTTGATGTCAATCATGGACTTTATGCCTGCACTGACGACTCCATTAAGCCATCTTTTGTGAAATGCCGGCCCTCTTTCCTTTTATTTTTAAGAAACTTGAGTCTGTAATTAAACTCCATGTAAAAACATTGTGTCGGTGTAATTTATATATATATATATTGTCGCTCCTCGTAAAATAAGTAGAGCACTCTTAATGGTAGTACAAACACAGCATGACGTCACTTGCTTTATAATGCATCATTCCTTCTTTAATAGAAGTAGAATGCCTGGATATCGTGCCGCTTTGAATGTGTTAAATTATCATTGTTTATCGGCTATTCAGATGGTGGGCGCGCGGTTAACGACGTTGGATGCAAGTTGAAAAATACTTGTTATCCAGGGTTTCGAATCGTACGAATAGTCATATCTCTATGCTGATGAGTCCTGATTGAAAAGGGACGAAACTGATACGTACATAGATAATAAACAACAACAAATATATATATATATATATATATATATATATATATATATATATATATATATATATATATATATATATATATATATGAAAGAAACAAACCGGAAGTCCTAGACTCGAGTTTCGTCCTCCTTTGGGCTCATCAGTAGAACACATTCGAAACTCGAGTCACTTGCATGCCAAGCGAGTACTCTGCCACTGAGCTACAAGAATGTCTATTCATTTACACAGATTAAGCAAACCGCGGCGAAGGCCGACTGTTGAATGTACCTACTCTTCTCAACAAAAATAATCTAATATATATATATCCTCGAAAACGTGGAGCACTGTAAGTGTGTAGTATTAACACAGCATGACGTCACTTGCTTTAAAATGCATCGTTCCTTCCCTTAAACGAAGTAGAATGCTGAGACGTTACGCCCGCCGATAAAGTGTTAACATTATCACCGTTTAATCGCTATTTAAAATTGGCCGCGTGGTTAAAGACGTCGGATTTGAGTTGAAAAATACTTGTAGTCCGGGGTTTCGAATCGCATGACCGGTAGTCAATAGTCTATGCTGATGAGTCCCGATTTAAAAAAGGACGAAACGTATACGTACATAGATAATAAACAATAACATATATATATATATATATATATATATATATATATATATATATATATATATATATATATAGTAAGCAATGAAAATATATATGGCAATCAAGCTACACAGAGGCTCCCGTGTTTCATCCTCGGGGGGAATCGTCAGGCTAAACATTTAGCCTGACGATTCCCCCCGGGGATGAAACACGGGAGCCTCTGTGTAGCTTGATTGCCATATATATTTTCATTTTAGCCTGACGATTCCCCCCGGGGATGAAACACGGGAGCCTCTGTGTAGCTTGATTGCCATATATATTTTCATTGCTTACTACCTAGCTCTACTTACGTATCGAGCACTGTTGAAGTAAATACTGAAAAATGATACATAAAAAATTATATCCCCTTATAATATTTTATGTGGATACATGAAGTACTAATATATAGATATATATGTTATAATGGAATAATTCCAGGAGGAGATCCGAGTATGAGAGCTCAATGTGATAAACAGAGCAAGAATAAAATGAAGTATAACAACACGAAATTACATAATCACGGTTGAAAAAACCACATGGTTGAAATAAATTATTGCATCGATGATTATGTAATTTGGTGTTATTATACTTCATTACATATATATATATATATATATATATATATATATATATATATGTGTATTTAGGCAGCAAGTCATTATCTAAGCAAGCGTTGTTGAACATCACGGAACTTTCGCGTTTGTATATTTTCCTCGTGAGGTTCTCAAACCGTCGAGCCATCTTTCTGGTTTCAGGTGGCAATCCGTATAGTACTTCGCCGATAGTTTTTAATTCGGCCATTTTCTCGAGCGCTTTCGACTTTCGTAGTCGTCTTCAGGATTCAGGAAGACGACTACGAAAGTCGAAAGCGCTCGAGAAAATGGCCGAATTAAAAACTATCGGCGAAGTACTATACGGATTGCCACCTGAAACCAGAAAGATGGCTCGACGGTTTGAGAACCACACGAGGAAAATATACAAACGCGAAAGTTCCGTGATGTTCAACAACGCTTGCTTATATATATATATATATATATATATATATATATATATATATATATATATATATATATATATATATATATATATATATATATATATATATATATATATAAGGGTAGTGGGAGATAACACCAACAGAGTTCTTGATTATAAGGAAAATTCAAAAGTAAGAGCGTAATATTTATTTATATAACATTACAGAAAGTCAGAACAATATCGGTACCGCCGTTTCAAATCCAAAGAAAGGTGGCAATAATTAGCCTTTAAACATAAACAGAGGCTAAAGAGAGTCCGGTAAAGAAGACCAATTATAAGTCACCTTTGGTTGGATTTGAAACCATTTTCCGTTCACATTCTCTACTGTCAACTCAATCTCCCACTGCCATCATCTATTTGTATCTCTTAATTTATTTATTCATGAGCGGCCCCTTTTAAGCTTACGCCTGCCACCACCTCCATTTCAAACATGATAGAAGTGTGTTGTTTTCTTCAGACAATCATCCTGAGGAAGTCTTAAAATTAAAACGACACGTTGACGAATACATACATAATACTTTTTGGTTTTCCTTTTTTTAAATTTCCATTAAGTCGGAACACTATTCCTATTCTTTATCTCATATATATATATATATATATATATATATATATATATATATATATATATATATATATATATATATATATATATATATATATATATAATTAACTTGTTACAAATATCCAGGGGGTATGAATCCGAAGGAAGTTGAAACCGGGTTTATGAGAGTGCTCAATGAAAATTCAGAGCAAAATATATATTTTTTGATTTTATTCCATTAGTTGCGACAAAACAAGTTTCGTTTCATTGGTGCAAATAGCTACCAACTCATCGGGCTAAGCGATGGAATTCAAATGGCAAAAGTTCACCTTAACGGGAGATTGAAAATTGAAAATACATTGGAGGGGGAGGGGGACAGAGTTGGGGCTTTGTCTATAACGGTGACATGGGGCATGAGAGGGGAGGGGGAGGACCCCAACAAGTCGTGTTTCAAATTATTACGTGGGAGGTTTTTCACGTGTCTGTGCTGTGATGATCTCAATCTCGGCCGGGGTGGGAGGAAGGGAGATGGATCGACGGCCAGAGTGAGTTAAATTTAAAATGAGAATAAAATTATGATTACAACCGTCACTGGTAACACCAGAAAACTTCTCTTATAAAATAATTCCACTAGTATTGATCTCGGTATAATATAATCACAATTTAAAAAATATAATCACAACAAAATTCACTACAAATAATAAACAAAACATTAAAATAAAATAAATAAAATGCAAAAGTAGCAATTAATACCCTAAATTAAAATTATCAAACATTTTTATCCTCATGATAATTACTTATTAGAATTAAAATAAAATAGGATTGACGGTTGTAATCATAATTTTATTCTCATTTTAAATTTAACTCACTCTGGCCGTCGATCCATCTCCCTTCC
>OY744551.1:36144818-36149818 GCA_963556195.1 Sepiola atlantica | reverse complement strand
CTAGGGAGTAAATAAGAAGGTGAAGGGAAGAAAAAGAAGAAAACAAAAACAGGAAAAACAAAGAATAAAAGACACTAAGAAAGAAATGGAAAAGAAATAAGAAAAGAAAAGGGAAGAAATGTTGAATCAATAAATAATTTAATCAATATTAAAGAAGAAAGAAGGAAACAGATAATGAAAGAGAAGAAATAAAGAAATGAAAAATGACAGAATAAAGAAATGGCAAAACAAGAAAGTTAAAGGAAAAATCCAAAAATGTTAAAGAAATGGAATTACCAAATATAGAAAGTTGAAAGTTTATACAAAAGAACGAGATTTTTAAAAGAAAAAAAGTGGTAAGTACATAGTTCACCCGGAAAATAAAAAGTTAAAAAACCTAAAATAGAGAAATATATATATATATATATACAGGGTGGGCCAAAATAAGGGTCCTATCTTTAAATTTGAATAACTTGAATTTGAATAACTTCCACAAAATAAAAGTTAAACTCACCAAACTTTATGTGTGTGTAGACTGACCCTTCCGAGATTTTTTGAAATAAACAAAACAAATTTTAGCCGAAAAACACTTCTTAAAACTTACAAAAACTAAAGTATTGTTTTTTACACTGTTTTGAGTTTTTTAAGCAAAAATAATGTTTTCTAAATGAGGGTACGTTCCTTAGGGCTAATACGGCTCATGCTTGCTTCGGAAGGGGTTCTTTACTTATTCTAAAAAAAAAAATTTAAAAAATCAATAAATAAAAAAGTTATGAATTTTTAAAAATAGGACCCTTATTTTTCCCCACCCTGTATATATATATATATATATATATATATATATATATATATATATATATATATATATATATATAGAAGAGGAGAAACAAATTTAGAAATTTAAAAGCAGAAAAATATGATAAAAAATGACGGAATTATGAGGGGAAAAACGATCGCAATTAACTAGCCGCCATCTTAAAAAGGTTTTTCTTCAATTTCGTTTCTTTGACGACCGTTGTTGACCTACTTTTTCGGCTTTGTTTACAACGATTATCAAAGGCGCTCTTCTCTTTTTCTGTTTTCTTTTGCTTCATTTCCGACATTTTCTTCTTTTTTTTTGGCAAGCAATCTTTCTTTTTCTTCGTCTATCTTTCATCAAACCAAACGAAATCAATCAAAGTGATTTTGTTTTCATCACAACAAACGGAAAATATTTAAAGCAACCCTTTACTAAAAAAGAAATAAAATGAAAACCATAATGAAAATTACAATAATAATAATAATAATAATAATAATAATAATAATAATAATAATAATAATAATAATAATAATAAACTAGTTCAAAAACTAATAATAAACTGGTTAACTGAACGGTCATGGGCTACTTCCCGAGGAACAAAATGGATGCCAGAAAGGGAAAAGAGATCCTGAAAGAAGCTAAAAGCATGTAAAAGAACATATCTATGATACGGATTGACTACAAGAAAGCGTACGACAGAATCCCCCAAGCATGGATAATTAAAGTCTGAAAAATGTACAACATACCCGACAGGATTATTAATCACATCAAGGAAGCAATGGGAACATAAAGATTTGAACTGACAGCTAGAGGACAACACTTGACGGAGATCAAAATACAGAGAGGCATTTTCCTAGGAGACTTCCTATTACCACTACAGTGTATCATAGCCATGATGCCACTCAACTACATACTCAGGAAATATGATGCCAGATACAAGTTCACAGGCAGATAACAAAGAATAAACCATTTCATGTACATGGACGACCTGAAGCTATTTGCAAAAAGCAAAAAGGAACTGGAAAAGCTGATAAATGCGACCAGACATTTGAGCCAGGGCATTCAAATGGAATTTGGAACAGAAAAGTGTTCATTGCTAGAGATTATAAAAGGTAAAGCTGGAGACGACTGAGGGCACGGAACTACCCAACCAAGAGCAGATGGGGGCGCAAGGCGAACAAGACAGCTATAAATATTTGGGAGTTTTGGAAGCAGACACAATCAATTCAACAGAAATGAAAGTGAAGATTGGAAAAGAATATCTGAGAAGAACAATCAGCTCTTAGAAACAAAATTATATAGCAGAAACCTAATCAAAGGAATACATACATGGGCAGTATCACTAATAAGATACTCTGGACCATTCATAAGCTGGACTAAAAAAGAACTCAGGCACCTTGACCAGATGACCAGAAAATAAATGACCATGCATAACGCACTACATCCAAAAGACGATACACGTAGACTCTACGTGAAGAGAAACGAAGAAGGAAGAGGACTTGTAAGTATAGAAGACTGTATAGACAACACTAAAAAAGAGCTGGAGAAATACATAAACCAGAACACAGAAAGGCTGATCACCGCAGCAAGAGACACCGTCCCAACGAACAATGCAGGAAGCATTGAAACTGAGCATAAATAGACAAGAAAAGTAAAATGGGAAGAAAAACAATTACAGTGACGCTTCATAAGACTCACAAGAGAAGAAACCAACGAAAATAGCCGGGCATGGCTAATAAATGAACAGAGAAACGGGATCTTTACTGATGGCTGCACAGAACAATGCAATTAGGACAAACTACATTAAAGCTAAAATAAATAAAACCCAGTAAAACTGTAAATGCAGACTGTGTGGACAAAGAGACGAAACAGTAAATCATATAATAAGCGAATGTAGTAAACTTGCCTCAAAAGAATACAAGAACAGATATGACAGTGTGGATTTCGAATACGCAGACAGATGGTACAAACATAAACCAAAAACAGTTATGGAAAACGAAATACACAAAATCATCTAGGATATGAATATACAAACAGATAAGCTCATAACAGCAAGGAGACCTGATGTTATTATAATCGACAAGAAGGAAAATTTGCACAAAATCGTAGACTTCACCGTTCCAGAAGACCACGGAGTGAAGATTAAAGACACGGAAAAACGAAGCAAATACACAGAACTAGCCAGAGAACTGGAAGGAATATGGATCATGAAGAAAGTTAGTATAATACCAATAATCGTAGGAGCACTAGGAACAATCCCTAAAAAACTTGGAGAAAAGACTGGGAGAAATTGGACCATCGAAACCATACAAAGGACGGCAATAATCAAAACAGCTGCAATCTTAAGGAAAATCCTTGAATGCGGAAGCCAACCCGCATAAGCTACAAAGGGTAACAAGTCACAAGGAATTTACAACAGAGAGAAAACTAAACCACACGAAGAATACCACAACACGAACCAACTGCAAAAAACATCATTTCATAATACCCCCCCCCCCCCAATAAATTACACCGGCCTCACCACACAAAAATGAACCAAGGAACAGAAATTACAAGAAACACCATAAGCTCTTCCCGTTCCCCAACAAAAAATAAATAAATAAAAAAATAAATTTAAAAAATAAAAAAGTGGCTGACACCAGACAAAATATTTGTAGAGGGTTGAGGAGGATGAGAAAACCGAGGAGGGATAGCACAAACCAAACCTTCACTGGAAAAGTGCGGAGAATGCTGGGACCTTTGAGAGGCTTATTGTCACCCAAATGGCATAGAAAACCAATGGTATTTACCAGCAAAAATCAATGGTAAGCGGCTGTTGCGATACCGCAAGGTTATTTGCGGTGGTTAGCGAAAAGAGGTGAAGAATACTGGAAATTTGGGGAGGCTTGTTGTCACTCATACTCCAGGAAATACCACTTGTTGTTGTCGGTGAGCAATCGCTGACGATGATATGTGTGAGAACTCCTAGTGAGTACAGATAATAATAATAATTAGTAGTAGTAGTAGTAGTAGTAGTAGTAGTATTTCTTCTTCTTTTTTACATCATCATCATCATCATCATCATCATCATCATCATCATCATCATCATCATCGTGTTAATCAAAAATATTGAGCAATCCACAATTTTGTTCATCATGTATTGTGACTCTGCTACAAGCATACATTCTAAGGGTATGCGAGCACAACAGGGCTATGTATTTTACTGGTAGGTATTTTTCTTCAGCGTACCTCACACACTTCATCCACTCATGCATATAGATTTATACTGTAGTGATGTGATAATGAAATGGTTTGAGCTGGAGAAATACATAATGACAATAAAAGTGTAAAAATTGGGGAATTTCCTTGCTTTTGTACATTTAGTGTATATGAATTTTCATCTTAACCCTATTAAGGGCATATGATTTCAGTATACTGGCATTTTTCATGGAATGTCACTACTTTTGTAAAGGCTATGCCTCAATACAATGCCTTCTAATAAGTTTTTTTTTAATTTTCTGGAAAACTAAGGTATATGGTAAACTGAAATTAAAATGCTATAAACTAGACCCTAGTACCGCTATCTCTGCCAAAAATCAGCTGAATCCATCAAATAGTTGATGAGATACAGGGTGGCAGATACGTACGTACGTACGTACGTACGTACGTACACACGGATAACATGATTTCATGATTGAACTTTCTGGATCTCTGGGTTACCTTGACTAATGATGCTGAAATTCTACACACTTATAGAACCTATCAAATGAAAATTTTGTGCAAAGTTTTAACTAATTTGGTTTATAGGTTTTTGAGTTATGATTGATCAAAGAAATGAGATTTCCAGCAAAGGCCATTCGTGCCGTCTATTAAGAGATAGAGCGCTCTCGCGCCTCCCTTGATTAATATTTTTTTTTTATTTTTACAAACACGTACAAAAGCGAAACTGCCGTGGCGATGTTTCCATGTGTTTGCCATAAAAACTGCGACCCCCTCATGCAAACAAAACAGGTCTGTCCTTTAGTTGTTCATATTGAAGAAGCATATATAAACTTAAATATGTTTCATTTTACTTCAGTCGAAGTTCTCAGTAATCTTGGGGCTAACACTTGATCTCTATATGAGATACATTCGAATATTCCATTAAAGTTTTCCTTTACCTGTCAAACGTTGACTTAGTAAATAAGTTAAGAACATTATTGTTCCTCTCCCCAATTGACCAGTTAACTATGTTATTGTATAT
>OY744551.1:36079818-36142318 GCA_963556195.1 Sepiola atlantica | reverse complement strand
TAATAAACCAGTGTTTTTTGTTCTTTCCTTTATCCAAGGCTTTTCAAAGATCGAAATCTTATCATCAGAGGAGAAATACAGATAGATAAGTTGGCTATAGAAAAAGCCAAAATTCAAATATTTGAAAAAATATGGAAATATTATTAAAAATGGGGTGAAAAAAGTTCGTGTAAAAAGGATATGTGGTTTGTCCAGATGGTAATTGTCCGTTGAAGGAGTGTCCGTTGAGGAGATTTTTGAGAAGATGAAAAAAAAAAAGAAAATTTTCCGTAGGAGCAGTATGGAGAAAGTGTTCAAAAAGAAGTAAATCCAAAAGTGAAATGTTGAAATCTAAAACGTAGATGGAGCGCACTTAAATGGAATTGAAGTAAGAAATCTGGCCATTTATTATAACTTCCTGGGCCATGGTGGAAAAAACGGGAGGAATAATTGGACAGATATGCTAGCGAGCGAATCCAATTAAACGGACACTCCTTCAACGGACACTACTTGGATTCGAACTTAATTAAACTAAATATAGCTTACACTATCTACCCTTACGCCTTGCTGCTGTATTCCAAAATTCATGATGATCGGTTAATTATTTTAGAAGTGAATCATGTACATCTAAATATATTAATATACACACATACCGGTCCACGCGAAATCTTCCATTGAATGACAAAGGAACCGTTGTCTTTTTTAAAAGCCAACGTACGCACGTTCATCTTGTTTGATATTACTGTTAAGAGCAAATAATTTCTTCAGCCAAAACAAATTCATTTGAAAACGAAATCCTTCTCAGTCTGCAAAAAAAATATGGATATTAAAACCTCCACATTGGTGTTAACGCCTTATTTTGCTGTGAAACGCGCTTAAAGTGTAGAAAATGTTTTGAATTTGGAAAGAAACAAACATAAAATAATAAAATATAATTATATAAAAAATGCAGTTTGTGTGACAGAGAGTAATTACGGGTATTTGCCGATATATGAAGATAAAGAAATTGAAAGAACAGATGGAAGTTATGGTTGTGGTTCTTCGACGATATATGAAGATAAAGAAATTGAAAGAACATGAAAGTTATGATTGTGGTACTTCGACGATATATGAAGATAAAGAAATTGAAAGAACAGATTAAAATTATGGTTGTAGTTCTTCGACGATATATGAAGATAAAGAAATTGAAAGAATAGATGAAAGTTATGATTGTGATACTTCGACGATATATGAAGATAAAGAAATTGAAAGAACATGAAAATTATGATTGTGGTACTTCGACGATATATGAAGATAAAGAAATTGAAACAATAGATGAAAGTTATGATTGTGGTACTTCGACGATATATGAAGATAAAGAAATTGAAAGAACATGAAGATTATGATTGTGGTACTTCGATGATATATGAAGATAAAGAAATTGAAAGAATAGATGAAAGTTATGATTGTGGTACTTCGACGATATATGAAGATAAAGAAATTGAAAGAACATGAAGATTATGATTGTGGTACTTTGACGATATATGAAGATAAAGAAATTGAAAGAACAGATGGAAATTATGATTGTGGTACTTCGACGATATATGAAGATAAAGAAATTGAAAGAATAGATGAAAGTTATGATTGTGGTACTTCGACGATATATGAAGATAAAGACATTGAAAGAACATGAAAATTATGATTGTGGTACTTCGACGATATATGAAGATAAAAAAATTGAAAGAATAGATGAAAGTTATGATTGTGGTTTTTGACGATATATGAAGATAAAGAAATTGAAAGAACAGATGGAAGTTATGATTGTGGTTCTTCGACAATATATGAAGATAAAGAAATTGAAAGAATAGATGAAAGTTATGATTGTGGTTTTTGACGATATATGAAGATAAAGAAATTGAAAGAACAGATGGAAGTTATGATTGTGGTACTTCGACGATATATGAAGATAAAGTAATTGAAAGAACATGAAAGTAATGATTGTGGTTCTTCGACGATATATGAAGATAAAGAAATTGAAAAAATAGATGAAAGTTATGGTTGTGGTTCTTCGACAATATATGTAGATAAAGAAATTGAAAATATAGATGAAAGTTATGGTTGTGGTTCTTCGACAATATATGTAGATAAAGAAATTGAAAATATAGATGAAAGTTATGGTTGTGGTTCTTCGACAATATATGTAGATAAAGAAATTGAAAGAACATAAAAATTATGATTGTGGTTCTTCGACGATATATGAAGATAAAGAAATTGAAAGAACAGATGGAGATTATGGTTGTGGTTCTTTGACATATCGTCAAAGAACTTCTATCTGTTCTTTCAAATTGTTTATCTTCATATATCATGAAGATATACAATTTGAAAGAACAGATAGAAGTTATGATTGTGGTTCTTTGACGATATATGAAGATAAAGAAATTGAAAGAACAGATGGAAGTTATGGTTGTGGTTCTTTGACGATATATGAATATAACGAAATTGAAAGAACAGATGAAAATTATGGTTGTGGTTCTTCGACGATATATGAAGATAAAGAAATTGAAAGAACAGATGGAAGTTATGGTTGTGGTTCTTTGACGACATATGAAGATAAAGAAATTGAAAGAACAGATGGAAGTTATGGTTGTGGTTCTTTGACGATATATGAAGATAAAGAAATTGAAAGAACAGATGGAAGTTATGGTTGTGGTTCTACGACGATATATGAAGATAAAGAAATTGAAAGGACAGATGGAAGTTATAATTGTGGTTCTTTGACGATATATGAAGATAAAGAAATTGAAAGAACAGATGGAAGTTATGGTTGTGGTTCTTTGACGATATATGAAGATAAAGAAATTGAAAGAACAGATGGAAGTTATGGTTGTGGTTCTACGACGATATATGAAGATAAAGAAATTGAAAGAACAGATGAAAGTTATGGTTGTGGTTCTTCGAAGATATATGAATATAAAGAAATTGAAAGAACAGATGAAAGTTATGGTTGTGGTTCTTCGACGATATATGAAGATAAAGAAATTGAAAGAACAGATGAAAGTTATGGTTGTGGTTCTTCGAAGATATATGAAGATAAAGAAATTGAAAGAACAGATGAAAGTTATGGTTGTGGTTCTTCGAAGATATATGAAGATAAAGAAATTGAAAGAACAGATGAAAGTTATGGGTATGGATTGATTATTCCTATGATCATTGTAATGCAATAATAAAATATATATGATCTAAAGCTTGTAATACACCTTCATTGAGTTGCAATTTAGAACATTTTAGGGGTGTTTTTTGTACTAATAAGTCACCACTGATCAAGTCCCGCAGATCACTTGAGGATAAGAATTAATAGGTTTTTTAGGTGGGTGGTAAGATGAACGCCTGGATGATTGAAGATGGTGGTTGAATTTAACCCTAACCCTAACCCTAACCCTCAACAAGAATTTATTAACATTAGATTTGAAAACAAGCATCGTGTAGTAATTGTAAAAGCAGACTTGATATCGAAATTAATAATTAGAAAAAAAACAACAAAAAGATTCAGCCACTTCATAAACTTACTACATATTGAAATATTACGGCTATGTTTCGTTCGAAGAACAAGAACAAAAACATTATTTTCACGTCAAAGATACACAACGTATTTTAAAATATTGACTTCTATGTTGTATTTTTTTTTCAAATCAGTCATCTTGAGAAAGTCGTGTAGTAAAGACGAAACATTGACGAATATTTAAATAATTTTCGGTTTTCCTTATTTCATTTTCCATTGCGTTGGATCATTATTTTCATAATTATCACACACATACGCCCAGACATTAGCGGGAATCTCCTAAACTAATAAACGGATCATCATTAATTTTGGAATATATATTCTAGGCAACACAGTAAGTAACATAGGCACATTATTTTTTGTAAATTATAACATTTAGGGGGGGCATATATATAAAGTTAGGTAATATATTTAATTATACAGAATTACCTCCTAAACTAATACATTTTCGGCAACCCGATAAGTAACATGGGCACATTATTTTTGTGGTAAGAGAGTGACCCCACGCAAGCACGAACCCGCCATAAAAATGTTTTTTTAAATAAGTTAGATACAAAATATTTGATAGAGAATTGCTCTACATCAAAATGTGAGTAACATTACGTATACATTTTTTAAACGATCGGTACGCGCGCGTGAGCGTCAATGATACGCATGTGTTGGTATGTATTCTAGGCAACAGGGTGAGTAAGTGGGCACATGATTTGATTTGCAAACCTTATTCTTATTAAAATTTAAAACTTATGCTATATTTATTGTCTATACCCGTCCGGAGACGTTAATCCTACTACTAGTATATATATATATATATATATATATATATATATATATATATATATATATATATATATATATATATATATATATATATATATGAGAAAAGAATGGGAAATGAGGAAGTCTTACAAATAAGGACGAAACGTTGATGAATACATAAAAAAAATATCTCTTGGTTTTTCCTTTTTCATTTTCCATATATATATATATATATATATATATATATATATATATATATATATATAATGGACTTTCTCGTCGATTTCGACGTATGAGTGCCCCACCAGGGGCTGCCCGCGCATGAATTTGTAATTGCAAGGGTTTCGCAATCCCAACAACCGCTCTCCTGAGTCGGCATTGCTTGATTCCAATGGCAAGTAGTAATACAAGACGACTGGAAAAAATGCCGAGATAAGCAGAGAGCACATACAGCACCTGGCATTCTTAAATTGTCACCCATTTTAGTACTGGCCAGGCTCGACGCCGCTTAACTTCGGTGATCTAACGGGAATATATATCCATATATATATATATATAAGTATAAAGGTATACTCAAAAAAGAATAAATGGGAAATACCAGCAGAGTGCTCAATTAAATTAAATTAAGAGCGTAATATTTTTTATTTATAAATACAGATTTTTATCATATATATATATATATATATATATATATATATATATAGTAAGTAGTAAGTTATGAAAATATATTAATGGCAATTAAGCTACACTGAGGCTTCCGCGTTTCATTCCCGGAGGGAATCGTCAAACATTTTAGCATGACGATTCCCTCCAGGTATGAAACGCGTAAGCCTCTGTGTACCTTAATTGTCATAAATATGTTTTCATAACGTATTACCTTACTCACGTATCGAGCACTGTTTAAGTAAATACTGAAAATTGATCCATAAAAAAGTATATCTCTTTATAACATTTATTTGTGGATACATGAAATAATATATATATATATATATATATATATATATATATATATATATATATATATGTGTGTGTGTGTGTGTGTGTGTGTGTGTGTGTGTGTGTGTGTGTGTATTTGCTTTTATTTATGGCGATCTGGTATTAATTTGTGGATTAAGTCTAGCTCGAATAACGCCTCATTACTTCTGCTAACATCTATTGCAGTTTCGTTGTGATTTGTACAGACATATTTGCTCCCCACGCAAACTAACAAGGCCACAAGATGTTAGTTGCTGGTTTCGTTGAATCTAACTATTTTCGCCAACACGTCAACACCGGATCCTTCTGCAAGTATAGTAATGATGCCGATGATTGCAATGTGATGATTTCGGGGGAAAGGGGGTTATATAGACAACAATTCCACACAAACTACATAAAAACAAAAAGAAAACAGCGACAACCAAGAAAAAATTGCCAATAATCATCATAATAATAATATCTAATATTACGTACCCGTAGTAAATTCCACCGGGTTAGGATAGCACAACAGGTAACATAGCTAGTTAGGTATGTCAAGAGGAACGTAGGTAGGTAGCGACAATAGACTATAGATATGTAGACTCAGCTTGGTGTGTATGTTTGCGGCATCTCAACCCATTTTGGTTTATTAGAAATCAAAACAAAATATTAGGTTGGCCAAAAAGTTCGTTTGTTTTTCATCTAAAGATCGTTTTATATTCCTATTCTTCAAATCCTGCATTTGGTGTAGCGAGTATGTTGACGTCAGTGTGTAATAAGTACCCGAGCAGAGAAAGACTTACATTTTTCGTTGTATTTCAGACCTTGAAATAGAAGATCGAGCAGAGCACTACAGACATCTGATGTTTTATTTTTACTAAAGAAAAGGAAAAAAGCTGCATAAACCTGCATATAGATATGGCATGCGTATGGGGAGAATGCTGCTACAGAACGGGTGTGCCAAAAATGGTTTGCTCGATTCCAAAAAGGAACATTTTCAGAGATGCTCTTTGCTCTGGCCGACCAAAAATGATCGACAGTGAACAAGTGAAAGCCGTAGTTGAAAAAGATTGCCGTTTGACAAGCAGACAAGTCGCAGACCGTCTCAAGATGTGCCACCCAAAATTTTTACACTTTTATTGTCATTAATTAAGAGTATGACTACATATCAACCAAACCATTTCATTATCACATCACTACAGTATAAATCTCTATGCATGAGTGGATGAAGTGTGTGAGGTGCACTGAAGAAAAAATCCTACCAGTAAAATACATAGCCCTGTTGTTCTCGCATACCCTTAATGACAATAAAAGAGTAAAAATTGAGGAATTTCCTTGCTTTTGTACATTTAGTGTATATGAATTTTCATCTTAACCCTATTAAGGGCATATGATTTCAGTATACTGGCATTTATCATGGAATGTCACTACTTTTGTAAAGGCTATGCCCCAATACAATGGTCATTTTAAAGGTTTTTTGGAATTTTTTGAAAAACTAAGGTATATGGTAAACTGAAATTAAAATGCCATTAACTAGACCCTAGAACCTCTATCTCTGCCAAAAAGCAGCTGAATCCATCAAATAGTTGATGAGATACAGGGTGGCACATACGTACGTATGTACACACGGATAACACAAAATCATGACTGACCTTTCTGGATCTCTGGGTTGCCTTGAATAATGATTCTGAAATTCTACACACTTATAGAACCTATCAAAACAAATGTTGTGCCAAGTTTTAACTAATTTGGTTTATTGGTTTTTGAGTTATGATTGATCAAAGAAATGAGATTTCTAGCATTGGCCGTTTTTGCTGTCTATTAAGGGATAATTTCGAGCGTGGAAAATGAATTGCATGAACTCGGTTATGAAAGTTGTAGTTGAACAAGATTGCTGTTTGACAACCAGACAAATCGCAGACATTCTCAAGATTTCCAAATCGAGCGTGAAAAATGAATAGCATAAACTCGGTAATTTTTCTAAACTTGATGTTTGAGTTCCTCATAAACTGACAGAAACAAACAAAAAAAAAACGAACGCACTTTTTGGCAAACCCAATACTACGTCACCTTGTTTTACGACATCTTGTTTTACGGCATCTTGTTTTACGACATCTTGTTTTACGGCATCTTGTTTTACGACATCTTGTTTTACGTCACCTTGTTTTACGACATCTTGTTTTACGGCATCTTGTTTTACGACATCTTGTTTTACGGCATCTTGTTTCAGCTTACATCGGTTGCCTAAGTCTATGTCTTACTCTATCGTTATTTCCATTGGAATTGCTCGATTGAGTTTCAATTCCTGGTCCCTTCTTGTAAAACATTCACAGCAAGAACTCGACTCTCTACCACCGCTGCAAAGAACTTTCATTTCTTCCTCTGTGTCCTTAACATCAAACGGAATTTTCATGAACAGCGTTTCTTTCCAAGAACTTCCAATCGGGGGCTACAACATGATCATCTTGAAATATAATTCCAATAACCACTTGTCTTCATAAGTCGTAAAGTTTTCTCAATCACATTCATCATTTTTAATCCTCTCATAGTATTCATGATCACTGAACTGTCAATATATATATATATATATATATATATATATATATATATATATATATATTGACAGTTCAGTGATCAAAATTATCATAGTTTATTCGCTGTTTACAATTGGCCCAGCGATTAGCGACGTCGGACTGGAGTTGAAAAATACTTGAGGTCCGGGGTTTCGAGTCGCATGACCGGTAGTGAATAGTCATATCTCTATGCTGATGAGTCCCGATTGAAAAAGGACGAAACGTATACGTACATAGATAATAAACAATAACAAATATTTATTATATATATATATACCTCTTATCCTTCTTATGCTCGAGTAGCTTTCAGTCTTTTGAAGTTGTTATTAAAAAAAAAACATTATATAAAAGAAAAAGAAAATAATTACTTCATGTGTGTTATTTAATGATTAATTACAACACGTACTGAAAAGCATCCATTGTATACGCTCAATCGAATACAAGTTTCTATTGTACGCACACCTTTTGGCTAAGATCAAAGTGTAGTATCTGTTCCGATGGATACTGCACGCCTGTCCTGTGCAGTTCTAGGAGGTCCACCCTCCCAGGCTTCGCCTCCCCTCTTTGGGGAGGAGTAAGTTTATTGCTTACTGTCTGAGGCGCCCCTACCGGGGAATGCCGACGGGGCTGCCCAGGCAATTTTTAAATGGCCAGAGTGCTCACCTCTCGAGCGCTGGCTTTTAACCCCACTTGCTCGACCCGATCTTGGGTCACATCTTACTTGTGGGAGTAAGATAAAACTGGCCTTGTGCCTAACTCCGCGAGGAGTAAATAAACATCCGGCAGGGAAATATTGACTTC
Source organism: Sepiola atlantica (assembly GCA_963556195.1). NCBI lineage: Eukaryota > Metazoa > Mollusca > Cephalopoda > Sepiida > Sepiolidae > Sepiola > Sepiola atlantica. The sequence continues at coordinate 36,133,717 of OY744551.1, read as the reverse complement.
ATATGAATGATATTCATGTGTAAGTGATCGCAGTATATCCGATAGGATTTAAACTCAGTAACATTGTGACACAATGATAATGGTGTCATCCATCGGCTAAAATAACTAGAAAAGCTTATCCGTGCGTTCAGGGCAACAGTTCACGCCTGCATTTAGAAGGATTGAGTGTCATAAACGATGCCTGGCTCGTGACAGTTGTCGGTTATTGCTATAAAAACTTTCAACGGTTAAACGTGAGTCATCCCACATTGCCAGGTTAGAATGCTGACGGGGATAAGGATTCTTGTTTTTTTGTATGACAGAATTTTATGAGATAAAAAATATCAGTCGTGAGCTGGCACGCACACTGAACGGTGCGAGGTTCTGAGGCTTTCAGCTAAACCAAATGGACTCACAGTGTTAGCTATTAATATAATAAAGTTTATATTTTTTTTAAGACAAAAATGTCTTTGTTATTTTTGTATACAACCATTTATTCCAGCTCGTGTGTTCATAGTCTGTCGGACCCAGCACGATGAACAAGTCAGTCATTGGATTAAGACTATGCCTTCTTAGACAAAGGCATAGCGGAAATGCCAATCAGCCACTTACTTAAGTTCCGGATTAGCGGCGTCGATACACACGTTTTACAGATCTTAGACACAACGTGGGCGCAGTGTTATTAACAGAACCACTAGTCGGACGCATCGGACTTTATTTATTACCGCGTCACCGAAGATACGACAATGTCTCTCTGGGCCACAATCATACACAATATAAGTAGGTAGGTAGTGACAACGATATTTAAAAATGATGATGATGATGATGATGATGATGATGATGATGATGATGATGATGATGATGATGATGATGATGATGATGGTGATGGTGGTGATGGTGGTGGTGGTGGTGGTGGTGGTGGTGGTGGTGGTGGTGGTGGTGGTGATGATGATGATGATGATGATGATGATGATGATGATGATGATGATGATGATGATGATGATGATGATGATGATGATGATGATGATGATGATGATGATGATGATGATGATGATGATGATGATGATGATGATGATGATGATGATGATGATGATGATGATGATGATGATGATGATGATGATGATGATGATGATGATGATGATGATGATGATGATGATGATGATGATGATGATGATGATGATGATGATGATGATGATGATGATGATGATGATGATGATGATGATGATGATGATGATGATGATGATGATGATGATGATGATGATGATGATGATGATGATTTGAGAAGGTAACATAAAAAGTTCATATGATCAGAATTTATTTTAAGTGGTTCGTGCATGGTGGCGTAACACAACCCCCTCTCTCCATCAGAAAAGTGATGCCTTTACGAGTGTGCAAATGTGCTAGGAGTCAGAAACCTACCTGATTTTAGGTGTCATTTCGCATTTTTTTTTCTCCTTTATTTGCTCTGCCAAGAGTTGATAGTCTACTTCACCCTACTATATCACCCATAGTTTGGATGGCAAGGAGAAGAGAAACATATTTATTCTTTTTTTTTCAAGTGTAATAATTACTCTCCTCTCATATTGCAGCTAAGTTAGGGATGACGCCAGTTTATAGTAGTGAGTCTAGTATACCCAACTAGCGAGCATATTGGGTAGTTTCAACATTTGCTATGATCGGATTATGCCTTCGATTGCTTTTAATTATTTCGTGGTACGTCTTTCTTGTGCTCATTAAAATATTTAATGATGATTCAGTTTTATGAATCCGTGTTGGAACGGGTACTACAATTATCAATTAAAACGTGTTTTACTCGTGTAAATTTACACGGTATTATTAATTACCTTTCATCTGTATCTAATTGTGTATTTTATTTTTACATTCTTAATAATATATTTAATGATGACTCAGTTTTATGAATCCGTGTTGGAACGGGTACTACAATTATCAATTAAAACGTGTTTTACTCGTGTAAATTAACACGTATTATTAATTACCTTTCATCTGTATCTAATTGTCTATTTTATTTTTAAATTCTTAATAATATATTTAATGATGACTCAGTTTTATGAATCCGTGTTGGAACGGGTACTACAATTATCAATTAAAACGTGTTTTACTCGTGTAAATTAACACAGTATTTTTAATTACCTTTCATCTGTATCTAATTGTGTATTTTATTTTTAAATTTTTAATAAAATATTTGCTGCCGTGGGCGTAACTATATCTTACGGAAGAAAGAGTAAAGCTATTTTTTTCTTAATATTAAAAGAAAAACAAGGTATATTATAGTGTTGGGGGGATTAATCGGAATCGGGAATCGAAAAATAGCGCAACTTTTTGTGTATCGGTATCGGAATCAGACAAACGTGTGCCTATTTTTCGAAGCCGAAAACGATTCTTTTAATTATTTTGTGTGTGTTTGTGTTTTTTTTTTGTTGTTGTTTAAACCCACCCCTGACGAAAGAAGAAGGAATGCCGTTTTCTGCCACAACTGAAAAGAACTTTACTTTCTTTCCTGGGATTTCCATGAACAGGGTTTCTTTCCATGAACTTCAAATCTGTGGAGGGCATTACAACGGGATAGTTTCTCTGCGGGCTACAACATGGTCGTCTTCAAATCCAATGTAAACAAATACTTGGCCATAAACCGTCTCACCAGTAATAAAACTTTGTTCATTTGAATTAACCATTTTCAATCCTTTCATAATATTCTTCGTCATTAAACCGACAATCCAGCCTCTTCATGAATCCTTACCATCTAGTGGCATTTGGCCATGATAAATGGTGGATCATTAGTAAAAAATCAAATTTCGAAAATTTAAAAGAATTGTCAAAGAGTGTGGCTTCCTGGAACTCAACGAGACATACTTAACGTCTCTCTGATGTAAGCACTATATAAGCCCAATGGCCCCTCGGATTCCCAAATGTATTAGTGAAAGTGATACAAGCCTTGACAGATCTTGAACACCGCACGCTGGCTATGAATTACGCGTTGGTAACCACTTCACAACATCCGGACGAACGAGAACGACAACAACAAAGGAATAAAATTCGATCATATAAAATAATAAGACTTTTATTCTTTTCATCTTTATGCCCAGGGCTTTCCACCTTCTACCCCCACCCTTGCCGCTCTTTGATGAGTTTAAAAATAAAAGGAATATGGAAATGAAAAAAAAAATTAATTTAAAAAAAAAACACGACGCGCTTGGCCGGTTCGAGTCCTGGCGGGAAAAGTGAAAAACAAAATACAAAATGGCGAAAAATGGCACTGTTATTTGGGTCACGTGCCTTAATTTCTGATCAAAACAAGTTCGACAACTCCCCACCTTTTTTGCCCTCTACTATTCATAAAAACAAAATCATTAATATAACCCCGACCCTTCCTTCCCGTTCTGTTTTTCAGTTCTATAATAATAATAAAAAAAAAAGATTTTAAAAAACATATTTAAAAAAAAAAAAAGCGAAGAAATTGAGAAACGTTACAAAAGATGATGCGACAAGATCGTTGGGAACGGAGGAAGAGAGAGGGGGATAGTTTAAACGGATCGTAAGGGGGTCGAGGGGAGCAGCGTGATTTTGTCGTGTGTATGGGAGAGGGAAACCTACGAGAGTGGTTCGATCTAGTTAAATAGTGTGGTTTTCCGGACAGGCACCTTGAAGAAATGAAAGTGGTTGGCTATTCAAGATGGGCGTGCGTGGGAGGGGCGGTAGGGTTTGGTGATGACTGGTGGTATGTTGGGTTGGTTGCGCAGCGGTAATCGCCTAAGGTCGTCGATCTCGTCAAAACAAAGCGATGTTAACCAAAACAATCTGACAAATAAAAAACGGACAAAAGAACATACGTGAGTAGGTACGTGAGTAGGTACGGACAGTAGCGATGTAGAGGATATCTTAGAAAAGCAATGTATTACCGTGGTGGACCTGTAAGGGGTCCGGAAAGAAACTCGGGATCAAGTAAAACAAGAAAGTATAAATACAGCATATAAAGAGAGTGGTTAAACGTCCGTCTTTAATAATCAAGGGAGACGCGAGAGCGCTCTATCCATTAATAAATTACATGAATGGCCTATGCTGGAAATCTCATTTCTTTGATCAATCATAACTCAAAACCCAATAAACCAAATTCGTTAAAACTTTGCACAAAATTTTTATTTGATAGGTTCTATAAGTGTGTAGAATTTCAGCATCATTAGTCAAGGCAACCCAGAGATCCAGAAAGTTCAATCATGAAATCATATTATCTGTGCGTACATACGTATGTACGTACGTATGTGCCATCCTGTATCTCATTAACTATTTGATGGATTCAGCTGATTTTTGGCAGAGATAGAGGTTCTAGGGTCTAGTTAATGGCATTTTAATTTCAGTTTACCATATACCTTAGTTTTTCAGAAAATTCCAAAAAAAACTTTAAAATGACCAGTATTCATACACTTTATTCTATATATTATCGATCATTTGATGGATTCAGCTGATTTTTGGCAAAGATAGAGGTTCTAGTGTCTGATTGCATTTTAATTTCAGTTTACCATATACCTTGATTAGTCAAACTACCAACTATATCAGTTATGAGAAGACATTGTATTGAGGCATAGACTTTACAGAAGTAGTGACATTTCATAAAATATGCCAGTATACTGAAATCATATGCCCGTAAAAGGGTTAAGATGAAAATTTATATACACTAAATGTACAAACGCAAGGAAATTCCCAAATTTTTACACTTTTATTGTCATTAAGGGTATGCGAGCACAACAGGGCTATGTATTTTACTGGTAGGAAATTTTCTTCAGCGCACCTCACACACTTCATTTACTTATGCATAGAGATTTATACTGTAGTGATGTGATAATGAAATGGTTTGGTTTATATGTAGTCATACCCTTAATGACAATAAAAGTGTAAAAATTTGGGAATTTCCTTTCTTTTGTACATTTAGTGTATATGAATTTTCATCTTAACCTTATTAAGGGCATATGATTTCAGTATACTGGCATTTTTCATGGAATTAGACTAGAGTAGTTCCAGGTATTTGCTTCCTTCGCACCGCAGGAAAATGTTGCACAAGGCCGGAAGTGGGGAGGATAAAGCCAACACCCCTAAAGAAGGAGCACTCTGGCCTATAAAAATATTCCTGAGACGCCCCGTCGGTATTCCTCGGTCAGAGCGCCTCAGGCAATAAGCAATAAACTTACTCCATCCGAAACAGAGGAAGCAAGGCCTGGGAGGGTGGACCTCCTAGGACTACCCATAACCAATACCGCAGCCCGACAGATAAAAGGCCACTGAAATTGCACAGTTCCTGCTAGACTGATTGTCGAGAACAAATCCTCGACTGATATTGGCCAGTTCGAAGTTCTAAGTAACTGAGGTTACACAAAGACCGTACGGGCTAGTGTGAACCAAGTATTTAATTGCTTCGCACTGCAGCAATATGTAGCACAAGGCCGGGAAGTAGAAGAGAGTCAAGCCAGCGTCCCTAAAGGAGGAGTAGTCTGGCCTAGCAAAAAAAGCCTGGGCAGTCCCGTCGGCATTACCTGGTCAGGGCGCTTCAGGCAGTAAGTAATGAACTTATTCCACCCCAAAAACACACCCGTGCGCTGGGATCAAAGATTCACACTGGAATTTAGCAAGATGGAGGGTCATAAACGAGGTTCGGCTCGTGGCAGTCGTCAGCTATTGCTATAAAAACTTTCAAAGGTTAAACGTGAGTGATCTCCTACTTGTTTATGGGTTGCCAGGTTTGAACGGTGACAGGGTGAGGATTTTTTGTTCTGTGTAACAGACTTTTCTTATTTGAAAATATCCATTCGAGGATGAGGGTTAAAACGATTGTCAGTTGGATTAGAAAACGACGAACTGCACCACGAAAGGATTGGAATCAGTGGGTGGAATGGACAGAACATTACTTAAGAAAAATTAATTTCCAAGAGTATTTGTTTACATTAGATTTAAAGACGATCATGTTGTAGTCGGTTGGAAGGAAGTCTTGTGGTATTGTGTTCCACAGGTGGAATGATCGAGAAAAGAGACTTTGTTCATGAAAACTCTGTTTGTTTTTTTGGTACAGGGAGAGAGAGAGAGAGAGAGAGAGAGAGAGAGAGACAGAGACAGAGACAGAGACAGAGAGAGAGACAGAGACAGAGAGAGAGAAATAATAGTTCTTCCCTGTGGTTGTAATTAGGCAAGTTCTTGCTGTGAATGTTTTACAGAACCCCCTACTGGGCAAGGATTGGAGCTCATTCGAGCATCTACCAGGAACATAACGATACAATAGAAAGAGGCGAGTAACATATCTTATGTGTGAAAGATGCTGTAGTGAAGAGAAGAGATCATCGCCCACTAGATTGCGAAGCCGGTTTTGTACCCTGTCCAAGCAAGATGAAAAGAGCTCCGTGCGGCATCTCCCCAGATATGACAACAGTACTCCATCTAAAGACGTATCTGGCTCTAACACAGGTAAGTGATCGACAACATGTCCTCTCTCATGGGTACATATGTAGAGTGACTTGACTTGACTTATGTGCAGACTCCAGAGAGCTTCGCCACATGCTTGCAAACACAATTCAATCACTTATCACGGTCTTGGTTTAATTTTTCATCTATCAGGAGCGGCATGCTAGTCTTAATCATTATCTGGTCGGACCAACTATTTGGTGGCCGTACTCCTGATATCCCTTAAATGAAATCTTCTGGATATGATTTATTTCCATAGCTGGAGACTGGTAGCCGGGAAACATGTCCAAGCCACGTTAATCTCTTTTTTCGAATAACGTTCATGATGAAAGATTTTATGTTTCTTGGCTTAGTGACTCCCGGATCCTCGTCTTACATTAGCAAAAGAGTAGGAATAGCAAATTCTGCATTTGGGCGTCTAAAAGAAAAGATATGGAGCAGGAAGGACATACCAACGTCTAAAAGAAAAGATATGCAGCAGGAAGGACATACCAACGTCTAAAAGAAAAGATATGCAGCAGGAAAGACATATCAACGTCTAAAAGAAAAGATATGCAGCAGGAAGGACATACCAACGTCTAAAATAAAAGATATGCAGCAGGAAGGACATATCAACGTCTAAAAGAAAAGATATGCAACAGAAAGGACATATCAACGTCTAAAAGAAAAGATATGCAGCAGGAAGGACATATCAACGTCTAAAAGAAAAGGTATGCAGCAGGAAGGACATATCAACGTCTAAAAGAAAAGATATGCAGCAGGTAGGACATATCAACGTCTAAAAGAAAAGATATGCAGCAGGAAGGACATATCAACGTCTAAAAGAAAAGATATGCAGTAGGAAGGACATACCAACGTCTAAAAGAAAAGATATGCAGCAAGAAGGACATACCAACGTCTAAAAGAAAAGATATGCAGCAGGTAGGACATATCAACGTCTAAAAAGAAAAGATATGCAGCAGGTAGGACATATCAACGTCTAAAAGAAAAGATATGCAGCAGGTAGGACATATCAACGTCTAAAAGAAAAGATATGCAGCAGGAAGGACATATCAACGTCTAAAAGAAAAGATATGCAGCAGGAAAGACATATCAACGTCTAAAAGAAAAGATAGGCAGCAGGAAGGACATATCAACGTCTAAAAGAAAAAATATGCAGCAGGAAGGACATATCAACGTCTAAAAGAAAAGATATGCAGCAGGAAGGACATATCAACAGCTCTCAAGTAAAGACAATACAATAAGTAAGACTTGGATTTTGAAATAAAGAAAGTGAAATTTCAATTCATTGTAAATTTATTTCTCCGTAAGTTAAGTGTGAGTCTGGATACTTTATGATTGGATCTTTTATGATCCGACTTAATGGAGAGAGTGCCAAAAAAATACATTCTAACCTAATAGGCAGTGTTGCATCCCATCCTTATTTTTCAAGTACTCTACAGAATGTGCTCCGATGAACTTACCGCATGTGTATCTCCTCAACGTAAATACTTGACCTACCCGACTATTACAAAATCTCGCCCCTTCACTGTCGAGGTCCCTCTGATCTAAAAGCGTATTTTCTTCGGACAGCTTGCCTTTGAAATTTCGTTCCCTGATTTTTGTTTTCTCCAACTCTACAACCAACATACATACATTTAAATGTAATGTGAACAAACATCTTGCTGCACAATTCCACACTTAGGTTCCTCTCTATAAATCTTGCCCCTTAATCACAATAACCCTTACGTCTTAGTGGCAACATGCCTTTTTGGGGGGGAATTTAAAAAAATTAAATATATATTTCATTTTTCTAAAAATTTTAAGTATTGATATTTATTATAATAATTTATAAATTAGACGAGAATTAAAACAACAATATTTAGTGAAATGTTGATTTTGCCAAAAAAATTCCGATAATTTCTGTTTTTAACGAAAATACCCCCGGCTAGCAGTAGAATTCAACTCTTAAACGTAGAAGTCCCTAGATACTGGAAACTTCCTACCCTTAAGCTTCTTTCCACGTACCGCTTGCTTTTGGAATTCCCTACCTACTCCCTGTTTCCCCGACCGTACCAAGATACAGGCATTTAAATGTAATGTGAACAAACATCTTGCTGCATAACTTCCCATCCAGGTTGCCCCGTTATAAAGCTGGTCTCTATCACAATAGCCCCTTACGTTTTAGCGGCAATATGCTTTGTTTGTGACGAACTAAAAAATTAATAAAATGTAATCCTATTTTCAAGAAAATAAACTATTCATTCATTGTACATTTCTGTACTTGTTTACAGGTACTTCCACTGAATGTGCTCCGATGAACTTACTGTACGTGGACCGAACGTAAATACCCGACTCACCTAGCAGCTAAATGTCGCCTCTACACTGAAGAGGTCCCTCTACTCAAATACCCGCTTTCCTCGGACCGCTTGCTTTTGGAATTCACTCCCTGTTTCCTGTTTCCCCGAGTGTACCAACATGCATAAATAGAATATAATGTGACCAAACATCTAGCTGTGCAACTTCCCACTCAAATTGCCACCTACAAATCTGACTTCTATCAGAGTAGCCCCTTATGCTTCAATAACAATATGCTTTGTTTGGGTAAAATAAAAATAAACTGTTAAAATATTTTTAAACATAAGAAAGCAATCGACTACATGTACAGACTGAAAACGTATTAAATACAGACTCTATTTCGTTTTAAATGGGCACAACCTCCCATTTGAAGATTCAAATATTTCAGATTTGCATTGAATTTAATCCATAGTAATTAGACACACATTAAGCAAGATTCATTGAATTTAAATTTTTGTCTGAAGACTCTTTAAGCTTAAGCTTTAAATTTTAGACATTTTCTAGAATCAAAATTATGTAATCGATTTTGATAAAAATTGGAGTAAGGATTCTAGACATGAAGTTTAGTATCACTATATCCTTATTTTAATTATCGTAATGGGACATAAAAGTGGTGCAAAACTGTTCTATTCGGGGAATTCATGTTACCTGTCCTGGAACGGGTATTTTTATAATGTATGTATACAAAATAAGAAAATTAAATATGATTCCTAATCGCCTTTGAAACGATTGTACACAGACAAGTTTTGACATTGAATTCTTGGAACTATAATAATTAATTTCATAAATCTTATCATTCATTTATGTATCACTATTCATTCTTTCACTCACTCTCTCTCTCTCTCTCTCTCTCTCTCTCTATATATATATATATATATATATATATATATATATATATATATATATATATATATATATATATATATATATATATATATTAGTAATATGTTAAGAAAGCTGAGGGCAATGCAGAGTGTCGGATAGGTTGTAAGCTGGAGGGAACAAAAATAATAAATCGAAGTGGGAGGACTTACTATTTATTTTTCTTTAAAATCTTACATAACAGCAAGTGTGGTGTCGGCTATTTGTGTGTTGTCCGGATAATGATTAAACATCATATCTTTAATATTTCGGGAAAATCTTCCCTTAGATGTGGGGTAATTGGGGGCAAGTTGTTTAATTAATTAATAATGCCAGGATATGAGGTGAATTATTTGTGTGGGATAGTAAGAGTAGATTAATTATGTTTTTAGGTTGTTAGGGGTTGTTATTCTCATGTGACTAGGGTGTTGAGATAAATGTATGTATGGGGGCCCTACTTGATTATGTAGGTGTGTCGTGGTGGTAGTAGTAGTGGAGGGCTTAATATAGGAGTTAAGTAATGATGAAATTGAGGGGGGAGTAGAAAGGTTGAAATTGGAATAAAATGAGTGTTAGATATTAGGGTTAGCCAGTGAGGGTATATTATTATAGAATGAACGGTGAGTGGAGCTCGTGACGTTGATTGAGTGAGGGGTTTAATCTGGATATGAAGATCGATTCCGTGATTCTTAGGTCCTTAATGTTTCTGATAGAGGCAAGGATAGATACGCGGATGTCGTGTTGAGTAGTCCTGCATAGGGTTGTGTGCTTGTGGAAAGATGATATACGGGCGTTCATATGCTCTTTGAGGCGTAGATGTAGCGGTCTTGTTGTGCTTTCTGTGTAGAATTTGTTGTATTTGGTGCACTGTAATTTGTATACACAGTTGGTGCGGTTGCATAGATCAGTGTTGGAGAGAGGGTAATTGGCCAGGGAGCAGGGTTCGGGTGTGTGGCTAGTATGTTTCTTAGATAAATGCTGGCGTAAAGAGGTGCTAGTGTGGGTTAGTTGAATGTCAAGGTTTTCTTTGTATATGGCTTTACGGATGAAGGTGGTGATTTCATACCAAGAAAGGGAAGTTTTAACAAACAGGTGTTGGAGAGGGTGCGGTGTCTGCGTGTTTTGGACTTATTCAAGTGGTCTATGGTGGAAGTGGGGTAGCCATTAGTTCGGAGGATTATATGGAAGTTGTTAGATTGTGTTATTTTGTCAGCTGTAGAAGAATATTTTTTTGTATGCGGGTGATCTCATTGTGAGCATAACCTATTTTGACTTTCATGGGCAGGGTAGACTTAAAATGTATAAAGAGGTTTTTGCAGGTGGTGTTCTTATAGACGCTGGTATGTATGGAACCATCTTCGGTGATGTTAATGTTGAAATCAAGGATAGAGAGTGAGCCGGAATCGTTGGGGTGTTCTATGTGAACTGTATATGGGGGTCGGTGCTGTTAAAGATGTTGAATATTTGAGTGGCTTCAACACGAGAGGATGTGAGGATAAGTATGTCATCCATGTATCTGGGAAAGAATATATAGGAGTGGCAGATGCTTAGTGCTCGTTGCTCTAGCCGGTTCATCTAGGTGATGGCTAGGAGACCGGAAAGGCTAGAACCCATGGGGAAGCTGGTGATTTGTTTAAATGTGTGTTGCTGGAAAGTGAAGTAGGTGTTGTCGATGATGATGCATCAGAGTTTGTGGATGTCAGTGGGTGTTAGTCCGAAGGGAGAAGAATTGCTGTTTTCTGGGTCGGAATCTATCCATATAACACTTATCGTTAGCTAGTTTGGGGCCTTGAAGTAGTATTTTTTAGTTTCTTAAATCAAGTAGATTTGTACTTTATCTGGAACGATTTCCATTAAAAAAAACAGTTTTGCATGTAGTATCGTCTGCTATTAGAGGTGGTATATATATATATATATATATATATATATATATATACAGGGTGGGCAAAAATAAGGGTCCTATTTTTAAAAATTCATAACTTTTTTATTTATTGATTTTTTTTATTTTTTTTTAGAATAAGTAAAGGACCCCTTCCGAAGCAAGCATGAGCCGTATTAGCCCTAAGGAACGTACCCTCATTTAGAAAACATTATTTTTGCTTAAAAAACTCAAAACAGTGTAAAAAACAATACTTTAGTTTTTGTAAGTTTTAAGAAGTGTTTTTCGGCTAAAATTTGTTTTGTTTATTTTAAAAAATCTCGGAAGGGTCAGTCTACACACACATAAAGTTTGGTGAGTTTAACTTTTATTTTGTGGAAGTTATTCAAGTTCAAGTTATTCAAATTTAAAGATAGGACCCTTATTTTGGCCCACCCTACATATATATATATATATATATATATATATATATATATATATATATATATAAGGACTGAGATAGATAGTAACCTTGTTCAATTTCAATGTTATACAGCGTGTTTAGAAAATCGATCTCATAAATTCTAGAGTGTGTTCTATATATGTACATAGGTCTGAAAACTCTTTGTTTCCGAGTTATAGGCATTGAAAAAATACTTATAAATGTTCTTTATTGTAAACATCTAACACATACAATGTGTGTGATAGTGCACTCTCATTTCTACCGATGGGATAGTAAACGCTATCCCTATGAGGGAAACACAAGTAATATAAGTCTGGGTCTGGTGTCCCCACATGCATTGATGTGTCTTATATTACAAATAAAATAGGAGAGTAGAAAGTTAACTTTCGGTTTACTTTCGGCAGCCTCGTAACTCTTGCTTCCCTTATTTTGTCCTTTAGTCCTCACATTTCATGAGCGATGTTTCTGACAAAGGGGGGGGGATTGCTGTTTTCTGGATCGGAATCTATCCATCTAACACTTATCGTTAGCTAGTTTTTGACCTTGAATTAGTATTTTTTAGCTCTTTAAATCAAGTGGCTTCATGCCTTGTCTGGAGCGATTTCCATATCCAGTTTTGCATGTAGTATCGTCTGATATTAGTGATGGTAAAATTGTTTCAATTTTGCGACAGCCGCGTTAAGAGGGTTAAACAGATTGTTCAGTTTTACTTTTATATTTGGGGGTAATTTACGGACATGTAGATCCTGGGGCCGACGAGTGTTATCTAGTTTAGCCAGTTTAATACTAAACTACAATACTGATAGCATGCGAGTCACCAATTGGCTTAGTTTATATATTTTATTACATTTTCATTTATTCGTTTTTCATTTAAAATTTTATAATTATCCAACTTTGCCCTCGTCGGGAGAGAAGTAAAGTAATCATACGCATTTACCTGTTCGATTCAATTGTTGGCATTTGTTTACCCCATTTCTTTCTAGAATCAGGTACTTCCGAGAGGGACCACGTGAGTTTGCCAACATCCTAAAGAGTGAAAGTGATGCTATGGAACAGACTGGATTCGAACTTGGCACACTCAGGTCGTCAGTCCGCCTCGTTATCTACTTCGCCACTGTCATCCCAAATGCAAGTAAATAGTGACTGATACTAGTAAGTTTTTTTTTTATATTTCTTTACACAACGACGAGATGTGACACGAGGTCAATCGTGCTTTCCCCAAAAAGGGTGCACACTGATATCCTAGTAAGTATATTTACTCCTCTCCCCCATGCACTGCAACAAAGTGAGATATGACGTCAGTTTATAGTTAAAAATCCAGCTCCCTCACCTCGGGAGCATTCTGAATGGGTACAAAATATTCCGTGATCGGACCCGTCAGAATTATCCGATACGGGGCACGTTGGGTGACCGGTGATAAAACACCTTCCTCCCGAAAAGAAAAAAAATATGTGTTGCATGGTGATAACACGTCTCAGGACAGTAACAGTCCTCCTGTTCAGGTCTTGTTACGCTTTCTCTCGCTATCGCTTCGCAATTTAATTTCTATTCAATACCTCAAATGATTGAAATTAATCGATAAGAAAAAGAAGACAAAAGGTCAGATAAAATGCGCTCTGGTCTACGTAAAATACCTGATTAGTCTTGTCATCATTCCCCAGTCGGAGCGGTAACGCATAGGAAGGTGGATTTCCTAGGACTGAACAAAACTATACCTCACCCGACAGCAACTAAGCCACTGTCGAACTTATTGTCAAGGGTGTATCCCCGACTGGTAAAAAGCGACACAGTAGACATATACGTATAATATATCTTCTCTATACAAAACTAAATGTCTGTGCGCATGCGTGTGTGTTTGCGAGATGTTTGTATGTCTCCTACATAAAGAAAGGTTAGAGAATCTACATAAAATCTAAAGTTTTACCGTGAAAGACAATAGAAGTGTTTCTGAATCTCTAAGTGCACCCATAAAACAGCTATGAGGGAATAATCCCCTTAAAACTTCAAATATCTTAAATTTTTATGAAATTTAAATCATATGCAATAAAAATTTGGGAGGGGAAGACAATGTAAGTGGTCCCAAATCCCTAACTGCCTTTCTAACCATAAGGGGCTATTAAAACTTCAAATATATCCTATTTTGATGAATTTTATATCGTATGTTAAGAATTCTTAGGAGAAGACAATAGAAATATTCCCTAATCTCTACGTTAGCATCTATGTGCTAAATCTCTACGTTACCATCTATGTGCCGAATCTCTACGTTACAATCTATGTGCCGAATCTCTACGTTACCATCAATGTGCTGAATCTCTACGTTACCATCTATGTGCCGAATCTCTATGTTAGCATCTATGTACTGAATCTCTACGTTACCATCTATGTGCCGAATCTCTACGTTACCATCTATGTGCCGAATCTCTACGTTACCATCTATGTACTGAATCTCTACGTTACCATCTATGTGCTTAATCTCTACGTTACAATCTATGTGCTGAATCTCTACGTTACCATCTATGTGCCGAATCTCTACGTTAGCATCTATGTGCCGAATCTCTACGTTACCATCTATGTGCCGAATCTCTACGTTACTATCTATGTGCCGAATACCTACGTTACCATCTATGTGCTTAATCTCTACGTTACCATCTATGTGCTGAATCTCTACGTTACCATCTATGTGCCGAATCTCTACGTTAGCATCTATGTGCCGAATCTCTACGTTACCATCTATGTGCCGAATCTCTACGTTACCATCTATGTGCTGAATCTCTACGTTACCATCTATGTGCCGAATACCTACGTTACCATCTATGTGCTGAATCTCTACGTTACCATCTATGTGCTTAATCTCTACGTTACTATCTATGTGCCGAATACCTACGTTACCATCTATGTGCTTAATCTCTACGTTACCATCTATGTGCCGAATCTCTACGTTACCATCTATGTGCCGAATCTCTACGTTAGCATCTATGTGCTGAATCTCTACGTTACCATCTATGTGCCGAATCTCTACGTTAGCATCTATGTGCCGAATCTCTACGTTACCATCTATGTGCCGAATCTCTACGTTACCATCTATGTGCTGAATCTCTACGTTACCATCTATGTGCCGAATACCTACGTTACCATCTATGTGCTGAATCTCTACGTTACCATCTATGTGCTGAATCTCTACGTTAGCATCTATGTGCCGAATCTCTACGTTACCATCTATGTGCCGAATACCTACGTTACCATCTATGTGCTTAATCTCTACGTTACCATCTATGTGCTGAATCTCTACGTTACCATCTATGTGCCGAATCTCTACGTTAGCATCTATGTGCCGAATCTCTACGTTACCATCTATGTGCCGAATACCTACGTTACAATCTATGTGCTGAATCTCTACGTTACCATCTATGTGCTGAATCTCTACGTTACCATCTATGTGCCGAATCTCTACGTTACCATCTATGTGCCGAATCTCTACGTTACCATCTATGTGCTGAATCTCTACGTTAGCATCTGTGTGCCGAATCTCTACGTTACCATCTATGTGCCGAATACCTACGTTACAATCTATGTGCTGAATCTCTACGTTACCATCTATGTGCTGAATCTCTACGTTAGCATCTATGTGCCGAATCTCTACGTTACCATCTATGTGCCGAATACCTACGTTACCATCTATGTGCTGAATCTCTACGTTACCATCTATGTGCTGAATCTCTACGTTACCATCTATGTGCCGAATACCTACGTTACCATCTATGTGCTTAATCTCTACGTTACCATCTATGTGCTGAATCTCTACGTTACCATCTATGTGCCGAATACCTACGTTACCATCTATGTGCTGAATCTCTACGTTACCATCTATGTGCTGAATCTCTACGTTACCATCTATGTGCCGAATCTCTACGTTACCATCTATGTGCTGAATCTCTACGTTACCATCTATGTGCCGAATCTCTACGTTACCATCTATGTGCCGAATCTCTACGTTACCATCTATGTACTGAATCTCTACGTTACCATCTATGTGCCGAATCTCTACGTTACCATCTATGTACTGAATCTCTACGTTACCATCTATGTACTGAATCTCTACGTTAGCATCTATGTGCCGAATCTCTACGTTACCATCTATGTGCTGAATCTCTACGTTAACATCTATGTGCCGAATACCTACGTTACCATCTATGTGCTGAATCTCTACGTTACCATCTATGTGCTGAATCTCTACGTTAGCATCTATGTGCCGAATCTCTACGTTACCATCTATGTGCCGAATACCTACGTTACCATCTATGTGCTTAATCTCTACGTTACCATCTATGTGCCGAATCTCTACGTTACCATCTATGTGCTGAATCTCTACGTTACCATCTATGTTCCGAATCTCTACGTTACCATCTATGTGCTGAATCTCTACGTTACCATCTATGTGCCGAATCTCTACGTTACCATATATGTGCCGAATCTCTACGTTACCATCTATGTACTGAATCTCTACGTTACCATCTATGTACTGAATCTCTACGTTACCATCTATGTGCCGAATACTTACGTTACCATCTATGTGCAGAATCTCTACGTTACCATCTATGTGCCGAATCTCTACGTTACCATCTATGTGCCGAATCTCTACGTTACCATCTATGTGCCGAATCTCTACGTTACCATCTATGTACTGAATCTCTACGTTACCATCTATGTGCCGAATACCTACGTTACCATCTATGTGCTGAATCTCTACGTTACCATCTATGTGCCGAATCTCTACGTTACCATCTATGTGCCGAATCTCTACGTTACCATCTATGTGCCGAATCTCTACGTTACCATCTATGTACTGAATCTCTACGTTACCATCTATGTGCCGAATACCTACGTTACCATCTATGTGCTGAATCTCTACGTTACCATCTATGTGCTGAATCTCTACGTTACCATCTATGTGCCGAATACCTACGTTACCATCTATGTGCTTAATCTCTACGTTACTATCTATGTGCCGACTCTCTACGTTACCATCTATGTGCCGAATCTCTACGTTACCATCTATGTGCTGAATCTCTACGTTACCATCTATGTGCCGAATACCTACGTTACCATCTATGTGCTTAATCTCTACGTTACCATCTATGTGCCGAATCTCTACGTTTCCATCTATGTGCAGAATCTCTACGTTACCATCTATGTGCTGAATCTCTACGTTAGCATCTATGTGCCGAATCTCTACGTTACCATCTATGTGCTGAATCTCTACGTTACCATCTATGTGCCGAATCTCTACGTTACAATCTATGTGCCGAATCTCTACGTTACCATCTATGTGCTGAATCTCTACGTTAGCATCTATGTGCTGAATCTCTACGTTACCATCTATGTGCCGAATCTCTACGTTACCATCTATGTGCCGAATCTCTACGTTACCATCTATGTACTGAATCTCTACGTTACCATCTATGTGCTTAATCTCCACGTTACAATCTATGTGCTGAATTTCTACGTTACCATCTATGTGCCGAATCTCTACGTTAGCATCTATGTGCCGAATCTCTACGTTACCATCTATGTGCCGAATCTCTACGTTACCATCTATGTGCCGAATACCTACGTTACCATCTATGTGCTTAATCTCTACGTTACCATCTATGTGCTGAATCTCTACGTTACAATCTATGTGCCGAATCTCTACGTTAGCATCTATGTGCCGAATCTCTACGTTACCATCTATGTGCCGAATACCTACGTTACCATCTATGTGCTTAATCTCTACGTTACCATCTATGTGCCGAATCTCTACGTTAGCATCTATGTGCTGAATCTCTACGTTACCATCTATGTGCCGAATCTCTACGTTACCATCTATGTGCTGAATCTCTACGTTACCATCTATGTGCCGAATCTCTACGTTACCATCTATGTGCCGAATCTCTACGTTACCATCTATGTACTGAATCTCTACGTTACCATCTATGTGCCGAATCTCTACGTTAGCATCTATGTGCCGAATCTCTACGTTACCATCTATGTGCCGAATTTCTACGTTACCATCTATGTGCTGAATCTCTACGTTACCATCTATGTGCCGAATACCTACGTTACCATCTATGTGCTGAATCTCTACATTACCATCTATGTGCTGAATCTCTACGTTACCATCTATGTGCCGAATCTCTACGTTACCATCTATGTGCTGAATCTCTACGTTACCATCTATGTGCCGAATACCTACGTTACCATCTATGTGCTCAATCTCTACGTTACCATCTATGTGCTTAATCTCTACGTTACCATCTATGTGCTGAATCTCTACATTACCATCTATGTGCTGAATCTCTACGTTACCATCTATGTGCTGAATCTCTACGTTACCATCTATGTGCTGAATCTCTACGTTACCATCTATGTGCCGAATACCTACGTTACCATCTATGTGCTTAATCTCTACGTTACCATCTATGTGCTTAATCTCTACGTTACCATCTATGTGCCGAATCTCTACGTTAGCATCTATGTGCCGAATCTCTACGTTACCATCTATGTGCCGAATACCTACGTTACAATCTATGTGCTGAATCTCTACGTTACCATCTATGTGCTGAATCTCTACGTTAGCATCTATGTGCCGAATCTCTACGTTACCATCTATGTGCCGAATCTCTACGTTACCATCTATGTGCTGAATCTCTACGTTAGCATCTATGTTCCGAATCTCTACGTTACCATCTATGTGCCGAATACCTACGTTACAATCTATGTGCTGAATCTCTACGTTACCATCTATGTGCTGAATCTCTACGTTAGCATCTATGTGCCGAATCTCTACGTTACCATCTATGTGCCGAATACCTACGTTACCATCTATGTGCTGAATCTCTACGTTACCATCTATGTGCTGAATCTCTACGTTAGCATCTATGTGCCGAATCTCTACGTTACCATCTATGTGCCGAATACCTACGTTACCATCTATGTGCTTAATCTCTACGTTACCATCTATGTGCTGAATCTCTACGTTACCATCTATTTGCCGAATCTCTACGTTAGCATCTATGTGCCGAATCTCTACGTTACCATCTATGTGCCGAATACCTACGTTACAATCTATGTGCTGAATCTCTACGTTACCATCTATGTGCTGAATCTCTACGTTAGCATCTATGTGCCGAATCTCTACGTTAGCATCTATGTGCCGAATCTCTACGTTACAATCTATGTGCCGAATCTCTACGTTACAATCTATGTGCTGAATCTCTACGTTACCATCTATGTGCCGAATCTCTACGTTAGCATCTATGTGCCGAATCTCTACGTTACCATCTATGTGCCGAATCTCTACGTTACCATCTATGTGCTGAATCTCTACGTTACCATCTATGTGCCGAATACCTACGTTATCATCTATGTGCTGAATCTCTACGTTAGCATCTATGTGCCGACTCTCTACGTTACCATCTATGTGCCGAATCTCTACGTTACCATCTATGTGCCGAATACCTACGTTACCATCTATGTGCTTAATCTCTACGTTACCATCTATGTGCTGAATCTCTACGTTACCATCTATGTGCCGAATCTCTACGTTAGCATCTATGTGCCGAATCTCTACGTTACCATCTATGTGCCGAATATCTACGTTACCATCTATGTGCTTAATCTCTACGTTACCATCTATGTGCCGAATCTCTACGTTACCATCTATGTGCCGAATCTCTACGTTAGCATCTATGTGCTGAATCTCTACGTTACCATCTATGTGCCGAATCTCTACGTTACCATCTATGTGCTGAATCTCTACGTTACCATCTATGTGCCGAATCTCTACGTTACCATCTATGTGCCGAATCTCTACGTTACCATCTATGTACTGAATCTCTACGTTACCATCTATGTGCCGAATCTCTACGTTACAATCTATGTGCTGAATCTCTACGTTACCATCTATGTGCCGAATCTCTACGTTAGCATCTATGTGCCGAATCTCTACGTTACCATCTATGTGCCGAATCTCTACGTTACCATCTATGTGCTGAATCTCTACGTTACCATCTATGTGCCGAATACCTACGTTACCATCTATGTGCTGAATCTCTACGTTACCATCTATGTGTTGAATCTCTCCGTTAGCATCTATGTGCCGAATCTCTACGTTACCATCTATGTGCCGAATACCTACGTTACCATCTATGTGCTTAATCTCTACGTTACCATCTATGTGCCGAATCTCTACGTTACCATCTATGTGCTGAATCTCTACGTTACCATCTATGTGCCGAATCTCTACGTTACCTTCTATGTGCTGAATCTCTACGTTACCATCTATGTGCCGAATCTCTATGTTACCATCTATGTTCCGAATCTCTACGTTACCATCTATGTACTGAATCTCTACGTTACCATCTATGTGCCGAATACCTACGTTACCATCTATGTGCTGAATCTCTACGTTACCATCCATGTGTCGAATACCTACGTTACCATCTATGTGCAGAATCTCTACGTTACCATCTATGTGCCGAATCTCTACGTTACCATCTATGTGCCGAATCTCTACGTTACCATCTACGTGCCGAATCTCTACGTTACCATCTACGTGCCGAATCTCTACGTTACCATCTATGTGCCGAATCTCTACGTTACCATCTATGTGCAGAATCTCTACGTTACCCTCTATGTGCCGAATCTCTACGTTAGCATCTATGTGCCGAATCTCTACGTTACCATCTATGTGCCGAATCTCTACGTTACCATCTATGTGCCGAATCTCTACGTTACCATCTATGTGCTGAATCTCTACGTTACCATCTATGTGCCGAATACCTACGTTACCATCTATGTGCTGAATCTCTACGTTACCATCCATGTGTCGAATACCTACGTTACCATCTATGTGCAGAATCTCTACGTTACCATCTACGTGCCGAATCTCTACGTTACCATCTATGTGCCGAATACCTACGTTACCATCTATGTGCTGAATCTCTACGTTACCATCCATGTGTCGAATACCTACGTTACCATCTATGTGCAGAATCTCTACGTTACCATCTATGTGCCGAATACCTACGTTACCATCTATGTGCTGAATCTCTACGTTACCATCCATGTGTCGAATACCTACGTTACCATCTATGTGCAGAATCTCTACGTTACCATCTACGTGCCGAATCTCTACGTTACCATCTATGTGCCGAATACCTACGTGACCATCTATGTGCTGAATCTCTACGTTACCATCCATGTGTCGAATACCTACGTTACCATCTATGTGCAGAATCTCTACGTTACCATCTACGTGCCGAATCTCTACGTTACCATCTATGTGCAGAATCTCTACGTTACCATCTATGTGCAGAATCTCTACGTTACCATCTAT
Organism: Sepiola atlantica; assembly: GCA_963556195.1. Lineage (NCBI taxonomy): Eukaryota > Metazoa > Mollusca > Cephalopoda > Sepiida > Sepiolidae > Sepiola > Sepiola atlantica. The sequence goes on along the minus strand of OY744551.1, from coordinate 36,112,381 downwards.
GTGCCGAATCTCTACGTTACCATCTATGTGCCGAATCTCTACGTTACCATCTATGTGCCGAATCTCTACGTTACAATCAATGTGCTGAATCTCTACGTTACCATCTATGTGCCGAATCTCTACGTTACCATCTATGTGCCGAATCTCTACGTTACAATCAATGTGCTGAATCTCTACGTTACCATCTATGTGCCAAAACTCTACGTTACCATCTACGTGCCGAATCTCTACGTTACCATCTATGTGCCGAATCTCTACGTTACCATCTACGTGCCGAATCTCTACGTTACCATCTACGTGCCGAATCTCTACGTTACCATCTATGTGCCAAATCTCTACGTTACCATCTATGTGCCGAATATCTAGTGACCTAAAACTTTAAATACGTATATCCGATTTTAATTAAATACAAACAACGTCTATATATAGAGAGTTTTCCAACACTCCATCCCCTTTCGAAAGCGAAACGGGGGGAGGGGAGCAGTAAAAACGAAGAAAGTAATAAGGTGTTATTTAATTTACCTCTTTTCTAGGAGGTTAGACACAAGGTCAAGTGTAGGTTAGATGAAAGTGTTTTTTTTGTGGAACGAACTGGATTCAAACTTGGCACACTTAGTTTTTCGGTCCGTGTCGTCAACCACTTAACCACCATCATCACAAGTTGTGTAGTGTTATCAGCATAGTTAAAAGGTACATAGTAGTGATCCTCATTCAATCCCGGGCAACGTTGGGTCTTCCTGCTTGTATACTATATTACCTAACCTTTTATTCTATTAACTGTTGGTGCATGATACAAAATAATGCCTGGGAGAAGAACCTTCTAAGCCCGAACTGAACTATACTTCTCTTCGCTCCGAGAGTGAGGCCCGTATACCAGATAAGAATCCTAGTCATTTATCTATCTCCAGTAAGGTAAGATGTGACACAAGGTCGGGAAAGTGGGAAAGAACCAGCGCTCGAGAATTTGAGCACTCTGGCTTTTTAAAAATAGCCTGGGCAGTCCCGTCGGCATTCCTCGGTAGGGGCGCCTCAGACAGTAAGCAATAAACTTACTCCTCCCCAAAGAGGGGAGGCAAAGCCTGGAAGGGTCCACCTCCTAGAACTGCACAGGACCGGCAACCCCCAATAGACCGGCGTACATCCAGACCCAAAGACCCGGACGATACCGGTTTATTAGGCGGGGTAAAAAAAAAACCCTGGTTAGTACGTATTGAAAGCCAGCTTTTAACAATGCGGACAATTTATCATTAAGATCTTCAGATGGGTAGATATACGTATACGTATACGTATACGTATACGATATACGTATACGTATATGGCAAAAGATATGAGGAGCCAGAACGACAGCTAGACTGATTGCCTGGTAGGTAGCACGAGGCAACTATAAACGGAGGAAAATGCGGACACTGCTTCGATACGTGGCGCATTTCTTTACACCGTGAATGCCTTTTTCTGTGACTCAGCCGAAAATTATGCCCCCCCCCCCCGACAATAAAACACCTCCCCCCCCTCCGATGCTGGGAGATCTTTCCATCACTATCTAATTATTACCACGTACTAGTTGATGTAGCTATTTATGCAAAATGAGAGATGAGAGATTTTTAATTAATTGTAACAAGTACAACCACACACGCACACGCATATATATATATATATATATATATATATATATATATATATATATATATATATATATATATAGTTATTTTTATATTATATTCTATTCATTTATTTTTGTATTTTTTGTATATATATATATATAGCCATGAAATAAAATGGGAAGCCATGAAATAAAATACTGTTTTGTTTTTAAATTCCCGAAACACTTTTTCATGGTAAACAACTGATGATCCCTTAAATAATGCTAAGACTAGTGTAAATTCTTGGAAGCAAACTAATATAGTAACTACAAAAAATAAATTGACTTACATGAGTGATTTTCTACTGAACGACTTGGGACTAAAATGTTGTTTTGTTGTTTTTTTTTTCCTTATATAGTTTTAATTGTTGAGAAACTTCCGAGACTATATATATATATATATATATATATATATATATATATATATATATATATATAGATACATATATATATATTGTGTGTATTTAGGCAGCATTCTTTAATTTAAGTAAACATTGTTTAAAATTACAGAAGTGATCAGCTTGATTATACCTTTTCTATTTTTTCAATTTTTCTAATGATCTTTTTTGTGTTAAAATCAAAAAGATTAATCTATGTTCCATATGTATCACGAACGTTTTCGATTGTTCGTCGAATAATCTTCAGGTGACAAAAGCAAATGAACAAAAAAGCATCCTATATGGAGAGTTGTGCCGTGAGATGTTTGTTCATATTACATTTACATTTCTAGTACAGTCATGGAAACAGGGAGCAGGTCGGAAATTCCATAGGTTAGCAGTTTGAGGAAAGAGACTATTAATGTGAAAAGCCTTCCGGTATCAGTGGACCTCTACAGTGAAAGGGTCGGATTTTGCTGATTGTCAAGTTAGGCAGAGGTATTTACGTCGGGAGGACACCAGTACAGCAAGTTCATCGGAGCATATTCCAATTTTTGTCGATTTGTAGCTGACTCATGGCGGTTGAATTCACGGAATGTTTGCTGCCTATGCTGAAGTGACCATTTGGTAGAGTGGAGCTTGCTATAGAATTTCCGCTTGCGGACATATACTTCTATGCCTGCTTTGAACCATTCAGATTCTTCATTTGCGTACTGATCACCAGGGAGAGAAAAAGTTTTATTCGGTGGAGCTTTTCTGGTGATCTCTGATGAATTCCCAATCAGACGGTTTGTAGTATCTTGTCATTTTGAGTAACGACTCCTCGACTTGGGGTCGACAGTTAAGCGTTATATCAGCCATTATCACAAAGTGATTAGCGTTCCCGATTGGGCTATGGGCATTCGTCACACAAGTATTGAGCAGTGTAGTGTTCATTCTCCTAGATGGATGATTTGACTAGATCTACGGATCTATCTCACCGAGAGGGGTAATCCCGCGCCTGGGTAATATGTCAGCTATTTCTGATCCTCCGCAGGTATATGACTTAAAAATAATTAAAATATAATTTACATATATTAGAAAGATGTGTATAGATTATATGAAGAATATTTTATATGAATTATTTAACACTTGATTTGAAAAGTTCTTGCTTGGAGTTATCTACAAAGATTTTTATTAAAATTACAAAGAGAGAAAGCTCAATATTTCTTCATATGATAAAATAGAGCTTGATATATGAGTTGTTATAGATTTAAAACGGCATCCAAGTCAAATTTCAAAAGCCAAACCGCCTATGAGATATTTTATTATTTACGCACGTTTCGAAACATTCATATTATTAAATAGAATGGCTCAAGGTAAAGCATAGAATGTAAGTTTTCATGTGTTCTCATAAAACTGCTTCGTTTCAGAAAAATACATAAAAACATCTAACTTCAAGCAATGAAACATCGAGGTTTCGAAATGTGCGAACTGCCCTTTTAGCAGAAATGATAACTGTTAGAATTAATAGATGAATGTGAGGATGGGCGACAATGACTCGGATAGTAAGTTACCAAGCATAAATTTTTTTTTTTTGGTTCACCATTAAATTTAAGAATTTAAAACATTAAATTTGCGAAAGAAAAGTATGTGTTATATTAAAATCAAAGCAACTATTGAATTGAAAAACAATAACAAATAATAGTTAATTACTAAAATGTAATTTATCTAAACCAATATGCAAATTAGTTTACCTTGTGACTTATATCACATATACGTAAGCAGCATATGAAACAGATGGTGAGTTTATTGTGTAAAGTTCAATTAACCTGGTATAAGGAGTTTTGACTTTTCTGTTTGTGCCAGAAATCGACTCAACTTTCGCATTTATTTATTTAGATATGGCTGCGGTGTGCTTTCTAGCTAGAAGAAATAACGTAAGAGTTATTTATCTACCTCCCACAAGGTAAGATGTGACACAAGGTTGGAAAAGTGGGATTAGAAAAACCAGCGCTCGAGAAGCTGAGCACTCTGGTCATTAAAAATTGCCTGGGCAGCCCCGTCGGCATTCCCCGGTAGGAGCGCCTCAGGCAGTAAGCAATAAACTTACTCTTCCCCAAAGAGGGGAGGCAAAGCCTGGGAGGGTGAACCTCCAAGAACTGCACAGAACAGGGGTGCAGTATCCATCGGAACAGATACTACACTTTGATCTTGGGAGAAAAAAAAACATCATAATTGCTCCTACTTCCGTGGTATGTAGAAATGGCGCAGGGATAGTACACTGACTACTGTACTCGCTTAGAATGCTCACAATGACTAGTGACACCGATCGGTCGTAATACGACGAAATAGCAGTATGTGGGTGAAACTCTCTCTCTCTCTCTCTCTCTCTCTCTCTCTCTCTCTCTCTCTCTCTCTCTCTCTCTCTTAGTGTATGTTAGGGATACCAGCGGTTCATACATCTGATCATCCTGAATTTAGGATATAACCCGGCTATTCATAGAAGACGGATTCGTAAGTCCCTCTTTGTTATCGAAGATTCCGAAACAGAGATTAAGAACGATACACCGGGTGAACTTTACTGCTGTTCATTTATTTTCGTTCCTCCACAAAAGATATTCCGTGTGCTTAAAAAGCTGCTAGTTTTAAGTTTATTCAACTAACAACTGTGATATATGCTATATATATATAGTCTTATAGCTTATATATATATATATATATATATATATATATATATATATATATATATATATATATATATATATATATATATTCTTATCGTTTATATATATATATACATATGTTAAAATAGATATCAGCTTTAAAGCAAAGTTATGAATACGTTCGTCGAGCACTCTCGGCTAGTCTTCTGTCTGAGCCCACTTCTAGGTACATATAGATCTTAATTTTCCTTAATCACGTGACAGATTCTTGTGGCCAAGTGGATATGGCGACTGATTCTAGGCGTACTATGTGAACCGGGTTGGCGCTTAGCGACCGTCTTAAATTGTTACTTTCACGCACTGATGATAGCAATAAGCTTTAAACGCTAGCGTCTGTACGTATAAATAATATAATATATATTTAGAAATACTATAATATATATATATATATATATTCTCATAGTTTATATATATATTCTTATAGTTTATATATATATATATGTTCTTATAGTTTATATATATATTCTCATAGTTTATATAAATATATTCTTATCGTTTATATATATATATGTTTATTGTTTATATATATATATATATATATATATATATATATATATATATATATATGTGTGTGTGTGTGTGTGTGTGTTTGTGTGTAGTGTATATATATTCGCTCTTATAATGTATATATATGTGTTCTTATAATTTATATATATTTTTTAATAGTTTACATATATTCTTATCGCTTATATATGTATATGTATTCATATAGTATATATATATATGTGTTTATATAGCTTATATTTTTTTTTCTAGTCTATATATATATATATTCTTATAGTGTATATATATACTTATAGTATACAAATATAAATATATATATATATATATATATATGTATACATATATAAATATATAAATATATATATATATATATATATATATATATATATATATATATATATATATATATATATATATATATATATATATATGGGTTTTGCGAACAACGATTTTGTGTGTAAGTTAGACGGTTAAGAGATGATTTTTCTTACCTCCCTTGGCCGGCCATGCATGAAATTCGTTGCCTCTTTCTTCACTCGATTTTCATTTTATTTCATTTTCTTGTTTTGTGAGAATCCGTTTAAGCCGTTTCTATTTCAGTTGATTATTTGTTGATTCTGGCAACGGGATGTTATATTTTCTCCGCGTTTAGATTTGGTTACAAACTCTATCATTCATTCTTGACGCACTCAGAAAACCAATCCAAACAACGAGGTGTTTTGTTGTCATTCTTTCTTTTAACGTTCATCAATTATTCTCAGCATTTAAAACGAATAAAAAACAAAGACATATTCATGAAAACATCAGGATTTGGAGAGAGCATCAGATTTTGAGGGAGGTGTTAGATTTTTAAGAAACGGTCAGATTTTGTCCGTTTATTCCCTCATGCTTAAGTTTTAAAAATACATACTTCATATTTTGATAGAATCATATTTTCAAATCAACATATATTGATAAAATAATCATATTTTGAAATTAACACATTTTTATAAAAGCATATTTTGAAATCCACATAGTTTGATAAAAGCATTATATTTTGAAATCCACATAGTTTGATAAAAGCATCATATTTTGAAATCAACATATTTTGATAAAAGCATCATATTTTGAAATCAACATATTTTGATAAAAGCATCATATTTTGAAATCCACATAGTTTGATAAAGCATCATATTTTGAAATCAACATATTTTGATGAAATTATCATAATTTGAAATCGACGTATTTTGATAAAAGCATCATATTTTGAAATCAATACATTTTGATAAAAGCATCATATTTTGAAATCAACATATTTTGATAAAAACATCATATTTTGAAATCAATATATTTTGATGAAATTATCATAATTTGAAAGCAATATATTTTGATAAAAGCATATTTTGAAATCAACATATTTTGATAAAAGCATCATATTTTGAAATCAACATATTTTGATGAAAGCATCATATTTTGAAATCAACATATTTTGATAAAAGCATCATATTTTGAAATCAATATATTTTGATAAAAGCATCATATTTTGAAATCAACATATTTTGATAAAAGCATCATATTTTGAAATCAACATATTTTTATAAAAGACTCATATTTAGAAATCAACATATTTTGATAAGAGCATCATATTTTGAAAGCAAGACGATCAAGCTTATTTTAATGTCATGAAAGGATCCTATTTTGAATCGCAACATATTGTGATGGCAACATATTTTTAAAGAAATATATTGAAAACATCGTATTTTGTAGAAAGCAACACATTTTGAAAGTTTTATATTATGACAGCCAAATATATTTCAAGAAAGTAACCTGAATGCATTTTGAAATAAACCCAGTCATTCAAGGAGCTTTTGAAAGCAGTAGATTTTGAAAGTAACATATATTTAAATGCAACAATTTTGAAAGCACCATTTGCGTTAAAAAATAGATATTAAATATTCTATATGATAAAGTAAAGTCGACGCTCCTGCATTCAGATATAATTGGATGATAACAAAAACCTTTATATGCTAATCTGTTCCGAATAAACCTTCCAAAGAGAAGGTGGCCTTTATTTTTACTCGCTACTATTAATCTACTTACATCGCCACCAGTTACACCAGTTTATATTTTACTCGAACAACGCCGGGTCACGGGTTATACTAGTTTTTAATATAAGTTATAAGCCTTTAAAGTTACCATAAATATCGATTTATGCGCAAAGTAGCTATCTTTAGTCAGACTAAATAAAGACTCTAACGTAAACAATTGACTATACAAAATGGTTACTTAGATTAAAATCGACATTACGGTAACTTTAAATATTTATTTTAAACGCAAATAGGTCACAAATTAGTAGGTAACCAAAATAAGTTGGTTTAGTCTCGTTTTTCAACTTATTTTCGTCGCCAATATTAATGATTACTAAGTGATGAGAGTGTTAATTTCCTATACGTGCATTTCTGGATTACGTCGCCCCATTAAAGGGCGTATTTATTTATTTATTTTTCTAATTATTTTTTTTTACGTAGTTATAGTTAGTAGTGGAAGTTATCTATGGACACGTGTTTCTCGGTTTATACCGATAATCAGCATGGCTGACTTTGGCAAGAATTGAACCCACAAATACATTGCTAGGAGGTTAGACACAATGTCAGATGTGGTTTTATGGAAGCAAGCGCACTAAGATAAGCACACTCTGGCCTTTAAAAAATGCTTAAGCAGCCCCATCGGCATTTCTTAGTAGAGACTCCTCGGGCGATTTGCAATAAACTTAACCCTACTCAGAGGAAAGGTAAAGCCTGAGAGGGTTGGTCTCCTATGACTGGACAGACCCAGAGCCTTTATCATGTCGCTTTTATATATATATATATATATATATATATATATATATATATATATATATATATATATATATAGAGAGAGAGAGAGAGAGAGAGAGAGAGAGAGAGAGAGGGAGAGAGACAGAGAGAGACAGACAGACAGACACACACACACACACACGCACGCACGCACGCACACATACAGACCACATTATGCTAAATAAATCTCATCGTTTCTGCGTATCAGACAACCTCGAAGGAATAAGAAAAGAACAAAAAACACGTCAATTTTTCCTTCTGCAAACAAACAAGAAAAAAACGATCTTCCCGCCTTTTTGTTATGGCTGCCATAAAGAAAGCCAAGCTGATCTTTTTTTTCTGGCACAACAAAATAGAGTTTCCGTCCATTTGTTTACATGCTTTCGCGTTCTTACTTTTTAAATTTGTTTCGTTAAAAAATATAGAAACTTTTACATTTCGAACTAATTGACCTCATTTCTTTCCGCATTTTGGCGCGTTCTTGAATGTCTATGAGTGGCTTTTTCTTTTTCTTTGTCGGTCGCGCCTAAGTTTTTTTCACCCAATAAATCTTAATATCTCATAAACAACACGATCGATCTTAAACAAATTTGGTGAGTCGATTAAGACTATAGTATTTTCGGTGCTTGTATTTTAAAAGTCCAAAAAAAGTGTTATTGTCTTTTACTGTTTAAGAGGTAAATACGGGGCATTAACTCCTATTTGACTATTGAGTTGAGACTCGTAAGTGTGCACTCTGATTTTATGTAAGCAAAATCAGCTTTTTCACGCGCCCATAAGCAAAATCAGCTTTTCCACGCGCCCATAAGCAAAATCAGTTTTTCCACGCGCCCATAAGCAAAATCAGCTTTTCCACGTGCCCATAAGCAAAATCAGCTTTTCCACGTGCCCATAAGCAAAATCAGCTTTTCCACACGCCCAATAAGCAAAATCAGCTTTTCCACACGCCCATAAGCAAAATCAGCTTTTCCACGCGCCCATAAGTAAAATCAGCTTTTCCACGTGCCCATAAATAAATAAATTTTAATATTTCCCGAACAGGTAATTTTGATTTGTCAAATATACTTTTATGTCTAATCGACGTTTTACTTGCACATGTGCAACGCCAATTGAAGCCATCAGTTTTTACTAGTGATGGCACAAGTCGCATCTCATGGCCACAGTTGCAGGTTTCTGCACCAGAAATAAGTCTGTGTGCTTGCAAAAAATCAATCTGTTTCGCACTGTCTGATGTAAAATACAGTACGTCTTCGAACTTGAAAGAGTTACGATCCGAACACTTACGAGTCCCAACTCAATAGTCAAAGTAAGAGTTACTGCCCCTTATTTACCTCTTATACAGTAAAAGACAAAAATAACTTTTTTTCGGACTTTTAAAATACAAGCACCGTATTTTCATATGTGGCGGTTCATTGTTTTCTTCTAGCGTTCCGTGAATTCTGGCTCGGCGTAGACTTGAACCACACATATACAAAGCAATGGCTGAATCCCTAGAACATGACCTCCAGTCAGTAGTAGAATAAGACCAAAAATGAATGATCACATGTGATGTTATAAAGACAAAGCCCCAATTCCTTTTACAATGATACGAAACGTTTCAAACTATCAATTGCTATAGCTAATAGCATCCTTTCTGAGAGTCCTACCTTGAAACTCCTCTGTCTGACATTCTGAGGCAACATAAAGTGGTATAAATACATAAAAGATGCTGCCGAGTCTGCCGAAAAGAAGGTAAGCTGCCTCTACACCGCTAGAAAACTTCTAACCCTTACCAGTGTCGCATATTTTTATAAAGCCACCATTCGCTTATGCACGGAACATCGTTGCCACGTCTGTGCTGGTGCCCCAACCACTAGCCTCTCAATTTTAGACGGATTTTTATTTACCTCCTCGTCAGGAGGTTAGGCACAAGACCAGTTTTATCTTACTTCCACTAGGTAAGATGTGACCCAAGGTCGGGTCGGGAAAATGGGGCTTGAAAAACCAGCGCCCGAGAAGGTGAGAACTCTGCCATTAAAAATTGCCTGGGCAGCCCCGTCGGCATTCCCCGGTAGGGGCGCCTAAAGCAGTAAGCAATAAATGTACTCCTCCCACAAGAGGGGAGGCAAAGCCTGGGACGGTTGACCTCCTAGAACTGCACAGGACCGTCCCATAGACCGGCGTAAATCAAGCCCCGAAGGCCAAGACGATACCAGTCTATGGGGTGCAGTATCCATCGGAACAGATACTACACTTTGATCTTGACCAAAAGGCCGAGGACGGATTGCAGAAAAGAATTTCTAACCTCATAGACACCGAACTGTCTGCCAAGCTCTAGTCCCTGTAGCATCGCTGCAGTGCTGCATCCCTATGCTTGTTTTAGAAAGATGAAGCTTTTAGGAAATATTAAATTAACAAGCCGTCTATAGTCGTAGATGACTTTAACAACGTTAGTTATTGCAGTTTTTTTTTTGCAAGATGTGCCACCGTCCTCCAGTATACAACGCTTGTTATTCCCCAATGGTCACCCATTTCGTACTGACTAGGCTCAACATATCTTAACTTTGTGATCTAATGAGAACCAGTGTGTCAACGTGATTATATTCGACATTCAAAATGTGTTGATATGCCGTAAAACCGAAAAAAGATAAATAATTTACAGTCGTGATCATTTGTATTATTCGGGCTACTATTCTTTTGTTGGTTGTTATATTCACAACGATTCGGCGGATGTAACGGTTAACAGCGTCGGTTAATCAGTACGTCTAAGTAAACGTCTTTTGAGGGGGTTGATGGTTCAATCCTTACTACAGGCGATAATAACAAATTAGCACTAGCACTTCTACCCGATCATGACTGACAGGACAAGAACAATCTAACTTATTGGATTAAATAAAGCGTTCAGTTCGACATTCCGTATAGGTTCCCGAGTCCGACGTAAAATTACCCAAGTATGAAAAGATACATCTGAAGAATGGTCGGGAGGTTACATCGATTGAAGCGTTGTCAAAATAACAACCAATATGTGAATAGTAGTCCGAATAATGTAAACATCCCTAAGTTCAAACAGTGCAACTGAAGAAAGTCGGAGTTTACATCGGCTGAAACGCTGCGAAAATAAAAACCATGATGAGAATAGTTGTCCGTATAATCCAAATAATAAGTTTACAGTGAGTTTTGCGCTTTGTAATTCAATAACTAAAAAAGGACTTGATATGCCGTAATACAAAAAAGGCTTGATATGCCGTGATACAAAAAAAATGCCTTGATATGCCGTAATACAAAAAAGGCTTGATATGCCGTAATACAAAAAAAAAGGCTTGATATGCCGTAATACAAAAAAGGCTTGATATGCCGTAATACACAAAAAAGGCTTGATATGCCGTGATACAAAAAAAGGGCTTGATATGCCGTAATACAAAAAAAGGCTTGATATGCCGTAATACAAAAAAGGTTTGATATGCCGTAATACAAAAAAAGCTTGATATGCCGTAATACAAAAAAAAGCTTGATATGCCGTAATACAATAAAAGGCTTGATATGCCGTAATACAAAAAAAGGCTTGATATACCGTAATACAAAAAAGGCTTGATATGTAATACAAAAAAAGGCTTGATATGCCGTAATACAAAAAAAGGCTTGATGTGCCGTAATACAAACCCACCAAACTAAACTTCATCTCGAAGTTATCCTCGTAGGTGGCAAGCACCATTAAAACAGAAGCATACTTTCGTTCTCCATAATTACCCCAAGAGCCCACCGCACCCTTCTAATAACCCCCATCAAAATAAAGTAAGACCCCCACCCCTCTAAAAAAAAATCATCCGTCTCTCCAATCTTCTTCAACAGCCCCACCAACCGCCGCTACTCCTCCATGCAAACGAGTGCATATTATCTTCGCCAGCAGACTGCTCTAAATATAAGTCTTTCTTGACACCATGTTTGATGGACGAACGTAAATCAAAACTACAAACCAAATCTCACTTGATTCCGCTTCAAACAATTTCGGCGGCGCTGCCTCCTCCTCCCCTCCTCCCCTTCCCTCCTCACCCTCCTCTTCCCTCCTCGTCGAACTGTTCTTCTCGCGGAAATATTTACAAAAAACGTGTGAACTGACGAATTCAATATGCCCCATCGCTGGCCGTAAATGGTTGCGCAAACACACAAAATGGCTTGAAGAAAAGCATATTTGTTTGTTTCGGAATTGTTGAGATGCGGATTGATAATTTGGACACTTAACGCAACAGATAAACGTGTTATAATCAGTTCAAAGTGACAATGGTTTTTTTGGTTCTGAACAAACAGTGAGTGGCCTATTTAGAAAAGTCTTTTTTTAAATCTTTGTTGTCCTATTCCCCACTGCCAGTGAATGTGTACATAGTTTTTGTAAGGAAGAGTTAATAAACTGAAAATCAAATGCATTTGGTTCAATACTCAGAGTTGAAAGAGTGCCCTACCACTGAGTTCAAACGGGACGACGAATTATTCTTAATGTTCTTTTCACCAACAACAAGCCAACATGCATGTGAACGACTAAACGTCTAGTCAAAAATTCCATTCCGTTTTAATTGTTCTCTTTCTTTGTCTTTCTCTTTCTCTCTCATCACTCGACGTAGTCACAATGTCAATCTTTCTCTCCCCTCTCCCCGGAGCAAAGTGTCTACTCTTTTTTTTTTTATCCCAACGAGAATCAGCTCATGCAAACCAAGCCTCATAACCCCCCCCCCTTCGCACATCTTGGAGCAAGACCTTTTCTAAAGACAACTTTATTCTTAATGATATAAAAAAAAAAAATTTTAATTAACACATTTATTAAAATGATACATGTTTTTTTTCTCTTTTCAAAACTGTTGGTTCGTAGTAAATAAAGAGAGTAGAAAGTGGACCTTGGGTTTACCTTCGTAATTCTTGCTGCCCTTATTTTGTCCTTTAGTCCTTCTAGGGGAAAAGTGCTAATAAACTGAAAGTCAAATGTATTTGGTTCACTACTCAGAGTTGAAAGAGTGCCCTACCACTGAGTTCAAACGGGACGCCGAATTATTCTTTCTATTCTTTTCACCAACAACAGTCTAACAAGCATGTGAACGACCAAACGTCTAGTCTCGTAACTTCTTGGCCTTTTGGCCAAGATCAAAGTGTAGTATCTGTTCCGATGGATACTGCACCCCATAGACTGGTATCGTCTTGGCCTTCGGGGCTTGATTTACGCCGGTCTGTGGGTCTGTCCTGTGCAGTTCTAGGAGGTCCACCCTCCCAGGCTTTGCCTTCTCACCCTTTGAGAGTGGGGTAGTTTATTGCTAATCGCCTGAGACGTCCTACCAGGGAATGCCGACGGGGCTGCCCAGGCAATTTTTAATGGCCAGAGTGCTCACCTTCTCGGGCGCTGGTTTATCAAATCTCACTTTCCTGACCTTGTGTCACATCTTACCGCTGTGGGAGGTAGATAAAACTGGCCTTGTGCCTAACCTCCTGGGGATGTAAGTAAATAGTCAAAAATTCAATTTCTTTTTTCTTTTCTTTTCTCTCTCTCTCTCTCTCTCTCTCTCTCTCTCTCTCTCACTCCAGCACTCGGCGTAGTCACAACGTCAACCTTTCTCTACCCAGTCACCGGAAGCAAGTGTCTACTCTTTTTTATCCCAACGAGAATCAGCCCATGCACACCAAGCCCTATTTGAACTCTCGTCGCGTGACAAAAGTTACAAGTTTCGATTTTGTAACTGGAACACTCTGGGTTCAATCCCTGATGGGCAATACACGGCGCAACCCTCACTCGTTTTCCCTGTGGACCTTCATGATAGCTGCTATAGTTATATTCTAAACTAAGCCCCCCCCCCACCTCCCCTGCCATGTTACAAATGGGTTTCAAAATAGTAACGTTAGTACGTAGGCACATGAAGCAAAAAACAATACCAATGTTTAGTTAGTGTATTAATTGACAGGAATTGGGCCACGTGTAACTAAAATACATGCTATATAAGGCACGTAAGATAAATGTATATTGTGTAATAAATCAAGAAAAAGAAAACAATTCTAGCCATCTTGAAACCGTAATGAGATTGTTTTAAATTGAAATACTTTTATTATGTTATGTTTATGTTTAATGTTATATAATTAAAAAGTCTACTTACTAAGCGTATTTCGTTATGCTGTAACATAACGTGTTATGAATACGGAATGGCGGAAATGTAATCGCGTAATCTGTACTCGGAGATGTTTCTGTTTATATCTTTTTGTAATCTTTGTTATTGTTTATTGGCTGTGAAAATGTAAAAACCTTTTTTTTCGAAATGTTTACGTTCACCCCCGCTCGCAATCAAACATAAAAAATGATGAGTACCTAACGGGAAAAAGAAAACACAAATGTTAGATTACCTGAAGAAAACGAAGATTGATAAGGGAAATGGGTAAAGTCGATTTGCTAAAGGGATTTTAGCAACCATTTTGAATCGGGAAAAAGTATAAGTTAATATGTTCGTTAAATGTATTCCGTAGAAACCGAATTGAGAATAACGTAATCTGATATTCTCGACAATCAGCGGAAAGTGAGGGAGCGTCTATTAAATTTGTGCAGGACGTATTTTATTATATATTAAATTAATGGCATATAAACAGCCAATAATAAGGTGTATGTTTTTTTTTAAAGTACCCGTTGTTTAGTAGTTCTTGGTGTATATGGGGAGGGTGGTTGTAGTAATATATTAGAGGGAAAAGTTTTTTCTACCACCTATATGGAGTATGTTGTGGAGAGAGTACGATAGTGGGCCAAAAATAATATTTAGTGTTAGATAAAGAAAATAATATAAAGTTTACAAATAACACGCTCGAGTGAATAAGCGAAATATAGTGGTGAGTTTAGTAGCTTGTGATACATGTGGTTATTTTCCTATTCTTCAAAAAGGTACAGGAGAAAAATCGTCTTAACTTTATATATTAGATGAATAAATTGAATTTTTCCGCATATCCTAACAATATTAACGTCAAAACGGGGTATGCTTATTTAATTCTTTGATACAACATACAATTTAGAAATACCGTATATATAGTAATCTACAAGCACCGACAAAAAGGTTTGGGTATTCCTTATTTGCATATTTATTCTGTAAACATTTCAAATAAATTAATATACTGTAATATACATGTGTAATATGCATTGTCATATTTTCTTACATATACGCAATAGTTTCGTCGGGTAGTAAAACGTCTGGTGTCGCCGAGATGCTAAGAACAGATATTACACTTTGATCTAAGCAAAAGGCCAAGAAACCATGAAAATAATTTATTTATGACAGGGACGGGCAACCTTTTCAGAGTGAGGGCCAGATGAGACTTTTGGAAGGAGACCGCGGGGCGGAGTGAAAAACGAAATCTCAGAATTACTATATTTTGTTTACATGAATAAATTGTACAAAAATTGCATTAAACACTCTATAAATCTGATATTTTTTCTCATGAGACTTCTCTATGTGATGTTATAAAAGGCGCCGACGGAGCGCCATTTTGAAATCATAAAAAATAATGACGGGGGGAAGTAGCAAGTTGATCCAGCATTCGTTTTGACACACCTCATCTAGGTTCTCTGTTTCATGCCCTTTCCTCGTCTCACGTTTGCTCTTTGCCTCTCTCTTTCTCTTTTTCTATTTTTATCTCAGGCCAAGGATTTTAAATTAATAGTTAAAGAAAAATGAAATATACATGCATCATCGGTCGCTGATATTTATACATTTTTATCCCACTATAAATCTTAATTGAAACCTACTTTTACGTCTATGTCACAATATGATATGAGTTTTACTGGGAGGTCCGCGGGCCGGATTGCAATAATAAAGCATAGCAGGGTGGTGGGCCAGACGCTAAGCCTTCGCGGGCCGGATGTGCCCCACGGGCCGGAGGTTGCCCGCCCCTGATTTATGACGAGGCATTTTTTAATGAATAAAAATAACGTATTTAATCTATTATTGTACTATCTTTTAATAGGAGTTGGTAGTGTAGTATCGGTTCTGTTTTCATAAGACTGTCCTTTCAGTAATAACGTTCTCCTTGTTAAGAGTTCGGGGTAATCCCCCCAAGTATTACATCTTCCTTTGGGGGAGGGAGTAATGTAGTATCTGCTCTATTTTCATGGGATCATCTTCCCCTTTTTTAGGGAGGGGTAGTGTAATACCATTTCTGTTGCTACCATACCATACTCGCACGCATTGCCTTCTTCATTTATGGCGGAATCCTCCCAGGTATTACCTGCTCTATTTTGGAGGGGTAGTATAGTATCTATTCTGTTTAGTGTTGGGACTATTAATCGGAATCAAATCGAGAATCGGAAAAATCGGAACATTTTGGAGTATCGGAATCGGAATCGATATCGGAATCGGAAAAATGTGAACCTAATATCCAATTCAAAAAACGATTCTTTAAAAAAAAATTGAACTTAATTTTCTATTTCTGGTAGTAATGATAAAATGATAAATATTTATTGTTTTTAAACTATCAGCAAAATTAAATCTATACATTATAATAACATAAAAAGTACGATGTAAATATATTTAACTTGTGTAAAATAAAAATGAAATGTGAGCTTTTGTCTAGTCCTTCAGCATTAGCAAACCTGACAAGAGGTGGCCAAAACGTGGGAAAAAAAATTAGAAAATTTGCAAAGACTTGGTTCAATTACGAATAAATGAATTAGTGAATTTAAAGATTTTCACGGCTCTACGCGAAACCACTAGTATATATAATTATTTTAATAATAAATAATTAATTATCATGTACATATGTATTCGTTTCATCTTTGCAGATGCATCAGTGTAGAGATAACCATTCAAGCCAGTCGCACGATTCGAACCTCGGAAAAAGACTAACAATTAACTCCAATTCCGAGCGCGCTAATAAATAAGGCTACAGACGAGATGAAAATTAATCCCTATATATGTGTCAAGGAGGCGTTCATCTATAGTCGGTCGCCATAACAGTGTTCAATAGGAAGGAACAAATATATAAAGAGAGATACTGTCACGTAGTTATATGCCATATTCCGTCAACGTTCGCTGAACAATCTCGATAGTCTACTGTCTGTGGCCATTCTATTTAAGCATAAATATATATTAATTCGATTTCTTTACGTGGTAATTTCTCGTGGCCGTTTGGTTAGAGCACTTTCTTAGCATAGGGTTATTCTGTAACCGGGTTCGAATCTTGCGACCGTCTTTAATTATGATCTCCTACACTAGTGATACCGTAAGCTTCAAATGTAGGTAAAATAATTGAATATTTATTTAAATAAAATATATATAGAGAGAGAGAGAAATTAATATTAAACGTAGATGACGTCGTTTCGAGCTGTTTATTCTCATCCGTGTAGAGAAGTGATACTCTCAAGGCGCGAACCCGGTTCACATAGCAACCTTTGACTCCGCACGCTTTCATTCTATCCAAATGGCAATAGGAAATTATGACGTGACATGGAGAATTTAAGTTATATTTATGAAATTTACAGTGTAGACATCAAGACAGACTCAATGAACTTACTCAGAGTCTTGCTTTGTAGTCAAGTGAATGTCTATTTTAAATATTTCCTAACATTTTTAAAAAACTTTTTTCAACAATTGTTTATCATTTTATTATTTTATTATTTTATAATTTTATAATTTTACAACGCGTTTCAAGAATCTAGGCTCTCTCCAGATATTCTTTCCATTTGGAAAAATGTTTTTATTTTTAACAGTTGGGCGTTTCTGCGCATGTGTATGTGTTTTCATATCTTTTAATTCTCTGGGTCAAAGTTATGTGTTTTTTTAAGCATATGAGCTTCTAAGATAGGAAAACACATACACACGCCCGCACATGCGCAGAAACGCCAAGCTGTTAAAAATAAAACCATTTTTTCCAAATGGAAAGAATATCTGAAGAGAGCCTAGATGCTTGAAACGCGTTATAAAATTATGAATTTATGTGGGGATCATTTTACATTGAAGTTATATACGAAAATTTTCCCCTACTTTAAATTTTAAAATAATCGTTTTTATTTTATTTTATTTTATTTTCGTCAAGCTTTTCAGTGTGTTCAGACGTAATCACCTGAAAAAGGTAGAATCTAATTTTGAATGGGTAGGGGAGGTATTTAGCGGAGGGTGATATTTTTTCGTAATTTAGACAGATCAGTGCTACTAATTTCTTTTTTTTCGATTTGGCGATGAGAATAGTGAAAAGTTGCTTGTAAACATTAAGCGATTGTTAAGTTTGTTGTTAAACTTTAAAATAACACATTTAATTAACTATTTAAAATAGTTATTTATTTTTCATTAAAAAAATGTAAAAACTGCAAAAACAGGACGAGAAAGAAGTAGAGAGATGAAGCGAGTAAGACAGCCACACTCTCCCACTCCTCCCTTTTTATTTTCGCTTATGAGGCATAAGAAAAAATAAAAAGGGAGGAGTGCTAGCGCTGGTTGTATAAACTTAACGTGTTTTAGTCATTTATCCGATTTATTTATTAAATAACTTTAATTAATTACTGTTAATAGATACGAAACTGTTGCATATAGATAGTAACAAAAAACCCATGCAATAATAAATTAATAATACCAGACATTAATTAATTATTAACTGTTTAAAAAATAGTTATGCAAATTAGGCATCTGAACGGTTCTCTTTTGATCGTTTATCTGTCATATATAAAGAGAATCTGAACAATTTTTATGTATTATTGATTTAAATAACAGTACCCCTCTCTGATAGTCATATAGAAGTGACAAATAAAAAAAACTTTCGCATTTATTCATTTAGATATATATATTCCATGAAAAATGCCAGTATACTGAAATCCTATGCCTTTAATAAGGTTAAGATGAAAATTCATATACACTAAATGTACATTAAGGGTATGCGAGC
Source organism: Sepiola atlantica (assembly GCA_963556195.1). Lineage (NCBI taxonomy): Eukaryota > Metazoa > Mollusca > Cephalopoda > Sepiida > Sepiolidae > Sepiola > Sepiola atlantica. Next base: position 36,093,459 of record OY744551.1, on the reverse strand, counting down.
ACAACAGGGCTATGTATTTTACTGGTAGGAATTTTTCTTCAGCGCACCTCACACACTTCATCCACTCATGCATAGATATTTATACTGTAGTGATGTGATAATGAAATGATTTGGTTGATGTGTAGTCATACCCTTAATGACAATAAAAGTGTAAAAGTTTGGGAATGTCCTTGCTTTTGTACATTTAGTGTATATGAATTTTCATCTTAACCCTATTAAGGGCATATGATTTCAGTATACTGGCATTTTTCATGGACTGTCACTACTTTTGTAAAGGCTATGCCTCAATACAATGCTTTCTCATAAGGTTTTTTGGAATTTTCTGGAAAACTAAGGTGTATGGTAAACTGAAATTAAAATGCCATCAACTAGACCAGGGGCGGGCAACCTCCGGCCCGCGGGCCACATCCGGCCCACGAAGGCTTTGTGACATAGACGTAAAAGTAGGTTTCAATTAAGATTTACAGTGGAATAAAAATGTATAAATATCAGCGAGCGATGATGCATGTATATTTCATTTTTCTTTAACTATTAATTTCAAATCCTTGGCCTGAGGTAAAAATAGAAAAAGAGAAAGAGAGAGGCAACGAGGAAACGTGAGACGAGGAAAGGGCATGAAACAGAGAACCTATGTGAGGTGTGTCAAAACGAATGCTGGATCAACTTGCTACTTCCCCCGTCATTATTTTTTATGATTCCAAAATGGCTCTTCGTCGGCGCCTTTTATAACATCACATACAGAAGTCTCCTGAGAAAAAATATCAGATTTGTAGAGTGTTCAATGCAATCTTTGTACAATTTATTCATGTAAACAAAATATAGTAATTATGGGATTTCGTTTTTCACTCCGGCCCGCGATCTCCTTCCAAAAGTCTCATCTGGCCCTCACTCTGAAAAGGTTACCCGCCCCTGAACTAGACCCTAGAACCTCTATCTCTGTCAAACATCAGCTGAATCCATCAAATAGTTGATGAGATACAGGGTGGCACATACGTACGTACGTACATACACACTGATAACATGATCTAATGATTGAACTTTCTGGATCTCTGGGTTGCCTAGACTAATGATGCTGAAATTCTACACACTTATAGAACCTATCAAATAAAAATTTTGTGTAAAGTTTTAACTAATTTGGTTTATTGGTTTTTGAGTTATGATTGATCAAAGAAATGAGATTTCCAGCATAGGCGATTCGTGCGGTCTATTAAGTGGTAGAGCGCTCTCGCGCCTCCCTTGATATATATATATATATATATATATATATATATATATATATATATATATATATATATATATATATATATATATATATTGTCCGATTTTGAGATTGCTTTCGTTTGTTCCTCCCGTATGTTTTTCCATTCGAGACTAAACCGTGTCTAGCAAAGACCGTAACAGACTAAAATGTAAACACACAAAGTTTCAAGCTTTTTTTCCCTATCAATCAAAGGCGTCTCCTCTAATTGTTGTGTCTAGTTTTGTTCTTTCTCAAGGTGAGATATAAAAAAAAAAAGTTTTAAAAGAAAAGATAAAAAGAGGAAAAAGGTGGGAAAAAAGAAACGATAAACTCTTCCTCAAGGTGAGATAAAAAAATAAAAATTAAAAAATTAAAAAAAATATATCAGAAAAAAAAAGAGAAAAAGAAAAAAGAAAGAAAAAAAAGAAACGAAAAGAAGCACTGAAAATGTTTTCGGTAATTTCCGATAGTTTTCGGTCACTTCAAAGCCGAAACGTTCCCGAAGGAGACAACCCTCCCCCCTCCTCCCACTCCCAGAAAAAAAAACTCTCAAAATAAAGAACAAACAAAAAAAAAAGAAAATGTCTAATGAACAAACAACGTTGTTTTTCAAGTGAGCGATTAAAAATTGGGAAAGAATCCAAAAAAAGTATATTTAAAAAAAAAACAAATTTAACAAAAAAATATATGAAAAAATGAGAGAGTGTTCGCTGTTGGTTTGTAAACGGCGAGGGTTGTTTCTCGTTTATATGTACGTCAATTTGGGAAACAGTGACGGGCGAAAAGCGTTTAGCTGAGGTGAAAAGGGTATTTTGAAATGAGGTCGAAATTATGGTTGTAAGGGGGGGGGCGACGAGTAGTTATAGTGAGTGAAGAGGTGGCCAGATGCATAGATAGGTAATGTTTCAAAGATTTAGATAGCTATATAGACATATAAAATCATTACGATATTAATATAGATGGATTATTAATATGTTTATATAAAGACATTGTATATATCATTTACGAGCGTCAGTTACGAGAGCTGGCGACTATCAACTAGATAATTGTAGGTTCGATTGCTGGCTTACGATGGGTGCTAGTCTACCCGCACTGAAGAGCTGTGATACAGTGTAATAGTCTGCCTCTATATATATAGGGCCTATATATATATATATATATATATATATATATATATATATATATATATATATATATATGTATATATATATATATATATATATCCACAGGCATACTCGAAGCCGCCGAATAAGTGTTAAAATTATCACTGTTTATCTAGCTATTCAGCGGTGGCCGTGGGAGCTAAATGTAACATACTCGGAGCCCGAGGTTTCAAATCACGCGACCAGTAGTGAATATATATATATATATATATATATATATATATATATATATATATATATATATATATATATATATATATATATATATATATATAGTCTAGGAAGTTTCTCAACCATTAAAACTATATATTAAAAAAATATATTAAAAAAAAAAAACTTATAGTCTCAAGTCTTCCAGTGGAAAATCACTCATGTAAGTCAATTTATTTTTTACAGTTATTATATTAGTTAGTTTCTAACACTATTTTAAGGGATCATCAGTTGTTTACCATGAAAAACTGTTTCGGGAATTTAATATATATACGAAGAATTGCAAATTACTAAAAACTTCTTCCCAGTCATGGCAGATGGAACGAGAGTATTCTACCACCGTGGATTTAATAAAGGGTTCCGTTCGAAATTCTGTCCAGATTCTCGAGTTCGACAGAAATATTCCCGAGTTCGACAAGGTACACCTGAAGAAGGTCGGAGGTTACATCGTCCGAAACGTTGTGATAAAAACACCCAAGAAGAGAACAGTCGTCCGAATATTCCAAATTCTACAGATTCTTTAATACTTTTTTTAACTTTAAATTTTAATTTTTAACATTTTAATGTGTAATTATGTAAGTTTAACGCTCTATCAAGTTCTACATATACATTTTCTAAGGTTTGCGAGCCTAAACTCCATATACCTTTTAATTTTAAAAACTATGTCTCAATAGTATACCGGTTAAAGATCTATAAGCAAGGTATATGTCACTGTGTGTATGTATGTGTGCAAAGATAGATGTATAAATGTGTATGAGAGTGTGCTATGTAGAGGAGATGTATATGTGTGCAGCGCAAAGTATATGTAGAACACTATGTATGTATGTATATATATATATATATATATATATATATATATATATATATATATATATATTTAAAAAAAAAGGAAAGATGAAGATAAAAAATTGTATAAAATTATATAAAATTACATAAAATTGATACAAATTTTATTACATCGAAAGTTCAGATGCAAGGCTTTACACTAATCCTTAAACTATGGCTTTTCAAAGATAAAACTCTTCTCGTCAGAGGATAACATTCGGTAATGTATATGTATGTATATGTATGTATGTATGTATGTATGTATGTATGTATGTATGTATAAAATGTGGGTGTATAAATAATTAAAGAAAAGAACATATAAATGTTTATTTAAATATTTCTATTTTTTATGTTTTGTTTCTGAATTTTTTAGATGAGGATTGATAATTTGTATAATTTCGATTATTCGGATGACTGTTCTCATCTTGAGTGTTATCATCACAACATTTCGGCCGCTGTAACCTCCGGCCTTCTTCAGGTGTATCTCTTATAACTGGGGAATATTTCTCTCGAACTCGGGAATCTGGACGTAATTTCAAACGGAACCCTTTATTTAATCCACGAGGATAGCATACACTTAGAACTGAATTTTACTTAGTACTATATCCACTGTGCCACGTGTCTTTGAGGGCAATTCTAGTATGAATTCTGGGAGCCTTAAACCTAGTCTTGTTTTTAATGTGTAGTCTTACTACTTATCACTATATATCACTACTTTTTATTACTACATATCACTGTATATATATATATATATATATATATATATATATATATATATATATATATATATATATATATATATACACACACACACATATATATATATATTATACATATATATATATACTATACATATTTTATCAAATATTAAAGTGTTTATTACCTTCGACGATATCCTTTTGGGATTTTTGCCCTCATCAGTGCATGAGTGGTGGTTATAGGCAATAGATCTCTATATGCGATACATAGATATTTGAATATTCTATTAAATTTCTCCTTTACCTGTCAAACGTTGAGTTAGTAACGAAGTGATAAATATTAATTTCCTCTCCCCAATGAACCAGTTAACTATATTATACTATGTATTTCTTGTGATTTATTGGTCTTACCGGAGTCCAGGGCAATAATTCATCTTGTCTGGTGGAGTATTCATCTAAGTGATGTGACTTGAGGTAACAGTACTTGGAGAAGGTGCACCATTCCTCGTATGAATCAGTGTATAGCCGTGTCGAGGGAACCTGTTTGGGCTTCGCATATTTTGAATATTTGGTTAGGGTTAGGGTTAGGGTTAGGGTTAGGGTTAGGAGTTAGGGGTTAGGGTTAGGGGTAAGGGTTAGGGTTATGGTTATGGGTTAGGGTTAGGGTTAGGGTTAGGGTTTAGGGTTGGGTTAGGAGTAGGGTTAGGGGTTAGGGGTTAGGGGTTAGGGTTAGGGTTAGGGGTTAGGGTTATGGGTTAGGGTTAGGGTTAGGGTTGGGGTTAGGGTTAGGGTTAGGGTTAGGGTTAGGGGTTAGGGTTAGGGTTAGGGTTAGGGGTTAGGGGTTAGGGGTTAGTGTTAGGGGTTAGGGTTAGGGTTTACTTGTAGAATAAAGTGTGCTCATGTCAGGTTGTTCTGATAAACACTTGTACAGAGAGACCGAATACACTCGGGGATGGTGTCTAGTAGATAATTCAAACTCTCCTAGTAAGTAATTCCAGTTGGTGGGAGTGTATAAACATATATGTATGTACACACATGTTTAAAAATATATATTGTGTAAATATGAAGTAATGTATGCATATATAGATACGTAACTGTGTTTGTGAGTATATGTGCCTTTTCTCCCTTTATTATCCCCCCCCTACCTCCAATCCCACCAAAACTACGCGAGACTGTAATCCATTCATTTTTCTTTTCAGTATACTTAAATCTGCATGAGGATACTGACTTGGAATAAAGTCGCAGCGGAAACATGTATGCACATATGTAGCTAATAATATTTGTATTAATAAAAAAATCTATACACTCTATCGTTATATCTCTCTTTCTCTCTCTATATATATAGTCATCCACACACATACTGTTTCGCTGTATCACAGCTCTTCAGTGCAGCTAGACTAGAAGCTCTCTCTTGCCCGAGATCGAACCTTTAACCATTTAGTTGATAGTTGGCAGCTCTAGTCATGGTAGAAGCGCTCGTAAATGATATATACAATGTATATTTATATAAACACCGACCGCCGCTTCCACCGTGCTCAATTTGTTTATTTAGAAAGAGCTTTGCATTACGCTAAGAAGCAGCCATAGGAATGATCCAACGACAGTCACTCTAGAGGAATACCCGTCCTATGGCGGGTAAAATGAATTCTCCGAACAGAACCGTTTGCACTATTTTTTATGTCCCGTTATGAAGATTAAAATTATGATATATTGATACCAAACATTACGTCTAGATCCTTGGATATATTGGTATATATCTCGGCAACAAAATAATAGGAAGTAAAAATCAGCCGAAACTTTGTTTGTGAGAAGCCCTGCCATTGCTTAATGGAAACATTAACTCGTGGGAAGGAATAACAACGAATCTAATTGGTTAGCTAGCTAGACTAAATACCACGTGTATATATTAAAACACTCGGTAACATGAATTCCATGCATTTTAGACTGACGATTCCCTATGGGGATGAAACGCGGAAGCCTCTGTGTAGCTTAATTGTCATAAATATATTTTCATGACTTACTACCTTGCTCTACTCACGTATTGAGTACTGTTGAAGTAAATACTGAAAATCGATACGTAAAGGATTATATCTCCTTATAATATTTTATGTGGATGCATGAAATAATAACACTTAACATCTCAAGTATTTGAGCACTCTCATAAGAAAAAATAAATATGGAAAATTTAACTTAGGAACATCACTTAAAAAACATCCCAACACCTAGCAAGCATGGATACATTACTAAATTATAGAAATGTGATACTTAGAAGGCAATACAATGCAGAGGTGTGACGGATAGACGCAAGTTGGAGCAAATAAGACATATAATGGTGGAACAAATGAAATAGTTTCACCCTTAATACAATGTATGCATGCACATATATATTTTTTTCACAAACACACATATATCTGTTTATCTACACAATGTTACAATGTTATGTAATACCTGTATCAAGATGGTTTGGTGGAAACTCCGTATGGTATAATATTTTTAATATTTCGGGAACTCTTTTCTTCTTCAGAACCGTGCTCAACTCAATTATTAAATTATTTTTTGAAATGGACGAACTAATACGCGGAATGCGATGACGAGCACACTTCTTCCTTAATAAACATGAACAACTAGATATTAAAAAAATCGTACGGATTCAAAGGCCTAAAAACGCAAAACCTATAGCACTCATGCTTAACTTGGAAAATTACCTTTTAAATGTAATTAAAGATTTATAAACAACATCGTTAGAAACAACGCTAACAAAATCTTTGTATAAGCGGATAAAACTAGAAAACTTTATGAAATAAATAAACAAGAATATAACCTTATCACAGAAAACATTACGAAAAACTACAAAAACTAGATACGAACAAACGCAAGATATAATAAATGCTGAATATTATAAACGGATCATTGATAGACTAAAAATTAGCGAAAAACTTAGTAAATTATCACCTAAGGAAGCTTACTTAAAGACCATAAAAGTAATTTTAACAATAACCATAGCACTCGCTTTATTAATCCGACCAAAAAACGACGCAATAGGAAGAATTAGTAAAACAATCCTTTCTGGAATCAACAAGCAAATAAAAAATGACCTAGAATTAAACGAGTGGGTCAATATTGCCGAAGCAATCACTTAGTTTAATAATATCGAAAATAAAAATAAATGTACTTTCCATTAATTTGAAATCGTGCATCTCTATCCTCCAGTCTGCTTTCTGCAGATTCCATAATGGTACTCTTTCTTCGAGTTGAGGACCTGTGCTTTCCAGAATAATTGGAAAGTGATCGCTACCACATGTCTCATCATGTACCTTCCATGTGTAATCCATATATATTGTTGGATCATACATAGCTAAATCCAGTGCTGAATATGTTCCTGTTGCTGGATGCATGTATGTGTTGGTTTTATTGTTGTAGAGGCAAAGGTTATTTTCATTTATAATTTTTCCAACAATCTGTCCTTTATTTGTGTTTTTACTGTCCCACATTTCGTTATGACTATTAAAATCACCCAGCAGTATAAATGGTTGTGGGAGCTGTTTTATTAAATCACTCAGCTTGGATTCAACTATGTTCTGACCTGGTGGTAGATAAATGGCGCAGATTGTGATGGTCCTGTGCAACGTTACTGATACAGCAACCGCCTGTATGTCCATATTAAGCAGTATATGACTTTGCGGAATTGCATTTTTTCACAACTATAGTTGTTCCACCAGAGGCTCTATCAGCTTCTTCATTTATATAATGACTAGTTCTGTTTTTTTGTTTCTTTGGTTTTGGCCCTCGAGGAATCTGTGACCAGGCTCGGTGGGTGCACCCTGAATGTTGCTTTCTTCTACTTGTATTGGCAGTGCCTACCATCAGCTCTCTTGCCACTTTTGTTTCTGGTTGCTTTGATGTCTCTTCAACATCGCCCTGGAGCTTTGCTAGATATATACCGATATATACAAGGATTAAATCCACATCATTAAAAAATGTAGAAGATCGGTTTTAATCAATAATAATGACCAATGGATAAAAACGGAAATGACAAAGTCCTTTGATTTGACCATGGATGCCCTGGACTCTGCGGATAGCATCACATCTTGTAGGATTATTTATTTTATATACCCTCACAAATATATTTGATAATAAAGATATCGGCGTATTTAGAGATGATGGATTAGCTATAATAAATGATTTACAACGAGGAGGTCAAGGGAGAAAACTCCAATAAAATTATATATGAAAAAATAAAGCATAAGTGTAGACGTACTGACTAACATAAAAATAACTCACTTTTTAGATGTCACTTTAAACAAAATTTAGAATACTTACGAGCCATATCTAAAGGATAACGCTAATCCAATATACGTAAAATCAACATCCAATCACTTATAAACAAATTCATAATTCTATCGAACGTAGGTTTAGCAATAACTCTAGCAACGAAAATGCATCGAGGAATTTAAGCAACATTTACAACACAGCTCTAAAAGATAGTGGGTATCACAATATCGAACGTAAATATTAGCAACACGACACCAAAAATTATAATATTTTTTAAAGAAAAAGAAATATAATCTGGTATACACCGCCCTGTAATCAGATGCTAAAAACTAAACTAAAGAAATTCCTAAATCTCATCGAAAAACACTTCTTTTTGCATAACATATTCAATAAAAATAACTTTAAACTGTCCCACAGTTGCTGCAAAAACTTACAAATTAAAGCACACAATAACAAAATACTAATGGAGAGTCGTAGAGAAAAAATAATACCAAAATGCGTAAAAAAGTTACCAAAATAGCAACAATAAAAATAACACTAAGAAGACCAAAATAGTTATCACCCAAAATAGAAATAAGAAAGTTAATAACGAAGAGAAAATCTGTAACTGTAAAATTCATGCACTTTGTCCACTTAGCAACAATAATACTTTCACGTGTATATTTTGAAACGAAAAATTTTGTTAATAGAATATATCAAATGAAACATTTGCCTTTTCTGGACAGCCATACTACATGATTTAGTGCTGCCAATAAAGACGAAGCACAAATGACCATGCACCAATCATTAACAATTTTAATTTTACAAATGAAGTTATTATAAATATCTTAATGAAGCTTGCAATTAAAAATAACTTTACTTTTTTAGTTTATAAAAAGTAAAAGTACATAATAAGAATATAGTCAATAAAACATTTTCCTTTTCTGTACAGCCCTACTACATTATTCAGTACTGCCTATAGCGACAACACCATAATTGACTATACTTTAATAATAAATTAAGAGATAACCCTACTACATGATTCAGTACTGCCTATAGCGACAACACCATAATTGACTATACTTTAATAATAAATTAAGAGATAACCCTACTACATGATTCAGTACTGCCTATAGCAACAACACCATAATTGACTATACTTTAATAATAAATTAAGAGATAACCTTACTACATGATTCAGTACTGCCTATAGCGACAACACCATAATTGACTATACTTTAATAATAAATTAAGAGATAACCTTACTACATGATTCAGTACTGCCTATAGCGACAACACCATAATTGACTATACTTTAATAATAAATTAAGAGATAACCCTACTACATGATTCAGTACTGCCTATAGCGACAACACCATAATTGACTATACTTTAATAATAAATTAAGAGATAACCCTACTACATGATTCAGTACTGCCTATAGCGACAACACCATAATTGACTATACTTTAATAATAAATTAAGAGATAACCCTACTACATGATTCAGTACTGCCTATAGCGACAACACCATAATTGACTATACTTTAATAATAAATTAAGAGATAACCCTACTACATGATTCAGTACTGCCTATAGCGACAACACCATAATTGACTATACTTTAATAATAAATTAAGAGATAACCCTACTACATGATTCAGTATTGCCTATAGCGACAACACCATAATTGACTATACTTTAATAATAAATTAAGAGATAACCCTACTACATGATTCAGTACTGCCTATAGCGACAACACCATAATTGACTATACTTTAATAATAAATTAAGAGATAACCCTACTACATGATTCAGTATTGCCTATAGCGACAACACCATAATTGACTATACTTTAATAATAAATTAAGAGATAACCCTACTACATGATTCAGTACTGCCTATAGCGACAACACCATAATTGACTATACTTTAATAATAAATTAAGAGATAACCCTACTACATGATTCAGTATTGCCTATAGCGACAACACCATAATTGACTATACTTTAATAATAAATTAAGAGATAACCCTACTACATGATTCAGTACTGCCTATAGCGACAACACCATAATTGACTATACTTTAATAATAAATTAAGAGATAACCCTACTACATGATTCAGTACTGCCTATAGCGACAACACCATAATTGACTATACTTTAATAATAAATTAAGAGATAACCCTACTACATGATTCAGTACTGCCTATAGCGACAACACCATAATTGACTATACTTTAATAATAAATTAAGAGATAACCCTACTACATGATTCAGTACTGCCTATAGCGACAACACCATAATTGACTATACTTTAATAATAAATTAAGAGATAACCCTACTACATGATTCAGTACTGCCTATAGCGACAACACCATAATTGACTATACTTTAATAATAAATTAAGAGATAACCCTACTACATGATTCAGTACTGCCTATAGCGACAACACCATAATTGACTATACTTTAATAATAAATTAAGAGATAACCCTACTACATGATTCAGTATTGCCTATAGCGACAACACCATAATTGACTATACTTTAATAATAAATTAAGAGATAACCCTACTACATGATTCAGTACTGCCTATAGCGATAAAACCACAATTGACTATACTTTAGTAATACATTTAGAGATTAAGTTTAAAAATCAAGTTATTTGGAAATAATAAATAGAAACACAATAAAAAATATGTCTACTTATGTAATGTATTAAAACATATTTTTAGAATATTATCAAAAGAGACATCAATTATTTCTGGACAACCCTACTACATGATACAGTACTACCCACAGATGACAATATTCTATTAATTAATTTAGAGTTTTACTGAAATACGTGAAGTTATTAAAAATAAGTTAACAAGCAAAATAAATAATGGGTTTGCATAGAACTTATAGCTCCACTTTTAACCCTCTAAAATCCCCCCAAATTTTGTTTTTATTATTTAATTCTACTTTTTGTGGTTCTTTTGTTCTTCTTTAAAATAAAATGTATTCTTTTTTCTTTTCAATTGTTAGAGATTTCAATTATTAATAAGTTAAGAATTATTAAAAATAATAATATCTCTTCTATTTAAACATAATATTTTTAAATAATAAAATATAATTTTACTTATTAGTTATATTTAATAATTCTAGTTTTTTCTTTTTTTAAATACTAATTCCACATTCAAATTCAAATTAAAGGATTTGCAAAAAATTTTAGAGTTTCAATATTTTGATTAAAGTAAAATAAGATAAAAATTTGTTGAATATGTCAAATTCAAATATTTATAAATTCAGAAAAATCTATTTTCAGAATAAGTTGCAAAATAATAAGAATTCTGAGTTTCAAATAAGTTCAAATAATTTATAATTATTTTAGAATAAATTAAAAATATCATAATTCGATTTTCAGAATAAGTTGCAAAATCATAAGAATAAATGTCTGAGTTTCAAATAAGTTCAAATAATTTATAATTATTTCAGAATAAATTAAAAATATCATAATTCGATTTTCAGAATAAGTTGCAAAATAATAAGAATAAATGTCTGAGTTTCAAATAAGTTCAAATAATTTATAATTATTTCAGAATAAATTAATAAATATCATAATTCGATTTTCAGAATAAGTTGCAAAATAATAAGAATAAATGTCTGAGTTTCAAATAAGTTCAAATAATTTATAATTATTTCAGAATAAATTAAAAATATCATAATTCGATTTTCAGAATAAGTTGCAAAATAATAAGAATAAATGTCTGAGTTTCAAATAAGTTCAAATAATTTATAATTATTTCAGAATAAATTAAAAATATGATAATTCGATTTTCAGAATAAGTTGCAAAATAATAAGAATAAATGTCTGAGTTTCAAATAAGTTCAAATAATTTATAATTATTTCAGAATAAATTAAAAATATCATAATTCAATTTATTTCAAACTCATTTTAATTATATCTATTTAATTGTTTAAGATAAAATTTGTTTATGTTCTAAAGATAAAAGCCTAAATTTAATCTAAAAAAACTATTACTACTTTTAGAATGAAAATGTTTTCATTGCAGCTAAGAAACACAAAAATTCAGTCAAATTTTAAATTTCAAGAAATCTCTTTTTGCTAGTCTTTTGAATTTTTCTACAGCGCACCTCACATACTTCATCCACTCATGCATAGAGATTTATACTGGAGTGATGTAATAATGAAATGGTTTGGTCGATATGTAGTCATACTTTTAATGACAATAAAAGTGTAAACATTTGGAAATTTCCTTGCTTTTGTACATTAAGTGTATATGGATTTTCATCTTAACCCTAAAGGGCATATGATTTCAGTATACTGGCATTTTTCAGTGAATGTCACTACTTTTGTAAAATACGATGGTCATTTTTAAGGGTTTTTTTTAATTTTCTGGGAAACTAAGGTATATGGTAAACTGAAATTAAAATGCCATCAACAAGACCCTAGAACTTCTATCTCTGCCAAAAATCAGCTGAATCCATCAAATAGTTGCTGAGATACAGGGTGGCACAACACACTGATAACATGATTTCATGATTGAACTTTCTGGATCTCTGGGTTGCCTTGACTTATGATGCTGAAATTCTACACACTTATAGAACCTATCAAATAAAAATTTTGTGCAAAGTTTTAACTAATTTGGTTTATTAGTTTTTGAGTTATGATTGATCAAAGAAATGAGATTTCTAGCAGAGGCCATTCGCGAAGTCTATTAAGGGGTAGAGCGCTCTCGCGCCTCCCTTGATATATATATATATATATATTTACTTTTTTTTTCTTTTTTTTTTTTCCCCCTTCTCAATCGTTTCCTCCAACTGAAATAAGTTTTTTTTTTTTTTCCCCTTCATTTCTCATTCGACTTTTAGTTTTTAATTTACCATTCTGACGTTTCCTCTCGGAGGGTCAGACGACAAGGCTTTAAGGTAATTTTAACAATTTTCCTTTCCCCCCCCCCCCACTCGTCTGTTTCATTGATTTTAATAATGCTTCCTCTTAAATTAATCCTACCATTCTGTTGTACACGAAATTTACTTATATATATATATATATATATATATATATATATATATATATATATATATATATATATATATATATATATATATATTAGGCATGTGTAATTTCATTGCGGTCATTCACCGCAGATATAAAACATTATATTATCACAAGATTTTCAACAGTAATGCTTGTCGGGCTTTTAATGCTGAGTATGTGTGGTTTGTTAATGTAAAGAGAGAGATAGAGA
>OY744551.1:36067318-36077318 GCA_963556195.1 Sepiola atlantica | reverse complement strand
GTAACAGGGGCGCGTCTCTAAACTTTTAGCGCTTTTGCTGCAAGTGAGGCACGTCTCTAAACTTTTGGTTATTTGCGTCAACAGAAGCGCGTTTCCAAACTTTTAGTTCTTTGGTACAACAGGGGCGCGTCTCTAAACTTTTAGTTCTTTTGCTGCAAGTGAGGCACGTCTCTAAACTTTTGGTTATTTGCGTCAACAGAAGCGCGTTTCCAAACTTTTAGTTCTTTGGTGTAACAGGGGCGCGTCTCTAAACTTTTAGCTCTTTTGCTGCAAGTGAGGCACGTCTCTAAACTTTTGGTTATTTGCGTCAAAAGAAGCGCGTTTCCAAACTTTTAGTTCTTTGGTACAACAGGGGCGCGTCTCTAAACTTTTAGTTCTTTTGCTGCAAGTGAGGCATGTCTCTAAACTTTTGGTTATTTGCGTCAACAGAAGCGCGTTTCCAAACTTTTAGTTCTTTGGAACAACAGGGGCGCGTCTCTAAACTATTAGTTCTTTTGCTGCAAGTGAGGCACGTCTCTAAACTTTTGGTTATTTGCGTCAACAGAAGCGCGTTTCCAAACTTTTAGTTCTTTGGTACAACAGGGGCGCGTCTCTAAACTTTTAGCTCTTTTGCTGCAAGTGAGGCACGTCTCTAAACTTTTGGTTATTTGCGTCAACAGAAGCGCGTTTCCAAACTTTTAGTTCTTTGGTACAACAGGGGCGCGTCTCTAAACTTTTAGTTCTTTTGCTGCAAGTGAGGCACGTCTCTAAACTTTTGGTTATTTGCATCAACAGAAGCGCGTTTCCAAACTTTTAGTTCTTTGGTGTAACAGGGGCGCGTCTCTAAACTTTTAGCTCTTTTGCTGCAAGTGAGGCACGTCTCTAAACTTTTGGTTATTTGCGTCAACAGAAGCGCGTTTCCAAACTTTTAGTTCTTTGGTACAACAGGGGCGCGTCTCTAAACTTTTAGTTCTTTTGCTGCAAGTGAGGCACGTCTCTAAACTTTTGGTTATTTGCGTCAACAGAAGCGCGTTTCCAAACTTTTAGTTCTTTGGTACAACAGGGGCGCGTCTCTAAACTTTTAGCTCTTTTGCTGCAAGTGAGGCACGTCTCTAAACTTTTGGTTATTTGCGTCAACAGAAGCGCGTTTCCAAACTTTTAGTTCTTTGGTACAACAGGGGCGCGTCTCTAAACTTTTAGTTCTTTTGCTGCAAGTGAGGCACGTCTCTAAACTTTTGGTTATTTGCATCAACAGAAGCGCGTTTCCAAACTTTTAGTTCTTTGGTGTAACAGGGGCGCGTCTCTAAACTTTTAGCTCTTTTGCTGCAAGTGAGGCACGTCTCTAAACTTTTGGTTATTTGCGTCAACAGAAGCGCGTTTCCAAACTTTTAGTTCTTTGGTACAACAGGGGCGCGTCTCTAAACTTTTAGTTCTTTTGCTGCAAGTGAGGCACGTCTCTAAACTTTTGGTTATTTGCGTCAACAGAAGCGCGTTTCCAAACTTTTAGTTCTTTGGAACAACAGGGGCGCGTCTCTAAACTTTTAGTTCTTTTGCTGCAAGTGAGGCACGTCTCTAAACTTTTGGTTATTTACGTCAACAGAAGCGCGTTTCCAAACTTTTAGTTCTTTGGTACAACAGGGGCGCGTCTCTAAACAATATGTTCTTTTGCTGCAAGTGAGGCACGTCTCTAAACTTTTGGTTATTTGCGTCAACAGAAGCGCGTTTCCAAACTTTTAGTTCTTTGGTACAACAGGGGCGCGTCTCTAAACATTTAGTTCTTTTGCTGCAAGTGAGGCACGTCTCTAAACTTTTGGTTATTTGCGTCAACAGAAGCGCGTTTTCAAACTTTTAGTTCTTTGGTACAACAGGGGCGCGTCTCTAAACTTTTAGTTCTTTTGCTGCAAGTGAGGCACGTCTCTAAACTTTTGGTTATTTGCGTCAACAGAAGCGCGTTTCCAAACTTTTAGTTCTTTGGTACAACAGGGGCGCGTCTCTAAACTTTTAATTCTCTTGCTGCAAGTGAGGCACGTCTCTAAACTTTTGGTTATTTGCGTCAACAGAAGCGCGTTTCCAAACTTTTAGTTCTTTGGTACAACAGGGGCGCGTCGCTAAACTTTTAGTTCTTTTGCTGCAAGTGAGGCACGTCTCTAAACTTTTGGTTATTTGCGTCAACAGAAGCGCGTTTCCAAACTTTTAGTTCTTTGGTACAACAGGGGCGCGTCTCTAAACTTTTAGTTCTTTTGCTGCAAGTGAGGCACGTCTTTAAACTTTTGGTTATTTGCGTCAACAGAAGCGCGTTTCCAAACTTTTAGTTCTTTGGTACAACAGGGGCGCGTCTCTAAACATTTAGTTCTTTTGCTGCAAGTGAGGCACGTCTCTGAACTTTTGGTTATTTGCGTCAACAGAAGCGCGTTTCCAAACTTTTAGTTCTTTGGTACAACAGGGGCGCGTCTCTAAACTTTTAGTTCTTTTGCTGCAAGTGAGGCACGTCTCTAAACTTTTGGTTATTTGCGTCAACAGAAGCGCGTTTCCATACTTTTAGTTCTTTGGTACAACAGGGGCGCGTCTCTAAACATTTAGTTCTTTTGCTACAAGTGAGGCACGTCTCTAAACTTTTGGTTATTTGCGTCAACAGAAGCGCGTTTCCAAACTTTTAGTTCTTTGGTACAACAGGGGCGCGTCTCTAAACTTTTAGCTCTTTTGCTGCAAGTGAGGCACGTCTCTAAACTTTTGGTTATTTGCGTCAACAGAAGCGCGTTTCCAAACTTTTAGTTCTTTGGTACAACAGGGGCGCGTTTCTAAACTTTTAGTTCTTTTGCTGCAAGTGAGGCACGTCTCTAAACTTTTGGTTATTTGCGTCAACAGAAGCCCGTTTCCAAACTTTTAGTTCTTTGGTACAACAGGGGCGCGTCTCTAAACTTTTAGTTCTTTTGCTGAAAGTGAGGCACGTCTCTAAACCTTTGGTTATTTGCGTCAACAGAAGCGCGTTTCTAAACTTTTAGTTCTTTGGTACAACAGGGGCGCGTCTCTAAACTTTTAGTTCTTTTGCTGCAAGTGAGGCACGTCTCTAAACTTTTGGTTATTTGCGTCAACAGAAGCGCGTTTCCAAACTTTTAGTTCTTTGGTACAACAGGGGCGCGTCTCTAAACTTTTAGTTCTTTTGTCTGCAAGTGAGGCACGTCTCTAAACTTTTGGTTATTTGCGTCAACAGAAGCGCGTTTCCAAACTTTTAGTTCTTTGGTACAACAGGGGCGCGTCTCTAAACTTTTAGTTCTTTTGCTGCAAGTGAGGCACGTCTCTAAACTTTTGGTTATTTGCGTCAACAGAAGCGCGTTTCCAAACTTTTAGTTCTTTGGTACAACAGGGGCGCGTCTCTACACTTTTAGTTCTTTTGCTGCGAGTGAGGCACGTCTCTAAACTTTTGGTTATTTGCATCAACAGAAGCGCGTTTCCAAACTTTTAGTTCTTTGGTACAACAGGGGCGCGTCTCTAAACATTTAGTTCTTTTGCTGCAAGTGAGGCACGTCTCTAAACTTTTGGTTATTTGCATCAACAGAAGTGCGTTTCCAAACTTTTAGTTCTTTGGTACAACAGGGGCGCGTCTCTAAACTTTTAGTTCTTTTGCTGCAAGTGAGGCACGTCTCTAAACTTTTGGTTATTTGCGTCAACAGAAGCGCGTTTCCAAACTTTTAGTTCTTTGGTACAACAGGGGCGCGTCTCTAAACATTTAGTTCTTTTGCTGCAAGTGAGGCACGTCTCTAAACATTTGGTTATTTGCGTCAACAGAAGCGCGTTTCCAAACTTTTAGTTCTTTGGTACAACAGGGGCGCGTCTTTAAACATTTAGTTCTTTTGCTGCAAGTGAGGCACGTCTCTGAACTTTTGGTTATTTGCGTCAACAGAAGCGCGTTTCCAAACTTTTAGTTCTTTGGTACAACAGGGGCGCGTCTCTAAACTTTTAGTTCTTTTGCTGCAAGTGAGGCACGTCTCTAAACTTTTGGTTATTTGCGTCAACAGAAGCGCGTTTCCATACTTTTAGTTCTTTGGTACAACAGGGGCGCGTCTCTAAACATTTAGTTCTTTTGCTACAAGTGAGGCACGTCTCTAAACTTTTGGTTATTTGCGTCAACAGAAGCGCGTTTCCAAACTTTTAGTTCTTTGGTACAACAGGGGCGCGTCTCTAAACTTTTAGCTCTTTTGCTGCAAGTGAGGCACGTCTCTAAACTTTTGGTTATTTGCGTCAACAGAAGCGCGTTTCCAAACTTTTAGTTCTTTGGTACAACAGGGGCGCGTCTCTAAACTTTTAGTTTTTTTGCTGCAAGTGAGGCACGTCTCTAAACTTTTGGTTATTTGCGTCAACAGAAGCCCGTTTCCAAACTTTTAGTTCTTTGGTACAACAGGGGCGCGTCTCTAAACTTTTAGTTCTTTTGCTGCAAGTGAGGCACGTCTCTAAACCTTTGGTTATTTGCGTCAACAGAAGCGCGTTTCTAAACTTTTAGTTCTTTGGTACAACAGGGGCGCGTCTCTAAATATTTAGTTCTTTTGCTGCAAGTGAGGCACGTCTCTAAACTTTTGGTTATTTGCGTCAACAGAAGCGCGTTTCCAAACTTTTAGTTCTTTGGTACAACAGGGGCGCGTCTCTAAACTTTTAGTTCTTTTGCTGCAAGTGAGGCACGTCCTTAAACTTTTGGTTATTTGCGTCAACAGAAGCGCGTTTCCAAACTTTTAGTTCTTTGGTACAACAGGGGCGCGTCTCTAAACTTTTAGTTATTTTGCTGCAAGTGAGGCACGTCTCTAAACTTTTGGTTATTTGCGTCAACAGAAGCGCGTTTCCAAACTTTTAGTTCTTTGGTACAACAAGGGCGCGTCTCTAAACTTTTAGTTCTTTTGCTGCAAGTGAGGCACGTCTCTAAACTTTTGGTTATTTGCGTCAACAGAAGCGCGTTTCCAAACTTTTAGTTCTTTGGTACAACAGGGGCGCGTCTCTAAACATTTAGTTCTTTTGCTGCAAGTGAGGCACGTCTCTAAACTTTTGGTTATTTGTGTCAACAGAAGCGCGTTTCCAAACTTTTAGTTCTTTGGTACAACAGGGGCGCGTCTCTAAACTTTTAGTTCTTTTGCTGCAAGTGAGGCACGTCTCTAAACTTTTGGTTATTTGTGTCAACAGAAGCGCGTTTCCAAACTTTTAGTTCTTTGGTACAACAGGGGCGCGTCTCTAAACTTTTAGTTCTTTTGCTGCAAGTGAGGCACGTCTCTAAACTTTTGGTTATTTGCGTCAACAGAAGCGCGTTTCCAAACTTTTAGTTCTTTGGTACAACAGGGGCGCGTCTCTAAACTTTTAGTTCTTTTGCTGCAAGTGAGGCACGTCTCTAAACTTTTGGTTATTTGCGTCAACAGAAGCGCGTTTCCAAACTTTTAGTTCTTTGGTACAACAGGGGCGCGTCTCTAAACATTTAGTTCTTTTGCTGCAAGTGAGGCACGTCTCTAAACTTTTGGTTATTTGCGTCAACAGAAGCGCGTTTCCAAACTTTTAGTTCTTTGGTACAACAGGGGCGCGACTCTAAACATTTAGTTCTTTCGTACAACAGGGACGCGTCTCTAAACTTTTAGTACTTTGCTACACCAGAGGCGCGTCTCTAAGCATTTAGTTCTTTGGTGTGACAGGGGCGCGTCTCTAAACTTTTAGTTCTTTGGTACAACAGGGGAGCGTCTCTAAACTTTTAGTTCTTTGGTACAACAGGGGCGCGTCCTTAAACTTTTAGAGAAGGATCAGATTGGAAAAGGGGAAAGAGAGGGTTGGAGTATGAAGGGAAATAATGTTGACGAGTGAAAGAGAGACGGCTAGAGAAAGGAAGAAACATTGAAGTTGTTATATAACGATATACGACATAAAGAAATAGTATAAGATGATAAATGAATACAAATTGGATGAAACAAAAGTTTGTGTTCAAACAAAAGTTGTACAAAAAAACTTTTTCTTATTTTATGTTTTGCCATTTCTTTACCAATTTCCTCGGGACATATACTTCTGTATTTTTTGGGGGGCGGGGTATTTTACTACCAACGAGCATCTACCTTTTATTTTAATACATATATCTCCTAGAATAGGAGTTTTCGCAACTTCGTATGTCTGGATTATCTTAAACTCTTTATCCTACATTTGCTACATACTTTAAATCCTCGGGCTTTCTGTTCTACTTCAATGGTGATAGTTTCTTTGCATATTTTAAATTCTTAAAATTGTTTGTATTTTTAATAGATTTGATAGTTTTATATAGTTAAATATTTGCATTACAATAGATTTTACTGAATTATCTGTCGAAATTTCATTTGCTGATAAGAGCATATCTTTTAAAATCTATGGATTAATGAAAGAAAAAAGATTTTTCATATAACCTTTTTTGAAAAAATTAATAATTTTATAAATATTATATTTTATCCAATTTTTATTCTCATCTCTTATCCTATTCGTATATATATATATATATATATATATATATATATATATATATATATATATATATATAGTGTGTAGATTTCAATTTTGTGTAGAGAATCTGAATAACAGAGCTCAATGTAATTTAAACAGAGCAAAACAGAATTATAAAAAGAAAAACTATACACACATTAAGGTTGTACACATAATAACTTATTTCGACCCCTTTAATTAGGTCTCCTCAGATGTATAGACAACCACGTCAAAAAAAAAAATAATGAGAGAAATTGATCGTCTTAAAAAGATAAATTTACTTTTGTGATTGGTCTATGTAAAAAGGAGGTAAATGTTAAAATAATCGAGGAGGGGTGACAGAAGTAAGATTAATTTTTTAATATATGCAGAAATATAAAAATATAAAAATATATATAAAAGAATTCTTTTTTGCTATTTAAACAAATAAATCATCTCATTTAAAATTTCGAATGTGAGCTTTATGGGTAAAAATATATGATGAAATATTCGAGCGTTCACGATTAAAAACTACGTTTAATTATTTACGATTAAAAATTAGAAGACGAAAATGTAGGACGAAGATTTCGGTTTAGATTAGAACATATTAAAAATTTAAGTTGTATAGCGTCAAGATTCGAGATGATTTACACTATGGAATTAAAGTTTAGCGACAATTTAAAAACGGTTTATTTACAACATTGGTAAAGATTCGGGCGTTCACGATTAATTATTTATGATTAGAAATAAAAAGACGAAAATTCAGGACGAAGATTTCGATTTATATAGGAAATTATAAGAAAACTTAATTGGTTATAACGTCAATACGAAATTAAAGTTTGGCGACATTTAAGCACGATTAATTTACAAACTAGAGTTTTACTAAATTTAAAAAAAAAAAAAAAATTACTAATTTGTTAACATTTACCTTTACAGTTATAACTCTTATTGTAACTATACTTTAAAAGAATTGTTATTTTCAAAGAACTTTAAAACGTGCTGTTGATTTTAAACCTGTGCCTGTGTCTACATTTAGCCATCAGTTCGTCTCGTCTATTTAAAATGTTCTTGTCTTCATATTTTAGTATTCTAATTTTTTCCTTCAGGCACAAATTGCATCTATGTCTAAATCCTTTAGGAGTGTCGAATGACATAGTATGGACCACGAAATAGTTGGTGTTAATTTGTTATTTTTAAAAAACCACCAGTGTTTGGCTAATTCCGTCTTATTAGTGACGTTCGGGTTTAAAAATGAGTGTTTGTGTACGTAGAATCGTTGTTTCCAACTCCCGGCGGATATTCCTATGTATACTTTCTTATTGTTAGTATTTTCTTTAGGATAAATCGTAGCCTTATATACAACGCTTTCGACGTTACAGTTACCTTTAAGGGGGCAGTTATTTTTAATTTGACAATTACATTTTTTCCCCCTTTTTAGTTTTCTTACTCGGTGTGCTCAATATTTTTTTGTTATGTGTATTAATAATGTTCTCCATATTTTTGGTGCAAGAATAACTAACTGTATCCAAAAAGATACTACAGAACATAATCAACGAGACTCTAACAGCGACACAGTTCAATCTATGGAAAGATTCTGCTGACACAATTAAATGGTGTAGGGAAATAGAACATAAAAAAGAGCCTCTTTTATCCAATTCGATATAATGGAGTTTTACCCTTCCATTTCGAAGGAATTGCTAATTAATAGCATAAACTATGCAAAAAATTTCGTTGACATTTCAGACGAACAAATCAACATTATTTTGGCCTGTCGGAGGTCCATTTTGGCAAACGATGGGGATAATTGGATTAAAAAAGATAGTACAGACTTTGATGTCCTGATGGGGGCCTTTGATTCAGCTCAAATAGCAGATTTGGTGGGAATATATATAATATATATAATCAGTCGAATTGTAACCCCCAACCAAATTGGCCTATATAGAGATGACGGACTGATCATCGTACCTAATAGCAACGGTCCTCTAATATCTAGGATGCATAAAAAACTAAATAAGGCTTTTAAATATTTAGGTTTGAGGATTGAAGTGACCCCCAATTGCAACGAGGTAAATTTTCTAGACATTACGCTAAACTTAAACGAGGGAACTTTTCAACCTTTCCATAAAGATAATCATACCCCATTATACATTAACACTAAATCTAATCACCCCAAATGTATTATAAAACAAATTCCTACAACTATTAACACCAGAATTAACAAACTCTCATCAAATAAAAATATCTTTGAGACTAGCAAACACATATACGATAACGCATTAAGTAATAGTGGGTACAACGAAAAACTAATATATACGGAAAATATAAAGAAAAATAAACCCAAAAACAGGGGACGCAAAATTATTTGGTTCAACCCACCATATTGCCAGCTTTCTAGTTTTAATATCGGGAGAATATTTTTAAACCTAATAGATAAACATTTTAAAACGACTAATCCTTTAAGTAAAATTTTCAATAGGAAAACGGTAAAAATTAGTTATTCTTGCACCAAAAATATGGAGAACATTATTAATACACATAACAAAAAAATATTGAGCACACCGAGTAAGAAAACTAAAAAGGGGGAAAAAAATGTAATTGTCAAATTAAAAATAACTGCCCCCTTAAAGGTAACTGTAACGTCGAAAGCGTTGTATATAAGGCTACGATTTATCCTAAAGAAAATACTAACAATAAGAAAGTATACATAGGAATATCCGCCGGGAGTTGGAAACAACGATTCTACGTACACAAACACTCATTTTTAAACCCGAACGTCACTAATAAGACGGAATTAGCCAAACACTGGTGGTTTTTAAAAAATAACAAATTAACACCAACTATTTCGTGGTCCATACTATGTCATTCGAACACTCCTAAAGGATTTAGACATAGATGCAATTTGTGCCTGGAGGAAAAAATTAGAATACTAAAATATGAAGACAAGAACATTTTAAATAGACGAGACGAACTGATGGCTAAATGTAGACACAGGCACAGGTTTAAAATCAACAGCACGTTTTAAAGTTCTTTGAAAATAACAATTCTTTTAAAGTATAGTTACAATAAGAGTTATAACTGTAAAGGTAAATGTTAATAAATTAGTAATTTTTTTTTTTTTTTTTTTTTAATTTAGTAAAACTCTAGTTTGTAAATTAATCGTGCTTAAATGTCGCCAAACTTTAATTTCGTATTGACGTTATAACCAATTAAGTTTTCTTATAATTTCCTATATAAATCGAAATCTTCGTCCTGAATTTTCGTCTTTTTATTTCTAATCATAAATAATTAATCGTGAACGCCCGAATCTTTACCAATTTTGTAAATAAACCGTTTTTAAATTGTCGCTAAACTTTAATTCCATAGTGTAAATCATCTCGAATCTTGACGCTATACAACTTAAATTTTTAATATGTTCTAATCTAAACCGAAATCTTCGTCCTACATTTTCGTCTTCTAATTTTTAATCGTAAATAATTAAACGTAGTTTTTAATCGTGAACGCTCGAATATTTCATCATATATTTTTACCCATAAAGCTCACATTCGAAATTTTAAATGAGATGATTTATTTGTTT
>OY744551.1:36009818-36062318 GCA_963556195.1 Sepiola atlantica | reverse complement strand
GATAAGGCCTTAAGGAAAATCTTAGCAATTTTCTTTTATTTTTCACCCGCCCATTTTATTGAATGAAAATGCTGTTTCTTCTTAAATATTTTTATTTTTTATTTATTTTTATTTATTTTTATTTATTTTTATTTATTTATTTGTTTTTATATATTTATTTATTAAATATTTATATATATATATATATATTGTATTAATAAAAACGGTTCAAACTATAAAACTCATTTCACCATTGTATGTCTTAATTTGTTCAGTTCGTGTTTATCCGTTAAACCTCTGCATTGTAGTGCCTTCTATAAATTACCTTTATATATATTTATTCATTTTCTCTCAATTGATTTCTCCAACTGAAACAATTTTCCCCTCATTTCTCATTCGATGTTCTTCGTTTTAAATGTATCATTCTGAAGTTACCTCTTAGAGGGTCAGACGATAAGGTCTTAAGGAAAATCTTAGCAATTTTCTTTTTTTTTCCACCCACCCATTTTATTGAAAGAAAATGCTGTTTCTTCTTAAATATATTTATTTTTATTTATTTTTATTTATTTATTTGTTTTTATATATTTATTTATTAAATATTTATATATATATATATATATATTGTATTAATAAAAAGGTTCAAACTATAAAACTCATTTCACCGTTATATGTCTTAATTTGTTCAGTTCGTGTTTATCCGTTAAACCTCTGCATTGTAGTGCCTTGTATAAATTACCTTTATATATATTTATTCATTTTTCTCTCAATTGATTTCTCCAACTGAAACAATTTTCCCCTCATTTCTCATTCGATGTTCTTCGTTTTAAATTTATCATTCTGAAGTTTCCTCTTAGAGGGTCAGACGATAAGGCCTTAAAGAAAATCTTAGCAATTTTCTTTTTTTTCCACCCGCACATTTTATTGAATGAAAATGCTGTTTCTTCTTAAATATATTTATTTTTATTTATTTATAGTAGTCTTTAATTATCTGGTAATCACATGACTAATTCCCACGTTGGTACGGTCTAAAAGGATACAGTATCTGGTGTGACTGGTTTAATAAAATGTGGCTGGTTCCTATGGATACATCCCTTGGAAATATCCCCTGTTTTGTTCATGTGATTCCTATTGGGTCATTTATACTGCATAGAATGTGGTATTTCTCCGATCCGAAGAGATTGCAAAAATTTGAGCGTGTAGAGTATTCTGGTTGCTTCTTTAAACTTTTCCATTTTATGATAGAGGGGTTCCCATTGTCTATATGCTAGTAAACTCCCTACACCTGACATTATCATGTATCTCTACAAAGCCACCATCCGCCCATGCATGGAGTATTGTTGCCACATCTGGGCTGGTGCATCATCTATTAGTCTCTCCCTCCTTGACAAGGTCTAAAAAAGAGTCGCCAACCTAATAGGTCC
Source organism: Sepiola atlantica (assembly GCA_963556195.1). Lineage (NCBI taxonomy): Eukaryota > Metazoa > Mollusca > Cephalopoda > Sepiida > Sepiolidae > Sepiola > Sepiola atlantica. Next base: position 36,060,918 of record OY744551.1, on the reverse strand, counting down.
CTCACTGTCAACCAAGCTCCATCCCTGTCCCATCGCCGCAATGTAGCATCCTTGTGCTTGTTTTACAAATACTTCAATGAATTATGCTCCGATGAACTGACTACTCTGGTGCCCCCTCGACGTAAATTTACTAAACCAACTCGACAATCAGCTAAATCCCATCCATTCACTGCGGAGGTCTCCAGATGCCGGAGAGCTTTCTACTCCAATAGCTTCTTTCCTTGTGCTGTTGGCCTTTGGAACTTCCTCCCTGCCCTCCTGTTTCCCGACGGTACTGACATGCAGAAATTTACAACTAATGTAAACAGACATCTTGCTGCGCAGCTCCCAATTTAGGTTGACCCCCAAACCTTCTCCTTTTTTTCTCAGTAGCCCCTTACGTCTACAGTGGCGGCCTGCCTTGTTTGGGGTGAACTATGTTAAAAAAAAATTTTAAATGACTATTGTTTCGTCTTTTCCAGATTGATCAATCTGGCTAGACGCAGCGAAGACCCGGCCATCAGTCACAACTGATCGTGATAGATTGACGCTACACCTTCTGAGTTGAAAAGGCTGCTGCCTTTAATAGAAGAGATATATGAATCGTGTATTCATTTGTTTGTCCTTTTTACAATAAATACATCGGACAAAGAAGATACTCACGATTTTTCCAATGTTGATCACTTTGTATGGGTTCTTATGGTTGAAGGGTGGACGTTCGAGGTACTTGTTCACTTTGTGGGTAAACACTTTGTATTCGGGGTAAACGGGTGCTGTGTGAATCACGCCGATGTAATATTTGAACGCCAACGCGATCCTCTCCAAGCTGTCGGATTCAAAAGTTCCTGAAATTCAAAAATAAAAATTCGTTTTAATTCCTAAGGTTGGTTGGATTTACAGACAAACAAGAACCAAGAACGAATAGTTTTACAACTTTAGATTTGCCTTAAATTTAATCATAGTCATTAGACACCAATTAAGTAAAATTTCTTTGAATTTCAATTTTTTTACAACTTTAGATTTGCCTTAAATTTAATCATAGTCATTAGACACCAATTAAGTAAAATTTCTTTGAATTTCAATTTTTTTACAACTTTAGATTTGCCTTAAATGTAATCATAGTCATTAGACACCAATTAAGTAAAATTTCTTTGAATTTCAATTTTTTTACAACTTTAGATTTGCCTTAAATGTAATCATAGTCATTAGACACCAATTAAGTAAAATTTCTTTGAATTTCAATTTTTTTACAACTTTAGATTTGCCTTAAATTTAATCATAGTCATTAGACACCAATTAAGTAAAATTTCTTTGAATTTCAATTTTTTTACAACTTTAGATTTGCCTTAAATGTAATCATAGTCATTAGACACCAATTAAGTAAAATTTCTTTGAATTTCAATTTTTTTACAACTTTAGATTTGCCTTAAATTTAATCATAGTCATTAGACACCAATTAAGTAAAATTTCTTTGAATTTCAATTTTTTTACAACTTTAGATTTGCCATAAATTTAATCATAGTCATTAGACACCAATTAAGTAAAATTTCTTTGAATTTCAATTTTTTTACAACTTTAGATTTGCCTTAAATGTAATCATAGTCATTAGACACCAATTAAGTAAAACTTCTTTGAATTTCAATTTTTTTACAACTTTAGATTTGCCTTAAATGTAATCATAGTCATTAGACACCAATTAAGTAAAATTTCTTTGAATTTCAATTTTTTTACAACTTTAGATTTGCCTTAAATTTAATCATAGTCATTAGACACTAATTAAGTAAAATTTCTTTGAATCTCAATTTTTTTACAACTTTAGATTTGCCTTAAATGTAATCATAGTCATTAGACACCAATTAAGTAAAATTTCTTTGAATTTCAATTTTTTTACAACTTTAGATTTGCCTTAAATGTAATCATAGTCATTAGACACTAATTAAGTAAAATTTCTTTGAATTTCAATTTTTTTACAACTTTAGATTTGCCTTAAATGTAATCATAGTCATTAGACACCAATTAAGTAAAACTTCTTTGAATTTCAATTTTTTTACAACTTTAGATTTGCCTTAAATGTAATCATAGTCATTAGACACTAATTAAGTAAAATTTCTTTGAATCTCAATTTTTTTACAACTTTAGATTTGCCTTAAATGTAATCATAGTCATTAGACACTAATTAAGTAAAATTTCTTTGAATCTCAATTTTTTTACAACTTTAGATTTGCCTTAAATGTAATCATAGTCATTAGACCCTAATTAAGTAAAATTTCTTTGAATCTCAATTTTTTTACAACTTTAGATTTGCCTTAAATGTAATCATAGTCATTAGACCCTAATTAAGTAAAATTTCTTTGAATCTCAATTTTTTTACAACTTTAGATTTACCTTAAATGTAATCATAGTCATTAGACACTAATTAAGTAAAATTTCTTTGAATCTCAATTTTTTTACAACTTTAGATTTGCCTTAAATGTAATCATAGTCATTAGACCCTAATTAAGTAAAATTTCTTTGAATCTCAATTTTTTTACAACTTTAGATTTGCCTTAAATGTAATCATAGTCATTAGACCCTAATTAAGTAAAATTTCTTTGAATCTCAATTTTTTTACAACTTTAGATTTGCCTTAAATGTAATCATAGTCATTAGACCCTAATTTAGTAAAATTTCTTTGAATCTCAATTTTTTTACAACTTTAGATTTGCCTTAAATGTAATCATAGTCATTAGACCCTAATTAAGTAAAATTTCTTTGAATTTCAATTTTTTTACAACTTTAGATTTGCCTTAAATGTAATCATAGTCATTAGACACCAATTAAGTAAAATTTCTTTGAATTTCAATTTTTTTTCTTAACATCCCTTAAGCTTAGTTCTAAAAAATTTGACTTTTTCTAGAATCAAATTTAAATAATGGATTTTGACTAAAATTAAGGATTCTAGACATAAGGTTTACAATTTTTTGTTGGCCATGTTGCACTTATCTTAGTGTGCTGACTTTTCAAACTTGACTTTGCGTCTTACTCTCCTGGAGAAGAGGTAAATAAATTGTTGGTTTTCTGTCGCAAAAGTGTAGTATCTGTTCTAATACTACACTTCATTTTTTCTGACCTTGAGCAGTGAATATTTTTCCTTCTAGACTGAGGCAATTTTAATTTTTGTTTCAATCCAGAGCCCCTTTTTGAAGAGCTAGACCCCCCCTTAAAAACCGACTTTGTAGCTAGTAAATAGGAACAGTGGATTGAAGGGACGACACAATCTACTATTTGTCAGTGTGTATTTTTTATGTTGACCCTAATGTCCGGCTTTTTATGTTGACCTATCTTTTTTTTAATTACCTTTTTATGTTGACCTTAATGTCCGGCCTTTTATGTCGACCTCTCTTTTTAAAAATGACATGTTATGTTGACCTTCATATCCGGCCTTTTATGTTGGCCTATCTGTTTTTTAAATGACCGTTTATGTTGACCTTCATTTCCGGCCTTTTATGTCGAGCTATCTTTTTTATGACCTTTTATGTTGACCGTTATCATGTCCGGTCTTTTATGTTGACCTATCTTTGTTTAAATGTCCGTTTATGTTGACCATTATCATGTCCAGCCTTTAATGTTGGCCTATCTTTTTAAAAATTACCTTTTATGGTGACTTTCATGGCCGGCCTTTTATATCGACCTATCTTTTCTTAAATTACCTTTTATGTTGACCATTATCATGTCCGGCCTTTTGATAGTGATCTATCTTTTTTGTAAATGACCTTTTATGTAGACCTTCATGTCCGTTTTTTATGTTGAACTATCTTCTTTTTTTTTAAATAACCTTTTATGTAGATCATTATCATGTCCGTCCTATTATGTTGACCTATCTTTTTGTAAATGATTTTTTAGGTTAACCATTATCATGTTCAGCCTTTTACGTTGACCTATTTTTTTAAATTACTTTTTATGGCGACCATTATTCTATCCGGCTTTTTATGTTTACCTATTTTTTTTAATAACCTTTTATGTTGACCATTATCATTTCCGTATTTTGATGTTGATCATAATCATGTCCGGCCTTTTATGTTGACCATTTTCATGTCCGGCCTTTTATGTTGATAATTACTATGTCCGGCTTTATTGCTTGGATGAGTTTGTTTTGTTATTTCATGTCCACAGAGAGTTTATGCATTTTTTTTGTGTGTTTCTCTGCACCTTTTGTCAATATGTTCAAATTGAAGTCGTTTGCACAGTTCACAGTGAAAATCCTTCCCAACCCAATCATATGTTTTATATATTTCTTTTTATGTTAATGTTTTGGCCTTGCAGGCCGATTATACTCAATACAGTAGTATAGTTTACAAAAGTGTATTAACAAAAGTATGTTACAGGAGTATGTGTCATCATTCTAGGACCATAACTGCCACAAATAGTTGCCACGACATTTAGTCGTAACTGTATTTATTCTGGGTAAATTCAAGTATCTTTGAAATAGGGAGATCAGCTTGCACCATAACAGTTAGCTTGCTGCATTCACTAATTGATGAGTTATGTCGCTTTTCCCATATCTTGCTCCAGTAGTGTTTTTTTTCTGACGGATGTTCTGTTCTTGATCTTCTTCCATTTATGTATTATTATGATTATTTCTACTTACTAGGAGTTATCACACAAGTCATCGTCTGTGATTGCTCACTGACAACAATCAGTGGTGTTCCCTGGAGTCTGAGTGACAACAAACATCTCCAGATTTCCAATACTCTCCATCTCTTTCGATCACCACCACAAATGACCTTGCGGTATCGCAACAGCTGCTTACGATTTATTGCTGGTAACGACCATTGGTCTTCCCTGGATTTGGGTGGCAATAAGCCTCTCCAACGTCCCAGCACTCTCCACACTCTTCCAGTGGATGCCTGGTTAGTGCTGTCCCTCCTCGGTCTTCTCATCCCTATTAATCTTCAACAACTATTTTGTGTTGTGTCAGCTGAGGCTGGCGCCATCATTTTTTAAAGGGGGTTGGGGAGCAGCTTATGTTTCTTGCGGTTTCTGTTCTTTTGTTTTGTGCGATGGTGTTCTTCCTGTGGTTTTGTTTTCTTCCTGCTGTAACTTCTATGTTACTGGTTTCCATTTGTAGCTTATGCGGGTTGGTTTTCGCATTCAAGGATTTTCCTAAAGATTGCAGCTGTTTTCATCATTGTCGTTCTTTTTCATAGTCTCGGTGATCCCTTTGATTCCAATTTCTCCCAGTCTTTTCTCCAGGGTTTTTGTGACTGTTCCTTTCCTAGTGCAGCTGCGATGATTATTATTATTATTATTATTATTATTATTATTATTATTATTATTATTATTATTATTATTATTATTATTATTATTATTATTACTATTTTATTATTATTTTATTATTATTATTATTGTTATTTTATTATTATTATTATTATTTTATTATTATTTTATTATTATTTATTTATTATTATTATTATTATCATTATTATTATTATTATTATTTTACTCATTGAGAGTTTTCACACAAGTCGTTATGAATGATTGCTCACTGACGACGATGATGATGATGATTATTATTATTATTATTACTATTTTATTATTATTTTATTATTATTATTATTATTTTATTATTATTGTTATTTTATTATTATTATTTTATTATTATTTATTTATTATTATTATTATTATTTTATTATTTTATTATTATTATTTTATTATTATTAGTTTATTATTATTTTATTAGTATTATTATCATTATTATTATTATTTTATTATTATTATTATGTTATTATTCTAATTATTTAATTATTATAATTTTATTATTATTATTTTATTATTATTATTATTATTATTATTATTATTATTATTATATTATTATTATTATTATTTTATTATTATTATTATTATTATTATTATTTTATCATTATATTATTATTATTATTATTATTATTATCATTATTATTATTATTATTATTATTTACTCACTAGGGATTTTCACACGTGTCATTATCAGTGATTGCTCACTGGCAATAACAAGCGGTGTTGCTTGAGTTTGAGCGACAACAAGTCTTCACAAATGTTTAGCACTATCCGCCTCTTTAGATAACCGTTAAAAATCATTTGCGTTATCACAATAACCGTTTACCATGTAATTCCTCTTACGCATCAGTGGGCCTTGTTTGGGGTGAATAATTTTTTTTTTAAATGAAAAGAAAATACTTCATTACTCTCCATGCTCTTCTACTGGATGTCTGGATAGTGCTTTACCATCTCAGTCTTTCCATCCTCTTCGACCCTTCACGCCGATTTTGCGTGGTACAAATCGAGACTGGGGCCACCAATTTTAATTTTGGGGGGTGGGGGGGACAAATTATAGGATTTTGGGCAGTTTCAGTTCCATTGGATTCATTTAATGTTCTTTCTATATTTTCTGTTCTCTTTCTGTTTGTCATCGTAACTTGGTTATGTGGGTTGGTTTCTTCACTCGATGATTTTCTTTAATGTGTCAGCTGATTTCCTCAGCACCGTTATGTTTCGTGGTGATTGAAAATGGGAGCCTGTGACCCTATTTATTTTCCGTCTTAGCGAGGGCAAAATTAGACACAAGATCGGTTTTTAATGTGGGTAAAATCCAACTCCTCCAAAAATAAATATTTTGGATTGGGACAAAAATTAAAATTGCCTCGGTCTCAAAGGATTTCTCTTTCACTAATCGAGGATAGAACAGATTTAATGTAGTATAAGAACAGATACTAAACTTTGAATTATTTATTTGCACAAAATATTTTTAAAAAATTATATTCAATACAAATTAGGTACAAGGCAATCAAAAGTGTGGGAAAATGGGTGTCGTTGGTCATCCTTGGTCTATAGTGATAAAAGTGTCTATCTTACTCTTAACCAGAATCATCTCAGTCACCACAATACCACATTTACACTAGGGGCCGTCTTACTTAAGATATCCCCAATTGGTTTGAAATTTTTACTTTTTCATAAATATGATTATATATACAGAAATTCATTGGAATAACACAGGGAGTGGAGAAAGAATAAAAAATTTTAAAATGGTGAGTAAGACTTTCCCAACCCGAAAACAAGAAAGTCAATCTCTAAATAGGAGTGGGATCTAAGTAGGAGAAAAAAATCGGGGATGGAGTTGGGAGAGTAGGTGGTGTCCTTCCAAGATAAATGCAATTTGGGATAGGCCGAGAAACAAAATATACTTTGATCTTAACCAAAAGGCTAAGGGTGATGTCAATCTTCCCTTTGATTCCAATTTCTCCTAGTCTTTTCCCCAGGTTTTTCGAACTTGTTCCTAGCGTTCCTACGTTATGTTTCGTGGTGATTGAAGATGTCAGCCGGGGTCTCTATTTACTTACAGCCACACAAGAGAAGAGTGAGACACAAGGTCGGTTTATGTGGGGAAAATTCAGCTCCTCTAAAAGAGGTACTCTATATTGGGACAAAAATAAAAATTGCCACAGTTTAGAAGGATTACTCCTTCACTGACCGAGGACAGGTAAGATAAAGTGTAGTATCAGAACAGATACTACACTTTGCTCCTAGCCAAAAAGGGGAGTTTAGTGGAAGTGAAACATCTTCCGAAATTGGAGTCGGAAATTTAACGGCGGGTTTACTGTATACGGAATCGGGAACATTCTTACAAGAACCCCCCCCCCACCTTCTATCCTTTTCCCCCCATTTAATGAACCAACCCTGAAGGCTCCGCACCTTCAATCATGCAACGAACTGTAGCTCACGTTTTCTGCACCCTAGTACCCCCGTGTCTACCCCTTAAAAATGTCTTTCATTCTCATAAAAGCAAGGACATTTCTTATATTAACATCCCCCTTCTCTACCGCCGCTCCGCAGTGAAGGCAATGGCGTTGTTCATGCACAAAGAGAAAAAAAAAACATTTCTTTTACTCCCTTCTTCTTTCTTGTTTTTGTTGTGTGTCGCTGATGCAACGCGATATCAATTCACTCATTTATGTTTTCTTCGTTTGTTTTTACATACCAAAGCTCGCTTGCTCGCGAGCTTGCAATTTGATCAGGGAAGATAACTCTGGCGACAGTAACATCAGAGTTGTCTTTCTTGCATTACCGGGATTGATTGCTGGGTCAGAAAAAAACAGCCGTTTTTCTTCGATTAACGAAGCATTTACGCCTCTCTCTCTCTCTCTCTCTCGCTCTCTCTCTCTCTCTCTCTCTCTTATCCAACACACACATTGTTGTTGGTGTTGTTTCAGACCAATGGGTGATAATAATTACTATTCCTATTTACTTGCCTCCCCACGAGGGCAGAGTTAGACACAAAGTCGGTTTTTAATATGAAGGAAATCTAGCTCCAAAGAAAAGGGACAGATTGAGACAATAGCAAAAAATTTCCTCAGTCTAGATAAATTTCTCCTACACTGACCGAGATGAAATGTAGTATCAAAACAGATACTACACTTTGCTCCTAGCCAAAGTCATTAAACACCAAAAAAACAATTTTACGCCATATCAACTCTTGCTTAAGTAGATATTTACTTGTCTCTCTAGGTCGTTTTTTTTATATGTCGGAAATATCCAGCTCTCTCAAAAAGTGGCACTCTGAATTTTTAAAAATTTTTTTATCGAAATCACCCCAGACAAGGCATGAAGCCACTTGATGTAAGGAGCTGAAAATAACGAAAGATGATTATCACCAAAACAGGATATATATATTGACCTTAGTCTTGAAAAGACCAAGGCTAAAGGTAGGAGGAAAACAGTCAGCAGGGAGAGAGTTCAACAAGCATGCAGTTCTTGGGAAGAAGCTACTGGAATAAGAAGTTGTATTATATCGAGGTATCAAAACGGCGAATTTATGAAGACCACTAGACCAACGACTAAAACGAGCTGGAACAAAGGAAGCAGGGAATAGATCAGACAATTCTGAAGAACACATACCATAATAGTATTTATAGAAAAGACTGAGACTAGCAACATCACGTCTATGGGACAAAAATTAAAATTGCCTTAGTAAAGAAGGATCCCCCACCACCACCACTGAACGAAAACAAAAATGCCTTGTACACTCGTTAATCTTTGTTAATGTAGCGACGAAGTTTATCGTTCGGTTCCCAAAATGAAATGCTCAAAATCGTTCTTGCGCATACGGCTTCGCGCACGCATCTACCATGAATTAATAAAAACAAATAACAATATTTTGAACCAATCAGATAATTTTCTGAATTTAGCGAAATTGCCTTTTTAGATCCACCTCACCCCTATATGAGGCCAGATGTTTCCTTAAATAAACAGTTGAGATATAAATTTAAAGACAGCACTAACATTCATATTACAGTCCATTTTCCCTTGCCCAATTTCTTGCTACAATTCTCAATTCATTCAAACACACACTTTCATACACATACGCACACAAAAGGCAACACAGACACACGGCTTGAACCCTCTCCAATGTCGTCTGCTGATTTACGCTGATTGTAAACAAATGTATAAACGCATTCATCTTAACGCTCATAACATTTCTCACGGAACTTTTCTACAAAGAAACTAAATGAACATTACTTTTATTAATAACTTTTAATCAAATGTAAATTTTATAACTGAGTGGGGAAGTTTTGGTTACGATTTTTCTGACCCGTGGATAATTCACACCCCTTAAATAATCGACTCAGACTTCCTAATTAGCTTAGCGTATGAATTCCCTTTGCTCTGCAAAAACTCTCAAAATATGAACAAACATTTTAAGTTTACATATCTATGTAAACTTCCACTTTTAAATATATCTCTTATATATAAAGTAGAGACGATTTTCCCCCTGTACCTTCTCGGAGAATAGGAAAATAACCACATGCATCACAGGCTACTAAACTCACCATTATATTACACTTATTCACTCGAGCGTGTTTTAGTAAACTTGTTATTATTTTTTTCCAGCTAACACTAAATATTACATTTTGCTCACCATTACGGCTCTCCGACAAACAAACTCCATATACGTGGTAGCAAAAACTTTTCTCCCTAACAATTCTGTACTGTCACTACACTCATCGACACCGGGAACTAATAAACACAGTTTAATTTTCACAAAACACCCGTTCTTAAAATCTTAACATAACACGCATGCCAATAATCAAGCTTAGGTTAATTCGCCTATTTTCAGATGTATTTTTAACCCGAAAGCGTGGCGCAGTCGTTAAGAGGGCAGGTTTCATGATCGCCTGTTTTAGCGTTCGATCCCATTCTACTCTACGACTTTTTTCTTTTTCTTTTAATTTAAAACATTCGCCAGCACAGACGGAGGAGAAAAAACAATAGACCGTTTCTTTTTTATTCGACGTCATGCAGTAGGTAGTACTTTCTCCCGTGCAACGCCGGGCGATGGGTTCTGCTAGTATAAAATATAATAAGGAGAATGTTTTGGAAAACCTGGACAACGCATTTTTTATGTTTTGTAATATAAATTATTTATTTATTCCAAAAACTTGAGCACTTTCGGTGATATACACCTTTGTCAAAAGTATAAGCATATTTTTTTCTTCTTTTTTCGCTTAATCCTTCTTGAGTGAGACATATTTATCGCAGTCAAGTTGAAATTCGTCTTGATGTTATCGACGATTAATGTTGATATGCCGGTGGGTGTAGCGCGCAGTTACGCGTCCAAGTGTGGAGTTTTCATTCTATATATAAAATATCTTTCTTGATAATTTCTGCTTTTTAACTTATTATTCTGTTTGTGTATCATATAACATATTTCCCGATTTCTCACATTTTAGTATTGACTGTTTTCTTTCAAATGTTTCTCAAAAACTGGCTCTCCCCAAAGATCGACCCCAAAAAACGAGAACCCTAAAAAGGGTCCTCCAAAAACACAATGTTAATTTTTCTATATATGCTCTTTGAGTTTTGAATTTACAAAGAAAAGCTTCAGTAAATAATAAAACCTTTTGGGGTAATTGCAAGACGAGTGTACACTCTCCGTCAAAAAAGGAATAAAAAATATTAATATAAAATAACGTCTCATCGGTGAAGTTTAAAAAAATAGGAAATAACAGAAAAACAAAACGGCTCAAACTAGAAAGTTTACAAAAGAAAAAAGAAAATAAAACGTATCAATCGGTATAGAAAGAAGAAAAGAAAAAGAAAAAAGAAAGAAAAAAACGTATCAATCGATATAGAATAAAGAAAGGAAAAAGAAAAAAGAAAGAAAAACGTATCAATCGGTATAGAAAGAAGAAAAGAAAAAGAAAAAAGAAAGAAAAAAAACGTATCAATCGATATAGAAAAAAGAAAAGAAAAAGAAAAAAGAAAGAAAAAAACGTATCAATCGATATAGAAAAAAGAAAGGAAAAAGAAAAAAGAAAGAAAAACGTATCAATCAGTATAGAAAGGAGAAAAGAAAAAGAAAAAAGAAAGAAAAAAAAACGTATCAATCGATATAGAAAAAAGAAAGGAAAAAGAAAAAAGAAAGAAAAACGTATCAATCGGTATAGAAAGAAGAAAAGAAAAAGAAAAAAGAAAGAAAAAGACGTATCAATCGATATAGAAAGAAGAAAAGAAAAAGAAAAAAGAAAGAAAAAACGTATCAATCGATATAGAAAAAAGAAAGGAAAAAGAAAAAAGAAAGAAAAACGTATCAATCGGTATAGAAAGAAGAAAAGAAAAAGAAAAAAGAAAGAAAAAACGTATCAATCGATATAGAAAAAAGTAAGGAAAAAGAAAAAAGAACGAAAAACGTATCAATCGGTATAGAAAAAAGTAAAGGAAAAGGAAAAAGAAAACGTCTTATTATTTTTTTTTAATGGAAATCGCCCCAGACAAGGCATGAAGCCACTTGATGTAAGGAGCTAACAAGAACGAAATATGATTATCGCAAAAACAAGAGATGTCTATCGGCCTTAGTCTTGAAAAGACTAAGGCTATCAGTAGAAGGAAGAGAGTTCCACAAGCCTGCAGTACTTGGGAATAAGCTACTGGAATAGGAAGCTGTATTACAATGAGGTATCAAAACAGCGAATTAGTGGAGACCACTAGACCAACGAGGCAAACGAGCTGGAGCAAAAGAAGCAGGGAATAGATAACACAATTTTGAAGAATACATACCATGATAGTATTTATAGAAAAGACTGAGACTAGCAACATCACGTCTGTGAGAGAGAAGGCGCAGAGAAGAAGAAAGGGTGGGGCCACTCAAAATACAGATACGTTTCTGCACCTTATCAAGAACCCTTAAATGGGACAGAGATTCCCCAGCCAAAATATGAAAATATTATGGAAATAAAGAGGGGGGTTTCCTTCTGCGTCCATTTCAGGCGGCGGGGTTTCTTTGATTTGCTATTTGCTTTCGCCATTCTCTTAAACACTTAAATGGTTTTGTCTTGTACGTTTTTTACGTCTACGACGGGAGGAAGTACATTTATGTGCACATGTTTATATATTTGTATGTACATGATTCACCCCTAAACTAAATTAACCGATCATTATGAATTTTGAAACACAACTGCTAGGCGTAATGGTGGGTAATGTTTATTTAATTAACACTGTACACTTTTTAAAGCTTGGTTAACATCATCCTGTTAACATTATGTTAACAATCTCTTAGGAATATGTTAAGAAAAGACATTATATAGAGGATACGCCTCTGTTTCCGGTTGTCAGACGCTATCCGTTTTGATGACGTCAGTTTTTTTTGCAGTGAGGTATAACCGTCCTCTCACATAAATCGCATCGTATTCCCAAATTTGTAGCAGACTGAAATAGGATCTATTTCTTCTCGTCCCCTGTGAGCAAATTGGTCATACGCTGACCAATCGGCTTGCAGGGCGTATTGATGTCAACTGTTCCCTCATGGACTATTTTCTACCACCTGGTCAGTTGAAGAATTCAGCAGAGAGAAATCGGCCAGCAACAAAGAAACATCTCTCTCCTGTCTTTCCCCTGCATCGTTCCAGCAGCAGCCATCTCCACTTGGAATATATTTGCTGACAACACGGCAGCCTCTTTTCTTTACTGGGACACAGTTCCAACCTTCTGTTAAATCAACACTTTTTTCTTGCCTGTTACTCGGTTGTTGTTCGTTCAATTCATTTCGTGCGATAAATGTAAGGAAGGGACCAACACCCCCCCCCTTCCATTACAAATTGTCACTCCTCTGGTACCGACCAGGCTCAACGTTGCTTAACTTTGAGGATATAACGAGAACCGGTATGACTACGGGATTATGTTCGAGGACAGAAAACGATTAAGTGTAGTATCAGAACAGATATTACATCGATATGCCGACTAAAATATCGGCAAAATATATATTGATCTACCTACTATTGAGCACTTTACAATGCAACTTACACGCGTATGTACATAATTATACTATTTATTAACCTCCCCAGGGTGTTAGGCACAAGGCCAGTTTTATCTTACTCCCACAAGTAAGATGTGACCCACGGTCGGGTCGGGAAAGTGGGGTTTGTAAAAGCCAGCGCCCGAGAAAGTGAGCACTCTGGCCATTAAAAATTGCCTGGGCAACCCCGTCGGCATTCCCCGGTAAGGAACCCCTCAGACAGTAAGCAATAAACTTACTCCTCCCCAAAGAGGGGAGGCAAAGCCTGGGAGGATGGATCTCCTAGAACTGCACAGGACAAACCCATAGACCAACGTAAATCAAGCCCCGAAGGCCAAGACAATACCAGTTTATGGGGTGTAGTATCCATCGGAACAGATACTACACTTTGATACTAGCCAAAAGGCCAATTAAGTGTCGTAACAGCACAGATATTACATCGATATGCCGACTAAAACATCGGCAAAATATATATTGATCTACCAACTATTGAGCACTTTACAATGCAACTTACACGCGTATGTACATAAGTAAACTATCATATAAAACCTGCATTGTATAAAAAGTTTAATAGCTTCGCAGTGTAAGATATTTTATATTATAAAGATTATTCGGACTACCGTTCCCATCTTGGATGTTATCCTCACAACGATTCGGCCGATGTAACCTCCAAACTTCTTCAGATGCATCTTATCGAAGTCGGGAATCTTTAAGGGTTTGGTACCCCATATACCGGTATTGTCTTGGCCTTCGGGTCTTGATTTACGCCGGTCTATTGGTTGGTCTGTCCTGTGCAGTTCTAGGAGGTGCACTCTCCCAGGCTTTGCCTTCTCACCCTTTGAGAAGGGGTTAGTTTATTGCTAATCGTCTGAGGCGCTCCTACCGGGGAATGCCGACGGGGCTGCCCAGGCAATTTTTAATGACCAAAGCGCTCAAATTCTCGAGCGCTGGTTTTTCAATTCCCACTTTCCCGACCTTGTGTCACATCTTACGTTGTGGGAGGAAGATAAATAACACTAGGGAATCTGAACTTCGAACAGAACCCTTTATTTAATCCAAGGGGGTAGATTGTTCTCGTTCCATCAGCCGTCACCGGATAGAAGTCTTAATTCGTAATTGTATCCTTAGTATCGCCCGTACCGAGGATTGAACCTTCAACCCCCAGAAAACTGTTACTTATCACTTATATTTGTTACGCTACAGGTCCGCAGGGCCGGGTTTACATCGGTCGAAACGTTGTAAGAATAACATCAAAGATGGAAACAGTAATTTGAATAATCCAAATAATACAAGTTATCAATCATCATCTAAAAGAATTCTGAAACAGTATGAGATATCATTATGAATGATGATTCCCAAGGCAGACTACCTTTCTCTCTCTAGAAGTATTGGTCTTGTGCCAGACGCATCCTATTTTTCACGAGCCTCAACCTTCAGCTACACTGGCACGAATTGGTTTCGTCTGAGTCAGTTATCTTCTTCGCGCAGCATCAGGTCAAAAGAAAGGGCAACATACTAACAGGTTTCGCGCCAATATTTAATGACATCACAATGACGTCATATGTAGGTAAAATGGCGGCCTTTAAAATGTGTCTTACTTATCTCCCTTGGTTTCTATTTCTTCCTCTTCTTCTTTTTCTCTATTTTTGTCTCGGTATGTCGATCGGTGTATGCTGATGTTGGTGTAATAACCACTCCTTATAAAGTCGACAGATGCTACACTATATTCGACCATGTTCGTAATTATAAAACTCCAAGTTTATATATATATATATATATATATATATATATATATATATATATATATATATATATATATATATATTAATGAGCCACCGCTTATCAAGGCCACGAAGCCACGAGGCCACTCGAGGATAACGGTTAATGAGACTGCCACTTGGTGATGAATAACACCATGAGAGGGTTTGAAACTTGGGAACCTAATAGTCGAACTAGAAAATCTTTTGTAATGTTTGGATTATTCGGACTATTGTTCTAATCTTGTTTGTTATTTTCGCAACGTTTCGGCCGATATAACCTCCAACCATTTCAGGTTAATCTTTTTAAACTTGGGAATCTTCTAGTCGAACTTGGGAATCCTTATTTCATTTATATATATATATATATATATATATATATATATATATATATATATATATATATATATATATATATTAATGAGTTACCACTTTATCAAGGCACGACGGCAACTCGAGGATAAGGGTTAACGAGATGAACACACCTTTGAGAGAATTGGAACCGATGGCTTAAATAGCAAGAATTTGATTATTTAAAGGGATTCCTTCGCTGTGGTGTCTGTGTGTAGGGCATAGGGTGGGTGGGGGCATTACTGCCCAAATATCTATATATGTCTCAACGTAGGTTCCCTGGAACCCTAAGGTTCCGCAAAATGTCGCGCAAGAATAACAGATAAACTAATACACTTTTGACGTTTTATTTAATTTCATTAGGTCATCTTCAACGTCTTTCGTTTGTGGGCAAATCTTTTCTTATTTAACAAGTATCAAGCGGAAAAAAAGAAACGGTCTCCTCTGAATTGAGAATGAAATCCGTGTGTTTTGTTTAATTGGTCCCCCGATTTATGGACTTATGTTTTGAGGCATGTCCGTCCGGATTTTTCTCCGCAACCATCCATTGAATTGCTCTGAAATTTTGCATGAAGTTGTAACTTTGGTCAGGTTAGAAAGTGACACTCTTCGATTTTTGAAAAATATCTGGTTAACCCCACAGGGAGTCAAAAGGCCCCGAAATGGCAAAAAAATGACATTTTTTGCCCCATAACGTTTGATCCATCCATTCAATTTTTCTGAAACTTGGCCAAAATGTAGAAGCAATTGTTCTGGATATAAAATGAGCATCCTTGACCTCAGAAAAATTCTGGTTCGCGCCCCCAGGGCGTCAAAGGGGGTCAAAAATGCCCCAAATTGCCCAAATTTATTGCATTTTACACTCGCCACATCGAGTCATATACAGAGGGGGACCACACACGCGCGGCTTGTTATTATTATTATTATACTCTTCTCTAGACATGAAGGGTTTTGAAAAGCCAGCGCATTTAATAGCCCCGTCTGCATTTCCCGGTAAGGGGTGTCTCAGGAGATTAGCAATAAGCTTGGTTTATAGATAATTCAAGAGTAAGGAAACATTGCGTTTGACATTTCGAAGACGTTCGACAGTGCGGCATTCTGGTCTTCTGCACAATATTCAGGGTGATGATATTGGTGGTAACGTTCTTGACATTATTGATCATTTTCTTTCTAATCGAAGCTTGCGAGTAACTTTGGATGGGGTCTCTTCATTGTCTTTTCCTATCAATGTTTGTGTTTCCCAGAGCTCTATTCTAGACTTAACACTGTTTCTTCTCTATATCAATATCTTCCAGAGAATATTATTCATACAATTAACATATATGCCGATGATACCACTCTGTCAGGCTGATTGCCTGGGACGTATATTCGACTGGAATAGAACAACCCCGTGTTAACATGTGTGTTTATCTAAAGTTGCACCTCGAATTAAGTAATAGAGTAGCACCACAGGTTTCACATTAGAGAGGCATAAATATTACATTGTTTTAGTCATGTGATATTTTACCTTGATTCACTTTATGTTTTTTCAACATTGCCAGTAAAGGATATATAAATAATAAACTGATGCAGTAATCATCCGTTTTTATTCTGTTAACGTTTATATTAGACGTATAATATATAGGTTACTTATGTTTATTTATAATTTTATTTTTTTATTTTTTAACATAGTTCACCCCAAACAAGGCAGGCCGCCATTGTTGACGTAAGGGGCTACTGAGAAAAAGGGTGACGGTTTGGTTTTTTTTTTGGGGGGGGGGGGGGAGGGGTGTCAACCTAAATTGGGAGCTGCGCAGCGAGATGTCTGTTTACATTAGTTTTAACTTTCTACATGTCAGTACCGTCAGGAAAACAGGGAGCAGGGAGGGAATTCCAGGGTCCAGCAGCACGAAGAAAAGAAGCCTTTGGAGTAGAAAGCTCTTCGGCATCTGGGGACCTCCACATTGAATGGATGGGATTTGTATTTACGTCAGAGCGGGCACCAGAGCAGCAAGTTCATCAGAGCACAATCCATTGAAGTACTTGTAAAACAGGCACAAGGAAGAAACATTGCGGCGATGGGGCAGAGGCTGGAGCTTGGTTGATAGTGAAAGACCTATCAAGGTGGCCACTCTTTTTTTACCTTGTCTAGAAGGGAGAGACTAGTGGATGATGCCCCAGCCCAGATGTGGCAACAATACTCCATGCATGGGCGGATGGTGGCTTTGTAGAGATATAGGATAATATCAGGTGTGCGAAGTTTTCTAGCACTGTAGAGGGAGCCCACCTTCTTTGCAGCAGCACAGGCAATATTTTTAATGTATTTATTCCAATTCATGTTATCTGTGAAAGTTTTACGTATGAGTTTAAGAATTGTGTATGAATGAAAACTCTGATGATGTATTGGGTGGCCAAAAAGTTCGTTCGTATTTTAATGTCATCTTCCTGGCCTACTAAAGATCGTTTTATATTCCAATCCTTCAAACCATGTATTTGGTGTAGTGGTATGTCTACGTCATTGTGGAATAAGTCTCCATACAGAGGAGTTCTTACATTTTTGCTTGTATTTCAGGCCTTGAAATAGAAGATCAAGCAGAGCACTACCGACATCTGATGTCTTTTACTACAGAAAAAGAAAAAAAGCTACAGAAACCTGCATAAAGATATGACATGTGTATGAGGAAAATACTGTTACAGAACGGGTGTGCCAGAAATAGTTTTCTCAGTCCTTTTCAGTGAGAAATGCTCGTCGCTCTGGCCGGCCAAAGATGATCGACAGTGACCAAGTGAAAGTCATAGTTGAACAAGCTTGCCGTTTGACAACTAGACAAATCGCAGACATTATCAAGATTTCTAAATCGAGCATGGAAAATGAACTGCATAAACTCAGTTATGTTTCTAAACTTGATGTTTGGGTTCTCCATAAACTGATAGAAGCAAAAAAATGAACGGACATTTTGACCAACCAGATATTATAAACGAAGAGTACGAATTGTATTAAGCACTACCGAAGTATTAATGAACTATGATGAAAATAAAACGAGAAAGATAACGCATAACTCAATAAGTCCTAAACCTAACAAATAAAACAACAATTTTTAGGTAAAATTCGACTTTATGCATCAACATAGTCTCCCTTCTCGGTTAATACACCGATTCCAACGTTTCTCTAACAATGCATTTAAGGTTTGACGGTTTGTTTTTGGCCCCAAATTCGCCTTAGTTTCCGATATCACTTACTCCTTAGAGTCAAATCTCTTTCCCTTTAGCATTCTTTTGGGGTCTGCAAACAGCCAGTAGTCGCTGGGGGGATATAATAAATAATAATAGGGTGGGGTTCGGAAACAATTCGAAGTGTAATTCATGTAGTTTTCTCATCGTTGCGATCGACTTGTGACATAGTGTATTCTCTGGAGGAAGAGCACTTTTTCTTCTTCAAAGCAGCAATTCAAGGTGAATTTGGACATGTGCTAGGCTACTGTCTCCTCTTATGTGTAAATTTCTACCACCCGTTCCCTACATGACAACTGAAGCATACTTTTATTTGGCTGTCGTCATTGCCTTCTCTTCTGACAACGGTGGGACTGCGTTCCGGTCACGGATCTTTGGGGCCTATGTCCCCTTAATTTATCAATGATGATAAGATATTCTCTACTCGTGATGTTCTAAATATATTATTTCATTTTTATAATGATGTTATAGTATAAGGTGGTAACAAGGGCTGCGAGACTTGAGAGGAACCCGTGTAACTGTGACGTCGTACTTACAAGAACTGAAAAAAGCTCGCTTCTCTATAATCTACCCGCTTCCCACTGCAGCAAAATCAAAGACAAATAATATTTTATCTTGTGTGTTAACAACTACTATCAATAACAAAGGGGAAATAAGACAAGAGTGGCGCAATCCCTAACCGCACTACTCCTCTCGTGAAATTTCTGAGCAAGTATAAAAAAAAAAAGTTGTGAAAAAAAAAGGTTGTGCGCTTCCTTTGGCCTGGATTTTAATTTTCATTATTGCGTCACAACTTATCAAGCCACTCGAGGATAAGGGTTATATAAGGAATGGCTGAAATCAATATTCAACCGCTAAGCATATAAATATATAAAAAGGAAAGAGGCGAGGAGGATGAAGGATTGCAACGGGAGAGGGGTGAGAGAGAAACGTTCAGAGACGTATAGGGATAGGTAGAAGGATAGAGAGATGTATCTACCCCACAAGGTAAGATGTGACACAAGGTCGGGAAAGTAGGGTTTGAAAAGTCAGCGCCCGAGAGGTGAACACTCTGGCCATTTAAAAATTGCCTGGGCAGCCCCGTTGGCATTCCCCGGTAGGGGCGCCTCAGGCAGTAAGCAATAAACTTACTCCTCCCCAAAGAGGGGAGACAAAGCTTGGGAGGGTGGACCTCCTAGAACTGCACAGGACATATCCATAGACCGGCGTAAATCAAGCCTCTAAGGCCAAGACGATACCAGTCTATGGGGTGCAGTATCGGAACAGATACTAAACTTTGATCTTGGCTAAAATGCGTTATTTAACCCCTACCCACAATAGGAATATGTGACACAAGGTCGGAAAGTGGGATTTGAAAAGCCAGTGCTCGAGAAGGTGAGCACTCTGGCCATTAAAAATTGCCTGGGCAGCCCCGTCGGCATTCCCCCGGTAGGGCCGCCTCAGACAGTAAGCAATTAACTTACTCCTCCCCAAAGAGGGGAGGCAAAGCCTGGGAGGGTGGACCTCCTAGAACTGCACAAGACAGATCAGACCCATAGACCGGCGGAAATCAAGCCCCGAAGGCCAAGACAATACCGATCTATGAAGTGCAGTATCCATTGGAACAGATACTACACTTTGATCTTAGCCAAAAGGCCAAGAGACAGAGGAAAAGATAGAAGTTTTAATATAAAGGTGTTACACACACTCTTTAAACTTTTCTATTTTGGTTTTTATGGCCCCGGGTAAAACCGAGTAGCTGTGCTAGTAAATATATAAAGGAGGTGCTATAAAGACTTGAACCCTTTTCTCGCTCTCTTTTGTTTATGAACACTTACCTGCAAGATATTTAGACGGCATTGTGAAATCGTAATAATTAAGGTAGACCCCGACCACAAAATATTCGCCTGTGTCCAGAAGTCCGCGTTCGTAAAGGTTCGCCATTAGACCAACAAAGTCGTACGACTGACCCAACATCAGGTAAACTGAAAGAATAGAAAAAAATCAATTTGTAAATTAAATCAAATAAATACGACAAATGAGAATTATCGCATTATAATCTTTAAAACAGGCCTATTATATAATGTACGATTATTATTATTATTATTATTATTATTATTTTTATTATTATTATTATTATTATTATTATATTATTATTATTATTATTATATTATTATTATTATTATTATTATTATTATTATTATTATTATTATTATTTATAAGAGTATTATGTATTATAGAATATAATTATAGAATATTATGTATTATAGAATATAAGTAAAGCCTATAATAGAATGTAATACAATATGGGAACTGTCGATTATAAGTAAGAGATAATGACAATATATATATATATATATATATATATATATATATATATATATATATTTCAATCCAAGAACTTTTTATCTTTTGTGTGTGTTGTTCTGATGATTTTGTAGTGTTGCAGAGACGATAGTGACATAAAAATGTTGTTTGGCTCACGGCAAAAGAAACGGACCGTAAAAATACATCTCACAGAAACGTTATGTTTTTTTGAAATGTGAAAAAATAAAAAATAAAAACATGGTTATTGGAATATAAAATTAACCTGACTTATATATATATATATATAGTCTCGGAAGTTTCTCAACCATTAAAACTATATATAAAAAAATTTTTTTTTTTTTAAACTTATAGTCTCAAGTCTTCCAGTGGAAAATCACTCATGTAAGTCAATTTATTTTTTACAGTTATTATATTAGTTTCTAACACTATTTTAAGGGATCATCAGTTGTTTACCATGAAAAACTGTTTCGGGAATTTAATATATATATATATATATATATATATATATATATATATATATATAGTGATGTTAGTAATATGTAGCAATAAGTAGTGATCTATATTGATAAATACAGGAATAGGTTTAAGGCTCCCCAAAATTCTTACTATAATTGTCCGCAAAGACCCATGACGTCACGGATAAAGTAAAATTCAGTTCTAGGTGCAGTCTTCTGTAGGTTGAAGGTTCAATTCTCAGTGCGGGCGATACTAAGAATTGCGAATTACTGAAGACTTCTACCCGGTCTGGTTGACGGAACGAGAGCATGCTACCCCCGTGGATTGGATAAAGGGTTCGAAATTCCGTGCAGATTCCCGAGTTCGACAGAAAGATTCTCGAATTCGCCAAGATACATCTGAAGAAGTTCTGAGGTTACAAGATATGAAGAGTAACCGGAATAATTCAAAGTATACAACCTTTAAAACATTGTGAACTTGTATCTACGTGCGTTCACTGTCCCGACCGCAATCGTCTGCTCGTTGTTTCCGTTCGAATTCAATGGTTGATTTCGACACTGGTCGTAGCGTCAACCATGTGATCTCAATCACTGCTGTAACGAATGGATTTTTCTTACAAAGGAAAATCAAAGGGTGCCAAATTCGAGTATCTATACTTCTATCCCGATATCATTACAAGTTATTAAAGATTTCCGAAAGGGGAGATAACTAAGCCAAGTTAATTGCGCTTAAACTGCATTGATGCAAGGGAGATAATTCTATTATTATATACAGCTTTTTAAAACAGACAACCCCGACTTTTGCCGACGTCGCAATACGTAAACAACCGGAAAAGGCCGAATCAAAACGAACCGGCGAAAAATTCAAAACGAGACTGATTTTCAACATAAAAAAAATGAAAGAAAAAGAATCGCCGTATGTTTTTTTATGGCAATTTATTTATTTTCTGACGAAAAAAAATGTCGAACGCACTTATGACGTCAAGCCGCTGAATAAAAAGTGTTAAAATCATCACTGTTTATTCGCTATTCAGCGGTCGGGATTGGAGTTGTAAAATACTTGAAATCCGGGGTTTCGAATCGCATGAGTAGTGAATAGTTATATCTATGCTGAGTAGTCCCGATTATAAAGCACGAAACGTACATAGATAATGAACAGAACAAATATTTATTATAAATATATATATAGCATTACTAGTTTTAAGTAGATTTTATTTGGACGACGGATTATTTTGTATTAATATACACTTTGGTAGTAATATGCATATTATATGCATATATGATTGTATGCATGTGTGTGCGAATATGCGCGTGTGTGTGAGAGATTAAGTGGACGAAAAGCAGACAGAATGTATCGCTGAAATAAATTAAAATGAAACGTAAATCAAAGGCAATCCAAATGAAACACAAGGAAGTCAACAGAGAGGCATGTATGAATCGATATTTCGTCTTAAACTTTCTTACGGCTTTTTAATGTATTTGATATAAGGAATCGCTCACTAACACCCCGCCATTTGCATTCCTCACAAACACTCGTCTCTTGCTCATGCGCATTTTTGGAATCTTTACTCCTTCTGCTCACGACTGTATGTAAATATATATATATATATATATATATATATATATATTCGATGAAAAATGCCAGTATACTGAAATCATATGCCCTTAATAGGGTTAAGATGAAAATTCATATACACTAAATGTACAAAAGCAAGGAAATTCCCAAATTTTTACACTTTTATTGTCATTAAGGGTATGACTACATATCAACCAAACCATTTCATTATCACATAACTACAATATAAATCTCTATACATGAGTGGATGAAGTGTGTGAGGTGCGCTGAAGAAAAATTCCTACCAGTAAAATACATAGCCCTGTTGTGCTCGCATACCCTTAATGACAATAAAAGTGAAAAAATTTGGGAATTTCCTTGCTTTTGTACATTTAGTGTATATGAATTTTCATCTTAACCTTATTAAGGGCATATGATTTCAGTATACTGGCATTTATCATGGAATGTCACTACTTTTGTAAACGCTATGCCTGAATACAATGGTCATTTTTAAGGTTTTTTTGAATTTTCTGGAAAACTAAAGTATATGATAAACTGAAATTAAAATGCCATCAACTAGACCCTAGAACGTCTATCTCTGTCAAAAATCAGCTGAATCCATCAAATAGTTGATGAGATACAGGGTGGCACATACGTACGTAGGTACGTACGTACGTACACATGGATAACACAAAATAATGTCTGACCTTTCTGGATCTCTGGGTTGCCATGACTAATGATGCTGAAATTCTATACACTTATAGAACCTATCAACAAAAGATGTTGTGCAAAGTTTTAACTAATTTGGTTTATTGGTTTTTGAGTTATGAGTGATCAAAGAAATAAGATTTCTAACATTTCTGGCCGTTTTTTAAGTCTCTTAAGGGATAGAGCACTCTCGTGCCTCCCTTGATTTTAGTGTTCTTATATCATGTATGTTGCTTATTTTCTTTCCTTTCCTTCTCCCTTTCGTTCATTGCTTCCTTTAACTCCAACTTACTTCGTGTATCAACAAATGTCCTGGACACAATCTTGGCGAAGGGATTCTCCTCGTGGTTGTGGAAGTAAGGTCCTTTGTATCGTTGCTGCTGCGTTACCGAGATGTTGTTCGATTTTAGCAGCTGAAAAATGGAGAAACACACGATAAATACACAATGTGTGATGAAATGTTGAGAATAGAGAAACACATAATAAATACCTAATGTTTGGCAATGTTAAAAAGCAGTAGACAATTATAAAACAAACACAGATCTGTTCCAATCAGCCTCCGTATATTAACGAGCATAGAAAAGTGGACGGATGTGACATCATAGCACCGGATGTTACGTCACATACTTAGAATTTTTTAGAAGAATAAAAAGAAAGCTTCATCCGTTATAGCTAAAATTAATGCTATTTATACGCGCATTCTTTCAGATTACTATTTTAAAAAAGAATAAAATATAAAAGCAATAAATGACAAAAGATAACATGAACATGAAAATTATTAAAACAATTTTATTTTTATTGTTACAAAAATAATTCACTTTTTCAAAATATCCGCTTGGTTTCACTGTAATGGTCACGAAGTAAATAAAAGACTACGCTCTCATTGGTTAATCGTTGGTGACGTCATCTTCATATAAAAATACATTTCTCTCTTCCTATGATGGTGAAATATATACATTTCATATCTATCTAATCATCTAAGTGTTGATTTATAATTACCTTGCGATTCAAATGTATCTATTCGTGTAACAGTATGGGATGTTTTGTGGCCCCACTTGGGTTGTAACGATCTCTTTAGAGGTTTCTTGAGAGTATACATGTATACACATATGATACTCCAACCCCTCTCTCTTTGTAAGGGTGACAGCTATCGAAACCCCCGATTGCTCTCTCTATCGACTCAGTAAAAAAAGAAAGATCTAAACTGCTAATTCGCCACGTCAAAGGATCAACTTCCTGTATGTGACGTAACTGCCGGGAATACGCGATTCTTAACTTAATGAAATGATTATCTGTATTGTTGTTGCACTAGGGTGACCAATGTTTCAATCACCTAAGATTATCTGGATGACGGCAGCTCATCGCGTAGACAGTTCGAGTCTTGTTGGTAGACGGCGTGCAGCAGTAATTTATTTCTTCCCCTCTTCTCTCTCTTCTTCTTTTTTATGACGGTCAATTTTCAACACGAGGGCGAAATCAACGCATACATATCCAAGGCAATGGTTGGATCCTTAGAAAATGACCTCAAGTTTGTAGTAGAATGAGGCCAACAATAAATTGTTACAGTTAATGTTACCAAAACAAAGCTCTTTTTCTTTAACAATTATAAGAAACTTTTCCAACTACCGATTGTCATGGCTGATAGCACCCTTCTTGAGAGTCCAACATTCAAACTCTTCGGCTTAACATCCACAGACAAAATCAAATAAATGGAATAAATACATAGAAGACACTGCAAAGTCTGCTGCAAAGAAGGTGGACTCCCTTTACCACGCTAGTAAAATTCTCACACCAACCAGTATCCTATATCTCTATAAAGACACCATTTTCCCATCCATAGTGTATTGTTGCCATATCTGGTCTCGTGCACCAACCACTCGTCTCTCCCTCTTGGACATAGAACAAAGACAGAGTCTCTATCCCAACAGATCCCGCACTGTCTACCGAACTCCAGTCGTTGTCCAATCGCCGCAATGTTACATCTCTGTGATTGTTTTATAAATACTTCAACGGACTGGCACGCTCGGCCTTTTGGCTAAGATCGCTTCTCGGCCTTTTGGCTAAGATCAGAGTGTTGTCGGCCTTTTGGCTAAGATCAGAGTGTAGTATCTGTTCTCAGATAAAACATTCTCGTTTTCCCAAAGACCAGGCTTTCCGCTACCGGGCCCGTTGGCTAGGTTTAAAGCGTTTTCTTGCCCCCTTTTGGGGCTTTTTTCACTTTTTTCCTCCCCCTTTTGGGGATTTTTTCTCTTTTTTTTTTATGATCTTTCTAGTTCCTCCCCCGTTGGGGAGGCAGCTCCCACTTGGTTTTAGAGCTAATTTCTCACTTTTCTCTATCTAGTTCCAGCTCCCACTTTGTTTTAGAGCTAAGTTTTTTTTTTCACTTTTCTCTTTCTTGTAGCCACTTTTTTGGCAATTAATATTAATTAATTCTTTTTTCAGAGTCTGACTGCTTGTCCCAACTTAAGCAGCCGGCAGGTTCGGGGAAGACTCACGTGCCTTTTGGCGACGGTCTCCCTGATTCCGAATCGGCGGGTTGTGGTCGGCAGACAGACACAGATTGAGATGGAGGCCACCTTGGTCTCAAAAGCCAGAGCTGTCTTGGCTAAAGACAGCGAGAGGGGTGTGGCCGCGAAGGGCGCCCCAGTTGCGAGTTCGGTGAGTGTTGCGTCGAGCGACACTCCAGTCCGGTCGAGGGGAGACACGCTCGAGTGCTCCCCAGGAGGTGTTGCCCCGCAGGGCACCTCTGGAGCTTTGTTGGGGAGTGTCGTGCCGTGCGATACTCCAGTTCGGTCGGGGGGAGACACGCTCGAGTGCTCCCCAGGAGGTGTTGCCCCGCAGGGCATCTCTGGAGCTTTGTTGGGGAGTGTCGTGCCGTGCGATACTCCAGTTCGGTCGGGGGGAGACACGCTCGAGTGCTCCCCAGGAGGTGTTGCCCCGCAGGGCACCTCTGGAGCTTTGTTGGGGAGTGTCGTGCCGTGCGATACTCCAGTTCGGTCGGGGGGAGACACGCTCGAGTGCTCCCCAGGAGGTGTTGCCACGCAGGGCACCTCTTCATCGCGACGAGGGAGTGTCGCGTCGAGCGACAATCCATCGTTGTCGGATTTCCTTTTGGAAATGGAGACGCCAGCGGTTCCAAGAGTATTGGTGTCTCCGGAAGTTTTCTTCCAAGGGTATGATGATACCCCTTTTCATAAAAGTAAACTAACGAAAAGCCAGTCGTGGGACTTAAAGGTGGCGGAACAAAACTACCGCCCAGGTTTATTTGTAGGGTGCTCCTCAGGGGATGAAAGTCTATCAGGGGGAGAGGGCCCAAGTAAACCAGCTCACAGACCGGAAAGGAGGAAGGGGATCGCGGCTAATGAACCATGGCCAAGGCTGTCCAACTCTGGTTCGCGGATCCCCAATAAAAAGAAGATCGAGGTAACGGCTTCCGCTAAACCCACTAGTTCAGTGTGGGGGCCCAAACAGCAGAAGACTCCTGAACATTATAGGAGAGTGTTCGAGGAAAAATACAAGGAGTTCACTGAAGGAAACACAGTGAAGCTGCCTCCAGGAACGCTGGAAAATTTGAGGAAGAGGATCATCTCCTTCGTAACTTTGGACGCAAAGGCGAATGGGTTGGTAGGAGTCCTGAAGGAGAGAGTCATGGAAGCACTGGTGGGCTTGAAGATCCCAGCTTCCTATATCCTCAGGAAAAGCTTTGCAATGTGGGACGTGCTGCTCCCAACCCAGGAGGTAGCAGAAAAGCTAGCAATGGGCGGAGACGTAGTCTGGAAGGGCATGAAATTAAGACCCGAATATATGGAAAGGAGAAGCGCGTCAGTTTCGGTTCTCGGCGTCCCATGCTGCATCGACTCCGACCATCTGGGAGCGATAATGTCGCAGTATGGCGACGTCGAGGAGGTGGTGCCGACTCGCGGAATGCATGGTATTCTGACAGGAGAATACAGGCTGAAGATGAGGGTCAACCGGCAGGGGTTTCAGGCGATTCCAGCACAGTTAAAATGCGAATCCTGGTCTATGTCGATCATCGTGGAGGGAAGAAGGCCACATTGCTGGCGCTGTCAGACGCCAGGGCATGTGGCAAAGGACTGCCCCCAAAGAATAACAGCAAAGCCCCCAGCGGCTGTTCCCCAAAAAGCGCCAGCAGTGTCGGCATCATCGTCAGCAGCAGTAGACAAGGAGTCCACAGAGAAGGGGAGGAAGCCCACCCCGACCCCTATACCAACCAAGGGGAGACCGATGCCTGCAGCTTTGAAAAGGAAGCTGACAGCACTCTCATCAGAATCGGAGGAAGATGGAAAGGAGGTGGAAGCAGCAATGGAGCCCCCCAAAAGAAAGGACCCAAAAGCAAAAAAAGTCCGGGAGTCAGCAAGAGAGGAGGAAAACACTAAATCTTTAGCCCCCTCCGAGTCAATGGAACAGGAAAATGTTCCTCTCGAGTTTTACACTCCCTTAAACAGCCCTCGGGATAGGTCCCCAGTGTCGGCGAGACAGAGGGAAGAGGAGGCTCCCATCCCAGTAGCGCCGCCGGCCTCTGAACCAGGAGGAGCTGCTGAGGGAGTCATGCCAGAAGTCGTTCCAGGAAGAAAGCAAGAGGTCATTCCAGAAGTCGTCCCGGTACCACCTCCTCCTACGCCAGTGAGACGAGAGAAGACTAGGAGGTTCCCCTTTCTGCCGGGGGTAAGGATCTGTGAGGCGGATTCATTACAGGTCCAATCAGACCTCAATGGAAGGCAGAGGCGATATATTAAGCAGCTGGAGAGCTTCACCCACGTAGGAGGAAAACAGGTGCAAGACCCCCGAAATTTTAAAAATGCACCCAAAATTATAACGTTTGTGAGGCAGGAAACCGGGAACGGGAGGGAGAAAGCATTATGGAGAATGCTTAGGGCGGCCAAGGACGCAATCCCGGAGCAACCCCTTATAGAAGAGGAGCACCCTTCATTTAAGGAAATTAAGTCCAAATGTAGTGGGAGGGTCCCCATTTATGTTCACCCCTCATTTTTTCGGGCTTTAAAATTAACTTTCCCCGTGGACGTGGGAGGTTTGGCACGAGACGGACGGATTTCGTCCGAACTGCTGACCGGCAGTCTCGGTCAGACCTTCGGCGTCCTCACTCCCGAGGACTTTAGCCCCGTGTGTGACACTAATTGATGGGGACCACAAATTTAAACTTGGCTTGTTGGAATGTGAGGGGCATGAGATCCCGAAGCAGGGCTGCTCGCGTGCTGAGGGATCTCGTGGCCCGTGAGGTAGATGTAGCTGCGATTGAAGAGACCCACTTCGATTCGTATGGGGATTGTGATGTGCTGACTGACGACTATGACGTCTACTCAGCATATGGCGATGCTCATAGTTGTGGCATCTCTTTGTTAGTGAGACGCACCCTGCCTGCGGCGGTGAGCGTTGTTCATGCGGATGCGGTGGGACGACTGGTCGTGGTCGATGTTGCCGTTGAAAACAGCAAGTTTCGGATCGTTGCGGTTTATGCGCCCAACATTGCTGGCGAGAGGGTTTCCTTTTTTCGACGGTTGGAGGCGTTCCTCAAGGGTCCGGAGCGAGTAGTTTTAATGGGGGACTGGAATGCCATCCTAGACCCCAAGATAGATAAGGTCGGTGGGAATAGAGGGTCGGCGAGGTGGGAAAGCAGTCTGTCTGACCTGATGGCCTCATGCGATCTTGTCGACAGATTTCGCGTTGATCACCCAGGGCGGGAGATGTGGACGTGGCATACTAGCGCGGCCTTCTGTCCGAGTACTTAGTTGGACAGAATGTTAGTTAGAAGAGGCGACGTAGATTTCATATCTTGTCCCACGTTCACTTGGTTAGGACATTCGGACCATAAATTGGTTACGGCCCGGTTGAACTTAAGTGATAGGCCTAGGTTGGCTGGGTACTGGAAGTTTAATACCTCCTTACTGGAGATACGAGACTTCCGGGAACAGCTAACGTTACTACTCCAGCGGGGATTAGTGGGGGTGGTTATCGGGAGTAGGTACTGGGTTAAAACTAAGGCTCAGGTTAGAAACTTTTGTGTCCGCTACAGCCAGCGCCTCGCTCAAAATAGGGCTAGGACGCAAAAGCAAGTAGAGGATAAGATGACCCGGGCGGTGGCTGGGGGGATCCCCTAGAGATAGCATTAATTACGGGGGACCTCAATCGCTTGGCTAGCGAGCGATATGAAGGTCAAGTAGTTAGAGCTAGATTAAAGAAAGTCTCTAACGAAGCCGTGAACGTTGACGCTGTTGAGCGTAAGGCTGCTTTACGTCGTGGTTCGGATGGGTACATTCGGAAGGTGAAAAACCTGGAAGGACATACCCTGGTATCGTCTCGTGAGATCTGTGAGGGGTTCGTGAGCATTTGGAGGAACGCTTCACCCAACTGCCCAGACTCCGCGGCCAGGAGTTTGACAGCTATTTGGCTGACTCGCCCCGCCTCGAGGCGGCTCGAGCAGCTGGCTGTGATGGCAGGATTACGGAGGGCGAGATCGTTACTGCGTTGAAGCAGGTCGGCTTGAACAAATCTCCGGGACTCGATGGTCTGCCGTACGAAATGTATTTGAGGCTGTCGCCCATGTTTGTCCCAATTCTGAAGGATGTGTTTAACCACTGGTTTGTTCAGGAGTCAATCCCTGGACAGGTAACCAAAGGAGTGGTCACATTACTGAAGAAGAGGGACCAACCTGGTGGGGGAAATTTAGACGACTACAGGCCCATAACTCTGCTAAACACAGAGTTAAAGATTTTGGCCCGCGTTCTTGCGAACCGCCTGCAGGTTGTTATCGGTGATTTGATCAAGCCTGAGCAGAACTTTGCTGTGAAGGGGAGGTCGATTCAGAACAACTTGCATTTGATTCGCATGATCATAGAGGGGACAGAAGACGACGCTGAAGCCGCGCTGATCAATTTAGATCAGTCCAAGGCTTTCGATAGGGTCGACCATGGTTTCCTGAAAGCTGTTTTAGCGGCTGCCGGTTTTGGTCCGGACTTCCGCAGGTGGATCTCTATTCTGTATGACTCACCGACGGCAGTGGTGCAAGTCAATGGAAAGAGGTCGGAATCGTTCATTGTTTCTCGGTCGGTACGTCAGGGTTGTCCGCTGTCGCCCCTGCTCTACATCCTG
Organism: Sepiola atlantica; assembly: GCA_963556195.1. Lineage (NCBI taxonomy): Eukaryota > Metazoa > Mollusca > Cephalopoda > Sepiida > Sepiolidae > Sepiola > Sepiola atlantica. Next base: position 36,030,165 of record OY744551.1, on the reverse strand, counting down.
GAGTTGGAACCCTTCCTTCGCAAATTAAGGGATGAGGCGACAACACCAGTCCTGCGCGGGATCGCTATCTCTCCTCGCAAAGCGCGAGTCAGGGTTTCCGCGTTTGCCGATGATGTCACCGTTTTCGTGTCGAGCCGTACTGACATTCGAACGGTGATTAAGGCGCTCGCTCGGTACGAAGAAGTGACAGGGGCCATAGTCAACCGCAGCAAGTCGAACGGCCTGCGGTTGGGTGCCTGGAGCGGAGAGACCGCTCTTCCAGGTGACTTCAGCTGGTCGGATGGCCCGGTTCGAATCCTCGGCGTGTGGTTCGGGCCGGGCCTCCAGCTGGAAAAGAACTGGTCGGAAGTACAGACAAAGGTCGAATCGTCGGTCCGGGCTTGGATTCGAAGGAAGCTTTCCTTAAAGGGCAGAGCGGAGGCGTGCGCCACTTACGTCTTTCCTCTCATCCTTTACCGGCTGTCTGTACTACCACTGCCTGCGGCCCGCCTTATCGCTTTCACGCGCTTACTCTTCTCGCTTCTTTGGAAGGGCCGGAAAGCGTACGTCCGCAGACAGGTCTGTACTCAAGTTCCGAGTGTGGGAGGCTTGGGGATGCCTGACTTGGCAAGTCATCGACATGCCGAGAAACTGGCTTTCCTGAGTCGGACTTTGATGGAAGACACTCCGTGGGTCCCTGCGGTCGGGAGCGCCTTTCCCAACCTCATACCCGACCTCTCGGTCGAAGGACGACGTAGGCCGAGAGGGGAGCCCTTGTTCTTCGCCGAATGCCGGGCCGCGCTTAGAGCGTTGCCGGGGTCCAGTAACCTTGCCCGGTCTAGGAAGAGACTATATCGGGATCTAGTGGAGGGTACCGCTTCGGACCCACTTGAGGAGCGGCTTGGATTGTCGAGGGAGGAGGCCCGCTCCCAGTGGAATTGGGCGCCAGGCCAGAGTTATCTCAACAATTCTGAGTATTCTCTGACCTGGCGACTGGTTCGGAACGCACTGCCCCTCTATGGCAGATTATGCAGAGATGGTTTAAGGGACGTCCCCTTATGCCCGCGCTGTGAAGACGACGAAGAAGAAACGGCCGAGCACGCCTTCTTCACCTGCAGCAAACTTCGACATCTCTGGGGATACGTCAGGGAGGTGACGGCCCGCATCGACGCCGAGCAGCCGATGGTCCTGGATGTAGCATCTGTCATCAACAACGCAGCACCGCCGTGGTCTGGGGAGAAACGAATGGTGTTTCTAGCCATCCTAGCCGTAGCAAGACTAGTGACGTGGGTTACACGTCTTAATGAGGTTCATGGGGTGGGATCTGTTTCGGATCGGGATCTGGTAGTTTACTTTAAACACCAACTTAAAGTGAAGATCAGATGCGATTGGAAACGATTACATCGCATGGATTTCGATAAGAGATGGGTGCATGACACTAGTTTGTGCATCCGACGAGGCGCCAAGTTTGAGTTCGTGTTCCCTCCATAGTTATGGCACACGCGGTACTGGGTTCTACGGAACCCACCCCTGTAGAGTCTTTTGGATTTATTTCAAAAAACTGGTAACCTCTTAAACTAGTAGGAATGAAAGTTATCCTGTCCCTATTTTATTTTTTCCGGCACTAGAGAGCTTCCAGAGATTCCCACTTCCACTGTTTTATTTTGTCCCCGGTCTTTTGAAACCCTTGGCATTACTATCTTGGAAGACGCCATCCACCCCATAATCCCATTCCCGATGAATTTATTTTTTGAACACTCCTCTCTTAAAGTTCCCACTCCCACTTAGTGACCGACCCGCTTGTTTTCGGTCTCGTGCCGGAAAACAGTGGGCGGTCTAACACTTAGTCATGAGGGAAAGCCGGGCCATACTAACTTTTTTACCATTTTATTTCGTTCTTTATTTTTCTTTCTTTTTGGGTGTTTTTAATATTTTTTCCCACTCCCACGATAATTCTTTTTTACATCGATGTTTTTTGGGGATATTTTAAGTAGGGATTAAGAGTGAATGCGGTATTTTGGTGCAAGAATCTAGTTTGGAGTCAGCAAATGTTCTTTTTTATGTTGTTTGTAAAATTTTGTGAAATAAAAAACATTGAACAGCTTGTCTCACTTATCCCCGACCCCCCCTCCCCCTACATAACGGGCACTATGCCTAAGGTCTGGTGAGTTCCCAAGGTTTGTAAAATCTTCATCTGTAGATAAAGATGAGGGTTGTCCGAAGGAACTCACCTGCCTAAATAAATCGGCCTTTTGGCTAAGATCAAAGTGTAGTATCTGTTCCGATGGATACTGCACCCTATAGACCGGTGTCGTCTTGGCCTTCGGGGCTTTATTTACGCCGGTCTATGGGTCTGTCCTGTGCAGTTCTAGGAGGTCCACCCTCCCAGGCTTTGCCTCCCCTCTTTGAGGAGGAGTAAGTTTATTGCTTACTGCCTGAGGCGCCACTACCGGAGAATGCCGACGGGGCTGCCCAGGCAATTTTTAATGGACAGAGTGCTCACTTCTCGGGCGCTCGCTTTTCAAACCCAACTTTCCCGACCCGATCTTGGGTCAGATCTTAGCTTGTGGGAGTAAGATAAAACTGGCCTTGTGCCTAACTCCTGTAGAGGAGTAAATAAACAACGGAATGTGCTCCGATTAACTTACTGCACTTGTACCCACTCAACGTAAATACGCCCGACAAACCCAACTAGCAGCAAAATCGCACCCCTTCGCTGCAGAGGTCCCCCAGATGCCGGAAAACTTTCTACTCTAATTTCTTCTTTTCTCGGACCGCTTGTCTTTGGAATTCCCTCCCTTCTCCCTAACTTGACGACTGTACCAACATGCAGAAATTTATATGGTTATATGTAATGTGAACAAATATCTTGCTGCACAACTTCCCACTTAGACTGCCCCCTAAAAGTATGGCCCCTAATCATAGTAGCCCCTTGCGTCTCTGTAGAAATATGGCTTCTTTGAGGTTAATCAAAGTAAAATTAAAAAATAAAGAAATAAAAACTAACCTCTCTCGTAAACGTTACTAAAAAAGAAGAGCACAAAATCATGTGGGGTTTGAACTCTTCGTGTGGGGTTTATTTGTTTATGCCAGTATACAACTATAATACTCCTGAATAATGGGAGCAGTTATCCAAAAACCCACTCTCTTTACCTATTCAGTGAAAAGAGAAAGTTATAAACTGATCATTTGCAACGTCACACTAGCGACGTCCTGCTCGTGACGTAATTGCCAGGATACGTAGCTCTTATATGTATGCTAATAGAAAATTATACTCTACTTAATGTTAACCATACGTGAAAATTTCCTTGGCTAAGATTAAAGTGTAGTATCTGTTCCGATGGATGCTGCACCCATAGACTGGTATGGTCTTGGCTTTTGGGGCTTGATTTACGCCGGTCTATGGGTCTGTCCTGTGCAGTTCTAGGAGGTCCACCCTCCCAGGCTTCTCCTTCCCTCTTTGGGGAGGAGTAAGTTTATTGCTTACTGCCTGAGGCGCCCTTATCGGGGAATGCCGAAGGGGCGCCCAGACAATTTTTAATGGCCAGAGTGCTCACCTCTCGAGCGCTGGCTTTTCAAACCCCACTTTCCCGACCCGACGTGGGTCACATCTTACTTGTGGGAGTAAGATAACAACTGGCCTTGTGCCTAACTCCTGGAGAGGAGTAAATCAATACACACCTACATCTAAATATTATTACATTCGCAGTTCGATGTACTTACGGCGATGATAGTTTCGGCCGTATGCTGGAATTCGTTCTCGTTGCTGTAGACAAACGTGACCTTAGTCCAGTTATGGGTCATCAGGAGTGAGGCGACGCTTCGGGAGATTTGAGATTCGGTTGGCTTCGTCCGGATGAATGTTGGGTATTTTGTCTTGTCACTCACCGTGTAGTCGGAGCAGTACTGCAAAAGAAAAACGAGAAAAGAATAGATAGCGCCAAATAGTTTCTTGGCAATATATGGTCCTTAGTGTTTACCCCTTACTCTCAACCATACTTACCTGACACAGTTATTTATACATGTTGTCTCAGGAGGCAACCCTCCAAGACATTACCTCCTCCTTGCTCATTAATTCATTTTCTCTCACATGTCTGGTAATATCTGCGAAGATGGTATCATGGCAACAGCACAGATATTACACTACCGCCACCACAGAAAAAATGAAAGATAATCCCTGAGAGAATGGTATCCTGACCACAAAACAGATACTACACTACCCCCTAGAAGTGAGGATGTACTGCCTGAGAGGATGGGGGTCATATTGCACTGATACCTCAAAAGGAGAAGGTAATGCTTGTGAGGGTGGTATCATGACAAACGAACACATACTACACTACCCTCCAACCACCAACATCAAGTTAATACCAGAGACAATGGTCTAATGGCAACAGAACAGATACTACATAACACCGTCAAGGAGGATGTAATACCTGAGAAGATCCCCCTCCACAAATTAGGCACAAGACTATGTAAGGTCTCGGGGAAATGGGTATCGTTGGTCATCCTTGGTCTAAAGTTATAAAAACGTCTATCTTAGCCTTTTGGCTAAGATCAAAGTGTAGTATCTGTTCCGATGGATACTGCACCCCATGGACTGGTATTGTCTTGGCCTTCGGGCTTGATTTATGCCGGTCTATGGGTCTGTCCTGCGCAGTTCTAGGAGGTCCACCCTCCCAGGCTTTGCCTCCCCTCTTTGGGGAGGAGTAAGTTTATTGCTTACTGCCTGAGGCGCCCCTACCGGGGAATGCCGACGGGGCTGCCCAGGCAATTTTTAATAACCAGAGTGCTCAACATCTCGAGCGCTGGCTTTTCTAATCCCACTTTCCCGACCTTGTGTCACATCTTACCTTGTGGGAGGTAGATAAATAAAAACGTCTATCTTAGCCTTTTGGCTAAGATCAAAGTGTAGTATCTGTTCCGATGGATACTGCACCCCATAGACTGGTATTGTCCTTGCCTTCGGGCTTGATATACGCCGGTTTATGGGTCTGTCCTGTGCAGTTCTAGGAGGTCCACCCTCCCATGCTTCGCCTCCCCTCTACCGGGGAATGCCGACAGGGCTGCCCAGGCAATTTTTAAACACCACTTTAAGCCCCAATCACCACAATACCACATTAACACTAAGGGGCATCCTACTTAAGATATCCCCAAATTTGTTTGTCATTTTTATTTTTCATAAATGTGGTTATATATAAAGAGTCCATTGGTATGAAACGGAGTAAGATAGAATAAATAGCAAAAATTATGTTAGTAAGACCCTCTCAACCTCTTCTAAATAATAGACTACGCACTGTTTTCCGGCTTGTTCTATATATATATATATATATATATATATATATATATATATATATGGTAACATGGTAAACAGCTGAAGATCCCCGTGTTAATATTAGATGCTTACGTTAAGGTCTCCTGCTTTTGTTTCACTGTTAGATACTTAATCCCCCTTTTTATTTTATTTACTTACTATTATATATTATTTATTTATGAATTTTCCAACAAATGTTAAGTCTACACTATTTTGGATTTAGTTAGTTTCTCTGGGAATTTAAACTGCATTTTCCTTTTTTTATGTCTTTTTGTTTAAAATAACTCAAAGCTTCTTTAGACTATATATATATATATATATATATATATATATATATATATATATATATATATATATATATATATATATATATAAATTAAATTATTTATAGCCTACAGACGCTAGCGTTTCAAGCTTATTGCTCTCATCAGTGTAGGAATGTAACAACTTCAGACGATCGGAAGGCGCGAACCCGGTTCACAGAGTTAGCCTAAAATTTGCAAGCAGTCGCCCTATCCTCATGTGTACCGGAAATTGTCACGTGATTAAGGGAAATTAAATTCTATATGTGCCTAGAAGCGGGCAGTAGCCAGAAGACTAATCGAGAGGGTTCGACGAACGTATTCGGATCCTCTTGACTGAAAAAGATATCATTTAAACTATAAACAAATCACTTGTCCTTAACAGCAATAAGAACATAATAGATGCATGAATTATAAAAATAGGGAGGGATTATCTTATTTTATATATATATATATATATATATATATATATATATATATATATATATATATATATATATATATGTCTCGGAAGTTTCTCAACCATTAAAACTATACAATATATATATATATATATATATATATATATATATATATATATATATATAAAAAAAATATATATATATAAAAAAAAAAATTCAAAAAACTTATAGTCTCAAGTCTTCCAGTGGAAAATCACTCATGTAAGTCAATTTATTTTTTACAGTTATTATATTAGTTAGTTTCTAACACTATTTTAAGGGTTCATCAGTTGTTTACCATGAAAAACTGTTTCGATATATACACATATATATATATATATATATATATATATATATATATATATATATGTTCGCTAAGATAAAGACTATTAAATGTATCTGATGTCCATTATTTCGTACCATTTTCATATTCATTTTTACCAAGAAATACATTTTAAAATGGGGAAAAGGCTGTCTAAAATATTAAACTATATATTATATGCTTTTATATTTTCCATAAGCTTCTTTCATTTTTTAAATGTGAAGGAATTCATAATTCTAACCGAGAAACCAAAGAAATATATTTATTTATTGTGTGTGTTTAGGCATCATTCTTTTATTTAAGCAAACCTGTTAAACATTTTTTTTATTTCAATTTAGTTTTGTATCGAAATAAAAAAAAAATGAATGAATGTACCATAAGCATCACATAATCTTCAGGTAACAAAAAAACAACAATGAAAAAAAAGCTAGAGAAAATAAAATAAAATTTTAAAAAACAGCTGAGAACGCCGTATGTGAGGTTGTTCAAGATCAAAAGAACAAACCAGTGTAGTTCCAGAAGAACGTTTTACAATTTAAATTTAGAGACGCCAGAATTAGCGTCACGGGATAACTCGCATTTACGTTAATCATTTTAAGATTTTTTAATTTTTATTTTTTATTTTTTAAATAAAAGAGATTCAATTCATTTATTCAATCACAAATAAAAAAAATAAGAAACAAATATATTATACTGATTAATTCAGTGAAAAGGTAAACTATAAGATTAATAATTCAATAAATAATTAATAAATCCCTTATTCGTTGGACATTGTTTAGTTGAATTTCAAGAAATCTCGGTTCCTTATATGTAATCGTATCACAGTCAATAGTTTTCTTCGAATGTCCGGCTGGCTTCGCAGGTCGAGAGCAAACTTTTTTTCCCCCTTTTAAATCCTAATAACCAAAAAAAACAATCATCTATAATACACTTAAAAACATTGTCAATTCTGGGCAAATAAAATCAGTTTTCGTTAAATAAATTCTTTGCAAATAAAATGAACTTATTTAAACGCGCCTTTTTGTTTCGAGATTCGTCGTTCGTAAATTCAAGACAATTCGCGATTCTTTTTAGATATCGTTTTTCATTTTATACGTAATGGCATATATTGTAAATTACTGGAAGCTATTTTTATATAGCTTCAAGAAATTTTTAGTTAATTTCGGAATTTAATATTTTCGTGTTGTTAACTGACATTTTGCTTTTAATCAGAGGAAGGCAGTTATGTTTTTTTATAGTAGTAAATCAAGGGAGGCGCGAGAGCGCTCTATCCCTTAATAGACTACACGAATGGCCTATGCTGGAAATCTCATTTCTTTGATCAATCATAACTAAAAAACCAATAAACCAAATTAGTTAAAACTTTGCACAATTTTTTTATTTGATAGGTTCTATAAGTGTGTAGAATTTCAGCATCATTATTCAAGGCAACCCAGAGATCCAGAAAGTTCAATCATGAAATCATGTTATCTGTAAGTACGTACGTATGTGCCACCCTGTATCTCATCAACTATTTGATGGATTCAGCTGATTTTTGGCAGAGATAGAGGTTCTAGGGTCTAGTTGATGGCATTTTATTTCAGTTTACCATATACCTTAGTTTTCCAGAAAATACCAAAAAACCTTTAAAATGACCAGTATTCATACACTTTATTCTATATCTTATCGACCATTTGATGGATTCAGCTGATTTTTGGCAAATGTAGAGGTTCTAGTGTCTAGTTGATGGCATTTTAATTTCAGTTTACCATATACCTTGATTAGTCAAACTACCAACTATATCAGTTATGAGAAGGCATTGTATTGAGGCATAGCCTTTACAAAAGTAGTGACATTCCATGAAAAATGCCAGTATACTGAAATCATATGCCATTAATAGGGTTAAGATGAAAATTCATATAAACTAAATGTACAAAAGCAAGGAAATTCCCAAATTTTTACACTTTTATTGTCATTAAGGGTATGCGAGCACAACAGGGCTATTTATTTTACTGGTAGGAATTTTTCTTCAGCGCACCTCACACACTTCATCCACTCATGCATAGAGATTTATACTGTAGTGATGTGATAATTAAATGGTTTGGTTGATATGACAATACAAGTGTAAAAATTTGGGAATTTTCTTGCTTTTGTACATTTAGTGTATATGAATTTTCATCTTAACCCTATTAAGGGCCTATGATTTCAGTATACTGGCATTTTTCATGGAATTGAACTAGAATTTACCAGATGCATTGGAACTGATAGAAATTATTGGTTCTTTCTAATATTTTCAGGAATGGGAGGAGTTGTTTGTTACTATGAGATTTTGGGGCTTAAGTGCTCGTGATAAGTTGTACGGACTGCGAAAGATCTCATTTTAAGTATATACAAATTGCTTGATCCGCGGACGTTGAAGACTATATGTTAATAACAACCTACGATTTCTTGTAACGCCGCTAGACACGTGGAAATACGAGACGGGTTTTTTAACCCACCTAATAGACTGGTATTGTCCTGGCCTTTGGGTCTGGATTTACGCCGGTCTATTGGGGGTTGTCTGGTCCTGTGCAGTTCTAGGAGGTGCACCCTCTCAGGCTTTGCCTCCCCTCTTTGGGGGGGGGGGGGAGGAGTAAGTTTATTGCTTACTGTCTGAGGCGCCTCTACCGGGGAATGCCGACGGGGCTGCCCAGGCAATTTTTAAATGGCCAGAGTGCTCACCTCTCGAGCGCTGGCTTATCTAATCCCACTTTCCCGACCTTGTGTCACATCTTACCTTGTGGGAGGTAGATAAATAAATCAAAGGACAAAAGGTGTTGTTTATAGGTGCATAAAATAATGAAACGTTTGAGGGAAAATAATACAACAATTAAATGTATCGGATTTTGCGTTATTCATAAACGTTTCGTATCAATTCATTTTTTTTATCAAAGTAAACAGTTTTCTTTAAATAGCGTAGGACTGTACGAAATATTAAATATTAAACAACATCCATAATTTACATATCTTTACAGTATCCATAACGCTAAAATTATATATATATATTTTTATTATTATTATTATTATTATTATTATTATTATTATTATTATTATTGTTATTATTATTGTTATTGTTATAATTAATGTTATTTGATATGCAAATTATCATATCATACGGTAGTCTTAAGGGTAATCTATATATTAATACGATAGCGTGTGTGTTCGTGTGTCACGCTTCCGGCAAAATCTCTGCGCCTGCGTGCCGCACCTAAATTTTGAACAACATTCAAGTAGCCTGCGTTTACCAAAATTTACATATGTTTCCCTCTGGCGCAATGGTTAGCGAGGTAGTATTTTTTACTTCGGCCCGACTAGTTTATAGTTCGATCCCAACCAACCTCTAAGATTTTTATTCTACATTTCGAGGGGAAGGGGGAAGAAATAATACATTTTTTTTATCATCTGGTTAAAAACTACTTTTTGTGTTGCTTAAAACTATTTTATGTTGGCGTTTTTAATGGCATTGTCTATTTAATTACGTTGACTGCTTAAAAAGTAGGGTACCGGCGAGTATTATTTTGTTGTTTTTTTTTTTTTTTGAACGGATGGCATATCAACCTTTTTTAGTAGATATGCGTAGTGTCCATCGTACACAAGTTACTATTTTAAACAATTATTTCACTCTTATCCAGAAGGGGGGATGGCTCATAATAAAGCAAGCGTAACTTACTCACAAATAGAGGGTGCTTTGTTACATTAGGACCCGTATTGAAAACATCATTTCGTGTAATTTACACGGGTTCCGCTAGTTATTATTATTATTATTATTATTATTATTATTATTATTATTATTATTATTATTATTATTTATTTATGTATATATTAGTGAAATTTAAAGCTGAATTATTTCGACACTTGATTATTGGGGAAATGGTAGTTTAATCAGTACCATTGGAGAGCCATGAATATTATAACTGTCCTGTTTTTAAATCTCCGAAACAGTTACATGGTAAACAGCTGATGATCCCCGTGTTAATATTAGACGCTTAAGGTCTCCTGTTTTTGTTTCACTCTTAGATACTTAAACTCTCTCCCTTTTTATTTTTTTTATTTACTAATTTTTTTATTTATTAATTTTCCAACGAATGTTAAGTCTGCAATATCTTGGATTTAGTTAGTTTCTCTGGGAATTTAAACTGCATTTTACTTTTTCTTTTTTTTTGTTTAAAATGACTCAAAGATATATGGACTGCTGTTTATAACTTGGAGTAATGTCTTTCCTGATTATGCTTCTCAATGTGTATGACCTGGATGGGCTGTATGGATTCAACAAAAAGTATGTTTTTGGGTTGATATGTTTGATGTTATGTATTTTTATGTATTTGTGTATATAATTTTATATATTTTCAAAGTTTAATTTTATTACCTGTAGTGTTATAACTGCGGTAATGGTCCTCTGAAGAGAAGAATTATCTTTGAAAACTCATGAGCTAAGGACTTAAAGATACTTTGCTTGAACTTTGAATTCTAATAAAATTTGATTGACACCTTATTTTATTACTTCATTTCATACTATAAGATTATATATATATATATATATGTGTGTGTGTGTGTGTGTGTGTGTTTGTGTTTGTTAATATATGTTAACAAATACAAACATGTAGGTCTGTGCGTGTGTATATCAAGTGCTTTCTATTAAAAGGATATATATATATATATATATATATATACATATATATATATACATATATATATATATATATATATATACATATATATATACATATATATATATATATATATATACATTTTTAAAAATATTAAAGTCGTTTATACATACAGACGACTTCGTTTCTGGTTTTCTACTCTCATCAGTGCAGGAGTAGCGGTTGCAGGCAGTCGCATGGGCTAGAACGAAGTTCGTAGATTGAGCCTAGAATCACGAGCGTAACGCATATGCCCCCAAGGCCGCGAGAAATCACCACAGACAGTAATTGAAATTAATGTACACCTTCCTGAGAGGCAGTAGTAAGCGTCATGTTGTCAACAGTGTTCAACGCTCGAGATGAACTTTGCATAATCGCTAGAATGACAACAATCTTGTAATTCCAAACAGGGCTCTACTATTAACACTATTTAGTCTTAAAAGAACATTAATTATAAACATTTTTAATAAAACAATTATATATATATATATATATATATATATATATATATATATATATATATATATATATATATATATATATATTGACATATATATGTGTTTATATATATATATATATATATATATATATATATATATATATATATATATATATATATATATATATATACAGGGTGGGCCAAAATAAGGGTCCTATCTTTAAATTTGAATAACTTGAATTTGAATAACTTCCACAAAATAAAAGTTAAACTCACCAAACTTTATGTGTGTGTAGACTGACCCTTCCGAGATTTTTTGAAATAAACAAAACAAATTTTAGCCGAAAAACACTTCTTAAAACTTACAAAAACTAAAGTATTGTTTTTTACACTGTTTTGAGTTTTTTAAGCAAAAATAATGTTTTCTAAATGAGGGTACGTTCCTTAGGGCTAATACGGCTCATGCTTGCTTCGGAAGGGGTCCTTTACTTATTCTAAAAAATAAAAATAAAAAAGTCAATAAATAAAAAAGTTATGAATTTTTAAAAATAGGACCCTTATTTTTGCCCACCCTGTATATATATATGTGTATATATGTCATAATATATATAAATATATATATATCTATATAATAGTCAAAACGATTTTTATTCATACTAACATTATTTGGCTGATCTGATATACAATGATTTGCGAGGCTTATAATACAATAAGCCCTTCGTAATGAGAGGCTTAAAAAGGTAGACTAATAAGTAATAATGATCATAACGATTAAACAGCTCTAATTATTATTGAGCACTCTTATATAAACATAGTAAAGATTCTCTGGATTTATACTCCGTGAATGTAAACTTTAGCTGGATTGGAATTGTCAAACACTGGGCCTGACGATCACCTGCGGGGATGAAACATGGACGCCTCTGTGTAGCTTGATTGCCATAATATAGTTTCATACTACTACTACTACTACTACTACTACTACTAAGCTTTACTCACAGATTGAGCACTGTTGAAGTAAATACTGAAAATCTATAACAATATGCTATATCACCTTATAATATTATATGTGTATATACATGAAATAATGACTATATATATCCACACACATATACACATTCGTACACGCATGTTATCTAGACACGCTTTTACACACATACATATATATATATACATATATATATATATATTTGGAGATATACTTGGGAGACAAATCCAAACTATGGCAAATTCATCAGCCAATTCCCCTCCGAAACTAAGATCCTGATTCGGACTATTGAAAGGATCTACCAAAGGATATCTAGACATGAGTTGTCTGCAAGAGAAGATGATACCTATATATATATATATATATATATATATATATATATATATATATATATATATATATACATATATATATATACATATATATATAAATATTACACACATACTAATATATATATATATACACATATATATATATAAAGATAGATATTACGCACATACTAATATATATATATAAACATATATATAGAAATATATTACACACATACTAATATATATATATATACACACACACATATATATATATATATATTACACACATACTAATATATATACATATATATAGAGAGAGATATATTACACACATACTAATATATATATGCATATATATAGAGAGAGAGCGAGAGAGAGAGAAATATTACACACATACTAATATATATATACATATATAGATAGATAGATAGATATTACACACATACAAATATATATATATACATACATATTTATATATATATACATATATAGAGAGATATATATTACACACATAATAATAATAATAATAATAATAATAATAATATATATGTATATATATACATATATATATATATATATATATATATATCCAGACAAAAATCGCATGCTCATTACTGTAGAAGTCAGCAGAGTGTATGGTAGAATGTTCAGAAAGCGGTGTTTTTTTTTCTATGTCAAAAGAAACATCCTAATAAATCATTCGCTGCTCCACTTGAAAAAGAACCTCCATTCTCCAACGGCGTCTGTTGTTCTCTCTAAGAATTGCCAATTCCACCGATGGCACCGTTTCAAAATTCGCCGAACAACACCAGAGCTAAACTTTAAAAAAAAAAAAAAAGAAGAAAGAAAAAACTCTGCAAATCCACGAGTGAAGTTCTTCCCGGAAGAAGAAGAAGAAGAAGAAGAAGAAGAAGAAGAAGAAGAAGAAGAAGAAGAAGAAGAAGAAGCGCAGTCTCCGGAATCCTATTACGCAGTTCGTTGCAATCCCCTGTGCGGAATCGCACCTAATTAATCATAAGCCGTCAACATCCTTCCAGAAAATTGAAAACCTCGACACATTGTAATTTCCTTGGGGTTGTGTTAGAAAGAAAGGTGCCAAATGTGTAGATAATTGCGCGTTTGAATAATAATAAAAAAAAACAAGTACTTGATAACCTCTTGTACTTGCTGGTTCGTTTCTGAGTAGACATTAATTAGTGTACGTAATTTGTGGATCGTGTATACAATAAGCACCACATGGTGAGATACTAAGAAAGAACATCTGGTGTAACTGCAATAGAAATTGCCGATCCAGGATAGGCTGGCACAGTCAGAGTAGACGCTGCAATTCGAGAACTGACTGATCTGGGGCGCAGAACTGCATTGATTACACTTAAATAGTTATGTAAGACATAGGGTCCTATCTTTAAATTTGAATAACTTGAATTTGAATAACTTCCACAAAATAAAAGTTAAACTCACCAAATCTTATATAAAATCAGGTAGGGTCGGGGGGTTCATACATTAAAATGAAAACAATAGACTCGTGACAGGGAGTATTAATTTTCGTCTATTTGGTCAATGACTATATATATATATATTAACCGTTATCCTCGAGTGGCCTTGTGGCCTTGATAAGCGGTGGCTCATTAATATATATATATATATATATATTTATATATATATATATATAAATATATATATATATAAATATATATATATATATATTTATATATATATATATATATATAAATATATATATATATATATTTATATATATATATATATAAATATATATATATATATATTTATATATATATATATATATATATATATATATATATATATATATATATCTTTATATATATATATATATATATATATATATATATATATAGGGTGGGCCAAAATAAGGGTCCTATCTTTAAATTTGAATAACTTGAATTTGAATAACTTCCACAAAATAAAAGTTAAACTCACCAAACTTTATGTGTGTGTAGACTGACCCTTCCGAGATTTTTTGAAATAAACCAAACAAATTTTAGCCGAAAAACACTTCTTAAAACTTACAAAAACTAAAGTATTGTTTTTTACACTGTTTTGAGTTTTTTAAGCAAAAATAATGTTTTCTAAATGAGGGTACGTTCCTTAGGGCTAATACGGCTCATGCTTGCTTCGGAAAGGGTCCTTTACTTATTCTTAAAAAAAAATTTAAAAAATCAATAAATAAAAAAGTTATGAATTTTTAAAAATAGGACCCTCATTTTTGCCCACCCTGTATATGAAATTAAAATGGAATAGGCGGAAGACCTAAAAAGCTCAACGTTTCGCCCAAATGTTATATGGGCTTTGTCAAGAGCGAACGAAAACAATGCAAAAAATGACAAAAGTTCGTCTTTTGCTATTTTTTGCTCTTGACAAAGCCCATATAACATTTGGGCGAAACGTTGAGATTTTTAGTTCTTCCGCTTATTCCATTTTAATTTCATACCGTCGGATTATTTATCCTTTCATCTATTCGTATATATATATATATATATATATATATATATATATATATATATATATATATATATATATATATATATATATATATATATACTAGGCTACAGTCAGTGTTGTCGTGAGTTCGAGCCCTTGCCAAAAGTCGAGCAGTGCTGACGATTAGTAAAACTATGAAACGCGGTCACAGATTACTTATGTATGTGTATAAATAAATATTAAAAATAAAAAAAAACAAATAATAATACACGCCCCATCAAGGGATGTATATGTACACACACATACACATACATATATATATGTATGTATATATATATATGTATGTATATATATATACATGTATACATACGTATGTATTTATATATATATATATATATATATATATATATATATATATATATATATATATATATATATATGTATATAAATATTATTTTTAAAATAAACCCATATACACATGTGTAATCATCAGTATGGGTGAGACAATCTCTGCCATTCACACTGTTCGAACCACGATACGAAAGTCATGTTTGACTCAGTAGCCGGAGCGCGTACCAATGCTCCACCATCTAATAAACATCTATATAACAAATACGGCGGCTATCTAACAATCAGTCGAGATCACTTAATAGGCGGGCCTAGAGGTATGCATTACGCTTAATGACGGCTTGTTTCAGCTTAGCTTAAAGTGATCTACCATGCGAGAGCTTTGAATAATTATTTATAAATAAATATTATTTTCAAAGTAAACCCATATACACATGTGTTTCATGCCAGACCCGCAATCATCAGTATGGGAAGAAACAATCCTTGCCGGCCGGTCACACGATTCAAACTCCGACTCGAAAGTCATGTTTGCCTCAGTATACACATATATATATATATATATATATATATATATATATATATATATATATATATATATATATATATATATTTTACTTCATCACTTTGCAGCCTCCTAAGTTGTACACTGTTCTAGTTTTTTAGTGAATTGGTGTCTTAATATCTTGCCTTGCCTTTCAGATATAATAATTAGTTGGAAATATTAAGTTTAACGGTCTCAGACGTCAAAAAATGGATATTAGTGAGGAGCATCTGAGACATTGCATGCTCTATGAATTCAAAAAAGGAAACTCAGCTGCAGAAGCTACAAGGAATATTGGAACTGTCTATGGGATAAATGTTCTGAATGATCGAAAATGTCAACGGTGGTTTGCAAATTTTTCTTCTGGAGACTTTAACCTGTCAGATCTGCGACGTTCGGGAAGGCCAAAATCAATTGATAAAGACGCCATTAAAGACGCTGTGGAGGCCAATCCAAAGTTAACCAACAGAGAATTAGCTCAACAATTAAATACAACCAATACAACAATTATTTCATGCCTTCACGAATTAGGAAAAGTTTCAAAACTACGACTCTTCGTTCCCCACGATTTGGCCGATGCTCAACGAAATCAAAAATTGACTGTTTACACATCTTTGCTTTCCAGGAATCATCGAGAACCATTTTTGCAAAGAATTGTGACTGGAGATGAAAAATGGGTTCTTTACAAGAATACTCAACGCAAAAGACAATGGTTAGACCGAAAATAAAGTCCACAACCTGTTCCAAAACAAGGACTACACCCAAATAAGGTTATGCTCTCTTTATGGTTGGACATGAGAGGACTGATTCATTATGAGTTACTAGAGCCTAATCAAATAATCACAGCAGTAACATATTGTTCGCAGCTGGATGATCTAAGAATTGCTCTATCAAAAAAAACGACCAGCATTACTCAATAGGAATGGTTTACTGCTTCAGCATGATAATGCGAAACCTCGCACAGCAAAACTCACTCAGGAAAAGGCCAGGAGTGTCAATTGGAAAGTTTTGCCTCATCCGCCTTATTCACCTGACATTTCTCCATCCGACTACCATCTTTTACGGTCGTTGCAGCATAACTTAAACAATAAAATTTATGAAAATGACGACCAACTCAAAAATGACCTAAATTTGTTTTCCTCTAAAAAATCAGAGAAATCTTTTGAAGAAGCCATCAAGAAGCTAGTTGATCGTTAGACAGAAGTCATAGAAAATGAGGGAAATTATTGTAAAAGTTAAAAATGCCCTAATGTGAATGTTTCAGATGAAATGTGTGGGACAAAAACGACATTACTTTCTTTCCAACCTGATATAACACGGATTGTTTTTCTTGATAATTTTTTTTCAATCTAGTATTTCGATCCAATTGCTATATATAAATTCCACGGGTTTGTTGTTTCGTTATTCATTCTTTTTTTCACGAGTACTTTCGATTTTATTCATCAGATCATCATCAGGCGGGGTTAGTCTTGGCTTGCTTTCAACTATGTATTTACTGTCTAGTTTTTTCTTATCGGTTAGTAAATTACAACTTTAAAATGAGCGTCTGTAGTTATGAGATGTTGCATGCGAACGTGATTACGTCATCTTTTAAAGTAGATGACGTCATCCAGTGTGCACAGACACAAACGAGATAACAAACAAGAAAGATCCAAAGCGTTTTCGTAGTAAACTAGACCCTTCGCGTTCAAACGGTTCATCTAGTATATATATATATATATATATATATATATATATATATATATATATATATATATATATATATATATATATATATACTCATAGCATAGCTCATTAGGTAAAACTAATTCGAGCTCCCGGCACTTGCAATGTTTACATATATATATATATATATATATATATATATATATATATATATATATATGGGAAAATGAAAAAGGAAAACCAAAAAATGGATGTTTTTTATGTGTACATCAACGTTTCGTCTTTATTTATAAGACTTCATCAGGATGATAAAATAGAGAAAAAATGTCATGCAAGCACAGATACATGTAGGGTAGACATATTGGGAAAAATAGAATGAAATAGGGGCCAACTGCTGGGTGGACGTCCGTATTTGTTGGAGAAATAGAAATGAATGTAGAAAAGAATGAGTGGGGAAAAAATGGTTTTCTTTTCCTTTGGTTTTCCTTTTTCATTTTCCCATCACGTCGGATTACTTTCATCCTTCTCTTCCCATATATATATATATATATATATATATATATATATATATATATATATATATATATATATATATATATATATATATATATATATATATACTCATAGCATAGCTCATTAGGTAAAACTAATTCGAGCTCCCGGCACTTGCAATGTTTACATTGAGATATTTCTTACATTCAGTCAGTGTCCGCTCGACAGGTGAGTTTCAATCCCGGCTTGAGGCACTAACTGGTCTAGCCGCACTGATGAGCTGTCAAACAGCGAAACAGTCTGTACGTGGATGACTATATAAAACTGCCATTAGCTTTAAGGCATAGCTGATTAGGTAAAACATTGAGATATTTTTTACATTCAGTCAGTGTCGTATGATAGCACAGGGGCTTGAGGCACTAACTGGTCCAGCTGCGAAACAGTCTGTATGTGGATGACTAATGGCCAGCTTTTCTCTTTTCAATTCGTTTTAAGTGCGTTTCGGATTTACTTATATTTGAACACTTTCTCCACACTGCTCCTAACAAAGATTTTTTTGCGCTTTCTACAATTCATCGGACATCTTTTCAACGGAAATTTACCACCCAGACACATAATATTTTTCATATATTTTTCAAATATTTGAATTTTGTTTTTTTCTAAAGCCAACTTATCCATCTGTATTTCTCCTCTGATGATAAGATCTCGATCTTTGAAAAGCCTTGGCTTAAGGAAAGAATAATAAACACTAGTTTATTACTGAATACACCTTGCATTGAACAATTGAAATTTGAAATAAATTTGGACAATCGTCGCATATTTATCACTCTTTTTCTTCTATCTCTCTCTCTCTCTCTCTCTCTCTCTCTCTCTATATATATATATATATATATATATATATATATATATATATATATATATATATAAAGTTAGGTATGTGTATATGTTTATATATTTGCATGTACAGGATTTACTTCTAAACTAATAACCTATCAGGCAATCTAGACACGTCATTCGATCAACCTGATTCCAATCGTCATATTCAGGCAACTTGGGCCCGTCAGCCCTAGTATCTGAAATATTTTTTCCGGTATTATTTAAAATAAAAAATGCCTTTTAGTGATTTAATCTGGCGCACATGAATAGTAAAACCGATATTATACATTAATTTTAAATTTTTCTCAAAGTTCAGGTTTTTTTTAGGTATTTTAAAGGGGTTTAAGTGGTATAGTATGAGCACATTTCCGATTTTAAAATAAAAATATTTCATATGTGTATAAAATTTGATGCATAGGTATTAGACACCCATGAAGCAAGATTCCCTGAATTTCAATTTTTTTATAGGACCCCTTTAAGCTTTAAATTTTAAATTTTACAAATTTTTCTAGAATAAAAATCATGTAATAGATTTTTATAAAAATTAGAATAAGGATTCTAGACATAAAATTTAGTATCATTCTATCTTGATTTTAATATTTGTAATGGGGCATAAAACTAGTACACAACTGTTCTGTGACGGGAATTCACTAGACCAACTCGACAATCGACTAAATCCCATCCGTTCACTGTGGAGGTCCCCAGATGCTGGAGAGCTTTCTACTCAAATAGCTTCTTTCCTCGTCCTTCTGGCCTCTGGAACTCTATCCCTGTCCCCTGTTTCCCCAACAGTACTGACATGCAGAAATTTAAAATTAATGTAAACAGACATCTCACTGCGCAGATCCCAATTTAGGTTGACCCCCCCCCCCCCAACATTCTCCCCTTTTCTTTCTTCTCAGTAGCCCCTTACGCCTGCCTTGTTTGGGGTGAACTACGGTAAAAAAAATTAATAAATAAATAAAATAAAAAAATAAATTCCTTATACTTTGAAAATGACGTTTTACGGCGAAAGGTTCAGGTCTTTTTTAAATAAATGATTATTTGGTTTTCTAACTTTAAAAATTTTTTTTACGAAAATAATGGTTTTCAAGATGAGCCAAATTCCTTTAATTCGAAAACATGTTTGTTTGCTATTATTTAGGCAATATTGACAAATGGACGAATTCAGATATCTGCGATGAAGCATTTACTAAATGCTATGAAGGGGTA
>OY744551.1:36002318-36004818 GCA_963556195.1 Sepiola atlantica | reverse complement strand
AAAATATAAATTATTAGAGCAAGGTTATATCATTCTATGACGTAATGACAATTTAGGAACAAAATAGCCGTTACACATGTTTCTGGAGAAGTCGAAAGCAATCATGGGTATTTCAGTTTGTTATTACCGATCTTCCGTTCATTGCCTCTCTATATTTCATATAAAGGGGGGTTGCTTCCGACTTTCCCAGAAACATGTATATACGTTTAACCCATGTTTAACCCATGATTTAATACTTCATATATATATATATATATATATATATATATATATATATATATATATATATATATATATATATATAATTTCTTTGTAAAATGGTAGGAAAAATCCCAGCAGAGTGCTCGATTAATTAAGAATTAAAGTTAAAAATTAAGAGCATAATATTTATTTATTCTGGTACAGAAAAATTAGTACAACATTCGTACCGTCGGTTTCAAGCACGGAAGGTCTTACCCATCCGGCTCTCTTCAGCTTCTGTTGTCATCAGAAGCTGAAGAGAGCCGGATGGGTAAGACCTTCCGTGCTTGAAACCGACGGTACGAATGTTGTACTAATTTTTCTGTACCAGAATAAATAAATATATATATATATATATATATATATATATATATATATATATATATATATATATATATAGGGTGGGCCAAAATAAGGGTCCTATCTTTAAATTTGAATAACTTGAATTTGAATAACATCCACAAAATAAAAGTTAAACTCACCAAACTTTATGTGTGTGTAGACTGACCCTTCCGAGATTTTTTGAAATAAACCAAACAAATTTTAGCCGAAAAACACTTCTTAAAACTTACAAAAACTAAAGTATTGTTTTTTACACTGTTTTGAGTTTTTTAAGCAAAAATAATGTTTTCTAAATGAGGGTACGTTCCTTAGGGCTAATACGGATCATGCTTGCTTCGGAAGGGATCCTTTACTTATTCTACTAAAAAAAAAAAAAAAATCAATAAATAAAAAAGTTATGAATTTTTAAAAATAGGACCCTTATTTTTGCCCACCCTGTATATATATATATATATATATATATATATATATATATATATATATATATATATTTGAAATTTTTTGAGAAACCAGTTAACAGACGCGTGAATTTATATCAATAAATGAAAATTTATTTAAACATTTTTTATTTTAATTTAATTTTATTTTATAAACTGTAGCTGGCCTTTTATTTTAGTTTAAAAGGTTGTTAAAGCACATTCAAATCATTAGCGACTCGGGAAATAAAAACACATCAAAGAATTCGTATATTCGTTCTCATATTATTGCGATAGAGTACTTTATCGATTTCTTTTCAACATACAGCGAAACTATAGCTATCTATCTAACTATCTATCTATCTATCTATCTATCTATATATATATATATATATATATATATATATATATATATATATATATACAGGGTGTTTCAAAAGTCTTGGGAACATAACGATTTTTAATAACTCAAAAACTATTAGGAGTTGAAAAATGAAATTGGTACCGTTGGAAAGGTTAAAGTTTCAAGTTTTGTGGGGAATCTTCAAAGTTGCTCAATATGAGCACCATTCGTCACACGGCAGACATCTAGTCGATAGTCCATTTCCTGCCAAACGCGTTCCAGCATCTTGACGTCAATGGTTCCCACAACTGCCGTTACTCGAGCCTTTAGTTCGTCAATATCTCTTGGAAGGGGCGGCACATAGACTTGTTGCTTGACAAAGCCCCAAAGGAAAAAGTCACACGGGGTAAGATCTGGAGACCTAGGAGGCCAGGGCATGAGAACGTCATCACCTCGCCCAGATCTCCCAATCCATCTACCAGGCAGCCTTGTGTTAAGAAACTGCCTTACTCTAAGACTCCAGTGTGGTGGTGCACCATCTTGTTGAAAAATGAAGTCATCAGATTCTGCTTGTTCCAACTGAGCCATTAACCAGTCTTCCAGCATGTTGAGATAGGATTCACCAGTGATAGTTGCCTCTTCAAAGAAGAACGGTCCATAGACACCTTTCTTGGAAATTGCACAAAACACGTTCACTTTTGGTGAATCTCGCTCGTGCTCAAGAAGTTCATGAGGATTCTCAGTACCCCATATGCGAGTGTTATGCTTGTTAACTTTGCCATTCAGATGGAAGGTCGCCTCATCGCTAAAAACAAGCCGGTCATCAAAGCCGTTATCTTCCAACTTCTCTTGCATTGCAATGCAAAAGTCACGGCGAAGTGGCTTATCAGTGTCCTTCAACTTTTGGACCAACTTGAGCTTGTAAGGTACCATTTGCAGTCGTTTCCTTAAGACACGCCAGACAGTTGCTGGAGCAAGCTGAAGTTCCCTGCTGGCTCTTCTCACTGATTTACGGGGGCTCCGCTGAAAGGCTGTCCGAACTTGCTCAACTGCATCTTCTGAAGTTGAAGGGCGACCTGTTCGCTTACTTGGGCACAAACACCCATCTTTCACAAATTTAGCATGCCATCTGACAATGGATTTCCTTTCAGGGGCTTCT
>OY744551.1:35939818-35997318 GCA_963556195.1 Sepiola atlantica | reverse complement strand
CTCCAGAAAGTATTTCACTCCTGGCACAACTATCTACCTCTATAAGAGTCAGATACATCCTAAGATGGAGTACTGTTGCCATATCTGGGGAGGTGCCTCTCAGAGCACTGTTTCCTGTCTTGACAGGGTACAAAACCGACTTCGAAATCTAGTGGGGGATGTCCTCCCTTTTCATACCGTCTCTTTCTCACAGAAGAGATGTTGCTAGTTTTTTTCTCCTATATCGTTATTTTCATGGTAGGTGTTCGAATAACCTTTAAAGTCCGCCCCCCCCCTGTTAAACATTCACGTCAACCACCGTAAATTATTTCCTTGCTTCCTCTGTCTACATAAAACTAAACGGAACTTCCATGAGCAAAGTTTCTTACTAAGAACTAAACGAAACTTCTATGAACAGAGTTTCTTACTAAGAACAATCTGTCTGTGGATCACAATACCACGGGGCTGCTTTCCAGCTGACTACGAGATGATCATTGTAAAATTCAATGTTAACAAGTACTTCTGAAGCCGCCCTCTTAAATAATTAAATTCGACCCACTTTCAACTATCGTCTACAATCCTCAAGGTGTTGTCTAAACCGTCCACGTGACTAACTCATTAACCTTTATCCTCGAGTGGCATTTTGGCCTTAAGAAGCGGTGACTAATTAGTACAAAAAGGGATGACCTCATCCATTATTCACGTCACCCAGTGTGCACGGTTATGACAGATAACGCGATAACTAGAAGAAATTGTCCAGACTCTTTGAGAGTATTGATTTACTCCTCTCCAGGAGTTAGGCACAAGGCCAGTTTTTATCTTACTCCCACAAGTAAGATGTGACCCAAGGTCGGGTTTGTGAAAGTGGGGTTTTAAAATTGCCTGGGCAGCCCCGTCGGCATTTCCCGGTAGGGGCGCCTCAGGCAGTAAGCAATAAACTTACTCCTCCCCAAAGAGGGGAGGCGAAGCCTGGGAGGGTGGACCTCCTAGAACTGCACAGGACAGACCCATAGACCGGCGTAAATCAAGCCCCGAAAGCTAAGACAATACCAGTCTATGGGGTGCAGTATCCATCGGAACAGATACTACACTTTGATCTTAGCCAAAAGGCCAAGACAATACCAGTCTATGGGGTGCAGTATCCATCGGAACAGATACTACACTTTGATCTTAGCCAAAAGGCCAAGACAATACCAGTCTATGGGGTGCAGTATCCATCGGAACAGATACTACACTTTGATCTTAGCCAAAAGGCCAAGACAATACCAGTCTATGGGGTGCAGTATCCATCGGAACAGATACTACACTTTGATCTTAGCCAAAAGGCCAAGACAATACCAGTCTATGGGGTGCAGTATCCATCGGAACAGATACTACACTCTTTGAGAGTAGTTTATGCTTAAAATTAAAATGAATGTTTTAGCTTCTTGATTTAGGAATCATTTGAAAAGGCGATTTGCGCGGGATAAGAATGAAAATCCAACAGCAACTACAGAAAGATAAGCAAATAAATATAAAAATACGTGACTTGAAGAATGCAGTAAAGATCGTAAAAAATCTGCTCTTCGAGTGAGAGATGGAACTGTTATTAAAAGAAAACGAGAATTTATGGAGCCGGAAATGATAGGATTTATTTACATCATCGAAATACGATGAATTTTTCGCCTCGCATTCTTTTCTCTCCTAAGCGAGATTTTAAACTTTCTTTAACCTTTTTCATCTGAATCTCTGGTTCGTTCCAAGATATGCCGCATTGTGAAGAGAGTAATGAAGTTAGACAGAAAAATGTAACCCGGTCTGAGATTAATGGTTGAGCTTTCGACTACAAGAACGCCTTACCATACATTCGAAGCTTAGTAACTGTGTCTATCCGGCGTTTCCCGGGAGTCTTTTGCTTCCTTCGTTTCAGCCCCAATCTCTAACATTGTTAAAAAAAGAAATCAAGGGAGGCGCGAGAGCGCTCTATCCCTTAATATACTTCAAGAATGGCCTATGCTGGAAATCTCATTTCTTTGATACTCAAAAAACCAATAAACCAAATTAGTTAAAACTTTGCACAAAATTTTTATTTGATAGGTTCTATAAGTGTGTAGGATTTCAGCATAATTTGTCAAGGCAACCCAGAGATCCAGAAAGTTCAATCATGAAATCATGTTATCCGTATGTACGTACGTACGTATGTGCTATCCTGTATCTCATCAACTATTTGATGGATTTAGCTGATTTTTGGCAGAGATAGAGGTTCTAGGATCTAGTTGATGGCATTTTAATTTCAGTTTACCATATACCTTAGTTTTCCAGATAATTCCAAAAAATCTTTTAAATGACCATTGTATTGAGGCATAGCCTTTACAAAAGTAGTGGCATTCCATGAAAAATGCCAGTATACTGAAATCATATGCCCTTAATAGGATTAAGATGAAAATTCATATACACTCAATGTACAAAAGCAAGGAAATTCCCAAATTTTTACACTTTTATTGTCATTAAGGGTATGCGAGCACAACAGGGCTATGTATTTTACAGGTAGGAATTTTTCTTCAGCGCACCTCACACACTTCATCCACTCATGTATAGAGATTTATACTGTAGTGATGTGATAATGAAATGGTTTGGTTGATATGTAGTCATACCCTTAATGAACATAAAAGTGTAAAAATTTTGGAATTTCCTTTCTTTTGTACATTTAGTGTATATGAATTTTCATCTTAACCCTATTAAGGGCATATGATTTCAGTATACTGGCATTTTTCATGGAATGTAGTTAGACATGAAAATGTAACCCGGTCTTTTCTAATGTACTAGATAATGAGTCAACGCTTATCAAGGCCCAAAAGCCACTCAAGGATAAGGGTTAATGAGTTAGTCAGGTGGACGGTAAGACAACACCTTGAGGAGTGGAGACGATGATTAAAAGTGGGCAGAATGTAATTACATAAGAAGACGATCTAACAAGAATTTGTTAACATTGAACTTGAAAACGACCATGTTGCAGTAATATATATACATATATATATATATATATATATATATATATATATATATATATATATATATATATATATATATATATATATATTATGGTACGTCAATGAAAATTAGTAAGACCTGCAAATGGAAGCAAATCGGTATTTTCAGTTGTTCAAAACAAGGAGTAGTTTAGTTAATAAAAACATTTATTTTTCATCTCTTTCTTTCCTTAAACCAGGCTTTTCAAAGATTAAAATCACAAAATATAATTTCCTCCAATAATAAAAAAATAAAAACTGCCCAACAATCTCCCACCCTTCCTTCCCAAAATAATTGTAATTGCCGTAGACCCAGAGAATGTCCTCTTAATGGTGATTGCATTCATAGTGATGTTGTATACGCGTGCACTATTAAGGAATTCCGACAGAACTCTAACTATAATTCGAACCCCGATTCGGCAACCCTACCACCTTTACGTACCTCCTCCCATTCCTCTGCCCCGATATCTCAAAATACAACTAACGACCTCCTTAGATCTTACTCCTCATCTTCACCAAGTAATTTTGAACCCTATACAATTAGCAGTAATACACCGGTTATTCTAGACCCTACCCCAAGACCCCAGGCTAATATAGTATCAGATCCATCCTCTCAAACAGTTACCAATGACCCTAATTATTCAAATGCAATTTCTGCACCTTGCAAAATTCACACATATATAGGTCTTAGCGCCTTCCCAATTAAGATAAGGATCTCAAACCACATACAATCATTTAAATTAAATAACAATAACCCTAGTACCTCGCTCTCTAAATTAATTAGAAACCTTAAAAGCAATAATACACCCTACTCCTTACATTGGTCCATATTGAAACAATCTAGATCATACACCCCAGGAGCTCCACACTGCAGCCTTTGCACTTTGGAAACTTACGCAATAGCCACAGCTAATAAATCATTAAATACTATTAACTCTAAAAACGAATTGATCTCCCATTGCAGACACAAGCGTAAATACAAATATGCTAACTTCTTGGCCCCTCCAGATATACCCCCACCTAACAATAATCAATAGATTTCCCCCTCCCCGTATCTTATAACTCTTTACACTTACTATGTACCTTTCCATGATTGCCCCATACCAATCCCTTCTGTTGTGTACATTAAACATATCCTTTAGAACATACTTATATAATACTGAATTGCTTTGCTGCCAGACTTATAACTAGCAGTGTCGTTGATGTTGATACTGATTGGCCATCCCCTAAAATTTTTTTCGTTATTACAACCTATCCACCGTCGCTTTTTTCTCCAATTGCATGTTTTTCTCCAATTACGTTTTATCCAACTGCAATTCCCTGTATATACATCATTCCTATTTACCCTCTCCTTACCCATTTGTTTAGACTTCCTTTCAGTTTTAACATCTAATAGTCCCCTTTTATACTTATGTATATGCGTACCTTTAGTGGGTACTCTGAAAATTCAGATGCATGTATTGATGCGAACGAGTGTGTGAGTAGTTGCCTTCTATGTATGAGTGTGTATATATATATGTAGTTTCTCTGGAATAACAGGTACATGTATGGATACCACACTTGTGTATACAAGCGGTTTTTTGCTGTACGGATATGCTGGGTACACTTGGGTGATTGTGGCTATTGAACTTTTATGTATATATATATATATGTATATGTGTGTGTGTGTGTGTATATGTGTGTGCATGTGTGTGTGTATATATGTATGTATACATATGCGTATGAATGTATATGTATCTGTGTGTGTGTGCATATGTGTGTATAGATGTGTGTGTGTGTGTATATATATATGTATGTATGTATGTTTGTGCACATATGTGTATATATAAATCTGTGTGTGTGTATGTATGTGTATATACATATGTGTTTGTCTGTATGTGCTGGTTTTTTGTATGTACACATGTATGTGTATATACGGCTTTGCTCGCGTGGCTTTTACATGTGCTTTATTAACAATTCATACCAGATTACGGTGGATATCCAGTGATGTAGTGGACAGTAATCCATAGCCGCGAGTAGGTGAAGGCAGCATTGCAAATATATAGATATACACCCCCATATTTAAATCCCATTATCTATTCTTTAGGTTTCACTATTTATTACTACTTTTATTATTTTTATTTTTATTTTTTTATTATTACTTTTACTATTATTCATTAGCATAAGCTGTTTTTACATCTTCTTAATACCCCCATCTTCCTGTTCTTTACTACCTACATTGTCGATTTATTCATAAATTGATTCAAAACTCCTTAAACATCTTAAAGAAATTCACTCAGACCTTAAGAATTATAATAAGACAGATAATCCAATTTCTTGTTAAAATATAAAATGGGACTTAACTCTATTAGCGACACCAGTTTAATGCCCATCCCTCATATACCCTTCCCCTTGCAAAATTAAACTAACCTTTCTTAGGAGACAGCTTTCTGTCTCTTATCTGTATTCAATCTACCTAAATATCCCCTGGGAATATAACTTAACTGAGCTGACCAACACTCGGCACTTTGTGTGGCCAATTTGAAATCTACCCTTCATATCTCTTTCTGCCTAAATATCATTTTGATCTGAATCCCTTAACCCCCCCCCCACTTGTTAGATTACATTCTACTTCCGATCGCTTTTCGCTTTTTCTCTCTCCTTTTCTTTTTTTCTTTTCTCGTTCTCTTCTCTTGTCTTTCTTTATTTATACAATTCCCAAATAATTTTGTCACAGTAAGACGATTCGTCTTTGAACCAATTAGAGCTTTTTGCCTTGGAATACGCTTAATTGAAAACAGGAAGAATATTGTTTTCCTTGAAATGGCCGTTTTTATTTGATTCCTCTCCGTGGACAACAGACCTGAGTGAAATCGCCGTCGTTGGATTTTTATACAGATTCCCCCGGATTTACCAACATTTCTGAGCCCTACGCTTTTTGGATTTCGTTATTGGTGATTCCCATGCCCGTCTGAACCTTTTGGAAACATTTTTTAAAGAAGTTTTTTGAATTTCTTTGATTTTTAATTTTAAAAGAAAACTTTTTCAAATTTAGAACTTTGACAGTCCCACCCTGTCAACTTATCAATCATAATTTTTCCTCTGATGATAAGATTTTAATCTTTGAAAAGCCTGGTTTAAGGAAAGAAAGAGATGAAAAATAAATGTTTTTATTAACTAAACTACTCCTTGTTTTGAACAACTGAAAATACCGATTTGCTTCCATTTGCAGGTCTTACTAATTTTCATTGACGTACCATAATTTTTTGCTCTATCCAGTATATTGAGCTTTCCTTATTTCACAGTAGGTCCAACTCTCTAAAAGTTTACCTTTTAGTTATAATCTACGTATATATATATATATATATATATTGTGTGTGTGTGATTTTTTGAAGGCTTACCAAAGCATTCCGTTCAGGAGCCCAATCATCGCCACAAAAGACTTTTTCATTCAAAGATCATTTATTTATCATTTTTAAATTAAAGCGTTTTTTCCTACACGTGTTTCAGTACCAAGCAGGTCCTTGGTAGTGAAACACGTGTAGGAAAAAGCTCATCTATCTAATCCGTTTTTGTGCAAGCTTTCGTTGCAGAACAACTTTGTCAGGCGAGACTGTCCCATAGTTTTTCTTTCTCTTCTTCCTCTTTCTCATTTTGATGGCACTAACCCCAAGGGGTCGAATCACGTTAAAGGCAGAAGAGCACGTAAAGTTCTAGAAGACGTTAGGACAAGTAGAGTCTGGTCGATGTCACGCGCAGACCGGCGCTTTTTGAACAAGGAAATTGACATCTGCGAAGCACGCATGAAAATATATCCAAGTGAAATACCCCTGAAAATCAACACATCGTTCAATTCAAATGAAAAAAACTATTCATCTAACCTTTTTCTTTTCCCCTGCAAGCATTCAGGGTAGAACAACTCTATCAGACGAAACCGTCCCACAGTTTCTCTTTTCGTCCTCCTCCCTCCCACCCTGATGGCGCCAACCCCGAGGGGTCGAACCACGGTAAAAGCAGAAGAGCACGCCAAACTCCAGAAGACGTTAGGACAAGTAAGGTCCACTAGTATATAAAAGAGTTAGTTGAGAATAACATGAAAATGGAAACTGCTGAGAGTTAAGCCGGGGTAAACTTGCTGAACCCAATGTTAAAATGTATAGGCTATGTGAATATAATAGAAAAACAGTTAAGAGGTGGTCTGCTGACTTTAAACACGGTCGTACAGACACAAATGATGCTGAACGCTCATTCGGCACTTGTCTTCGAAAACTTTTTTTTTAACCAATAAACTCGTTTTGGGTGATCGTAAATAGAAGTTGCGTGAGATAGCAGAAGATTTGAAAATATATAAAGGCAGTTAATTTGTTGGATAATGGCCCTGTGAGGACGGACGCATCTTGAGGTGGCCGTATGTGTTGGAAATCGTTTGGTTTGGCTTGCGCGATTTAGTGCGTGTTGACCCGTACAGTCGAGTGCAGAATGCGGCTGTTCTCACAGTCGGAGCTCACAGGCGTTGACAGGGTCACCACGTTGACGAGACCTCAGATCAAGGGTCAATGTGCATCTGCGATAGGGGTTCTGTGACGTCACGGGTTTTTGTGTGGGAAGCTGTGTTTTGCCAGTCTGGGGTTTGGAAGCGAGCCGAACAGTCGACTTCTCTATGTAGTCTTCAAATGAAAAAGGGGAATTAAATTCCCCAAGAGAATACAGGCATGAGATTTCTTCCTTCCCATCTCCTCGAATGGCTAAGCACTTAGGTTAGGAAGTAACTACGATAAAGCAGTAATTTGGTCTCTCCCTCGACGTTAGTGAATATCTCCAAGCCGACGGAAATCTAACGCCTGATATAAAACAGAATTGAAAGTTTAACAAATTTTTTGCCTCGTGAATTTTGTGTTATCAAGGTTTTATTGCAGACAACGGACGGCGTGGTTCACGGCAGAAAGAAATAAGAAAGAATTCAACCACTAGACGACATCTAGACGGCGCCCCTCAGCGACGAAGAAGGTACGAGAAGTTAAAGGTATGCAACATATTACTATTTGGTGTAAAAATGACCAGTTGTTTAAGCGAGAACTGTCACGGCCCATTCCGGGACGGGTATACAAAGCGAGAACTGTCACGGCTCGTTCCTGGGACGGCTATGCCATAAATTGAGCATTTCAACATTAAAATTTGTCAATGAGAAAGTTGTGTTCAAAGTGGGTGCCGCGTTTGCTCACAGTCGATTTAAAAACAACAACGCATTTTGCGTCAATATGTGATAATGGATGTAACATGGATCGACCACTTCATTCCAGAGTCAAATTAGCAGTCGGCTGAGTTGATAGCAACAGATGAAATCCGTCCAAAGCGAGCGAAGACCCAAACATCAGCAGGCAAGTTTGTGGCCTCCATATTTGTTCATCGATTACCTTAGGAAAAGAAGAACCATTAATATTGAATGTTATATAACACTATTGGTGCGTTATAAGGGAAAAACGCGCCCACCCCCAAACGGCCACAAATGAAAAAGAAAAAAATGTCTTTTAAGCAACATAATACAGCGTGTCAGAAGTCGATAGCAACGATAGCAAAACTGCATGAATTGCAATTCGAATTGCTTCCGCAGTAACACGATTTTCGAGACGTTGCCCTATCAACTGCAGTTACATTGATGAATAGGCTTTCTACATGTAGGAAGGCAATAATTGTTTTATTCTGTTGTTTGCTTTGTAAAATCTGTAATAGTTCTTGTTTGGACTTAACGCTATACTTGCTAGGAAGATACGGGCTGGTAAGTTCATTTAAGGTATTTGTTGAAGATTATATAGGGTTTGGTAGTTTTGTTTTACGGCATATCAACCCTTTTTGGGTTATTTAATGCCGAATCTGGTCATTATAGTAAAAGTTTTTATGCTTCAAGTTCTTTATATCTTCAAATGTTTAATCATCGTTTTTGGTGTGGTAGTTTTGTTTTACGGCATATCAACCCTTTTTGGGTTATTTAATGCCGAATCTGGTCATTATAGTAAAAGATTTATGCTTCAAGTTCTAAAAATAAAATAAAAAAGGGGAGGGAGAAAGGGAGAGGGGCTGTTGTTTTTGTTTTTGGTTTTGTAGAACTTAATTAAGTTTTACAAAAAAAAAAAAAAAAAAAAAAAAAACGTCAATGTAGGTGAATTTCGTCTCAGGGAGCCACAGGGCAGCCTGATCTGGTATCACCAGGAAGATTATATAGGAGTAGTAATTTGAGATATGATAGGTCGTAACAGTGGTAACATTTTAAAATGTTTAACGTATTGTGATTTTGTTCTGTGTTGCCATCCAGCGTTGCAGATCTCAAAAGAATGCTTGAGGGAAAGAATTTTGGCTCCATTAAGAAGTGATATCGAAAACTGAGGCGTATCTTGAGGCCAGAGACAAATCGTTCTGCAAAAAAAATGCATCGAATTGCTAGAGAAACGTTGAAATCAGTGTATTACACGAGGAGACTGTTGATGAATGAAATCGAATTTTGCCTAAAAATTGTACTTTTATTACTAGGTTGTCCCAAAAGTTTATAAACACTTGCTTGCCCTAAAAGTTCGTAAACACTTGGTTGTCCCAAACGTTCGTAAACACTTGGTTGTCCAAAATTTCGCAAACAATTGGTTGTCCCAAACGTTCGTAAACACTTGGTTGTCCTAAAAGTTCGTAAACACTTGGTTGTCCCAAAAGTTCGTAAACACTTGGTTGTCCCAAAAGTTCGTAAACACTTGGTTGTCCCAAAAGTTCTTAAACACTTGGTTGTCCCAACGTTCGTAAACACTTGGGTGTCCCAAACGTTCGTAAACACTTGGTTGTCCAAAAAGTTCGCAAACAATTGGCTGTCCCGAAAGTTCGTAAACACTTGGGTGTCCAAAAAGTTCGCAAACAATTGGTTGTCCAAAAAGTTCGTAAACACTTGGGTGTCCCAAAAGTTCGTAAACACTTGGTTGTCCAAAAAGTTCGCAAACAATTGGTTGTCCCAAAAGTTTGTAAACACTTGGTTGTCCCAAAAGTTCGTAAACACTTGGTTGTCCCAAAAGTTCGTAAACACTTGGTTGTCCCAAACGTTCGTAAACACTTGGTTGTCCTAAAAGTTCGTAAACACTTGGTTGTAACGAATAAACACTCGCAGCTCGCAAGTGTTCACGAACTTTCGGGACAACCTAATAGTTAGGTAAGAAACTTATCACGTATTGTTACATATATATATATATATATATATAAAACTTGAACTTCAACTATCATAATTTTTTATATATAGTTTATTATTCCTATTTAAGAAATTTTAATGTACTCTGCTATAATATATTTTAAACCCAATTTCTAATAACTCCTTATACCAATTTTAGTGGAGGAGGATTAGAAGGCTTTATAGTCTTTCACTCTGCTTGTTTTCCCTTTCGCCCTACAAGCTCGTGGTTCTCCTGATGTTTTACTATTTGTTTCCTAAGTGTTCTTTTTGGGTCTTTTCTGTATAACGTGTTGATGCAGGCACTGATGAAGGGACTTTTCGACAATCTTTAAAAATCCTTTTTTTAAAGAAAAAATAAAATAAAGTATTTCCAAAATGTTTGGACTTGTTGTTGGGACTCTAGGAACGCAAAATGTAATGACTTGATCCTTTATATGTTTTATATATATATATATATATATATATATATATATATATATATATATATATATATATATGTGTGTGTGTGTGTGTGTGTGTGTGTGTGTGTGTGTGATCCAGGTAAAGTAAACACTTACAGTGTAGAAATCCAAAGAATGTGCTCAATATCAAATAGAGCTTTTATTTATATGATTATTTTTATTTATACAGACATGTACAACATCTGCGACACTGGCATGTCAATGTTAGCAATCAACAGCTGTTAAAAACTGAGATCTCATAATGCAGAATTAAAATCTGATCCTTTCCTCGGATCATATTTGGGAATAACGAAATATGATCTCAGGTAATGATTCAATTATTGGTGAGAAGAACAAAAATATAAACAATACAAATAGAAATACATAAAACACTAATAATAACCACCCGAATAGAAATGAAAAAGTTATCAATGACGAGTAAAGATGTAACTGCATAAATCGTACACTTTGTCCACTACAAAATAAATGCCTAACCAAAAGTATTGTATACCAAGCAACAATATTTACCAAGAAAAGACCGAATAACAAGAAGTACTACATTGGTATGACCTTCCTAGATTTTAAAACAAGATATTATGACCACAAAAGCACATTTAAAAACAGAGAACGTCGAATTAAAACAGCACTAGCAAACCACTATTGGGAGCTCAAAGAAAATGGACGCTCACCAATAATTGAATGGAAAATAATACGACAGGCCAGTACATGTAGAAATTTAGACGACCCGAGTAGATTATGCCTGAATGAAAAATTTGAAATCTTAAACTTTAAAGATCCCCGAAATCTATTAAATTGTAGAAGTGAGATAGCAAACAGCTGCTTACACAGAAATAAATTAACCTTAGGCTAACGATAAATAAATAAATAAATAAGTAAAAAAAAAACTAAACAAAAACTTAATAATTTAAAAATCAAAACCTAAAATAGAAATACAAGGAACCACGTATTAAAATAAATTCACCCATTATATTGACACAACAAAGGAAACAGGATATAGGCCAATCTATAGAAAACAGAACAATAGAACAGGATATAGGAAGTAACACTAACAAGACCTTTGTTCGCGAGAAGCCCACCGATTGGATGAGAGAACAGCAAAGAATCTGATTGGTTAACTAGCTAGCCGTGTATATAAAAACACCCGGCAAAAATAACTACATGCATTTTAGCCTGACCATTACCCCGGGGATGAAACGCGGGAGCCTCTGTGTAGCTTAATTGCTATAAATATATTTTCATAGCTTACTATATATATATATATATATATATATATATATATGTATGTATATATATGTATATATATGTATATATATACACATATAAATATATACACACACACACACACACACACATATATATATATATATATATATATATATATATATATATATATATATATATATATATATATATATATATATTCGTGTGTATGCAGGATCAGATTGGCTATCTGGACCGGACATTGATTATTCTATTCAGTCATTTGGCTTTTCATCAGATTCCTTCTTGACGTCCATAAAAGTTGATTTTACGCCAAAGATAACGCAAGCTTAAAGGACAATTACCAGATTTAAACAAATGGAAGACGCTACCAAAATCGATGACGTCGATGCGGGTCTTGAGCGAAATGGAATTGAATAAAAGCCTGGTTTGATGTGAACATGAGAAGAGGGAATTGTGAGGAGGCGTCAAAGCATAGGAGAGTCTTTATCCGTTTGTGAAGAGATTAATAACAAACAAGAACAATAATTATTTAAAAAATAAGCCTTATAATAATAATAATGATGATGATGATGATGATGATGATGATGATGATGATGATGATGATGATGATGATGATGATGATGATGATGATGATGATGATAAAAATTATGATGATGATAATGATAATGATAATAATAATAATGATAATGATAATGATAATAATAATAATAATAATGATGATAATGATAATTATAATTATAATAATAATGATAATTATAATGATAATGATAATAATAATAATAATAATAATAATAATAATAATAATAATAATAATAATAATAATAATAATAATAATAATCAGAAGGTTAATGGCGAGACGGAGCAAGAAACACCACCGAAGGAGAAACCACAGGAAGAGGACGGGCAAAACATACACACTGAAACTGAAGAGATTGAAGACTACAGAATTACAGAACCAGATGAGATAGAAGACTGCGGAACCACAGAACCTGCTGAGATAGAACTCAACGAGAAAGAAGCAAGTGAAGTGGTGAACATTAGACGATACATGTTAGAAAACAAAACAAAACTCCCATCTCTCAGGAATGAAGTAGCGAAGAAGTTAAAAGCAGAAACAGAAAGAGTAAACAGACTCCTCACACACATCACAACAGAAACTATTACAGACCTAAACAACCTGATATATGCAGGGGCAAAATCGGTAAGTATGAAACTAAGAAACGAAGAGAATGGACAAAAGAGTGGACCGACGAAACCTGGATGGGAAATCAGACTGGAAACCCAGATCACCAAACTTCAGAAAGAAGCTAAAACCGTGAACAGAAGGAAGGAGGACATGAAACGATTAAGAAGCAAAATCAGAAACGCAAGGAAAAACTAAATGAGAAACACGAAGAAATAAAACAAAAGATAGCAGCAATAGAAGGAAGACTGAGACGATACAGGTACAAATCAGAACAGAGTTAACAGAACAGGACCTTTGGAAACAATGAAAGCCAGTTTTACAAAAACGTAAATGGAGAAAAAACAACAACAGAGCAACCGAACCCAACAGAAACAAAACAATTCTGGAGCAAGATATGGGAAGAACCGAAAAAGCACAACAAGAATGCCCAATGGTTAAAAAACATGAAAGATGAACTGCAGGAAATCAAAGAAGGAACCGAAACGGAAATTAACAAAGAAACGATCAAGAAAACCTTAAGAAAAATGGCAAACTGGAGAGCACCAGGCCACGATGGAATACATGCATACTGGTTTTAAAAATTCACGACCCTGCATGAAAGACTAGCGCAGAAACTGAGTGGATGTATCCGCAAAACAGACGTACCAGAATGGATGACGGAAGGAAGAACAACATTAATACAAAAAGACCCCAAAAAGGGAACGACCCCCAGCAACTACAGACCGATAACATGTCTACCAATAATGTGGAAAATTCTCACAGCACAACTGAGAGAACAAATCTACCAATCCCTGGACAAACGTGGACTGCTCCCCGAGGAACAAAAAGGATGCCGGAAAGGACAAAGAGGGGCACATGATCTATTATACATTGATCAAAAGACCCTGAACGAGGTGAAGAGCAGACAAAAGAACATAACCATGGCATGGATTGACTACAAGAAAGCCTACGACAGAATCCCCCAAACATGGATAATTGAATGCTTAAAAATATACAAGATACCAGGCAGGATTATTAATCTCATCCAGAAAGCAATGGAAACATGAAGACTAAAACTGACAGCTGGAGGACAACACCTGTCTGAGATAAAAATACACAGAGGCATTTTTCAAGGAGACTCTCTATCACCACTATAGTTTATAATAGCCATGATGCCACTCAACTACATACTCAGAAAGTGTGATGCCGGATACAGGTTTACGGATACAGAACAAAGAATAAACCACCTGATGTACATGGATGACCTTAAACTGTTTGCAAAAAACAAAAAAGAACTGGAAAAGCTGATAAATACAACCAGGATATTCAGTCAGAATATCCAAATGGAGTTTGGAATAGAAAAATGTGCACTGCTAGAGATTAAAAGAGGAAAACTGGAGACGACAGAAGGTATAGAACTCCCCAACCAAGAGGAGATGAGGGCGCTAGGAGAACAAGATAGTTATAAATACCTGGGAGTTCTGGAAGCAGACACAATCAAATATACAGAAATGAAAGAGAAGATTGGAAAAGAATATCTACGAAGAACAAGGAAACTCTTAGAAACTAAACTATATAGCAGAAACCTAGTAAAAGGGATAAACACATGGGCTGTATCACTAATAAGATACTCTGGACCATTCATAGACTGGACCAAAGAAGAACTCAGGCACCTTGACCAGAGGACTAGAAAACTAATGACTATGCACAAGGCATTGCACCCAACAGACGATACGGACAGACTCTACATGAAAAGAAATGAAGGAGGTAGAGGACTGGTAAGTATAGAAGACTGTGTGGAAGACACCAAAAAAGAGCTGGAGAAATATGTAACCCAGAACATGGAAAGACTGATCACCACGGCAAGAGACACCAGCCAACAAACAACTCCGGAAGCACTGAAACCAGAAACAAAAAGACAAGAAAGGAAAAGTGGGAAGAAAAACGACTACATGGACGCTTTATAAGACTCACAAGCGATGAAGCCAATGAGAACAGCTGGGCATGGCTAAGAAAAGGACACTTGAACAGAGAAACGGAATCTCTGCTGACGGCCGCACAGAACAATGCGATTAGGACAAACTTTATTAAAGCAAAGATAGATAAAACCCAGGAAAACAGCAAATGCCGATTGTGTAGACAAAGAGACGAAACGATAAATCATATAATAAGTGAATGCAACAAGCTAGCCCAAAAGGAATACAAGAACAGACATGACAGCGTGGGGAAAGAAGTACACCGGGAA
Source organism: Sepiola atlantica (assembly GCA_963556195.1). Taxonomy (NCBI): domain Eukaryota; kingdom Metazoa; phylum Mollusca; class Cephalopoda; order Sepiida; family Sepiolidae; genus Sepiola; species Sepiola atlantica. Next base: position 35,982,056 of record OY744551.1, on the reverse strand, counting down.
ATGTGCAAACAACTGAATTTCGAATATGCAAAAAAACGGTACAAACACAAACCAGAAACTGTACTAGAAAACGAAAAACACAAAATCATATGGGATATGAATGTACAAACAGACAAACCCATAACAGCAAGGAGACCGGATATGATAATAATCAACAAGGAAGAAAAATCCTGCAAAATCGTAAACTTTGCCGTTCTAGCGGACCACAGAGTGAAGATCAAAGAGACGGAAAAAAGAAGCAAATATACTGAACTTGCCAGAGAATTGAAAGGAATATGGAACATGAAAAAAGTCAGTATAAAACCAATAATCATAGGAGCACTAGGAACAGTCCCCAAAAACATGGAGAAAAGACTGGGAGAAATAGGAATCAAAGGGATAACTGAGACCATACAAAGGACAGTAATGATCAAAACAGCTACAATCCTGAGAAATGTTCTCGAATGCGGAAACCAACCCACATAAGCAACGAATGAGAACAAACACATGGAAGCACAAGGCAACAGAACCGGGGAAAATACAACCGCACGAGAAAGGCGCAAGCATAGGCTGACGCCACGAAAATTATGGACAGAGAGTCGAGGATGGAAAGCGCAAACCAGACCTCCACTGGAAGAGCGCGGACAGCTCTGGGACCTTGGGGAGGCTTGTTGCCACTCGGGCCCCAGAGGGGACCAATGGCCCTTATCAGCGGCAAATCGGTGGTAGTTGGCTGTTGCGATACCGCAAGGTCATCAGCGGTGATGGACGAAAAAAGGTGGAGCATACTGGAAGTCTGAGGAGACTTGTTGTCACTCAGACTCTAGGGAATACCACAGGTTGTTGGCAGTGGGCGATCACTGACGATGACCAGTGTGATAACTCCTAGTGAGTAAAAAAAAAAAAATAAATAAAACAAAAATAAAATAAAAAAAAAATAAAAATAAAAATAAAAAAAAAAATAAAAATAAAAAAATAAAAATAAAAATAATAATAATAATAATAATAATAATAATACTACTACTACTACTACTACTACTACTACTTCTTCTTCTTCTTCTACCCAACAGACGATACGGACATACTCGACATGAAAAGAAACGAAGGGAGAAAAGGACTGGTAAGTATAGAAGATTGTGTGGAAGGCACAAAAAGAGCTGGAGAAATACATAACTCAGAACACAGAAAGGCTAATCACCGCAGCAAGAGACACCGTTCCAACGAGCATGTGTAAAGCACCGAAACCAGAAAAGAAACGACAAGAAAAGGATAGTGAGAAGAAAAACAACTACATGGATGCTGCATAAGACTGACAAGAGAATAAACCAACGAAAATAGCCGGGCATGGCTAAGAAAAGGACACTTGAACAGTGAAACGGAATCTTTACTGATGGCTGCTCAGAAAAATGCGATTAGGACAAATTATATTAAATCTAAAAAAAATAAAACAGTAAATGCAGAATGTAGGGACAAAGAGACGAAACAGTAAATCACATAATAAGTGAATGCAGCAAACTAGCCCCTCAAAAATACAAGAACAGACATGACTGCGTGGGGAAAGCAGTACACTGGGAACTGTGCAAACGATTGAATTTTGAATACACAGACAAATGGTACAAACATAAACCAGAAACAGTACTGGAAAACGAAAAACACAAAATCCTCTGGGACATGGATATACAAACAGATAAACTCATACAAGCAAGGAGACCTGATGTTATTATAATCGACAAGAAGGGAAAATCTTGAAAAATCGTAGACTTCGTCGTACAAGCAGACCACAGAGTGAAGATCGAAGAGACGGAAAAACAAAGTAAATACACAGAACTTGCCAGAGAACTGAAAGGAATATGGAGTATGAAGAACCTCAGTTTAATACCAATAATCGTAGGAGTACTAGGAACAGTGGCAAACCTGGAGAAAATACTGGAAGAAATTGGAATCAAAGGGATTACTGAGACCATACAAAGGACAGCAATGATCAAAGCAGCTGCAATCTTAATGAAAATCTTCGAATGTGGAAACCAACCCGCATAAGCTACGAATGGTAACCAGTCAAATGGAAGAACAAGAAAAAAACAAAACCACAGGAAAACACCACCGCATGAACAGAAACTGCTTAAAACATCATAAGCTGCGCCCCCCCCCAAAAAAAAAAATAGCACCGGCCTAGGCTGACACCACAGCAAATATTTGTAGAGGGTCAAGGAGAACAGGAAGACCGATAAGTAACAGCACAAACCAGACCTCCACTGGAAGAGTGCGGAGAGTACTGGGACATTGAGGAGGCTTATTGCCACCAAAATCTCAGAGAAGACCAATGGTTCTTGTCAGCGAGAAATCAATGGTAAGCGGCTGTTGCGATACCACAAGGAACTTTGCAGTGGTTATCGAAAAGACGTGGAGAGTACTAGAAATCTGGGGTAGCTTGTTGTCACTCAGGCTCCAGGGAACACCGACAGTTGTTATCGGTAAGCAATTACTGACGATGACCTATGTAATAATTCCGAGTAATAATAATATATTTCGATATACACACATATATATATATACACATACACACATATATATATATATATATATATATATATATATATATATATATATATATATATATATATATATAAATATGTTCGAATGCATGTTCCTTTTAGTAGCAGAACACTTTGTCTTTAAATAAGATTAATCTCTCGCTGATTTACCGAGTTGTTGAGAACGGCCGCGTGGGCTAAGACGTCGGAATTTGAGTTTGAAACATAACTCGTATTCCGGGGTTCATGTCCGGCGACCGTTATGAATAATAATTCTCTACATTGATGTTTCCCGAAAGGATGAAACGTAAACGTATATATATATATATATATATATATATAGTAAGATATGAAAATATATTAAGGTATTTAAGCTACACAACAGGGATTTAATAAACAAAACGGTGAGTTGCAGCTGTCTGATATATATATATATATATATATATATATATATATATATATATATATATATATATATATATATATATATATAGATAGATAGATATTTATATATATACATATATATACATATATCTCTACATATATATATACATGTATATATACATATATATATATACATGTATATACATATATATATATGCATACATATATACATATATATACACATATATATACACATATATACACACACATATATATATATATATATATATATATATATATTAAAACCTTAATTGTATTCTAAAATTAATAGTTTATTTCTGTTTAAATTGCTATTTTGTTTTCAGAAGGAAATTACACATTATTTGTTTACACACAATGCACAATGGGGTCAGTAAACAGAATGGTCTGAATGATTGCTTAGAGTTCCAATCAATATTTAGTTTTGTGTATTTTCAAGAAAGATGAACATTTGTCTCGAAATCGCATTTTTATACATAACCATATAAAAATGAAGAAAAATATAACTTAAAATAATATATTTCTAAATATTGATTGTAATTTTGCTTTAATCTGTTTGTAGTTATTTAACAACTCCATTGTCTAACTTGACCTATGACGTAATGATGATTAGTTTACCATGTGCTGACGAAGATATTTTCTTGTATGAAAGTTTCCGAAACATGTGTTCACAAAATATGTTGTTTATGTTGAATTTATCAAACATGTTCACATAATAATGATGTCATGAATCTTTTATTCTTTGAAGTTTTAATATATGTATGTATATCTATAGATGGTAATGAACGTTTGCGGATGCCAAAACAGAGATGTAGTTACATCGAAAACCCACATAATATAATCCAAGTTTTTGTACTTCTATGGCAGATGTTGCGTCCGTAATAAATCGCCATGTTTGTGTTGCATTACCCGTTCATTTTCTGTTCCTTTGTGATGTGGTGTTCTTTGTGTGGTTTTGTTTTCTTCCTTTTGTAGATTCCCGTTCTCTTCCTGTTATTGTTGCATTACCCGTTCTTTCAGGGTACCCGTTAAGGTCCAACAAGAATGACACAGAACAGAACGTATATGAAAACACTTTGGTTTTCTTTATTTGCCATTACCGGATGGTTTACGCCGGCTACGCACACATATTAAACAATCTTTTGACATACTTTTGTCTCAAGAAATCTTTTTCTTGCTGAGGTCACAGACTTGGTTAACGCTAGAAACTCGTTCGTATATACATCCGATTGGAAAGCAATTTGCTCTGCATTGTCTATCCGAGCGTGAACTGAAGCAATTGTTCTACAAGCACTTTGGTGAAGTACAAGTCATGGGATTCCTTAATGGTAATAACTTGCTTATTAGCCGCATTTTTAGTCAGCGGACACAAAAGTCTAACAGCATATATATATATATATTAATGAATAACTATTTTTCTATAAATAGGCATATATGTTTCGCGTTTTTATTTTACGCTTGTCAGTATGGAATTACGTAACTGTATTGCCGGTCGGACAAATTGAACACCGGATCCAAGTATTATAGACTCTGGTTTCGTAAGATTTGGCCAGCGCGACGATCACGCTTTGAAAGTCGAGAGAAATTCGCCTTGTATCTTTTCAATGTAAACACAATAATGTGATTCTAAAAAGAGTCTTATCTCCCAAGGGAGAGAACCTTGAAACTTGGCTAATCAATGAATCATCAATTTAACTTTTTGGAAGTTTGATAATTATTATTAATATTTTATTTTACGGACGTCAAAATGGAATTATGTAACTGTTGGACAATTCTAATTGTTTCTTTAGAAAAATACAAATTTAGGAGAAATAATATTTTTAATGATATTTTTGAAAATATTAATCTTCTTTTGGATAAAATAGTAACAACCATCGCAGTAATCGGTAAAACATACACTCACTTGTTTACTTATGAACAAATGTAAGATAATGAAGAGTGGCAAAAATGAATCGTGGACGAGTCCATTGTGGGTGGGACGTCGAGAAAGAAATAAAGGCGACTCGATAACTGTTAAAAAGGAAAAGGTTCCGCAGTGCAAGTGGGACTTGAACAACGACGGTTTCAAAAACGCGAAGAGCCGAAACGCTTGCTGATCGGAGTATCGATGTACCGGAAGAATGCGAGTTTACCGATATTTATGGCACCGATAAAGCTTTATTGGCTATGGTACCCAAGCCCGTCTTGCTGTTAGACTTTTGTGTCCGCTGACTAAAAATGCGGCTGATAAGCAAGTTATTACGATGAAGGAATCCTCTGACTTGTACTTCACCAAAGTGCTTGTAGAACAATTGCTTCAGTTCACGCTCGGATAGACAATGCAGAGCAAATTGATTTCCAATCGGATATATATACGAACGAGTTTCTAGCGGAAACCAAGTCTGTGACCTCAGCATGAAAAAGATTTTCTTGAGACAAAAGTATGTCAAAAGATTGTTTAATATGTGTGCGTAGCCGGCGTAAACCATCCGGTAATGGCAAAAAAACATGTCTAAAAAAGGTAAATCGAGAAAATGTTGAATGTTAATCAAGCAAATACAGCAGAAAGTGTTCCAGAAATACGAGTAATCCGATGCTGAAGTTTATTGGTAAAAAAAATGTGAGATTCACCAGAGAAGAATATAAGAGTAGAAATCTCCAAATAAAACTCACAATATACGTAATCCATCAATCCGGTAAGTTGACTTCCTCGTACCAGTAAAACAAAAGTGTGATTAAAGGCCTTATACGACGAAATTCAGAATGGAACAGTTTCAAGAATTTATGAGATGAAAATGAAACAAGAGTATTATTTTGCTTATTTATCCCGATGCTCTCTCCTGGTGAAAAAAGCTTGCATTTTTGAAAATCCATGGGTTAAGGAACGGAAAAAAGTGTATTGATCTATTCCTTGTTTAAACTACTTGATGATTCAATAAATACTGTTCTTTTTCCAATTGTTATTCTCTTGTTGTATTTGAAATCTACTTATATATATATATATATATATATATATATATATATATGTGTCTCGTCTAGACATAATCTACACGAGTTGTCTAAATGTTTACGTGTACTGGCTCATCGTACAATTTCCCACTCAATTATTGGCGAGCGTCCGTTTTGTTTCAGTTGCCAGTAATGGTTCGTTAGTGATGCTTTGAATTGGCGTTTTTTTTTGTTATTGAATGTGTTGGACTGTTGTTATATCTGGTTTTAAAGTCTATGGACGTTATACATGCGTAGTAATTTTTTGTTGTTCGGTAGCTTGATAAATAATGCTTTGGTCAGTCAGTTATTTTGAAGTTAACAAAGTACGTGAGTTCTACAGTTACGGTTTTACTTTTCATTATTAACTTTTTTTATTTCTGTTTGGATGATTGCTATTAGAGTTTGAGTTATTACGGACACCACTGTGTAGCTTAATTACTATATATATATATATATATATATATATATATATATATATATATATATATATATATATATATATATTCATACTTTACAACTAAGCTCTACTCACGTATGGAGAACTGCTGAAGTAAATACTAAAATCTATACACAATATATCAACTTATAATATTATACTTGTATACATGAAATAATCATAATTATAATAATCTCTCTCTCTCTATATATATATATATATATATATATTATTATATTATTGGACTTTTTACCCTTTTGGATTTTCTATTTTCGCCGTACCTGAAGTTGTGGCTTCTTGGATTTAAACTTTGAAACCTCTCTCATTACATCTCGTGCCTTTAACGACCTACATATCTACATCTTATTCTCTCCGCTGGACTTTTCGACACCGGACTTTTTAGCAATCGGACATTTGCTTGCATTCGGGCAGAGTTTTGCCCTGCGTTTCTTTCCCTACAACTTTTATTTCATTTTTTCAAATTTTAAATCTTGGCCTTTGCCAACTTATCTATCCCAGCGACTTCCTCTGATGATAAGATTTTGATCTTTGAAAAGCCTGGCTTAAGGAAAATTTAACTTGAATAAATTGCCTTTTTTCGGAATATACCTTGCTCTGAGCAATTGAATTGAATTTTGATTTGGCTTTTGCTTCTCTAATTCCTTTCCATTCTTCTGCATATATATATATATATATATATATATATATATATATATATATATATATATATAATTATTAATGACAATATATGTATTAGCATGTAATATCAGTGGCCTTTTACTTTGCAGTCAACTTAAAAGATTCAGCTCGATGATTGTCAATTAGTTATAACAGAGCAAATATAAGTCAGGTTCATATTATATTCCAATAACCATGGATTTATTTTATTATTTTTTATTTTTTCACATTTCCAAAAAAAACATAACATTTCTGTTAGATATATTTTTACGGTCCGGTTCATTTGTCTTGTGCCAAACGTCATATATATATATATATATATATATATATATATATATATATATATATATATATATATATATAGTGTAGGTTTTTTTCAAGACACTTTAATCCAAGAACTTTTTACTCTTTGTGAATTTTTCTGATGATTTTGTAATGTTGCCGCGACGATATTGACATAAAAATGTTGTTTGGCACAAGACAAATGAAACGGACCGTAAAAAATATATCTCACAGAAATGTTATGTTTTTTTGGAAATGTGAAAAAATAAAAATAATAAAATAAAACCATGGTTATTGGAATATAATATGAACTTGACTTATATGTATATATATATATATATATATATATATATATATATATATATATATATATATATTAGGTTATTTTGTATCTCTGTGTGTATGTCTCTGTCATAAATGACCTGCTGATATTATCAGGGTCATTCGAATACACGAATGATGGCGTCTCATAACAGAAGCCATGCAATTACCATGTCCACCGGGAGGCGGGGTTCAGCCTGATATCAATCGCAGACGCTTCCTATGATTCGGTAATTTAATCAGAGAAGACATTTAATCAGAGGACAGAAAAAGAAGCGACGGTTGTTTGTTTTTTTTATCCAAACCGGGAAGATTTACTGCAATGCGTTTCACTATCAAAAATAAAAACATCCAATGGTTGACTTTTTTTTCGTTTTCACATTTTTTACTTAAAAAGCAAACAAAAAAAATGAATGATGGCAGAGAAATATTTGCACGAAAAATAAAACAAAGTAATTATTGTCTTCTGCTAATTTCCGATTGGACATTAAAGTTTTTTTTACAGAAACCACCACCACCACCACCACCACCACCACCACCACCATCATCATCATCATCATCATCATCATGTCACGGTAGTATCAGTGATCCTCCTGACTCTCTCACGCCATCTCGCTCTATCCTCAATCGCACAACTAAGTCTTCATAGGGACATTGTGAATTCTCTGACGTTGATGAAGACAATAGTCCGAAGAGATTTAATATATACCACTTACCAAAAGTAATATTGTAATCTTACAATTATTGATCCCGGAGAATGCCAAGTAGAACAAATGGTCCCGGTCAATTTCTAATTACCTGACGTAGGTTATGTGCATTCTACTCATGTAACTACATCCACAAAAGAATATCACTGATATTAAAGTGTGTTTATTTACAGAAACGATAAAAAAAGGTAATAATAGAAATCAACACAGCTGGTAATAACATCGGCTCATGTAGCCTTTTGGCTAGGAGCAAAGTGTTGTATCTGTTCTGATAATACACTTAATCTGCTTTGTCCTCGGTCAGTAAACGAGACATCCTTCTAGACTAACACAATTTAAACTTTTGTTCCAATCCAGAGTTCCCCTTTTGGGGGAAGATGAATTTTCCCCATATTAAAAACCGACCCTGTGTCTAACTCTTCCTCCGTGACGTGGGGAGGGTTAGGGTTAGGGAGGCAAGTAAATAGGAACACCGGCTCATTTGGTATAATGATTAGAGTGCTCGATAATGGTCCGGAAGCCCGGGGTTCAATCCTCGGTCGAGTCACACCAATGATTAAAATAAATGATATTAGATAGCTTTTTTGAAACACTATTATACGGTGAAGGATCAAGGGTCAAGGGTAAGTGGAGTAATCTCGATGTAATAACTAATAAAAATTCAACTTTGGGGTCGCTTTTGACTTAGCACAACTGAAAAGAACTGCTCGTTCTTCCTCTGTATTCCAAGCGTCTGGTAGAAATTTCTATGAACGAAATAAGTTGGAACACAACCAGGAGACTGCTTCTCTGTAGCTTACAACATGCCTATCTTCAAATCCAATATGAACAAATACTTGTCATAATGTACCAGTTCTGTTTGTCTGTGGCGTGTATAAATAATTATACGCCCGTGGTTGGCTTCGTAAATCCAAGTTCATGATCGTCTGTGAATAGAATCACTCGGACGCCGATGTTTAGTTTTTATAAGAAGTGTATTAATACACACAACTTGGAATATTCACAAACAGGGTTAGAGATCTCTGGACTTTAAAAAGTGTGGCATGCCCTTTGAAGAAAGATGGAGAGATAGACAGACAGATGAACAGATAGCTTGTCTCGTAAAACCTAGCTACATTGTGCGACTGCTTCTTTGTAGCCTACAACATGGCTATCTTCAAATCCAATAGGAACAAATACTTGTCATAGTGTACCAGTTCTGTTTGTCTGTGGCGTGTATAAATAATTAATTTATTTATTTATTATTATTATTAGTAGTAGTAGTAGTAGTAGTAGTAGTAGTAGTAGTAGTAGTAGTAGTAGTAGTAGTAGTAGTATTGGTTTTCACCCAATTTATTATCGGTAATTGCAAACTGGCAGTAACAAGTGGTAGTCACTGGAGTCTGAGTGGCAAGTCTCCTTAGATTTCGAGCATTCTCCACCTCTTTCGAAAACCATTCCAAATCATGCTGCGTTACCAAACAGCTGTTTGCCATCGATTTCTTTTTGACAACGACAGTTGGTCTTCCCTGGCATCTGAGCGACAATAAGTCTCCTCAGGGTTCCAGTACCCTCCGCACCGTTCTAGTTGAAGTCTGGCTGGTGCCTGCCCTTTCCCAATATTTTCATCCTCCTTGGCGCTTAACGACAAATTGTATGTGGTACAAGCCGAAACCTACGCCACTGCATATGTGTGTGTGGTTATTTGAGGGGGGGCAGTAAGTTTATAGAACTTCTGGCAGTTTCAGTTCCTTTGGGCTCGTGTGATGTTCTTTCGGTGTTCTTGTTCTATTTCTATTACAACTTAACTGTGGCTGGTAAGCGTTCGTTGGTTATGTGGGTTGGTTTCTGCATTCAAGGATTTTCCTTAAGATTTCGGCTGCTTTCATCATTGCCGTACGTTGTATGGTGTGAATCTTCCCTTTGATTTTAATGACGGAATTGTTCCTTGTGCTCCTATAATTTGGCAGATTTTTTTAAATTTCTTGTTCACTATTATCACGCCTGGTCTTCCCGGTTGGATGAGTTTGTCTGCTTGTATCTCCATGTCTCAGAGAATGTTATGATTTTCATATTCCAATACTGTCTCTGGTTTGTATTTGCACCATTTGTCTGCATATTTAATGTGCAGCTGTGATCATAATTCCTAGTTGACTGTCTTCCCAACGTTTATTAGTATTTTTGGAGGCTAGTTTGCTGCATTCACTTACGTGATTTACAGTTTCGTCCCTTTTTCCACATAGTCTACATTTACTGTTTTCCTGGGTTTTGTCTATTTTGGTTTTGAAATTAATCTGGGTCTTAGCAATATTTTGAAGGTTTTCTTTGGTTTGAGAATATACATATATGCACATATAATACCCCAATCTAGCCCCCTAGACGGAGAAGCTATCTAAAACTCGACCGCTTTCTCTGTTAATACAGTAATAAGGAAAAAAGGTCCGATATGCTCATTCGCCACGTTTCACTTGCGATTTCATGTATGTGACGTAACTGGCTGGAGACGTAGCCCAGGTTGATTTGGAAAAAATAGCACTCTCTATTCAATGTTAACTTAACGTGGAAATTTTCACACCTGCATCTAAATATAGCTACAATAAACCGTTTGTAACCATTCAACTCCACCGGATGACCCGTAATCTTTCCGTTGACAGAAACGGCTGTTTGTCTCTTGTTGATATGTTGTAAGTTGTTGGCTAAATAGGTAGTTACGTCACTCTCTTTCTGTCTGTTTTTTCCGTTGTTGTTAAGCTGTCGTCATAGTTGAAGTGAATATTTAGCATGAAGAATATTTGGCTTTCTGTTTCATTTGGTTCTGTGATAGGTATTCTTCTTGTTCGTGCGCCATGATGCTCGCTCACTCATCGCGACCAGAAGCTCCAATCCAGAGCGGCAAGTGTCTTAATTGTATAAGGTCTCACAGCCCGTCATATTACGAGCTTCCTGTAATAGGTAACTAAAACCAAACGCCAACAAAATACTTACTCAATAGAGTCATGCTCTTTGACAGTTTATTCTTTTACGGCACTGTAAAGTCATACATTACGTAAGCTTCCCATTGCTCTCGTAAGGTGGGGGTACGGAGACAAAGCTTCGAAATAGACGTCCGAATCAAATCAGCAAACATGCCAAAGAGAAAAACATTTTTCTCCATCGCCACGTGTCACGTTGGACTTCCTTTCATGACGTCATATCCTGCCACGTAGTCCTAATTCTAATATTTAACTCTAAATAGAATTTTCCACTTCTCTGGTCAAAAGATAGATCCAATATGGCCGACGGGAATTTCTTGTTTTTCTAAGCTTATATGTCGCATGCTTCAAAACTTAAAAATCGAAAATAAATATAATACAACTAGTGACTGTTACTAACGCATTAACACTTAATTTTCTACCGATCTGCATATTTTTAGTTTACTGAAACTGTTTTAAAGTTCCTTTTTATTTTAAAAAGACGCTGCAGTTTATCGAAGCTTTTGACCTGACGTAGCCGTCAATTTTTTGTCCAAGCCTTCGAGGCTACGATAAAAATGAAAAAAAAAAACACTTATAAAAAGTTTCCAAACTAAAACCCTATGCAGGTCAGTAGAAAATTACATTTTCTGGCTTTTGGTAAAGGTTATGTGTTGTATATTTGTTTATTCACCATTTTCTGCGTTGTTAACTATATAACATTTTCGCACATTTATCCTTATCCTCGAATGGCATTCGGCCTTCATAAGTAGTTACCCATCAGTAAAAAAAAATGTAGTGCTTCTGTGGGCAAATGAAATTTCATCTCTAATTTAGAATAATCTATTGAAAGGGGAGATAATTTAAAAAGTCAAATTTCAATCCAGAGAATTTGAAAATAAATTTTAAAAAGAGTACTCATGCAGTTTACGGACGGGGCTGAAATAATAAAGTTATAATTCAGAAAGCCATTCTTAACATGCTGATGCTGACCTTGTTGTTGGTCCAGGGGGATAATTAGCTCTGACTAAGAAAATAAGCATAAAATAAAAAGAGAATTTAGGATGTTGAAATAATCAATCGAACAATGAAACAATGTTATGTAAAAACTGTAAGGTTATGATTATTTTTTTAAATACGTGAATTATTTTAGTTTGGTTGTTTGGTTGTTTTGTTTTACGGCATATCAACCCTTTTCAGGTTATTTAATGCCGAATGCAGTCATTTTGGTGAAAGTTTTTATGCTTCAAGTTCTTTATATGTTCAAATATTTATTGATGGTGTTTGGTTTGGTTGTTAAAGTATATTTGTTTTCTTCTCTTTTTTGTTTCATCTGTTTCTATTTAACCCATAGTTGGGACCCTAACAGGTACTACCACTCCGGGTCAGGGTGGACCTGGGAGCAATGGTAATTAAGAGGAGGCTCCACATTCCCCAAAGTCCGTAAGCCGGATCTCACCATCGGATGTAGTTTAAGGTCATATCCAGGACCGGGAGTAGGGTAGGAAAAATAAAATAAAAAAGGGGAGGGAGAAAGGGAGAAGGGCTGTTGTTTTTGGTTTTGGTTTTGTAGAACATAATTAAGTTTTACACAAAAAAAAAAAAAAAAAAAAAAAAAAAACGTCAATGTAGGTGAATTTCGTCTCAGGGAGCTACAGGGCAGCCTGATCTGGTATCACCAGGAATTATTTTAGACAAAAAAATTATATCACATATTGATCCCTGTACCCAATATTTAATAGTTATCCTAATTGGGGAGGGCGGGGGGTCTACTTTTTTAAGAAAACTTGGGGTAGTTTATCAATTGGAGGGGGGGGGTCTACTTTTTTCGGCAATTACGTGTGCTTTTACAACCTGTAATCACTACATATTTTTAATCGTATCTTTATTTTTAATCAGTAAAAACATAATTGTTTAACTTATCATTTTTATGGCAGCATTTTTGTATCTGCCACGGTTTGTCTCACATACCAAAGGCAAGATAAATTACTCTTCTGCTATCTGTATGAGTTTATTTGTTTATTTTATTATTTTTTTAGAAATGGTCTTTTTATTTATTTATTTATTTATTTATTTATTACACTAAGAATGAAGAATCTGCCATTTCTTTTTTATCGTTTTAACTAGATTTGTTTACAGTTTTAAATAGACTTTTTTATCGTTTTAAATAGATTTGTTTACAGTTTTAAATAGACTTTTTTATCGTTTTAAATAGATTTGTTTACAGTTTTAAATAGACTTTTTTATCGTTTTAAATAGATTTGTTTACAGTTTTAAATAGACTTTTTTATCGTTTTAAATAGATTTGTTTACAGTTTTAAATAGACTTTTTTATCGTTTTAAATAGATTTGTTTACAGTTTTAAATAGACTTTTTTATCGTTTTAAATAGATTTGTTTACAGTTTTAAATAGACTTTTTTATCGTTTTAAATAGATTTGTTTACAGTTTTAAATAGACTTTTTTATCGTTTTAAATAGATTTGTTTACAGTTTTAAATAGACTTTTTTATCGTTTTAAATAGATTTGTTTACAGTTTTAAATAGACTTTTTTATCGTTTTAAATAGATTTGTTTACAGTTTAAATAGACTTTTTTTATCGTTTTAAATGGATTTGTTTACAGTTTTAAATAGATTTTTTTATCGTTTTAAATAGATTTGTTTACAGTTTTAAATAGACTTTTTTATCGTTTTAAATAGATTTTTTATCGTTTGAAATATACATCTATCTAAAACGTTAAAAAAACCTATTTAAAACGATAAAAAATCTATTTTAAATAGATTTTTTATCATTTTAAATAGGTTTTTTATCGTTTTAAATAGATTTTTTATCGTTTTAAATAGACTTTTTTATCGTTTCAAATAGTTTTTTTATCGTTTTAAATAGATTTTTTTATCGTTTTAACTAGATTTTTTTATCGTTTTAACTAGATTTTTTTATCGTTTTAAATAGATTTGTTTACAGTTTTAAATAGACTTTTTTATCGTTTTAAATAGATTTTTATCGTTTGAAATATACATCTATCTAAAACGATAAAAAAAACTATTTAAAATGATAAAAAATCTATTTAAAATAGATTTTTTATCGTTTCAAATAGTTTTTTTTATCGTTTAAAATAGATTTTTTATCGTTTGAAATATACATCTATCTAAAACGATAAAAAAAAACCTATTTAAAATGATAAAAAATCTATTTAAAATAGATTTTTTATCGTTTTAAATAGGGTGTTTTTATCGTTTTAAATAGATCTTTTATCGTTTTAAATAGACTTTTTTATCGTTTCAAATAGTTTTTTATCGTTTTAAATATATTTTTATCGTTTTAAATAGACTTTTTTATCGTTTCAAATAGTTTTTTTATCGTTTTAAATAGATTTTTATCGTTTCAAATAGTTTTTTATCGTTTTAAATAGATTTTTTATCGTTTTAAATAGGCTTTTTTATCGTTTCAAATAGTTTTTTATCGTTTTAAATAGATTTTTATCGTTTCAAATAGTTTTTTTATCGTTTTAAATATATTTTTTATCGTTTTAAATAGACTTTTTTATCGTTTAAAATAGTTTTTTTTATCGTTTTAAATAGATTTTTTATCGTTTCAAATAGTTTTTTATCGTTTTAAATATATTTTTTATCGTTTTAAATAGATTTTTATCGTTTTAAATAGTTTTGCTATTGTTTTAAATAGATTTTTTTTATCAATTCGGAAAAAAATAAATCTTCATCATGAAAAAAAATAGTGTCATTTTTTGTAAGTAGATAAACATTTTTCATTGGCTAATCGGTAAATAACTTCATCATTGGAACGTCAAAAGATATACACGTTTTTCATTGGCTATTGGAATTTAATATTTTGTCCCTTTTCGGCTACATAATTATTCATTGGTAGGATTTCATAAAGTCGAATAGCATGTCGAATCTAGAACGTCATCAGTTCAATACCGAACATATAGTGAACCATGTCTTCACTCCTCTCGAAATTACAAACTTAAAATGGACATTTAGTTCAATTTTACCCAAGGTAACAGAAGACGAGGTCAAATTCGCAGCTTCTCTTGGGTTGATAAGTAATGCTAGCCGGTGTGCATTATGTGAAATACCTATGATTTTGATCAGAAGAAATAAAATCACAAACCAACAACAAGGTCAAAAAAAAAGTTTGAATTATCTCCCCTTTCAACAGACTCTTCTAAAGTAGATATGAAAATGTCATCTGCCCCAATAATACAGAAGCACCGAAGATTCTACTATGTATGATTTTAAGTAGGTAAACATTTTTCATTGGTTAATCGGTAAACAACTTCTTCATCACTGGAACTTTACAAAAGATATACAAGTTTTTCATTGGCTATTGGAATTTAACATTTTGTCCCTTTCGGCTACATAATTATTCATTAGCGCGATTTCTTAAAGCCGAATAGCATGTCGAATCTAGAACGTCATTAGTTCAATACCGAACATATAGTGAACCATGTCTTCACTCCTCTCGAAATTACAAACTTAAAATGGACATTTAGTTCAATTTTACCCAAGGTAACAGAAGACGAGGTCAAATTCGCAGCTTCTCTTGGGTTGATAAGTAATGCTAGCCGGTGTGCATTATGTGAAATACCTATGATTTTGATCAGAAGAAATAAAATCACATACCAACAACAAGGTCAAAAAAAAAAGTTTGAATTATCTCCCCTTTCAACAGACTCTTCTAAAGTAGAAATGAAAATGTCATCTGCCCCAATAATACAGAAGCACCGAAGATTCTACTATGTATGATTTTAAGTAGGTAAACATTTTTCATTGGTTAATCGGTAAACAACTTCTTCATCACTGGAACTTTACAAAAGATATACAAGTTTTTCATTGGCTATTGGAATTTAACATTTTGTCCCTTTCGGCTACATAATTATTCATTAGCGCGATTTCTTAAAGCCGAATAGCATGTCGAATCTAGAACGTCATCAGTTCAATACCGAACATATAGTGAACCATGTCTTCACTTCTCTCGAAATTACAAACTTAAAATGGACATTTAGTTCAATTTTACCCAAGGTAACAGAAGACGAAGTCAAATTTGATTTTGATCTGAAGAAATAAAATCACATGCCAACAACAAGGTAAGCATCAGCTCCTTAAATATTCTGTTTATTAAATTGTTAGGTGAAAGTACAGAATAGTTAATCAACCCCCCACCTCCCCATGTTAAGAATGGCTTTCTAAATTATAACGTTATTATTTTAGCCTGGTCGGTAAACTGCATAAGTAGCCTTTTTTAAATTTATTTTCTTTAAAATGTTCTGGATTTTATTTATGGGTTATGGTTACAAAACAATTTGACTCCATCGTTAGTGTTAGGGTCAGAGTCAAAGTGGGTGTTAGGGTTAGTGTTTGGGTCATCGTCAAATTCAGCACAGATCCTACAGTAAAAAAAAATACAGATTTTTTTATTGTTTTATTTTATGTACACCTTTCTTCCGATTCAAAAAATACTGTTTGCTGTATTCAGTTTTTTAAATTGTTGATTTTAACAATTTTACTGAATCAAATTCTTTAATTAAAATAAATATTTATTTAAAAATTATTAAAAATATTTCTACTTATGGAGAAGGGTAACACAAAAATCGGTGTGTGGTCGAAATTTCTTTTTTCTTTACTTACATCTACAAATATACTTGATCATAAATAAAGAATATCAACGTCTAACCACCCAAGAAATATGACTGAGGCTACATCAGTTTACACGTCAGCGTTAATTTCTGACGCGGCAGCCTAGCAAAAATATGCGACCGGAATATGCGACAGTTTGAATTATCTCTCCTTTCAAAAGACTCTTCTAAAATCAAAATGAAAATTCCATCCGTTCCCAATAATACAGAAGCACCAAAAATCTATATTTGTTTGTGTCGGAGCAACTTAATCTGAAACGAATTAATTCCGCGGCGGTCATTTTTCTTCGATTTCCTGCCATTTTAACCAGTAAATAAAAAAACTCATCTTTTCCCCAAATCCAACGTCAAAGTAACTTTGGCGAAATACCAACCATTTTTTTTTTTGTCGGATTTTTTCTTTTCGTTTTTTATATGTTTTTTTTTTCTTTTTTTTTTCTTTTGTAAATTAAAAAAAAATACATCTTTTCTATATTTTCTTTTATTTTCTCTCGACTTTAAGGAGACGCCAGTGATGTATCCGTGTAATGTGTGGTCTTTGTCGAATTGCCAAGAGCAGTTTGAAAAAAAAAAGAAAAAAAGATAGCGAACAGTTGAACGAGCTTGGCAAATGGCTTTGGCCCGAGAGTCTGCGCGCCGCCCTAATGGAACTTTATGCACCAGCGATTGACTTGTGATGAAAAAGACGCAGAAAGACGCACAGCCAAATGCCGGGTGGGGTAGTGGAATCGGGGAAGTGTCGGGTGGGAGTGGCTAGGAAACCAGACAGAGGTTAGCAGATTTGTTTACATCTGGTGTTGAGAAAAATCACACATGTATAGAAAAAGCATTACAGGAAGCTCACACACACACACACACACATATATATATATGTGTGTGATTATTTTTATTTACACAGACATGTACAAAATCTGCGACACTGGCATGCCGATGTTATCGATCAACAGCTATTATAGACTGAGATCTTATCAGGCAGAGTTAGAATCCGATCTTAACCTTAGATCATATTTGGGAATAAATGTATGTGTAAATAAAAATAATCATATATAAAAGCTCTATTTGATATTGAGCACTTTTTATAAACCCGGTTAGAATTCTTTGGATTACTACCCTGTGGATGTTTCACCTGGATTATTATTATTATTATTATTATTATTATTATTATTATTATTATTATTATTATTATTATTATTATTATTATTATTATTATATATACTAGCAAATACATACTCCCTCCGGTCGCATATTTTTGCTAGGCTGCCGCGTCAGAAATTAACGCTGACGTGTAAACTGATGTAGCCTCAGTCATATTTCTTGGGTGGTTAGACGTTGATATTCTTTACTTATGATCAAGTATATTTGTAGATGTAAGTAAAGAAAAAATAAATTTCGACCACACACCGATTTTTGTGTTACCCTTCTCCATAAGTAGAAATATTTTTAATAATTTTTAAATAAATATTTATTTTAATTAAAGAATTTGATTCAGTAAAATTGTTAAAATCAACAATTTAAAAAACTGAATACAGCAAACAGTATTTTTTGAATCGGAAGAAAGGTGTACATAAAATAAAACAATAAAAAAAAATCTGTATTTTTTTTTACTGTAGGATCTGTGCTGAATTTGACGATGACCCAAACACTAACCCTAACACCCACTTTGACTCGGACCCTAACACTAACGATGGAGTCAAAGTTAGCGTGGGTCCTAAAGTGTGTAAGCACCAAAAAATCAAATATAGTGAACATAAATGGTCTCGGAAAGAAAGTTTACCTAATTAAATTTGTAAGAATGTGTGTGTGTGTGTTTTTTTTTTAGTAGTAATTTTTAAATCGATTTTTATTTAAATTAAACAATTTGATTCAATAAAATTGTTTAAATCAACAATTAAAAAAAAACTAAATACAGCGAACAGTATTTTTCGAATCGGCAGAAAAGTGTTTATAAAATGAAACAATGTAAAAATCCGTACTCTTTAATGTGTGTGTGTGTGTGTGTGCGCGCGCGCGCGTGTGTGTTTTTAATGACCTTTTTTAATTAAACAATATGTTTCTAAAATCAGTTATATTATTTTTGTTGTTGACAGAAAAGAAAAAATCACATCTTTTATTTTAATAAATAAAACATGGAATAATTGTGCATTAAAGCTGAACAGCGTTAGTTGAAGTAACACGGTAATACCAGCGTTTGTTTAGAAATTACGCGCTTGTATTGCGGCGCGGGTCCTGCGTGTGTGTGTGCGTGCGTGTGCGTGTGTGTGTGTGTGTGTTTTAATAGTAATTTTTTAATCAATTATTATTTTAATTAAACAATTTGATTCAGTGAATTTGTGTTTTAAAACATAATGGTTTATAACATTAAGAAAATAAACTAACTTAGTACGGTTTAAAAAAAAAAAAGCACGGTGAATGCCAGCGTTAATGCTGGCTGTTTATTCAGTTGTGCCATATTTAATTACCGGAGGGAGGGAGAAAACGACTTATTAAACAGCCAGCGTTGTTAACTACGTAACGCATTACGTGTATGTAAATAAAAGAAATCGATTAATAATGGAGTTTATGTATCTGTCTGTCTAAATTATAGGCTAGAATAACGAGACAAACGCTCAGGACAACACGGCTACCAGCAATCAGCACATACAGTAATTGAAATTAAGCTACACTTACCCAGGGAGGCAGGGGGAAGCGTTATTGCTGGCCATAGTGTTCAACGCTCGCGCGGAACTTTATATATATATATATATATATATATATATATATATATATATATATATATATATATATATATATATTATACACGCGTCGTTGAAGACCACGGAGTTTTCTTTCTTTGCTATCTTTTTTGTTAATTATTAGTATTATTAATAGATATATAACTATAAATACGGCTCTTACTATATATCCACATACAGACTGTTTCGCTGTTTCACAGTGCGGCTAAACCAGTTAGTGCATCAAGCCGGGATCGAAACGCAACCGTCGAGCTGACGGCCAGCGCTGCTAACCCCTACGCCATCATGCGACACTGACTGAATGTAAAAAATATCTCAATGTAACGAAATGTAAACATTGCAAATGCCGGAGCTCGAAATTAGTTTTACCTTATGAGCATTGCCTTAAAGCTAATGGCCGTTGACGATACCCTTACAAAAATAAGCTCTACTCTCTCTCTCTCTCTCTCTCTCTCTCTCTCTCTATATATATATATATATATATATATATATATATATATATATTTCGGCAGCAAGTCATTTATTATACACGCGTCGTTGAAGACCACAAAGGTTTTTTTCTTCGCTATCGTTCTTGTTAATTTGTGGACGCGGCGAGCGATTCGTTGGTTTTCTGGTGTTAATTAGTGGAGTATGGAACCTAACGTTGTATCGTGGGTCGTTCCTCGAGCGCTTTCGGTCTCGCGACCGTCTTCAGGAGGCTGTGTCTTATTATTACTAAGAGCCGTATTTATAGTTTTACTATTAGTTATATATCTATTAATAATACTAATAATTAACAAAAACGATCGCGAAAAAAGAAAACTCTGTGGTCTTCAACGACGCGTGTATAATATATATATATATAAAATAATGAAGAGTGGCAAAAAATGAATCGTGGACGAGTCCATTGTGGATGGGACGTCGAGAAAGAAAGAAATCGACTTGATAACTGTTAAAAAGGAGAAGGTTCCGCAGTGCAAGCGAGACTTGAAAGACGGCGGTTTCAGAAACGCGAAGACCGGAGAGCTTGGTGATCGGAGTATCGAAGTACCGGAAGAATGGGAGTTTACCGATGTATATTGTACTGATGAAACTTTATTGGCTATGGTACCCAAGCCCGTGTTGCTGTTAGGCTTT
Source organism: Sepiola atlantica (assembly GCA_963556195.1). NCBI lineage: Eukaryota > Metazoa > Mollusca > Cephalopoda > Sepiida > Sepiolidae > Sepiola > Sepiola atlantica. The sequence continues at coordinate 35,961,292 of OY744551.1, read as the reverse complement.
CGTGTCCCCTGACTAAAAATGCGACTGATAAGCAAGTTTGTACCGTGAAGGAATCCCCTGACTTGTATTTCATAAAACAGACAATTGGAAGGGCTTGTGGAACAATTGCTTCAGTTCACGCTCGGATAGACAAATCAAAGCAAATTGCTTTCCAATCGGATGTTTATATGAACGAGTATCGAGCGGAAACCAAGTCTGTGACCTCAACAAGAAAAAGACTTTCATGAGACAAAAGTATGTCAAAAGATTTTTTTATATGTGTGTGCGTAGCCGGCGTAAACCATCCGGTGATGGGAAATGAAGAAAACCAAAGGTTTCCATATACGTTCTGTTCTTTGTCATTCTTGTTGGATCTTACCGGGTACCCCGAAAGAACAGGTAATGCAACACACACACACACACACACACACATATATATATATATATATATATATATATATATATATATATATATATATATATATATATATAGTAATGTATGAAAACATATTTATTGCAATTAAGCGACACAGGGGCGGCCGCGTTTCATCTATGTCAAGTTATATATGTTAATGACTCGTATAACGACAAAACACGTGTCCGTAGATAATTATATATATATATATATGTCGCTCCCCATCTAGAGGCATCACATTGGTGAAGTGAAAATTTATTTGAAACTAGCATTTAGTTAGAATGCTTTAATTCAAACAAAATAAACAAAAAAAATGACATCTATAACAAATGTGATACATTCAGTATTAGCGGGAATTGGCTTCAACTTCACGCTTATTTCGAATCTCGCTAGGTTCAGCCACGCTAGTGAGTATTATAACGACGAAACATGTGTCCGTGGATAATTATATATATATATATATATATATATATATATATATATATATATATATATATATATATCTTACAGTTTCCCCCTCTCTATATATATTGCTCTCTTTCCCCCTCTCTGTATTGCCTTCCGTTATAAATCGTGCAATCTCCCCCTCTCTAAAATTATGTATTAAATATGTTTCCACTCTCCTCCTCCTCCTCCTCCTCAATTTACGTCTTAAATAACTTATTTTCTCCTCTCTCAAGATATGTATTAGATATGTTGTCGCTCTCTCTATATGTATATTGAATTGGTGAGTGTGAATTTCTCTTTTCTCATTTTTAAAAATGTAATTACCTCACGTGGATGCTTGACAATGCCGGAGGGTTAAAATAAATTATTGCACCGGTGATTATGTGATTCCCTGTTACTTTATTATATATATATATATATATATATATATATATATAACTAATATAAAATGAAATAATTCTTTTTTTATTTTTCTATATTTTGCTAATTTTATCGTTAAGATATGTGACATTTCTATTCATATTTTAATCTGTATTTCAAACATTGTTTTTATCCGCTATTCCAAAGGTCCTTTGCACACCAAAAAATAAAGGGGAATGTATATATATATATATATATATATATATATATATATATATATATATATATATATATATATATATATATATATATTCCTTTGCTGTTGGTACTAATACTTTATTTTCACCTGCTTTCTCTATTTACGCCATTTATTTATTAATGTCATTCTTTTTAAACCCCTTCTCTTACGCTGATGTTGCTACTACTACTTTATTATTTTATTTTTCTTCTTTATTTACGTCCTTTACTTATTTACGTCATCCTCCATAATCTAAATAATCCAAAGTTTATTGTTGAAGTCTCGTTGTTAGCCTAAACGTTTATTTTGATTTTAAACTTATGTGATAATTTTGAAGTGCTATAAGCAGAATAAATGGCATCATTGTAGAATTTAAACATCCTCTGAGCTTTACATATACAGTCCACTCCCCAGCTCTCACTGGGGGGAGCAAACGACGGAACATCTGCTCCCCTCGACTTCAAATCTCGCTCTCCCGTTTTCACCGATTTTCTCTCGATCGGTGATGTAATTCTGAAAATTGTTTTTCTTAACACATTCCTCAATAAACATACCTACAAAAAGAAACAATAAAATGATTATATTTTCATTTTCGTTTCAACCATAAAATTATCGAAACAATCGCAGTCACATTACAAATGCGACGTCTAGCCATCGTTATCATGTAGATCATAATTCTTATTTACTAACCTGCTTTTCTGATAAACCACGGGGTTATCTCATTGCAGAGTTAATGCGACATCAAACTTACGAAAATATGTTGTATTTATGCTGTGCTTAAAATGATGACGACAACACTTATGTATGGAAATATAATTATATATCTTTATTGACGGTGCAGGTTAGTGAGGAAGGGGGACTCATGCACAGGAATTTGACTGGGTGGTTTTCTTGGACCCGATCGCCAGTCGACTGACGATCTCAATTTCGGGTTGATATTATATAATAATTTGTGACACACACGCATTTACCTGCAAACGTCTATTCTGAAATTTCGCCTTCGCTGTTAATTTAAACACACTGTTAATGCGTTTATTTTACTTTGGGGTCTACAGCTGATCTTTGGACAAGGGAACCTTTGCAGATGGTTTTGACTCAATTAACCATTATTTTATTTCTGACAATCCAACGTGTTTATTTCTTCCGCACACGTGATTGCGACTCAATCAACAATTATTTTATTTTCGACAATCAATCATGTTCTTTCTTCCGGCAAGGTACATGTCTGTGTCATGTGTTTTCCCGTTAGCGGACACTTTCGGTACGCCGGCCCAGGTATTCAACAAACTGAAACAGTCTCTGGTTCTTCGGCATCTGTCTTTGACGGAATAAAGTGTAAAATCATAAAAGATATTCAATATCTAAATTCATTTGTTCGTACTTCACGTTTCAGTAACTTAATTTTATTGAACCAATGGTTTCATGACGATGTTCAGTTGCGGTTTAGAGATGACATTTAGAGAAAGAAAGGTAGGTGAGGCGTATTGAAACGGAAAGGGTTACCAAGTGAGAGTAATTCAAGGAAAATATGAGAAAGAGCGTGTTATATCGGTTAATAAAGAGAGACAACGAGAGAGAGAAAGAAAAAAAACATAAGAGCGTGTTACATCAGTTAAGTGAGAAAGAGAAGGAGAGAGAAGAGAGAAAGAGGGTGAGATTGAACGATAAGACAAAGAGAGACAATGAGAACAAGAGCGAAAGAGTTAAAATCACATATCATTTGGTTTCGAAAGAAACATTCGCATTTTCATTTATTTACCGATTTTATTTCTACATAACTAAAATTAAAACATACTTTCTATAGCGACAGTGTCATGACAGTGTTTAGTTGCCTCTAGAAACAGACCTTTGGACGGGGAAAGGTGGAAGCAACGTGTTGAAATAGACGGGGTGAAAAAGTGAGAATAATTCACGCGTGGTAATATATAGTATAATATGAGAAAGAGCCTGTTATATCAGTTGATCGAGAGAGAGAGAGATAGAGAATAAGAGAGAGAGAGAGAGAGAGAGAGAGAGAGAGAGAGACAATGAGAACGAGAGCAAATGAGTTAACATCACATATTCGCGTGTTTCGAAAGTAATCTACGCAATTATTTTATTTACTGATGAAATTAAATTCGGTTAATATTGGATTTTGTCTGAAATAAAATGATAAAATGAAAAACTATTTTTTACATTCACCGTGGAATTTCTACGGACCCCCCCCCCCAGCCAATACAGACGATTAAAAAAAGGAACACGAATAAAAAAAAAACATAACAAAATAGTAAAAAAAAAAAAAGTAAAACACTAATAACATTTAATCAATTAAAAATGCAATAACATTGGATAACATGTTGTTCTTGTTTTGGTTCGGGCATTTTCGTATTTGTATTCTCGTGATTTATTTTCCTATCGCTTATGTCTCCCGCTAAAATGGCGGACAGCATGGCGGCCTTATCGGAAACGAGGCGGGTTCATTTGCGTTGTAATTAGACGAAAAGAATGCGGGTTGTCCCCGTTGATGTGACCGAAATTCTCATTTGTAACTTCTTGGCGAAAGCACACGCGGACATACGGCACACACGCATAAAAATAAAACACGTATACAGGGGTTCGGGATACAGTTGGTTTAGCTTCGTTTCATTTTTTTTTTGTCTTATGGCATATCAACCCTTTTCGAGTTATTTGATGCCGAATCCGAGAATTTTGGTTAAAGGTTTTATGCTTCAAGTTCTATATATCTTGAAATATCTATTCATGGTGTTTCGTTTGGTTGTTTTGTTTTACGGCATATCAACCCTTTTCGGGTTATTTGATGCCGAATCCGAGAATTTTGGTTAAAGGTTTTATGCTTCAAGTTCTATATATCTTTAAATATATATTCATAGTGTTTCGTTTGGTTGTTTTGTTTTACGGCATATCAACCCTTTTCGGGTTATTTTATGCCGAATCCGAGAATTTTGGTAAAAGGATTTATGCTTCAAGTTCTATATATCTTTAAATATCTATTCATGGTGTTTCGTTTGGTTGTTTTGTTTTACGGCATATCAACCCTTTTCGGGTTATTTGATGCCGAATCCGAGAATTTTGGTAAAAGGATTTATGCTTCAAGTTCTATACATCTTCAAATATCTATTCATGGTGTTTCGTTTGGTTGTTTCGTTTTACGGCATATCAACCTTTTTCGGGTTATTTTATGCCGAATCCGAGAATTTTGGTAAAAGGATTTATGCTTCAAGTTCTATATATCTTCAAATATCTATTCATGGTGTTTCGTTTGGTTGTTTTGTTTTACGGCATATCAACCTATATCGGAGTAAAAAAAAGAGTAAAATCCCTATTCTACACACTTTTCACTTACCAATTTTGGAAGAGTAAAAAGTGTGTAGAATAGGGATTTTACTCTTTCAAAATTGGTAATTTTATTTTTCCGCAAATTTATTTGTTTGGAATTTTTTTTAAAAAGTGTTTACACTGATGGATTTAAAACCACAGACAGAACAGGAGCAGCAAACACTAACATGAGCAAACACTAACAGATTAGGCCGTCCAAAAATTGCTTCCATTTTTACAACTGAACTACAAGCAACCATGATGGCACTAGATATGATAAAAAATTCAAAGACAACCAAATTAATAATATTTACATATCTTTTATCTAACCTAGTGGCAATCCAAGAGGGAAATAAACATCACCCATACGTACAAGAAGTACTAAAGACATACTATAGCATGGCAGTATTTGGCAAAACAGTGGCTTTAGCATGGGTGCCTAGTCACGTGGGTATTAAGGGCAACCAAAAGGCTGACACTCTGGCAGAAGGAGCAACCAAAATGACGATAACAGAACTTAAATTCCCACACAGATTACAAAACGAAAATTAATCCATATATAAAAAAAATTACAAATAACATGACAAATAACAATAAATTTTAATAATAAAAAATAAAAAATAAATTAATTAAAATTAAAATTAAAATTAAAATTAAAATTAAAATTAAAATTGAAATAAAAATTAATTTAATAACAATTAATTTAATTAAAATTAATTTAATTAAAATTAATTAATTTAATTTAAAATTAGTTAATTTAATTTAAATTAATTAATCAATCAATTAATTTAATTAAAATTAAAATTAAAATTAACAATAAAAAATAACAATAAAAAGAACAAATAACATGAGACATGTTCCCAAACAACAAACTATAGAAGCACCAACCTGAAGTCAACTCAGCAGCGAGAGAACCACTGACCAATCGAAGATGAGATATAGTACTGAGTAGAATCGGGATCGGATGCACACAGATTAAACATTCGCACAACCCTAAAAGGAGAAGACCTCACGAAATGTCCAACATGTAAAGTTCCCCCTTTTACAAAATGTTAGAAATTCAAACAAGTATACCCTCAATAATATCAGGCAGGAAAGCAGGCCAGAAAAATAATAAATTTGCTCAAACATGTTAATCTCCTCAACAAAATATAACAAATAAAACAAAAGAACTATAAAAAATACTCTGAAACATAAAGCATATACCTTATATATATATATATATATATATATATATATACTTCTTATATATATATTCATATTTACTTTTTATATTTATATACATATATACTTCTTATATTTTTCACCTGGATTATTACCATTATTATATATATATATATATATATATATATATATATATATATATATATATATATATATATATATATATATATATATATATATATATATATATATATATATATATAATAATAATGGTAATAATCCAGGTGAAAAATATCCACAGGGTGGTAATCCAGAGAATTTTAACCGGGTTTATAAAAAGTGCTCAATATCAAAATAGAGCTTTATATATGATAATTTTATTTACACAGACATGTACAAAATCTGCGACACTGGCATGTCGATGTTATCGATCAACAGTTACTATAAACTGAGATCTCATCAGGCAGAGTTAGAATCCGATCTTAACCTCAGATCATATATATAAGAAGTATATATATATATATATATATATATATATATATATATATATATATATATATATACTTCTTATATATATATTCATCTTTTCTTTTTATATCTATATACATATATACTTCTTATATATATACATATGTAATTTATATATATATATACATATACTTCTTATATATACATATGTATTTCCTATATATATATATATATATATATACATACGGACTTCGTGTATATACCTATATACTTCTTATATATATACATATATACTTCTTATATTCAAATGCATTTTTATAAGTTATAAATATTTTATCCATAATTATACGTAGTACTCTTCTAAATATACTTCTTATATTTTATCTATACACATGATACATAATTTTTAAACATATATGCGTCATAAATTCGTATCTTTTTATACATATATACTTCTGTTTATATACGTTTGTATAAATATATCTATCAATATTACATGTTCTTTCTATAAATTAAATTATCCCCCATTATGACAAGTAATAGTATATATTTCTTTCATTTGAGATGTCACAGATATATTAAGACTTTCACCCAAACAACCACCTATAGAAGCACCAACCTGAAGTCAAATCAGAACTTACAAAACCACTGACCAATCGAAGATGAGATATAGTACTAAGTAGAATCAGGATCGAACCCACACAAATTACACATTCGCATCACCTAAAAGTAGAAGACCCCCCGAAATGTCCAACATGTAAAGTTCCCACTTGTAGTCAAACACATTCTTACAAGATGTGACAAATTCAAACAAATGTACTCTAAATACTATCAGGCAGATAACCTAAATGACCTTTTCAGGAACACCAGGCCAGAAGAAATAATATATTATCTAAAACATGTATGAAGTACTGCTGTCATATTTGGGTTGATGAATCTCTGTCCAATTTGAGGATTCTTGATAAGGTGCAGAAACGTATCTGTAATTTGATTGGCCCCACCCTTTCTTCTCTACTCTCTCTCTCTCTCTCTCTCTCTCACACACACACACACACACACACACACTCACATACGTGATGTTGCTAGTCTCAGCCTTTTCTACAAATACTATTATGGCATGTGTTCTTCAGAATTGTCTGATCTATTCCCTGCTTCTTTTGTTCCAGCTCGTTTGACTCGTTGGTCCATCAATTCGCTGTTTTGATACCTCATTGTAATACAGCTTCCTATTCCAGTAGCTTCTTTCCAAGAACTGCAGGCTTGTAGAACTCTCTTTCTGCTGACTGTTTTTCATCCTACCTATAGCCTTGATATTTTCAAGACAACGACCAATAGGCATCTTCTGTCTTTGCGATAATCATATTTTGTTATTGTTAGCTCCTTACATCAAGTGGCTTCATGCCTTGTCTGGAGCGATTTCCATAAAAAAATCTCCTAAACAAAATATAACAAATAATACAAAAAGCTAATAAAACTCCTACCATAAAATTTAAAGCAATTGTTTTACAAATACTTCAATGGATTATGCTCCGATGAATTGGCTACTCTGGTGCCCCCTCGACGTAAATTCACTAGACTAACTCGACAATCAACTAAATCCCATCCATTCACTGTGGAGGTCCCCAGATGCCGGAGAGCTTTCTACTCAAATAGCTTCTTTCCTCGTGCTGCTGGGCTCAGGAACTCCCTCCCTGCCCCCTGTTTCCCAGACAGTACTGACATGCAGAAATTTAAAACTAATGTAAACAGACATCTCACTGCGCAGATCTCAGTTTAGGTTGACCCCCCCCCCCAACCTTCTTCCATTTTCTTTCTTCTCAGTAGCCCCTTACGTCTACAGTTGCGGTCTGCCTTGTTTGGGGTGAACTACGTAAACAATAAAAAAAACAATTGAACTTTTTATTGTCATTAAATGACCCACAGAGGTTTAAGTGTAGTTAAACAAACAAACAAAAAACTCACGCACTGACTCTTTTGCACGTGACACAAATCGATATAGATTTCTGAAACACTAAAAATGTCAATTAGTGTAAAACGTCGACGTTTCAAACTTTTACTGGTTTGTTTTTTGTTTACTTTTGTTTACCCTAAACAAGGTATATTACCACTGACACATAAATGGCTACTATGGTTAGAGGCCAAATTTACAGAGGCATCCTAAGTTGGAAGTTATGCAGCAAGATGTTCGTTAAAATTTCATTTACATTTCTGCATGCCGGTGCAGTCGGTGAAACAGGGAGCAGGGAGGGAATCCCAAAGACAAACGCTCCGAAGCTATTAGAGTAGAACGTGAAAAAAAAAGTCTATCCTACTCTTAACTAGAATCATCTCAGTAACCACAATACCACATTTACTCTAGGGGCCGTCTTACTTAAGATACCCAGAACGTGGTTTGAAATTTGGCTACACTTTAATCATAGCAAAAGGCTCCATAACTATAAATAATGTTTTTATTACTATCTATTTTTAAATGAATGAAGAGAAAATAACCGATTTAATCAGAAATGTATTGCATTATTTTTAAATTAGGGTCGGGTAGTGTAGTATTGGTTCTGTTGTCATAAGACCGTCCCCCCAGGAATTACCTCATCCTTTTTAAGGGGGTAGAGAATCCTCCCAGGTTTTACATCCTCCTTTGGTGAAAAGATAATGTATCTGTTCTGTTGCCATTTTCTCAGAGTCTACCTTCTCCTATTTTCGGGGTGGGGGGGGATATTTTAATATCTATTCTGTTGTTATGATATCATACTCGTAGGCATTATCTTCTCCTTTTATGGGAGGATACTCCAAGTATACTTTTTTTTTGGGGGGGGGGAATACTTGTTCTGTTTTCATGATACCATACTACCAGGCATTACCTCCTCCTTTGGGGGGCAGTGTAGTATATGTTCGTTCGTTTATCATGATAAAATCCTCCCAGGCATTACCACCTCCTTTTTCCTTTCATGATTTACCTCCTTCTTTGGGGGGGGGGGCAGTGTAGTATATGTTCGTTCGTTTATCATGATAAAATCCTCCCAGGCATTACCACCTCCTTTTTCCTTTCATGATTTACCTCCTTCTTTTGGGGGGGGGGGGGCAGTGTTGTATATGTTCGTTCGTTTATCATGATAAAATCCTCCCAGGCATTACCACCTCCTTTTTCCTTTCATGATTTACCTCCTTCTTTTTGGGGGGGGGGGCAGTGTTGTATATGTTCGTTCGTTTATCATGATAAAATCCTCCCAGGCATTACCACCTCCTTTTTCCTTTCATGATTTACCTCCTTCTTTGGGAGGGGGGCAGTGTTGTATATGTTCGTTCGTTTATCATGATAAAATCCTCCCAGGCATTACCACCTCCTTTTTCCTTTCATGATTTACCTCCTCCTTTAGGGGGGGGGGGGCAGTGTAGTATATGTTCGTTCGTTTATCATGATAAAATCCTCCCAGGCATTACCACCTCCTTTTTCCTTTCATGATTTACCTCCTCCTTTAGGGGGGGGCAGTGTAGTATATGTTCGTTCGTTTATCATGATAAAATCCTCCCAGGCATTACCACCTCCTTTTTCCTTTCATGATTTACCTCCTCCTTTAGGGGGGGGGGGGCAGTGTAGTATATGTTCGTTCGTTTATCATGATAAAATCCTCCCAGGCATTACCACCTCCTTTTTCCTTTCAAGATTTACCTCCTCCTTTGTGGGGTAGTGTAGTATATTTTCGTTCCTCACATTCCTCTCGAGCATTACCTCCTCTTTTGTGTGTGTGTGGGGGGGTCAATATAGTATATGTTCGTACCTCATAAAACCATCCTCCCAAGATTACCTTCTTTTGGGGAGGGGGGATAGTGTAGTATATGATCTGTTGTCATGATATCACCCTCCCAGGCATAAATTCCTCCTTTTTGGGGGGTAGAGGGTAGTGTTCGTTCGTAATATACCATCTTCTCAGTCGTTGGCTCCTCTGGGGGGTCAGTGTAGTATATGTTCGTTCACCATAATACCATCTTCTCAGATTAGCGAAGAATATGCGACCGGGGGGAGTGATTGTCGAATCACATGTTTTTAATTTACAGATAAAAGAGCAATTAGTAGGAACTCATCATTTTTTTTTGGGGGGGGGGAGGATTATTAATATATATACTCTGAAATAAAAACATCTTTTACTTAAAATACAAAACAATAAAATTGAATTTTCTTTTTAAATTGTAAGTTTTTTTTTTATTTATTTAAAGTTTCTTTTACTTCTTAATAAATCCTAAATTCTGTTATCAACATTTCTCGCCCCCTCCCTAAAATAATTTTTTTAAAAGCCGTGATGGCCTTTCTTTTATTTTATTTTCGCTCAATTTACGTGACTGAAATAGGAAAAGGAGGGGGGTTCAGACAATTCTATCAAAAATAGTATGAAAATACTCCTCTTATTTTTTATTAATTCTTATTTCAGTCACGTAAATTATCTTGAGCAAAAACACTTTTCGGCATTACTCATAATAAAACGTTGCTTTTTTACTTAAAAAAGACATAAAAACATCAAAAAACATGAACGACACAAAATTATGTCGAATTTCATCGTACACGTGAAACGCCAAAACGAAAATTAGGTCGAAAAAGAAAACTAGTCACAATTTAAACAAGTCGAAAAAGAGGCTAACTAAGGAAGAACGATAACTCAATGATATAAAAAATATATTTTTTAACTAGAAAATTATGAAAGGAAGTTATCGTTAACTATCATATTTCTCTTTGTTTATAAAGATGGCGACTATATTTTTTCGCTCAATTTTCATTTCATCATTTCACATGGACAATGAAACTTATGTGTTTAATTTTATCTAAATGAATAAATGAGAAAAAAATTTCCATCTTTTCTAACTATATGAACGGTTTATTGCACAATGGTTGGGTAGTTAACGCTACAGACGGAGGACCTGGGTGTGCCGGGTTCGAATCCAGTTCGTTCCACAGAAACACTTTCATCAAAAACCCACACCTGACCTTGTGTCTATACATCCTGGAGAGGGGGTAAATAAAATACTTAATTTTATGATGCAACATGACATTTTGTAATACCGTATATATAGTAGTTTACAAACATCCACAACCAGATTGTTTAAACAGTTTCTAATGAATATTCTGTAATATACATTTGTATCTTAAACAAAAGGCCAATGGAGTATAAAAGTGATGTTTTTTTATGATAAGACATTTATAAATGAATGAAAAAAATCTGATTAAATCTATTATTGTATTATCGTTTAATAAGTATAGTGTAGTATCAGTTCTGTTGTCATAAGAACATCCTCACAGGGATTATCTCCTCCATTTTAAGGGAGTGGGTAGTGTAGTATCTTTTCTATTACTATGATACCATACTCGCAGGCATTATCTTCTTTTATGAGAGGATTTTCCCAAGTATTACCTCCTCTATTATTTTGGAGAGGGTATTATAGTATTTATTATGTTGTCATGATTCCATCAGACCAAACAGAACAACCTCCTTTAGGAGTTAGTTTAGTATATTTTCAACTGGGGGGGGGGAGTATAGTATATGTTCGTTCCTCAGTATACTATCCTCCCAGGATTATCTTCTCCTTTTGGGGGTGAGATTGTGTACTATCTATTCTGTTGTCATGATATCATCTTTCCAGGCATTAACTCCTCTTTTTGGAGGTAGGGAGTAGTTTTCGTTCATCATACTCTCAGTCATTACCTCCGCCTTTGGGGGGGTGTTCAATGTATGTAGTTCGATCATCATAATATCATCCTCCCAGCCTAGCAAATATTTGCTCGTATAAGATAAAATCAAAGTTGTTTCAGAGGAATGAATTTAGTATTTATCTGATCGAATAGTGCTCAATAATAAATGTTTATTAGTAGAGCAAATGTATGTTAAGGGATAGCTGAGGATCTGGGTGTGCCGGGTTCGAACCCAGTTCGGTCAACAGAAACACTTTCATCAAACGCCACACCTGACATTGTGTCTAACCTCCTGCAGAGGGGGTAAATAAAATAGACTAACAAAATTAACGTTTCGACCCATTGGTTTTCTCATAGCCAATATTATAACGATACCCATCCCCACGTGATCATTTAATAATGTTGAAGCCTGTGCCTCCTAATTCCATTATATCCAAGACAAATACAACACTACGACCAGTTGCCACTCCCACCCACCACACGGTGTTTCAGATGTCAGGTTTCGTTTTGGGGCCAACCGGAAGTGTTCACCCGGTTTAGATCCCCTTTCTCCGATTTTGTAATTTTAATCCAGTTTAATCTAAAATCCGGATAATCCGCATGACTCAACACTAATCCGAAATGTGACAAGAATATGTGGGTCATCAGATATTAAAATAACTGTTAAGCTTTAATATTAATCCAGTTGCCCTACACTTGATTGATTGCATGAATATATATATATATATATATATATATATATATATATATATATATATATATATATATATAATCCAGGTAAAACATCCACAGGGTAGTAATCCAAAGAATTTCAACCGGGTTTATAAAAAGTACTCAATATCAAATAGAGCTTTTATATATGATTATTTTTATTTACACAGACATGTACAAAATCTGCGACACTGGCATGTCGATGTTATCGATCAACAGCTATCATAAACTGAGATCTCATCAGGCAGAGTTAGAATCCGATCTTAACCTTATATCATATTTCCAAATATGATCTAAGGTTAAGATTGGATTCTAACTCTCCCTGATGAGATCTCAGTTTATGATAGCTATTGATCGATAACATCGACATGCCAGTGTCGCAGATTTTGTACATGTTTGTGTAAATAAAAATAATAACAATATATATATATATATATATATATATATATATATATATATATATATATATATATATATATATATATATATATATATATATATAAGGAAATCAACATCTTTGAAGCACGGATTAGAATGTATTAAAGTGAAATATTTTGAAAATCAACAATCGTGCAATTTTAAATGAAAAATTAATTTATTTAATTTTATTCGCGAATTTTCGTTGTCATACTACTTTGTCAGGCGAGACCGTCTTATAGTTTGTTTTCTTCTTTTCTTCCTCCTCATATCGGTGGTATTACCCCTGAGGGGTCGAATATACGTCAAGTTCTTAAGACGTTATAAGTTTAGTCCTGGCAATGTTATGCGCAGGTTGGCACTTTTTTTAAGTAAGGAAATCAACATCAATATGAGGAGGAAGAAAAGAAGAAAAAAACTATAAGACAGTCTCGCCTGACAAGGTTGTATATTACAACGAAAATTCGGAAAAAAAAAATTAAATAAATGAATTTTTCATTTAAAATTTCACGATTGTTGATTTTCAAAATATTTCACTTTAATATATATATATATATAGATATAGATATATAATTAGGTATGTGTATATGTTTAGATACTTTTAATTACAAGATTCACTCCTAAACTAATTAAACGGTCATTATGAATTTTAGAAGAAGCTGGTAGGGTTAATGGTGTGTAATATGGGCTAAATTTAGTTTAATTTAGTTTAATTTAGTTTCATTAAGACGGGGGAGAAATCCCTTCGTGAAAAGTAAGATGCCCCCGATTTTTGTGAAATTTTAACAATAGGTATTAGACATACCTTAATAAATCTTCCTTATATCTCAGTATCGTTGGAGTATTTTAAAGGGTTTTAGGGTGCATTAACTTATCACTAAATAAGTCCCTAAGAAGGTAAAAATTGACTTTTTTCATCAACATAATCTCCTTCGAGTGTAACATGCTGATTCCAAAATTTCTCTAACAATTCAATGCCTTTTTTGTAGAACGATGCATATAATGCTAAATTTCCCCTAAAAAATGTTAATCACTATTTACCCCCCTTTAAATTTATGTAAGCTAAACTTATGTCTCTTTGTATGACTAAGATTTTAAAAACAATATGGCGGATTTCCGTGTCTCTTGAATATTTCTCTGGTGGATTATAATAATATGCATTTTGAGGTGGAATTAATTGTAATAATTATTGATCTTTACCGACGTGTTTGAATTTTTTCTTATGATTTCTTCTTTGGGTACTTATATCGATCTTGCCCCAGTTTTCGCGAGTTTCTTGTCGGAAGCATTCGGCTATCCTACGCAAACGCCCGAGAGATGAGGAGCCGATTTGTACCAGACGACAATTTTGATACGGTGCTGCATCTCTTGGGCGTTTGCGTAGGATAGCCGAACGCTTCCGACGAGAAACTCACGGAAACTGGGTCAAGATCGATATAAGTACCCTTCTTTGTTTTCGTTATCTAGGGACAACATCCCATTTGAAAATACAAATATTTCAGGTTTACATTAGATTCGATCCATTGCATAAGATAATAATGAAGCAAGCTTGCATTTTTTTCTGAAAACCCTTTCAGCTAAAACCTAACATTTTAGACATTTTCTAGAATCAAAATTATATAAAGGATTTTTATCAAAATTGGAACAAAGATTCTAGACATATGGTTATGTTTTGATTTTAATCATCGTAAAGTGACATAAAAGTGGTGCGAAATGCTCTATTCGGGAAACAGGAAATCATTTTTATCCCTCTTGGAACATGTATCTTTCTAGTAGAGAGAGAGAGAGAGAGAGAGAGAGAGAGAGAGATAGAGAGAGAGAGAGATAGATACAAAAATTATTTATTTAAAAACTATTCCAGAGATTTACCATGGTTTCATTGACACGGGTGGGTCTTTACTGTTTAGTAAAGACCCTTACAACCCATCTCAAATCGTCAGCTTTTCATGGACAAAAGCCAGTTCGTCACTTACTGAATTTTTAAAATCCTTTTTTTTCCATGGGGAGATAACGATTTTAGATAGGTTGAAAGGATATGTTTGTTAGTTTTTAAATAAATAATTTGTATTTTAGCTCTCGCATTATATATATATATATATATATATATATATATATATATATATATATATATATATATATATATATATATATATATATATATAGTCTCGGAGTATCTCAACCATTAAAACTATGTAAGGAGGAAAAAAACCCTTAAGTCCGAAGTCGTTCAGTGGAAAATCACTCATGTAAGTCAATTTAACTTTTTACAGTTATTATATTAGTTTGCTTCTTACATTATTTAAGGGATCATCAGTTGTTTACCATGAAAAACTGTTTCGGGAATATATATATATATATATATATATATATATATATATATATATATATATATATATATATATATATATATATATATATATATATGAAGCAATCCAACAAAAGATATAAGCGTCAACTAATATCTTATAATTAGTGAAACATCCGGATAAAAAACTGAAGCTCAATATACTGGATAGAGCATTAATATTATAATATAAAATGAAGTAATAAAATAAGGTGTCAATCAAATTTTATTAGAATTCAAAGTTCATGCAAAGCATCCTTAAGTCCTTAGCTCATGAGTTTTCAAAGATAATTCTTCTCTTCAGAGGACCATTACCGCAGTTATACTACTACAGGCAATAAAATTACGCTTTGAAAATATATAAAATTATATACACAAATATATAAAAAAACATAACATCAAACATATCAATCCAAAAACATACTTTTGTTGAATCCATACAGTCCATCCAGGTCATACAAGTTGAGAAGCATAATCAGGAAGGACATTACTCCAAGATACAAACAGCAGTCCAAATACGTGAAATTGAAGGGGCCGGCAAAGTTATCCAGTCGCGAAATGTGTCCATATTCAATGTTAATGATAAAAGAATTATCTTTGAAAACTCATGAGCTAAGGACTTAAGGATGCTTTGCATGAACTTTGAATTCTAATAAAATTTGATTGACACCTTATTTTATTACTTCATTTTATATTATAATATATATATATATATATATATATATATATATATATATATATATATATATATATATATATATATATATATATATATATATATATTGTGTGTGTGTATTTAGACAGTATTCTTTCATTTAAGTAAACATTATTAAGCGTAACAATATTCTGCTTATTTAAGTTTAAAATTTTGCTAATAATCTTTTTGCGTCAAAATAACAAAAATAATGAATGTACATATGTGACACGAACACTTTCGATTCTTCGTCGAATCATCTTCAGGTGACGAAAATAAATGAACAAAAGAGCTGGAGGAAGAACAGAATTTAAAAAAAAACAACACATATGTGAGTATAAAGTCGTTAGACGTAAAAAGAGCAAACCGGTGCAGTTCTAGAATAACGTTTACAATTTAAATTCAAGGACGCCAGAATTAGCGTCAAAGGATAAATTGAATTTACGTTAAGCATTTTAAAATGCTGTTACACGTTTGATACGTAATGCAATTTATTGTAGGTTTCTGGATTTTTAATCAAGGGAGGCGCGATAGCGCTCTATCCCTTAATAGACGTCACGAATGGCCTATGCTAGAAATCTCATTTCTTTGATCAATCATAACTCAAAAACCAATAAACCAAATTAGTTAAAACTTTGCACAAAATTTTCATTTGATAGGTTCTATAAGTGTGTAGAATTTCAGCATCATTAGTCAAGGCAACCCAGAGATCCAGAAATGTCAGAAGTGATTTTGTGTTATCCGTGCGTACGTACGTACGTACGTACGTACGTACGTATGTTCCACCCTGTATCTCATCAACTATTTGATGGATTAAGCTGATTTTTGGCAGAGATAGAGTTTCTATGGTCTAGTTGATGGCATTTTAATTTCAGTTTACTATATACCTTAGTTTTCCAGAAAAATAATTTTAAAAAACATTAAAAATTACCATTGTCTTGAGGCATAGGGTTAAGATGAAAATTCATATACACTAAATGTACAAAAGCAAGGAAATTCCCAAATTTTTACACTTTTATTGTCATTAAGGGTATGAGTACATATCAACCAAACCATTTCATTATCACATCACTACAGTATAAATATCTATGCATGAGTGGATGAAGTGTGTGAGGTGCGCTGAAGAAAAATTCCTACCAGCAAAATACATAGCTCTGTTGTGCTCGCATATCCTTAATGACAATAAAAGTGTAAAAATTTGGGAATTTCCTTGCTTTTGTACATTTAGTGTATATGAATTTTCATCTTAACCCTATTAAGGGCATATGATTTCAGTATACTGGCATTTATCATGGAATAAATATAGATTCAAGTATGTTTTTATTTTTTTTAGGTTAGTTTCAGAAATTATTTTCGCGTTATTAACAAAAAAAATCTTAAATCTGAGGGGGACAGTTATGTTTTATTTTTTATTTTTATTGTACCTTACTTATACGGACTCCTTCAACTATTCCACTCACCATACATACTGCGACCATATACTTCTCAGTGTTGGCTTCCCCCCAAAACCCGTTCAGTCTTTCAGTAATTTCGATTGATTGAGAGGTTTCGGATGGGGTAATACCAGTCGAGGATTCGTTCTGGACAATCAGTCGAGCAGGAACTGAGCCATTCTGGTGGCCTTTTATCTGTCGGGCTGAGCTATTTAGTCCTGGCTAATCCTAAGAGGTGCATCCTCATAGGCATTGCCTCCCATCTTTTGGGTAAAGTTAGTTTATTGCTTGCTATGTGACGCGCATTGACTGGAGAATGCCGACGGGGCTGCTCAGGCTATTTTTGCTAGGCCAGAGTGCTCCTTCTTTAGGGGCGCTGGCTTGACTCTTCCCCCACTTTCCGACCTTGTGTCACATATTCCTGTGGTTGGAGGGAATTAAATACTTGGCTTCCCCCCAAAAACCCGTTCAGTCCTCCAGTAATTTCGGTTGATTGAGGGGTTTCGGATGGGGTAATACCAGTCGGGGATTCGTTTTGGACAATCAGTCGAGCAGGAACTGAGCCATTTTGGTGGCCTTTTCTGTGTCTAGCTGAGGTATTTAGTCCTGGGTAATCCTAAGAGGTACAGTAAGTGTGTATCTTGCTTCGTGACGCGCATTGACCGGAGAATGCCGACCGGGCTACCCATGCTTTTTTCATAGGCCCAAGTGCACATATTGCTGCGATGGGAAACAATTAAATACCCTAACCCCAACTTGTTTAGTCTTTTAGTAACTTCGGTTGCTATAAGGAGGCAGGATAAGGAAATACCAATTCAGGATTCGTACTCGACAATCAGTCCAGCAGGAACTGGGCAATTAAGATGGCCTTTTATCATGGTGCTTTCAAATGTTTTACGGGTTGGGGAGGAGTTGTTTTTTACTGCAATATTTTTTTGTAGTAAATACTTAGTTATATGTTATTATTTTAGTCAGCAGGATATATATATATATATATATATATATATATATATATATATATATATGAAATTAAAATGGAAAAACCAAGAGATATTTTTTATATATTCATCAACGTTTCGTCTTTATTGTAAGACTTCCTCAGAATGATAATTTTAAGAAAAATGTCATGCAAGTATATCGAAATATTGGGTTGACATGATGGGTTGATAAGGAAAAGTAGTAGCCGTGGCTACTACGAGCGCCGGGCGAGGGTCCAAGCTGCGAGAAGTCAGTCAGTAGCAAAGAGTGAAATGAATATGGAAAGCTTTCAGTGAGTACATTAAGGCTACTACTTTTCCTAAAAAATATCTCTTGGTTTTTCCTTTTTCATTTCCCATTACGTCGGATTACTCTCATCCTTCCTTTCTCATACATATATATATATATATATATATATATATATATATATATATATATATATATATATATATATATATATATGTATATATATATATATATATATATATATATATATATATATATATGTATATATATATATATATATATATATATATATATATATATATATATATATATATATATCGGTGTACAATATTTTTTATGATTTTTTTCATTTTATCTAAAGTTTGAACCCATAACACACAGAGAAATATACGGAATAAGTGAAGTCCGTAGACTCTCATTTGAATTTCTATTTCGGTCTAGAGAAGTTGACTCTATATTGCAGAGGACAACTCAAACATGTATGCACATATGTAACCAATAATGTGTGCATAAATAACAAAAATTATACTAAATACAGCTCTACTTGTTATTGAGCACTTTTTATAAACACTGGAGTTTCAATGGATTAACATCTATAGAAACAAATATAATACATGTACTAATATATATATATATATATATATATATATATATATATTTATGGTTTCTCACTTTTTTATTTTTCTTATCTTTCTGTATTTGCTGGAGATAGGGAATTCTACTGGATGCCAGACATTCACCGGCTATTTAAAACACTCTAGCCTAGAGATCTTTTTAAGATTCTAACCGTCCCTTTAAGTGCAATTGTTTGTATTTCTCTTGCACTCGGTTCACCGGGTATACTCGCCAGATAGCTTTTGAAATTCTTTTTCATTAGTCCTGTTACTCCTATAATTACTGGTATGATGGAGATTTTCCTAAGATTCCAGTTTCTTTTCATGTCGTACTTAAGACCTTGGTATTTCGTAATCTTTTCCTTTTCTGCTCTGTTCAATCCTGCATCATTAGGGACACTGACTTCAACTAGGGTTGCTACTTTCTCCCTTTTGTCCCATATTACGATGTCAGGTGGTGTGTGTGTGTGTGTGTGCATGTGGGTGTGTGTGAAAACGACTCGACGCTCCTTCTATTTCATAAAAACATCACATATTTTTAATTCTAACGGAAGTGGATCGCGCGAAAAAAGAGAACTAAAACATTCTTTCTACCATTCACCAATAATAGCCGTTGTCAAAATACATCTGAAGAAGGTCGGAGGTTATATCGGCCGAAACGTTGTGAGAATAACACACTAGATGAGAACAATAGTCCGAAAAATCCAAATAACACAAAGATGTTTTAGTTTTTAGTTTTTATATAACTGCATTTTCTTTGTGAATATTCTTCGTGATAGAAACTCTTCATCGCTAGTTTTGTAGACTTTAACAAAGTTTGTAAGTTCTTGTTCTCTGAGAGCGGCACCTTTTATTCCTTACTAATCTCTTCTTCGTGGTCGCTATTAGACGACCATAATGCATGTTTCTTGTTTTCTTGAAATGTAAACAATTCTCTTCACAGTGAATAAAGACTTAGTTATGTTTTTTTTTCCATTTAAGATATTAATAACTGGATTGCTGTCTTTTTCTCTATAATTATTTTTTTATCTATATCTATCAAAGAAAAAGTTTTTTTGTACATTTATTTGTTAATTATAGAAATCGATGTATCAACAGTTATAAAATACAAATCAGTTTTAATATAGGACTTAACTTTTCAAGACACCATTCAAATTTCCCTTCGATTCCATCGGGAATTACTATTGTTTCATCATCGTTTTCTATTATCGCTTAGCAGGGATGCAATTAAAAATAAAGACTCATACTAAGATCAAGCACTACTTTTTCTCAAGTAAAATTTTACGAAGAATACAATGGTTGTAATGATTTTGCTTTATGTTTTTTTAAGAATATTGTGGGGTTACCATTCACGCTGGATATCCATAAACATTTCTTTCTAGTCAAAGCTTGCGATTAACTTTAGACAATGTCTCTTCATTCTCTTTTCCTTTCAATGCTGGTGTTCCTCAGGGCTCTATTCTAGGCCCAACACTGTTTCTTCTCTATATAAATGATCTTACACAGAACAATATTCTAGAAAATTAACATCTATGCTGATGATACCATTCTCTATACTGGTGTTGCTTCTTGCCCATCTCCCTCGGATAAGTTGAAATATGCGGCTGATCTAGAAGTTAGCCTGGGTTCAGTTGTGGTCTGGGGTACGAAATGGTTTATTTCGTTTAATCCTGTTAAGCATCAGTTCGTGTCTTTCAATCGTAGGCGGGTCCCTTTTCTTCCTGGGATTCTCATGGATGGCTCTGCTGTTGAAGAGAAATCAACTCTGAAACTTCTTGGTCTTTCTTTCTCATAAAATCTTTCTTGGAGTTCATACATTAGATGCATTACTCTTTCTGCTCCTCGTAAAGCCGGTTCTCTCTATCGCTTCAAACACTTTTTCACACCTGAAGTCATTCTCTATCTTTACAAATCTACTATCAGACTATGTATAAGGTACTGTTGTCATATTTGGGCTGGTGAATCTCTGTCTAA